>OX421977.1:48363461-49045961 GCA_949128135.1 Parasteatoda lunata
GGTCTATTGGCGCCTTTATAAACTACACAAAAATGTATGTTTAAGCACAATATCTCCGTTATCAAGTTAATTGAAGCACAAAACTACTAAAGAATGAAATTGTTTTATTTACTTGATTTTTATCTCAATGGGAGATTATAAAAAAAAAAAAAAAAAGAACACATGTGTTTATATGCGGAGATAAATGAACTGATGCCATCAACTATAAACAAGCATAAGGTCTGTTACAAACAACGCTACTCTATTTATCGACAAGTCTTAATGTTTTATCATCATATTAAAAAGAAAGAAAAAAAACACTTCTGTGTCAATGTGATCAGAATCGTCAATGACCTCGTTATCTATAAATCTCGAACTTACTTCTTAATGACACAGTTGTTTGAGTTTAAACGTTAGAAACAAATTCATATTTGTAATCAGTCATCAGATTCCTGCACCAGAAAAAAAAAATAAATAAATAAAGTTAAAAAATAATGGCTAAACAATGAGTAAGAAACCGAAAAGTGTTATTATTCTAATTACCAGATTTGTATACAAAATATTCCTTACTTGAAATTATACTACCATTTGTTTCGGTACCAAATTATACCTTTTCTTGAGACAACACACCACTTATTGCCATTTTTATTTTGCATCGCTTTTTTAACCGTTTAAACTCCGCTGCATAACCTCTATCTAATATGAAATTCTAATTTAATCATCATCATCAAGATTCTTTTTATGCCAGTAAAGCTCATTAGGCTTTAAGTCACGTTCTACATTGCTTGCTGTCCAAAGCAACCAACTCTAGTTAGACTATCTAAGCGCATCTCTTTTACCCATAATCATTCTTTGCCATGTTAGTTTCGGTCCCAAGAAATTCAGTGGCAGGCATTCGCAGAACCCGCGTCCATCTTCGATGTCTGATTTCCTCAATTATAGGATCGTTTTGGCAAACAATCGTTTTGTCGCCCCTCGGTATAGTTGCTCATTACGTAAGTAAGTTCCTAATTTAAGCAAATATATAAAAAAAACATTTGACACATTGACCACATCTTAAGTTCTAATAAAAGTTCATAGAATTGTAAAAATGAATTTCAAAAATGTCGGGTTCAATTCACTACTGCAAGAAAAATATTTCGCAAAAGGCAGAAATGTTGAGGGTATGCCGCTGTCCCGGGTGCTGTGGGTTGCCAACTACTATGCATTTCGCAAAATATTTTATACAGTGGTAAACAATTAAAAATTAAAGCTTTCAGAATGTTTGTTAATTTTACCAGCATTTTAAAGGCCTCGCCACGAGAGAGCTGGAACTAAGTGGATTTCATATAAAGTTTTGAGTCATTCGGATATAATGGTGCGGATAATGACTTTAAATCAAACTTACAAAACAAGCAATTAAGCATTAAAAAATAAACTACCACTACTAAAAAATAAACTACCACTGAATTATTATCACTATAAGAAATTTTCCCAAGAAGAGTAAAAAATTGGCAGCCCTGCGCTGTCATACAAGTATGTAAGCCTAGTGCGAATATTTTTTTTTCAGCGGTAGTGATCTAAAACAGAGATGTTTAACCTCCCCAGACCTGAAGGTGAAAAGCAAGGCTAGGAAATTGTTTTAAAGTGGTAGCTTAATTGTGAAAAATAAACATGCTTTGAAGTATTCTTATCTACTAATAATATTGGTCTATTGCAGTGTTTCCCAAACTTATGACTTTCGTGTACCCTTTCTAAATTTTTCATAGGGCTGTGTATCACTAATAAAATAATGAATGTATTTTTTTAAAAACAAGTTTCTATTTCTTTTTTGGTACAAAGTTTTGTAAATACTAACCAGCGATCCATATTCTATGTTAGGGATAAAAATTATATTTTATAAAAAATAATAAAAATAAGTAGAATTTATTACAAACCTTTACTATAAAAAAATTGCTCAAAAGTTAAAAATCACAACCGGCTCTTGACACCACTAATTATTAACTGTTAACTCTGCAAAAAATAGCCAATAGAAAAAAAAGCAATCGTAAATGTTCATGGCTAGCTCTGTTTTTAAATAAAATATTTTGAAATTTCAAAATATTTCGAATAAGAGCGCGTACCCCCGCTAAACTGTTCCCTTACCCCTGGGGATACGCGTACCACACTTTGGGAAACATTGGTCTATTGAAAACTCAGGTCGCGAAAGAACACGCCCAATTATACAAGGATGCAAAAGGTATTCAGACTCTTTTTTATTTTGTGCACTGTTTGTTAAGTTTAAATCAATTTAAAGTCATTTATTTAACTACGAATAAAATGAATGTTGCTTCGGTATGTTTGAACAACATTAACAAAGGAAAAAAGGGTTATCGTTATAAAAAAAACTTGTCGACGCATTAATAAGTGCGACATTATGTAGATTTACTCGTATTTTGCAAACGAATGGCGCACTAATTTTTAAGTTAGGAAATGAATACATTACGTAAACGTTTATAAATGCGCCTATTATGCGGATCTAAAGGAAATTTTCTTCCCCATCAGATTTATGTCTACATTTAGGAAGTGGCCTCACGAATGAGTGGTGCTGCCAACTATCCGTAGAATTCAGAGCTAAGACTTACTTTTACCCTTGCGGTGCTCTCTTTTCAAACGAAAGACTCATCTTCCTGATTTAACTCGCAAAATGCCAATGGCTGGTGAACTTGACTTGTCCAAGTGTCATTAGAAACAACAGTAGCAACAAAATCACTTCTGTTACATTAAATATATACATGATGCGACCACCTTGTGTTGTTTCCCCTGATTAATAAATACCCTTGAAAAAGTCACTTGCCTGCTTCATTCATAAAGCTCTTCAGTTATTTTCAGCGATTTATTTTTCGTTTAATTTTTGTCCTTTTTTAAATTTTATTTTTTGAAATTTTCTATAAATAATAATGAATAAACGCTCTTTCAACTGTAGAAACAGTGGTCACGACAATCACCCCACAATTCGTTGACGTTTCTACATGAAACGTCATAAAACATATCGTAATGCATTGTACTTAAGACTAATTTTGTCAGTATAATATGTACAGTATGTCCATCAGTATAATTGACCTGTATAATGTGTACGATGATCTATGTCTAGTTCTGAGCTATAAGTACTTATATTAGGAGATTCAGTCAAATAATAGTATTTTGCTTAAAAAAAAAAAATTTTTTTTAATTGTTCTGTTCAAAGCACATACTTTAATTACTTTTCTTTTATAAAAATTTCTTTTTACGTTTGCAAACAGTAAAATAACTGACAATCATAATTTAACTACTTTGATATATATATTCCTAAAACAGATTGTTAATGTATATAATTTTCACTTTTAATAGTTACTTTCGTCAACATAAACTCTACCAATTTCTCAAAGAAACCTGAGATAGCTTTTGTTTCAGAATAACAGATGAGGTATTTTGAAATAGGGACATTTGAAATTACGCGAATCCATTTACACGGTCAGCTAATAAAAAAAAAAGGATTTAAAAATAATATGACATTTTGCCTTCGAACTCAAGAGGAAATTTCTTTGAAACCTTACAATAAAGACAAAAGCAAAATCTCTAGGAACAAAAATGCGTTCTTTTGTCATTGAACTTCATTGGAAGTGTTACAGAAACCACAAAAGTGTTGCCACCGAAGGGACCAAAATAACGATTTCGTCGAAAATAGAAAAAAGACTCGTCTTTATTTTCTCAACTTTGAATCGTTTGATTTCTATAGCTTGCGCAAACTTGTTATTTAATTGTATTATATAGCTTTTGTTGAAAGCCTACATTTCTATGAAAAACATCTTTTGAAAGATAATATTTTTACAAATCTTCCTGTGACTAAATGGATTAAATCATTTATTTTAGAGCAGAAATCTGCGAGCAATTATTCACTAACTGTTTGGTTTATACCAAACTAAACTAACTTTTGATGCCCTGTGCATAATATATGAAAATATTAAAACTAAGTGACATGTTATCTTAAAGTACCCCACAATGTAAAGCTGCATTCACTTCACCTCACTTGTTTTATGAGTTGGGCGCAGCGTCCCTTATCCCATCCATCGTGTATTATTTAACGAAGTTCTTTGAGATAAGCAGGCTATGTGGTAGCTGTTAGGGTATTCAAGCTCTTTTCTTGAATAAATAAAAATAATGAAAATAAAACGTAGCAACTTGCTTTAAACTATGTGTGGCTTTAGTTTTGGATGCAGGTTGAAGATCATAAAGTTATATTCAGGTATATATATATATATATATATATAGGGCTGCCAATTTTTAACGCTTTTTGTAAAAATGTATTCTAGTGGTAGCTAAGCTTATGCTTTAATAGATTATTCTTTCTTTTATAAGTTTAATTAAAGTTATTTTTCACACAATTACTACTTGTAAATGATTCGAAAGCTTTTATACAAACTCATTTTATTCCAAACCTTTCGTGGTGAGGCTTTTAACACGTTGAATGCCATGGGGGTGACCGGTGACAGGCACTGAGTTTGTTCGTAGCGCCACGGGGGTCAGCAGTGACCGCGAAGCCAAGATTTTTAGAAACACATAAATCGAGTAAATGTTTAATTTTTTTATATTATTATCGTTACTAAAATGGTTTGAAGAAATTAATGCAATATAAAAGTAGTTTTATTTACATACACAGAGATGCCAATTTGCTCTGGGCAGCGAATAAATATTTTCAAGTGGTAGTTTATTCATTGTGATTCTTGGTTTAATAAATTCAAATTAGTAGATTTTTATCCACCACTATTTCTAAACAATGAGTAGGCTTATATAATTCACCACTTTTTTCAGATTTGTCATGCTATTCAAACTAATGCAACTAAATTTTCCTCCTGGACTCATCAAACTTCTATCCTGTTATCTCTCAAACCGAACATTTCAAGTAACTATCCAAAACTGCATCTCATCAAAAAGAAACATCTTAGCCGGAGTACCTCAGGGCAGCATACTTGGACCAATTTTATATATACTTTACACCTATGATTTCCCTATAAATAAAGCAGATTACAATAGCATTACAGCCTTCTACGCAGATGATACTGGTATAATAATCAAATCCAGAAATCCAAACTTAGCTCGAATAAAACTACAAGAACAAATAGATGAAATAGAAGACTGGTGTAGAAAATGGAAAATAGCCGTAAACGTCGACAAATCACAAATCCTCATCATACAAAAACGAAGAATTAAAATTTCACCTCAATGCAAACCGAAACTGTTCAACATTCAAATTCCAATAGTTAAGAGAGCAAAGTACCTTGGACTCATAATTAATAGCAAACTCACTTGGAGCGACCATATTAAAAATATAATAGACAAAGCAAATGCAGCAGTTAATATCATCCAACCTCTCATCTATAACCACAACGTCTCACTAAAAATCAGAAAATTCCTATACACCTCTATGATCCGACCTATACTTACATATGCTTTACCTGCCTGGACTACTATACCCGAACACCTAATGAAAAAGCTCAACCAATGTCAAAATAAAATACTCAGAAAAATCACTCGTGCCAGATGGTTCATACGTAATTCAAATATCCATAAAGATCTCAAAATTCCGTTTCTATCCGAATATATATATAAATTAAATGCAGACTTCTACGATAAAGCCATAAAATGCAGCACAGCCAATTTCAATCAGATTTTTAACTTCGAGAACTATAAAAAAGACGAAAAACTAAGACCAATAGCCGCTCATTTCACCTCCGACTCCTCATACAACAACTATCAGCATAAGTAATAGTCATCAATTTCAGCATCTATAGTCTACATCAATAATCCAAAGCATCAAACACTTTACCAATACTGAAATCCTGACTTATGTTACTTCACGTTGACAATCAAACCACAGCCATCCACAGTTTAACAGCAAGTTGCTCTTATTATTTTCATTTTCTTTCAGTTATACAAGCAAGGTGCTTGTTTAAATGCTTATTCTATTCAATGCTCATATGTCAATTGTGCTTGTTGTACATATCATAATGCAATTCATTTTCAATGCTTAAATATCAATTGTGCTATTTATATTTATGATAATTTTTGTTTATTTCAAAAATCATGATTCATATTAATTTTTCAAATTATGTTTAATTTATCAATCAAATATGCTTGGTCTCTTGTTTTTGCCACCTTAATACTGCATAATTAAAAATGTTTTTAATTCAACCTGTAAATATTTCATGATGAATGGTTTAGGGGCCGCTGCGCGGCCCAGGCACCCAATTTTTGATAAATAAAGAAGAAGAACAGATTTGTCATGCTAAACTTTTTAAAAAAACTACCAAATTCTGTCTAATATTTGCAAATTTAGTTTGTAGTTATTTACCGTTTAGCCAGACGGGCAAACCATGTAAAATTAGCGTGGCATTCAACATGTTGAAATGTTAGCAAAACTACCGAAAATTCTGTAAGCTTCAAATTTTAATTGTCTACCGCTCAATAAAATATTTTGCAAAAAGCGTAGTAGTTAGCAGCCCTGTATTTGATATTATCCAACTATTTAAAAAAAAAAAATGCAATTATGACATATTACACATTTTTTGATAAATCAGGTCTTGTAGTGAGCAAAAATGCCATCTTGTCTAGAAACAATTTTATTACAATGTTCCGCTTGTGTTATCATTATTAATTTTTTTTTATTTTTTATCAAAGATAATGTATGTATATAATATCCAAGCAAAAATCTTATCGATTTTAAAATCACTGTCATGCTGAACCCAGAGAAAGGACTTTTCGACCCTAACTCTATATATTCGTATAGTACGAAAAAAAATCAACACTTTTAATAACTTATGATCGTATTTTTACGTACTAAGATTCAATTTTAATAGTTCGAGGGCCTAATCTTAAATATGAAAATTTGTGCAGATTATATTTTAAGTTACGAAATCTGACCCAAAGACGTACTTTCTCTGAATAAACTTGCATTTTTTCGACGGATTTGTATTTTTGCGCCTCAAAATATGGGCTACATTCCGCAGTGTGGAAAATATGGTCTTAGTAGTTTAGGCAAGAGGGAATTGAAAGTTCGTGCTTCTTTATGTGGATTTCGTTATTTGAATATTTCGCTTCTTCAAAAATGTCGTATTTTAAATTTTTGTTTCACATAAATTATTTGATGGATTCCCTTCAAAGTTTGGATTTTATCATTTAAAATAACACAAATTAGACTGTTGTAAAAAAAAATTATTCCTTCCGTACCCACTTTTTGCCGATTTGAAAATAAAATGGTAATAAATAATAATTTAAAAAAAATTACATAACTTATAATTGTGAAAAGTTTTATAATTGTGAGCTACAAGTTTTATATTTCATTTAATGAGACTGAGGAAATGAATTATAAAACTTGTAGCTCACAATTACAAACCATGTAATTTTTTATTATTATTTATTAAACATTTTTTATCAGAAATGTTTTAACGATTCAATAGAAATATTTTTATCATTTATCAGAAACATTTTTGTGGTCCAACAGATTTAGAACTATTATTAAATTCAACTTTTCTCTCACGTCCTGATAAACAAGAGTTCTGAAATATTGTACATAAGAAAAATGCACAAGAAAATTATTAAAAGCATTCTTATGACCCATCAGAATTTTTTTTGCTGAGATTCTGCAGATTCGGAGCTAATATTAAATTGAATTTTTACTTTTATTTATTTTCTCCCTTCCTGATGAACAAGAATATTGAAATATTGTGCATAAGAAAAATGCTTAAGAAAATTATCAGAAACGTTCTTATTACTATTGAGTAATAAGAACGTTTCTGATAATTTTTTTTCGCAATTTAATATATTCAAAACTATTATTAAATCCAACTTTTATGTTCATTCATTCTCTCACTTCCTGGTGATCAAGAGTTTCGAACTATTGTGAATAAGGAAATAATTAGAACCATTCTTATGACTCATCAGAAACAATTTTTTTTTGGTTGAGATTCTACAGACTCAGAGCTATTATTAAATTGAATTTTTGCGTTTTTTCCTTTTCTCCCTTCCTGATGAACAAGAATAGTGAAAATATTGTGCATAAGAAAATTATCAGAAGCATTCTTATTGCTCAAAAGCAACAATATTTCTCGATTTAATAGATTCAGAACTATTATTGAATCCTACTTTTACGTTCATTCATTCTCTCACTTCCTGATGAACAAGAGTTTCGAACTATAGTGCGTGAGAAAATAATTAGAACCATTCTTATGACTCATCAGAAAAATTTTTTTTTAGATTCTACAGACTCAAAGCTTTATTAAATTGAATTTTTACGTTTATTTATTTCTCCCTTCCTGATGAACAAGAATATTGAAATATTGTGCATAAGAAAAAGGCTTAATAAAATTATCAGAAGCATTCTTATTACTCAAAAAGAAATTTTTTTCGTGATTATAGATTCAGAACTACTATTAAATTCAACCTGTACGTTCATTCATTCTCTCACTTCCTGATGAACAAGAGTTTCGAACTATAGTGCATGAGAAAATAATTAGAACCCTTCTTATGACTTATCAGAAGCATTTTTTTTAAGATTCTACTGAATTTTTACGTTTATTCATTTCTCCCTTCCTGATGAACAAGAATATTGAAATATTGTGCATAAGAAAAAGGCTTAATAAAATTATCAGAAGCATTCTTATTACTCAAAAGGAAATTTTTTTTCGTGATTTAATAGATTCAGAACTACTATTAAATTCAACCTTTACGTTCGTTCATTCTCTCACTTCCTGATGAACAAGAGTTTCGAACTATAGTGCGTGAGAAAATAATTAGAACCATTCTTATGACTCATCAGAAACACTTTTTTTTTAGATTCTACAAGACTCAAACCTTTATTAAATTGAATTCTTACGTTTATTCATTTCTCCCTTCCTGATGAACAAGAATATTGAAATATTGTGCATAAGAAAAAGGCTTAATAAAATTATCAGGAGCATTCTTATTACTCAAAAGGAAATTTTTTTTCGTGATTGAATAGATTCA
Organism: Parasteatoda lunata; assembly: GCA_949128135.1. Classification (NCBI taxonomy): domain Eukaryota; kingdom Metazoa; phylum Arthropoda; class Arachnida; order Araneae; family Theridiidae; genus Parasteatoda; species Parasteatoda lunata. Next base: position 48,372,441 of record OX421977.1, read on the forward strand.
GAACTACTATTAAATTCAACCTTTACGTTCATTCATTCTCTCACTTCCTGATAAACAAGAGTTTCGAACTATAGTGCGTGAGAAAATAATTAGAACCATTCTTATGACTCATCAGAAAAAATTTTTTTTAGATTCTACAGACTCAAAGCTTTATTAAATTGAATTTTTACGTTTATTTATTTCTCCCTTCCTGATGAACAAGAATATTGAAATATTGTGCATAAGAAAAAGGCTTAATAAAATTATCAGAAGCATTCTTATTACTCAAAAAGAAATTTTTTTCGTGATTATAGATTCAGAACTACTATTAAATTCAACCTGTACGTTCATTCATTCTCTCACTTCCTGATGAACAAGAGTTTCGAACTATAGTGCATGAGAAAATAATTAGAACCCTTCTTATGACTTATCAGAAGCATTTTTTTTAAGATTCTACTGAATTTTTACGTTTATTCATTTCTCCCTTCCTGATGAACAAGAATATTGAAATATTGTGCATAAGAAAAAGGCTTAATAAAATTATCAGAAGCATTCTTGTTACTCAAAAGGAAATTTTTTTTCGTGATTTAATAGATTCAGAACTACTATTAAATTCAACCTTTACGTTCGTTCATTCTCTCACTTCCTGATGAACAAGAGTTTCGAACTATAGTGCGTGAGAAAATAATTAGAACCATTCTTATGACTCATCAGAAACACTTTTTTTTTAGATTCTACAAGACTCAAACCTTTATTAAATTGTATTTTTACGTTTATTCATTTCTCCCTTCCTGATGAACAAGAATATTGAAATATTGTGCATAAGAAAAAGGCTTAATAAAATTATCAGGAGCATTCTTATTACACAAAAGGAAATTTTTTTTCGTGATTGAATAGATTCAGAACTATTATTAAATTCAACCTTTACGTTCATTCATTCTCTCACTTCCTGATGAACAAGAGTTTCGAACTATAGTGCGTGAGAAAATAATTAGAACCATTCTTATGACTCATCAGAAACATTTTTTTTTAGATTCTACAGACTCAAAGCTTTATTAAATTGAATTTTTACGTTTATTCATTTCTCCCTTCCTGATGAACAAGAATATTGAAATATTGTGCGTAAGAAAAAGGCTTAATAAAATTATCAGAAGCATTCTTATTACTCAAAAGGAAATTTTTTTTCGTGATTGAATAGATTCAGAACTACTATTAAATTCAACCTTTACGTTCATTCATTCTCTCACTTCCTGATGAACAAGAGTTTCGAACTATAGTGCGTGAGAAAATAATTAGAACCATTCTTATGACTCATCAGAAACATTTTTTTTTAGATTCTACAGACTCAAAGCTTTATTAAATTGAATTTTTACGTTTATTCATTTCTCCCTTCCTGATGAACAAGAATATTGAAATATTGTGCGTAAGAAAAAGGCTTAATAAAATTATCAGAAGCATTCTTATTACTCAAAAGGAAATTTTTTTTCGTGATTGAATAGATTTAGAACTACTATTAAATTCAACCTTTACGTTCATTCATTCTCTCACTTCCTGATGAACAAGAGTTTTGAAATTTTGAAAAGGCTTTGAAATCCAGCTAGCAAATACAACAGCATACCGGTCAACCTTTTTGATTTTCTCATGATATTTTATTTTTATTTTTAAAATAATATCAAATAGTTTTTATTATATATAATATTAGGTTCTTGGTTTGAAAAATTTGATTCAAAATTAATTATCTGTTGTTTCATAATAATAATTTAAAAATAAACTAAAATGACTGATTTTTTTCAAATATAATGGTAAGTATCGGAAATTTAAAAAACTTCTATAGTATTATCAAAACAATTCCCTTTCTGCTTAATTTTAAAATGTATAATATAATATAATGGCTATGCACTAATTTTGTATTTTTCAGAATTAAAAATGTATTAAAAATAAAAATCAAAAAATTCCTCGGGAAAAATCATAGTGAATTTTTTAACTTTCCTTTTTTTAAATTAAAAATCGTTTATAATTTTAGTTTTATATATATTGTATTCTTTTATTTTATAAATCTAAACTTAAAACATTTTTCGAAAACTTATATTCTTGTTTTAGAAATAACAAAAAGTTTAAAACTTCTATTTGTTGAGTTAAATATAACTTACTATTTATTTATTTTCAATCATAGGCCATTTTCAAAATTGAATCTGCAAAAATTCTTCTTTGAATAGTTTTGTAAAAATATGAAGATCAAAAATATTAGAGAAGTAAAAAATCTCTGTTCAGTTTTGTATGCGAGCAGCGCCCTCTGTGTAAGCAACGAGAACTAGTGAGTGTATTAACAACCTCGAAAGAGGCAAGTGTGTGAATTCAATGTGCAAATAAAATAACAGTGCGCTGCGTCAATATGTGTTTTGAGTTCTGTGTTAAGAGAAATAACATGGTCCGTCGAGCTGGAGAGGGTAAGCGATCTATGGACGAGCGAATTTTGTGACAATTAAGCTAAAGTTAGTGCAAAAAATTCCGTGAAAGGTTTACGTGTGCGATTGAGAATCGAAACTGAAACTAAGTGCGTCTAACAGCGATCTGAGAAGGTAGGTGAAAGTTAAGTTTATATTTACGTGAATTAAACTATAAACATGTCTTTGACTAAATTAAAGAAAGGCGAGTTAAAACTCGTCGCAGAAGAATTAAACTTAACTGTACCGGAGGGTGCAAAAATTGCCGATTTAAAAACTTTAATTGAAAACAGCGAAGTTTATAAAACAGATCAAGAGCTATTTAAATGCGCACTGGATTATGCTATAGAGGAAGTAAAAAAGAAAAAGTCCGATAATGAATCTAAATTAGAATTTGAGCGAATTAAATTAGCCGATAGTGAATCTAAATTAGAACTTGAGCGAATTAAATTAGCGCAATTAGAAAAACAATTAGCGCTAGCTAATGTTCAAAAAGAATTACCGCATAATTCCGTACTCGCAAAAGAAAGTGTTTCTAAGAATCCGAATAACATTAATATCGAAACTTTATTAAAATCGGTAAAAACCTTAACTATACCAGTACCCTCACGAGTAGAATCATATAATTTATTTTTTCAGTCCCTGGAAAAAGCATTCAAAACAAAAGAGGTTCCCGAACAATTTAAATGCGAAATTCTTTTAAATATTTTAGGTGAGAGAGCTAACAATTTAATGTTTCACATTTCCGAAGAAGAGTTAACTAATTACAATAATCTCAAAGATTAAGTGCTAAAAGAATTTTCCCCTACACCACAAAGAATGCTTTAATAAATTCCAAAGAGCACAAAAAATAGGTTCAGAGAATTATGTACAATTTGCGTCAAGACTAAGTGCAACGTTTGAATATTATTGTCAATTACGTAATGTAAATGATTTTAAATCCGTCTGTGAGTTAATAGTATCGGATAAAATAATGAGTACTCTCGATAGAGAACTGATGACTCATATTAGTGTAAAACAGGGAGAAAAGTATTTTAAACCACATGAATTAGGGCGTGAGTGTGATATTTATTTATCTTCGAAAGGCAAAAACAAAAATGAAACATTTTCGAAATCTTTCAGTGGAAATACTAAGCGTTACGAATTTAATAAACAAAACAGAGTTAATAATTCCAGTGTACAGAGAGGAGCAACAAATGTATTTTTATCTGAAATAAAAAATGATTATTGTGTATCATGTAAAAACAATGAGTCTCATGCTTTGCAATTTTGCCCACAATTCAAAAGAATGTCTGTACACGATATAGAGTAGAGTTTGTAAAAAATAATAGACTTTGTTTTAAGTGCTTTTCCCCCAGATGCGAAGTTAATATTTGCAGAATGAGAAACTGCTTTCCATGTAAAAAGGCTCATCACAAACTTTTACATTATCCGAGAGAAATTAAAAACAATTCCTCCACTCCCAATGTGGCGCCAATTAACGATCAAAATAAATCACAAACAACCGCGTTTAATGTAAGTGCTGAATCATTCGATCCGAGAGTAGACACTACTCAAATTGTGGCGACCGCGTGTTTTAAAAACAAATGCTTATTAAGTACCGCATTAATCCTCGTAAAGGATAAATATTCAGAATGGAAATTGTGTAGAACGTTACTTGATTCTGGGAGTGAGAGCTGTCTGATTTCGAATGATTGCGCTAATAAATTGCATTTTAAGAGTGAAAAAATAAATACCATGATTTCTTGTTTAAACGATACTTCTATGATTGTGAATGGGTGTGTTAAAGTGGCGATTTCAAATAAAAACAAATCGTTCGAAAGAGAATTAGATATGCTCATAGTTAAAAAAATCACAGAATTTATTCCGAATAAAACTTTAAATATAAATGTTGATTTTTCAAATTTCGTGGAATTAGCAGATGACACTTTTAATATTCCGGGAAAAATAGATTTATTATTGGGTGCAAATATATTTTACGAGTTAATAAAGTCGGAAAGAATTAAAATAAAGAATTCGCAATTGCTTTTGGTCAATAGCGTATTTGGGTATGTAGTGACAGGAAATTTAGATTCAATAAATGAAACAAAGGTTCACTGCGGTTTGATTCGTGATGAGGACTTAAATAAAACATTAGAGAAATTCTGGCAAATAGAGAATGTAGAGGAAACAATAACAAAGAGTAAAGAAAATTTAATTTGCGAGAAACACTTTGCGGATACTCATTTTAGAACTAGGGAAGGGAAATATGTTGTTTCAATGCCCCTAAAGGAAGATCCCTCATGTTTAGGAAACTCAAAAGATATAGCCCTCAAACGTCTCAGATCGCTGTGGAATCGCTTAGCTAAAGATGAAATTTATTTAAATTTATATCGTGATTTCTTAAAAGAATATGAAAATATGGGACACATGAGAGAGGTTACTAAAGAAAATGAACCAGAAGTAACATATTATGTTACACATCATGGAATCTATCGTCCAGAAAAGTCCACGACAAAACTTCGTGTTGTATTTAATTGTTCTTCAGTAACTGATAAGGGAATATCTCTTAATGATATTCAGTATAATGGAGGAGTGATTCAGGAGGACTTATACACTCATATGCTAAGGTTCCGCACATATACATATGCCTTTACTGCGGATATCAAAATGATGTATCGAACTATTTTAAGCAATCCAAATCAGTGTAATCTTCAGAGAATTGTGTGGTGTGAAAATGAAGATGAACCGCCAAAAATATACGAACTATCTACCGTTACTTACGGCACGGTTAGCGCACCTTATTTAGCGCAAAGAACGCTTAAACAGCTCTCAGTTGACGAGCAAACCAATTTTCCCATGGCTGCTCCCGTCCTACGAAATAATTTCTATATGGATGACTGTTTGTGCGGCGCTGACACATTAGAGGAGGCAATTGAGCTCAAGCAACAATTAAAAGGGATTTTGCAAAGTGCTGACATGAAACTACACAAGCTCTGCGCCAATCACATGAAACTAGCACCAGATTCTGAATTTGATTACAATTTTGCAACGTTAATAGAGACAAAAACTTTAGGTGTATCCTGGAAACCAATTTTAGATTGTTTTCTATTCAGAGTAAAAGTTTGCTTGGAGAGTTCTTACACAAAACGTGACGTTTTGTCCACTATTGCCAAGCTCTTCGACCCGATTGGTCTAATGGCACCGGTAATAGCAAAGGCAAAGATTTTCCTTCAGCGTTTGTGGAGAATTAAAATGGACTGGAGTGACTCTTTACCAGATGAAGAATATTGAGAGTGGCATCAATTTCTAGCGTCTTTAGAGAGCATCAACAATATAGAGGTTCCAAGACGCATTTTCATCAATATTCCAAAAAGTGTGGAAATCCATGGCTTCGCTGATGCATCGCAGCAATGTCATGGTGCAGCAGTCTACTGTAAATCTATAAATTCAATGAATGAGACTTTGGTTTGTTTGATAACGAGCAAATCAAGAGTTGCACCTATAAAAAGTCTGACTATCCCAAGACTTGAGTTATGTGCCGCTGTTCTTCTGTCAAAACTTGTGAAACGAGTTGTTGCTGCGTTAAAGTTAGAAAATGCTGAAATATATCTTTGGACAGACTCTATGATAGTTCTAGCGTGGCTTCAAAAAGAACCCATAGACTTAAAAACGTTTGTTCAAAACAGAGTGGCCACAATACAAGTGCTATTTCCTAATCAACGATGGAGACATGTACCAACTGTTGAAAATCCTGCAGACTTAGTTTCACTAGGTGTCGACCCTGATAAACTTCTGCATAACAACTTGTGGTGGCAAGGGCCCAAGTTTCTTGCAGATAATAACTATCCAAATCGAACTATAAATTGTAGTGAAAAACATGATGAGTATTATTCAGAACTGAAAAACTCTAACAATGGAGGCTTAGAGGACTTTCCATCAGTGCTTCATATCCATACTAATAATTTTTATAAATGATTTAATTAATTTAAGCAATAACTATTTTACGTGTTGTGAGTTTTCTTTTTAGGTTCGTGGAAATTGTAAAAACGAAGCAGAAATCAACGGGCCCATTAACAACAAGGGAGTATGAAAGAGCAGAAACCTTTCTGGTAAAAAAGGTTCAGGAACAAGAATTTTCTTTTGAAATAAAAAGTATTAAACGATCTGGAAGTGTGCCATCAAACAGTAAGTTAAAAACTCTTAGTCCCTTTTTAGATGACAACGACGTTTTAAGAGTTGGTGGTCGCTTAGGTAATACAGAATTTAATTTCAATAAAAAGCATCAGGTAATTTTACCCAAGAATAATAAGTTAACTTTAATAATAATAGAATATTTTCATAAAAAATATTTACATATAGGAGTTGTATCTCTACTTAATCATATTCGTGAAAAGTTTTGGCCCTTAAGTGGTCGATCAATTTGTAGAAAAATTGTCTATAATTGTATAACTTGTTTTAAAGCAAAACCAATAGTGTCAAGTCAGTTAATGGGCAATTTGCCAAAGGAAAGGCTTGTACCTGATTATCCATTTAATTGTTCAGGTGTTGATTTCAGTGGTCCTTTTTTCATTAAGAATAGAGGACAACGTAAAGGAAATTTGTATAAAGTGTATATATTTAGTATTTGTTTATTGATATAAAATTGGTTAATTAATTATGTGTGTATAAAATTAATAATAATAGCATGCAAATCTATTTGTTTATGTTTATTGCATTATAAACTGTGGTGTTAATTTTATTTAGTGATTTATGTTATTGAGTATAACAATGATTGCCTGGTTGAACCAGTGCAATGTGGGGCGGTATGTTCAGTTTTGTATACGAGCAGCGCCCTCTGTGTAAGCAACGAGAACTAGTGAGTGTATTAACAACCTCGAAAGAGGCAAGTGTGTGAATTCAATGTGCAAATAAAATAACAGTCCGCTGCGTCAATACGTGTTTTGAGTTCTGTGTTAAGAGAAATAACAATCTCCATTCAGTTGTTTACTTCATATCCCTAATATATGAGGACTATCATTTACCACCAACTGTTCTTTACGAACCTTGATATGACGCCTAGAATAAAAAACTTAAGCTGAAATATCTGACCTTTTCTTTTTCAAAAAATGATATATAATAATAATGGTAGTGTTTGGCTATTGCAATATTTTTTTGAAAGAAGCTGATACAGGGGTTGGACAAAAATATCGAACCACTTCTTTGCTAACTCAATGTAAACAATCTTTTTGCAGCACAAGTTTTGGAAGATTTTACTTGGCAAAACTGATGACGCAATTCAGCTTTTAGGAATGGGATTCAAATCAATGGGAGTTCATGCTTTTAGGATTCTTTTACTGTACTTCTTACTATTTTTTATACTTTATACTTTTTGGATTCTTTTACTTTACTTTTTTTAGGAACGGTATTCTTTTTACTAATGCAAAATTTGCATCGACTACAATGAGCGTAGGATGTTAAAAGCTTTTTTCCATTTTCAATACCAGCTGTGCAACATAATTACAAAATCATTCTAAGATTCAATCCTATAAAAATAACAAGATACAATCCCTAAGACACGAGATACAGTCCTATAGAATGATTGCTGGTATTAAAACTAGAAAGAAGTTATTAACTTCTCATTTTGGTAGATTAAAACTAGAAAGAAGTTCTTAACTTCTCATTGTGGTCGATCCGAATTTCGCATGGGTAAAAATGATACCATTTCTAAAACATGATCTTTCGAATTGTGTTCCTTGTAAACTCTTCCAAAGTATTTGCTGCTAAAAAAAAATTATTCATATGGAGTTAGTATAGAATTGTTTCCGTAATTTTGTCCAACCCTAGTATCTTAATTGGTAAAAAATTAATAAATAAGTATGTAAACAATGTTGCACAGCTGAAGCATTTTTATACCCCAAAACTTTTTTTTAATCCATTAATGCTTTTGTTCCCGAAACTGCCCAACCACATTTTCATAAAGGTTCATTTTAAATTCAAATACTTTTTTATTGTTATCATAGGCAGTAATCAGGGGTGAAAGCGAGACGGAAAAGATAAAAGGCTGGTAGTAAAACCTTTTCAGTTATATCTAGTTTTTGGGAGGAGTTTACTTATTCTTTTTTTAAATTATTCAACAATATCTACTTTATCTCGGAAAAGAAGCAGTTTTATACCCCAAAACTTTTTTTTAATCCATTAATGCTTTTGTTCCCGAAACTGCCCAACCACATTTTCATAAAGGTTCATTTTAAATTCAAATACTTTTTTATTGTTATCATAGGCAGTAATCAGGGGTGAAAGCGAGACGGAAAAGATGAAAGGCTGGTAGTAAAACCTTTTCAGTTATATCTAGTTTTTGGGAGGAGTTTACTTATTCTTTTTTTAAATTATTCAACAATATCTACTTTATCTCGGAAAAGAAGCAGTTTTATACCCCAAAACTTTTTTTTAATCCATTAATGCTTTTGTTCCCGAAACTGCCCAACCACATTTTCATAAAGGTTCATTTTAAATTCAAATACTTTTTTATTGTTATCATAGGCAGTAATCAGGGGTGAAAGCGAGACGGAAAAGATGAAAGGCTGGTAGTAAAACCTTTTCAGTTATATCTAGTTTTTGGGAGGAGTTTACTTATTCTTTTTTTAAATTATTCAACAATATCTACTTTATCTCGGAAAAGAAGCAGTTTTATACCCCAAAACTTTTTTTTAATCCATTAATGCCTTTGTTCCCGAAACTGCCCAACCACATTTTCATAAAGGTTCATTTTAAATTCAAATACTTTTTTATTGTTATCATAGGCAGCCATCAGGGGTGAAAGCGAGACGGAAAAGATGAAAGGCTGGTAGTAAAACCTTTTCAGTTATATCTAGTTTTTGGGAGGAGTTTACTTATTCTTTTTTTAAATTATTCAACAATATCTACTTTATCTCGGAAAAGAAGCAGTTTTATACCCCAAAACTTTTTTTTAATCCATTAATGCTTTTGTTCCCGAAACTGCCCAACCACATTTTCATAAAGGTTCATTTTAAATTCAAATACTTTTTTATTGTTATCATAGGCAGTAATCAGGGGTGAAAGCGAGACGGAAAAGATGAAAGGCTGGTAGTAAAACCTTTTCAGTTATATCTAGTTTTTGGGAGGAGTTTACTTATTCTTTTTTTTAAATTATTCAACAATATCTACTTTATCTCGGAAAAGAAGCAGTTTTATACCCCAAAACTTTTTTTTAATCCATTAATGCTTTTGTTCCCGAAACTGCCCAACCACATTTTCATAAAGGTTCATTTTAAATTCAAATACTTTTTTATTGTTATCATAGGCAGTCATCAGGGGTGAAAGCGAGATGGAAAAGATGAAAGGCTGGTAGTAAAACCTTTTCAGTTATATCTAGTTTTTGGGAGGAGTTTACTTATTCTTTTTTTAAATTATTCAACAATATCTACTTTATCTCGGAAAAGAAGCAGTTTTATACCCCAAAACTTTTTTTTAATCCATTAATGCTTTTGTTCCCGAAACTGCCCAACCACATTTTCATAAAGGTTCATTTTAAATTCAAATACTTTTTTATTGTTATCATAGGCAGTAATCAGGGGTGAAAGCGAGACGGAAAAAATGAAAGGCTGGTAGTAAAACCTTTTCAGTTATATCTAGTTTTTGGGAGGAGTTTACTTATTCTTTTTTTAACTTATTCAACAATATCTACTTTATCTCGGAAAAGAAGCAGTTTTATACCCCAAAACTTTTTTTTAATCCATTAATGCTTTTGTTCCCGAAACTGCCCAACCACATTTTCATAAAGGTTCATTTTAAATTCAAATACTTTTTTATTGTTATCATAGGCAATAATCAGGGGTGAAAGCGAGACGGAAAAGATGAAAGGCTTGTAGTAAAACCTTTTCAGTTATATCTAGTTTTTGGGAGGAGTTTACTTATTCTTTTTTTAAATTATTCAACAATATCTACTTTATCTCGGAAAAGAAGCAGTTTTATACCCCAAAACTTTTTTTTAATCCATTAATGCCTTTGTTCCCGAAACTGCCCAACCACATTTTCATAAAGGTTCATTTTAAATTCAAATACTTTTTTATTGTTATCATAGGCAGTCATCAGGGGTGAAAGCGAGACGGAAAAGATGAAAGGCTGGTAGTAAAACCTTTTCAGTTATATCTAGTTTTTGGGAGGAGTTTACTTATTCTTTTTTTAAATTATTCAACAATATCTACTTTATCTCGGAAAAGAAGCAGTTTTATACCCCAAAACTTTTTTTTAATCCATTAATGCTTTTGTTCCCGAAACTGCCCAACCACATTTTCATAAAGGTTCATTTTAAATTCAAATACTTTTTTATTGTTATCATAGGCAGTAATCAGGGGTGAAAGCGAGACGGAAAAGATGAAAGGCTGGTAGTAAAACCTTTTCAGTTATATCTAGTTTTTGGGAGGAGTTTACTTATTCTTTTTTTTAAATTATTCAACAATATCTACTTTATCTCGGAAAAGAAGCAGTTTTATACCCCAAAACTTTTTTTTAATCCATTAATGCTTTTGTTCCCGAAACTGCCCAACCACATTTTCATAAAGGTTCATTTTAAATTCAAATACTTTTTTATTGTTATCATAGGCAGTAATCAGGGGTGAAAGCGAGACGGAAAAGATGAAAGGCTGGTAGTAAAACCTTTTCAGTTATATCTAGTTTTTGGGAGGAGTTTACTTATTCTTTTTTTAAATTATTCAACAATATCTACTTTATCTCGGAAAAGAAGCAGTTTTATACCCCAAAACTTTTTTTTAATCCATTAATGCTTTTGTTCCCGAAACTGCCCAACCACATTTTCATAAAGGTTCATTTTAAATTCAAATACTTTTTTATTGTTATCATAGGCAGTAATCAGGGGTGAAAGCGAGACGGAAAAGATGAAAGGCTGGTAGTAAAACCTTTTCAGTTATATCTAGTTTTTGGGAGGAGTTTACTTATTCTTTTTTTAAATTATTCAACAATATCTACTTTATCTCGGAAAAGAAGCAGTTTTATACCCCAAAACTTTTTTTTAATCCATTAATGCTTTTGTTCCCGAAACTGCCCAACCACATTTTCATAAAGGTTCATTTTAAATTCAAATACTTTTTTATTGTTATCATAGGCAGTAATCAGGGGTGAAAGCGAGACGGAAAAGATGAAAGGCTGGTAGTAAAACCTTTTCAGTTATATCTAGTTTTCGGGAGGAGTTTACTTATTCTTTTTTTAAATTATTCAACAATATATACTTAATCTCGGAAAAGAAGCAGTTTTATATATATGCTAAAATTATAAAAGAAATCTTGATAGTTACAGATATTTTATTTTTTTCGAAAAAAATGCTGGAATGAAATGTCTTACGTGCCAGTTTTTTCTCTTTTCCGTCTTGCTATATAAGGGCTTTCAGCCATGGCAGTAATCTCTATATAGTTGCTATAACATAAACGTTAAGCGAAAAACTATCATTTATAACTGTTATGTGTGTGTAACATCAAAAGCTTTCACAAATATTTTTATGTTTTTTACTTTATAAAAAGTTTCTTTCTTAATTGAATTTAAAAAAAAAAAAAAAAAAAAAAAAAAAACGCGTTCTCACATTATTATTCACAGCCGTCAATGAAACTGTAAATTTAGATTAAGAAATGCTAACATTTTAAGTTTTTCCCTAAACTAAGCTGAGAACTGGAAAAAGATCATTTTTTGAACGAGTTATAAGAAATAATAATTCCCTTTTTATATGCGATTTAAGATTTCACCGGGATAAATTTAGAGAGATAAAAATAGAGAGAGAGAGAGAGAGAGAGAGAGAGAATTAAAAGTTTTTTCTTGTTCTCTTATTGTGATTATCTGTATTATTTGGAGCCTGATTGTGTTTTGGGACTTTACTTCTCCAACAATCTGATTGAAATCTGAAACAATTGCGCTATTCATCCTTTCACTGTTCCTCAAAAAGCCCTTTCATATTTGTCTGTTAAGTAGTGTCAATATAATTGCACCTACTCAAATGAAAGGATTAAGTTTATTTTGAATGCGAAGTTTATTTCCTCGCGTTGAGCCGACACTATTAAAGTGTGTCCTCATACTTATCTTCCATCTTTCATCAATCCCTGTAATCCAGAAACTTTCACTTATGAAATGTGATTTAGTGTGAGATAAAGGGAAAACTACGTAAAACTGGTGTACAATTGTCAGTGTAACGAGCCGACGACCTTCAGGGTATGAAAATTCTTTTGATCACGGGGCCATGTTTTCTTTTGATTGATAAGCCTGTGGAAGCTATTTCATTCTAGAGAAAATGAGGTTGCAAAAATATGATATACGCTGTATTTGCTTATCAATTACGATCTATGAAATTTAAAACAAACTGAATTAGTTTTCCTGTTCAGCTAAATAATAATAAGTGTGACCATAATCATGTGTTGATAATCATCATGAGACGGACATTTTTACAAATTTAAAAAAAATTAGATTTCAAAAGATAAACTTAAATTTTTTTAATTAATATTTATGTTTTAGTTGTAATTGTATGATGACTTTTTTTTTCGGAAATTCATTAAATAGTTACTACTAAATTTTGTTACTTTGATGATTGTATTATAATCCCTAATTCTTTATTCCTTTCCAAAATTCTTAAAATAATTACAACTGATTTTTTTAATCACTTATAACATAGATCTAGGACTGTTTCCAGGAAGTAGCCATGCTTTAAATGCTTTTAAATTTTTAACTTTAAACGCTCGTGTCATCGATCCGAATTTTGCATGGGAAAATATCACATCATTTCTAAAAGCTTCTAGCATGAGCTTTCAAATTGTGCTGAATAAAATTTTCCAAAGCATTTGTTGCTCAAGGAAATATTGTTCACATAAGATTAGAATAGAAATGTTTCCATGATTTTGATCATCCTCTGCACATGGTTCTGTATTGCAATAACTATGTATGTTACTTAAAAACATACGTCACGACTTTAACTTAAGTAAAAATTCAGTAAGGATTGTCTAATGTTTGCTAACACTTTAGTTACAAGCGAAGAAACGGTCAAATTTTAAATCCCAGCATAAATTTTCAATAATGTACTACTTAATGGTGACAATATATAATATACACAATATTTCAATAATGTATTAATTAATTTAAATATCTACTCTTCGAACGTTAATACAGAATGTAATTATTTTACTATCACTTTTGTATATTTCAAACCTTTTCCACCGAATGAGACTTTTATATTTCTATTTCCCGATTCTATTTATTATGGACTTATTCTGGAAACATATTACTTTTCTCAGGTAACAAAATTTAGTTGAATAAATAATTACAAAATTAAAAAAGCAAAAGAAAATTATCGAATTTTTTATGCGTGCATTTTCAATACTTTTTTAAAAAAAATAAATAAATGTTTTTTGAAACAACATTTAAGATGTGTGCTTATACTATTAGAACCAATTCATTACAGCTATTTTTAGTTATATATTATTTTCATGCAATGGTAACTATATTGACAGCTATGGTATAATGATAGCTTTGTTTTCATACAATGGTTGCAACTATATAACACAATATAACAGTTACAGTATTTTCGCATAATAATGTAAAATTTTTTTTTTAACATAATGGTCACGAAAATCAGAAATCACGAAAATTTTGTCGAAATAACGACAATAGTGAAACGTTAGGAAAAATACGTTTTGATACAGGTCGTTATACTCTAAAACAGTGATTCTCAACCCCTGTGCCGCGGCACTTTTGTGTGCCGCCAAATTCTTAAAATGTACCGCCAAATATTAGAAATGATACAATAAAAATTATAATGCTTTTTTTATTACGAGTAAAGTTCAAATGAAAGAAAAGTGTATGTATACGTATATAATATTATACATACATACTTTTTATAATTTGTCCACGCTTTAACTGAGTGAACATCTTTGTCGGCAATTGTCTTGTCTCTGAAAATCTTAAAATAAGTAAAAATAAGATGGAAGTGTTTGAATTGTCTTTGACAATTTAAAAAAAAAAAATGTTAAAATAAGTAGGAAATTTAAAGACTATTAACAAAAAATAAGCTAAAAATTGATAATTAACAAAAAAAAACTAGTAATCAAAAAACAAAAAATCACAAAAAAATAATAATTAATGTAAAAAAAACTAATAGTTAATAACTATAGAAAACAAGCTAACAGTTAATAACTAGCAAAAATAATAAATAACTGTTACTAACTAATAAAAAATCAATCGAAAGAAATAATTAATCCCTTAATAAACATACTGTTGTTTTCATAGTATACATATTATTTTATTTTACATTCAAAATTATTATCACAAACTATTTAACACAGTGTATTTATTATAGGTAAGTAAACAACTTTTAAACTAATTTTTTCATTGTGTGCCGTCAAATTTCGAAATCGTTAAAGGTGTGCCACCACAAAAAAAAAAAAAAAAGGTTGAGAATCACTGCTCTAAGGCATCATTTTGGAATTAATTTCAATACTTTAGAAAAATCACAATGTGTAAGGATAATCGGAATTAGGTAGAGAAATGCTAGAAACGCTTTATTGTGCTAAAATAAGACAAGAAACTGTTGCATTACTGCCAGTGTCATAATGTAGTCAGAGTGCATTGGAGGATAACTACCTTCCCTCTGTATTGACTGCAGTTTCATTGGCTACTGCTGTATTGACTACTCTGTAGGCATGCTGGTTGACTATCATAATTAACTGCAAAAAATTAATAGAACTAAGTATCTGTAAAGACTACATTCTATAGAGATATTAACTTCGTAAGTTTCCTTAAACTTTCACAGTTTCGACATTTTACACATATATGTCACACTTTTCTGAAAATTTTATTATGAACAGCCTGGTAAAGATAAGTGAACAAGGTTTTTTTTAACTTGAATAATTTCATCATTACTTCATTTAGCAATATACAAGGGTTGGATAAAAATATGGAAACATTTCTATATTGACTCTATGTAGAGAATCTTTCTTTTAACAGCAAATGTTTTGGAAGATTTTACATGGCAACATCAAGCATGCAAAGATTATGTTAAAACTTTTAGAAAGGTGCTCTTTTAAACCATGCAAAATTTGAATCGACCACAATGAGGAGAGGGTGTTAAGAGCTGATTTCCTCCTTTAATTCCCTGATAATTGAAAAAGTATCCGAATATAAGTATTGAAATTTAATTTTATGGTTTCAGAATTGTTGGTATTAAAGCTAAAAATCAGCTCTTTAAAAACTTTTCAGCAAAGGAAATCAGCTCTTAGCTTCCATTCCTCATTTTAGACGATCCAAATTTTGTATGGGTAAAAAAGACATAAATTTTAAAAGCTTCAAGTATTATCTTTAAAATCGTGCCAACAGTTTTACCATATAAAATCTTCCAAAACATTTGCAGGTGTGACTAAAAATGTAAAAGGGATGACTAATAAAATTCAATGCTTTATTAACTAAAATTAAAATTAGCAACTTTTTACAGCATATTTTTTTCAGCTTATGATTGAAAATGAATGCGAAGAACTTAGCACGGTCCATCAGTTGTTGACGAGTAATTGAATTAGTTCATGAAAGTTTTAGAAAAGGAGAAACAGTAGGAGGTGTTTCTTTGGACCTTAGTCAGGGTCTGCTCTCCTTTACAAGCTCATGCAACTTGGTCTTTCCGCTCATTTTGTTCACATTATCAACTGTTCACATTACCCCAAAACTATCTTCCCACATAATAGTCCCCCCCCCCCCTATTATTCAGCTTATACATTACGGCATCCCTTACAAATTGCGTGTTATGCTGATGACCCTACAATTCTAGTCCACTCAAGGAAACTCTCAAAAATCGCAAAGGATCTCTAAAATTACTTGGACGATTTGATGCTTTTAGCTTGCTGATTGCAACATTAAATTTCTAAGGATTCGTTCGTTGTTGTAGAACTGGGTATCTGACGCCTAAATGGCTCCTATCCTGATCATCATGAAATATCCCTAAGGGACATACATAGGAAAGTTGTATTGGTGGTTCGGAAAAAGAACCTGAAATGAGATAAAATAATGAAAGGCACCATGTAAGATGTAGCAGGCTTGATGGTGAGGCGTCTTTTGAACTGGGAGCAGGGAGATGAGTAATGAGACGACTTTATGTTTCTAAGGACGACGACGACGATCTGGATTTGGTGAGGTGCCTGCCCGCGTCAGCGGGCACTTGACCTCTTCATCTGGTACACTTTGCCCTAGGGCGACTGGTATAATTGGCATTGAAAAGGATAAAGGAAGGAGTACAAGGCAGTGGGCGGCTCGTAGTATCTGCATGTGCAGCTCAAGTCATGAGTAATGAAATTAAATTGGATAAGGAATATACAATTGAATAAGGAAATTAAAAATTTTAAAATATATACAATAAAAATATTAATACAAGTCTGGAATATTGAGGGGAAGTACATGTTTCAAAGGAAGGTCTTTGTTTTATCTATAAATAATTTGAAACGTAAATCATAGTGGTAGTTATAAGTAAATAATTTAAGAAATAAAAGTGAATTGAGTTTCATTTATAATTTTGTCCAGTTCTATACATAATCGTAGTTTTACTTTGTCCGTAAAATACTGCTACTTCCAGATTTTTCTCTACGTTTTTATTTCTCGCTGTTGAAATTTAGAGATCTCGTGAAATGCTCTATTGCGAATATTTTGATAGTGTCAGATAACTTTATTTATGATAGATTATCTAAACACAAATAAACCCCGTGAACCTAACACAAATTTCTTATCTTAAATTATTTTATGTGATTGTTAAACAGTGGTTCAGCATATGGCATGTTTTTCTTTAGTTCAATGGTCATCTTTAATATTTATTTATGTTATCTGAAAAAAAAATTGCACTTCCTTGACGGTGATGTAGTAAAGCGTCATAAAAAACTGAAAACATCTGATTGGTTGCTGGTTGATACACCTCCGGATGTAATCTAATATGCCATTATTTCTTTTTTATCGCATTTGACTGAATTTTATGTACTTTTTTTAAAAAAATGATTATGAATTTTAATGGAATTGAAAAAACGATTTGAAATAAATATGTGCTGTAATTCATAGAAATTCATTATGGTTCCATCTTACTCACAACACTTTTGTGCGCGATTTCTTTAGATGTATTTAAAGTATTAAACAAAATGTTATCGTTATATATCTTCGTCTGTATCTCTATTTTTCCAACAATATCGTTGCCGACGACCAATAAATAACCATTTAAATTGAGTGGTGCTTTTAACGCATTGACAGAAGTGTCAACTTGTTTACTTTGAGGAAATTGATAGTAAAGTCTTTGATTGCATGTATGCATCTAGCTTAGTAAGACTAATTTTAAGCTATTTTGCCCACCACTTGCCCCTAATAATTTTTAATTATAAAACGCCTCGTTATTTGAGTTACCTCATGATCGATCATCAGCTACGCAGTCCCTGCATGGAGCACAACCACTGCTACTTAAAAGAAGAAACTGGCGAGAACTCAAAATAAATTTCTCAGATACATCACTGGAGCCCCCAGATCCATGAGAATGAAAGATCTAAGAAGAGATTTAAAAATCAACAAAATAGACGAACACATAGCTGAACTATGTGCAAGTTTCTTCAGGGATGCACTCACTTGTCATACGTGCAACTACTTTAAAAAATTTGATTTTGAGCTCATCAAAGACAACATAAAATATAGCCCGGCAACCGCCTTTTTCCTATCCGATGGAGTTTTGTCCCGTAAAATTTGTAAATACTTGTATATATTTTGCGC
The DNA here is from genome assembly GCA_949128135.1 of Parasteatoda lunata. Classification (NCBI taxonomy): domain Eukaryota; kingdom Metazoa; phylum Arthropoda; class Arachnida; order Araneae; family Theridiidae; genus Parasteatoda; species Parasteatoda lunata. Next base: position 48,390,614 of record OX421977.1, read on the forward strand.
ATTTATTATGTATTTTTCCTATTTCTCTGAGGCTATGTGTGCACCTGAGAAGCTAGGGGGTTATATCTCCAGGGGAGGCGAGGCAGTATGCCACAAAAACCTCTTCTCTCGATTCGGCGATTTATTATTTATTCCCATTCAGATGAATTAGTTAGAGCCCTTAGCGGGGCTGATGCTAAGGTAACCACCACATATGAGTATGAGTTAACTCATGATGAGCTTTTTATGTATTAGATGTTTTGTAGAATCAACGGGAGAATTTGGAAATGTAAGTTATGAAATCATTTTACGACTACTATTTTCCTTCAAAAAAAACTACTGAAATAATAGCTCTTTGGAATACTGGTTAATCCTTTGCGGAACAGCGCATTTTAATTAAGCATGTGATATCTCCTTAACCACAACCGTACAGAAACGAACTGTGCATGTGTAATAGTCAGTCAGTCAGTGATTGTCAAGAGAGTAAGTTGGAGGAGATCCTCTCCTATAGAGTAGTTATGAAAATTTGTGTGTTTTATTTTATTATGTTTAAATAAATTGTTTTTGTTTACAACCACGTTTGTCTGTATTTGTTGTTGAGAGATACGTTACAAGCATCTGCGGCTCAATGAGGGTTCCCAAAGTCTGGAAATTTTTTAAAGTGGTAGCAAAAGTGAGATAAATCTAGATGTTTTAAGCTACCAATACATTTTCAGCTTTAAGGAAATATATATATGGGTGCAAAAAATACCGTTGGAATAATTTTGCAATTCTCAAATGAAAGTTAAATTTAAGTGTTTTTCAGTACTCTTGAAAACCTCAGCAACCACTCGTTTATTTTTTTCCAGATAGTGGGAACCCTGACAATTAACGTATCAGGGGATACTAACTACTCCGCTTTCTGCGAAAGTTTTAATATAGTGGAAATGAATTGAACAGTAAAACTTGTAGAATAAGAATAATTGCACCAACTCTTTAAAAGTGACACTACGAGATAAGTGCAACAAAGGCTGCATTTCATTTGATATTGTAAATTTTTGGTGCATAATGATGAAAAAATTACTTAAAATAAATCGTACTAAACTAAAAATAAATTACATTACCACTGGAAAATATTTTATTAAAAAAGCGGAATAAGTTGGCATCCACATCACGTATTCTTTTGAAGAGGCATACTTTGCATTTTTTTAAGAAATAATGGTAGCTAAAAATTGGTAAACGTTTAGAACTAAATAGTTTTAATTTCTAGTGGTTTGTATGGTTTGTATTAAGTGTGAACCAGGAAGGGGTAATGCACAGTGGGCCAGCATCCAAGGTTTCAATAAAATTTATTTCAAAATTTGGGGGTTTTTATGCGCAGGTAAATTGAATTCATAGTTGAAATATACTAAAGATACCCAAAAAACAAAATGGCGGCTGAAATATGGCGAACAAATATATATATATATATATATAGTACGTTTAAATAATTAAATATAGCAATGAATTATTTTAAATAATTTTCGTAATTTTATATTAAAAATGAAAAGCAAATTATATTTCCGAAGTAATATTACAAAATAACGCGAATTAATTACAAAATAGCGCGAAAACATGAAAAAAAAACGTCATTTTTGCTTTTCGGTATATTTAGTCCATCTTTGCGAAATGGGTAAAATGGGGCATGTTTTTTCGAAAGAAGAAACATCAAAGAAGACAACAAAAAAAAGTTTAGCTAATTACTTCGTGGAACTTTTTGGAACTAAGTTTCGAAAGTCTTTCAAACATTGTAAAATGTCAAATGATAAGATATAAACTATAAGTTTGTCAAGAGTATTAACTAATCAAACAAATTGAAAAATTGTACTATAATTTCAGACTAATTGCTCTGATAAAAATGTAACAGTAAGGTAAAATTCCTATATATATTTCTGAAATATAAATTTAAAAGTTAAATTTTAAAAAAAAAATTAACATCCTTTACACTACATTGTACTCTCGTCGGTCCAAAAAGTAAATTATAATGTTTGGAATGATTATGAATACTCAATTTAGGCTATATTAAAACTGCCTACACATATTTTAGTTGAAAATTTAATTTTGACCAAAGATCATGGTCTTCTGGCCCACAATGGCATGAACATTTCTGAATATGCACCTTTTACTTAGCTTTTATTTTTTACACTCTCTCGATTGAGATTTTTTAATGGTAGCGATGCAATAAACGAGTATACATTTGTAAGCAAAAATCATTTCAACCTTACAAACTCTTACTATCCTGACAGAATAATGTTTGAACTGTAAATACACTAAAATTTTACAGAATCAAGATAAGTGAAGATCAAAGAAGTAGAAAGGTCCATGAATGCTGATTCTAAGAAAGAATGAATTTTGCATGGCCAATCTTCACTGAGCTATAACTCTCGGGGTGAACCGATTTTTCACGTTATTTATTTGTCAGTCCTCGAAGCGCAAATGATGACGATACAATCGTTATTTTTGTGAAAAATTGACACAAACCGTTCTCCCAACTTGATCTTCAAATGTTAATAATGAAATTATACTACTACCACTATTTAACTTTTTGAGAAGAGCTTGTGAAGAAATAATAGCGCTTGGCGCAAACAAGTTACATGGTATAAACCAACGCCTCTTACAACTGAAAGCCTCCACACGGTTTTTTGTAGGTAGTCCGATCAGACCATTATGAAAGTCAATCAGTATACCAGAGAGCCATTTAATAGAAAATTTATTAAAATAAGAAAGTGGTAGCAAATACATGTCTAAAAATTTGTTTAATTTCTGAATATAATTGGTTTGTCTCATTTACTTGTCTGCCACTACAGATTCAATTCTCAGATGTATAAGGTAAATTTCACTCAGTTACTTTTTACAATCCAATCACCGAGAAAGTAAACAACTTCCATCAAGATCATCCTATACCAGAAACAATAGAACCTACAAACAACGAAGAAATCTGTAATATCATCCGAAACCTAAAAAACAATAAAGCTCCAGGTGAAGACGGAATCAAAAATATCATTATAAAACTGCTACCACCAAACTATATTCAGAAGATCACACATATCATCAATAGCTGCCTTGTATTAAATCACTACCCTCAAATCTGTAAAAATGCATCAGTTATTCTATTTCTCAAGAAAAACAAAAATCCAAGTTGCCCTGAGAGTTACAGACCAATCAGCCTACTAAATATAATTGGAAGAATCTATGAAAAAATAATTTACAACAGAATCAAGCCACTTTTAACAGCCCTTCCCGATGAACAATATGGATTCCGACAAAAACTAAATGCAACCAAACAGCTACTTCGAATAATAGACTACGCCAGAAGAGCAATAGTAAACAAAGAAACAATAGTTTTCCTAATGATCGACATCTCAAAAGCATTTGACAAAGTATGGCACACTGGTACAATATTCAAACTAATGCAACTAAATTTTCCTCCTGGACTCATCAAACTTCTATCCTGTTATCTCTCAAACCGAACATTTCAAGTAACTATCCAAAACTGCATCTCATCAAAAAGAAACTTCTTAGCCGGAGTACCTCAGGGCAGCATACTTGGACCGATTTTATATATAATTTACTCCTATGATTTCCCTATAAATAAAGCAGATTACAATAGCATTACAGCCTTCTACGCATATGATACCGGTATAATAATCAAATCCAGAAATCCAAACTTAGCTGTAATAAAACTACAAGAACAAATAGATGAAATAGAAGACTGGTGTAGAAAATGGAAAATAGCCGTAAACGCCGACAAATCACAAATCCTCATCATACAAAAAAGAAGAATTAAAATTTCCCCTCAATGCAAACCGAAACTGTTCAACATTCAAATTCCAATAGTTAAGAGAGCAAAGTACCTTGGACTCATAATTAATAGCAAACTCACTTGGAGCGACCATATTAAAAATATAATAGACAAAGCAAATGCAGCAGTTAATATCATCCAACCTCTCATCTATAACCAAAACGTCTCACTAAAAATCAGAAAATTCCTGTACACCTCTATGATCCGACCTATGCTTACATATGCTTCACCTGCCTGGACTACTATACCCGAACACCTAATGAAAAAGCTCAATCAATGTCAAAATAAAATATTCGGAAAAATCACCCGTGCCAGATGGTTTTTACGCAATTCAAATAGTATCCATAAAGATCTCAAAATTCCGTTTCTATCCGAATATATATATATAAATTAAATGCAGACTTCTACGATATTAAGCCATAAAATGCAGCACAGCCAACTTCAATCAGATTTTTAACTTCAAGAACTATAAAAAAGACGAAAAACTAAGACCAATAGCCGCTCATTTCACCTCCGACGCCTCATACCACAACTAGCAGCATAAATAATAGTTTTCAATTCCAGCATCTATAGTTTACATGAATAATCCAAAGCATCAATAGTCTACAGCATCTAACACTTTACCAATACTGAAATCCTGACTTATGTTACTTCACGTTGACAATCAAACTACAGCCATCCACAGTTTACAGAAAGTTGCTCTTATTATTTTCATTTTCTTTCAGTTATACAAGCAAGGTGCTTGTCTCCCAGTAACAGCCACCCCATAGACTGCTGAACTCAAACTGTCTTTTATTTTAACTGTTTAATTTACTTCATGATGTATGGGATATGGGCCTTCTGCGCAGCCCAGGTGCCCAATTTTTTATAAATAAAGAAAGAAAGACTTTTTACAATAAAATTTGGGTTCATGAGCACAACAGGTTCACTTTTTAAACATTCTCCGCAGACTACCTATAAGAAACCGTGTGGAGGCTTTCTGATGTAGGAGGTGATGTGTGAACACACCTGCCAACCTTAACGCAATCCGAGAATGGCTTTTTAAAATGATAGTGAAATTACAATTATTAGCTCTCATGTTATCATATTTTTCGGAACTTAAACACCCCCACGCAGGATTATCATATACTATATAATATATATATGATTTTTTTTTTTTTTTTTTGCTATATGTGCATAGATGTGTGGTGTAACTACCACTATAAGTATTAAATACCAATTCCCTAGTATATAATACATGTTGACTTGATTCTATCACGAGGTACGAGGTACCTTTTGATAGATGAAGGTTGACATAGTCGAATAATAAAATCCCCCCACATTGGTGACCTGCCGACGTGATACGAACTCGTCAACATCGATGGATGATCGACATTTAAACAGTTGATTTGCTTAAAAATATAATGCTCAAAGAAAGGAAAAAAAATCCGGTGATGTGAATAAAGTCGCCCGGTTAATAAACAAAAATTGAAGAAGAAAAAAAAATTAATGAGCGAAATGCCATATAAAAAAAATAAATTATAATGAGCAAATTGAAATAAATAAAGAAAAACAAAAAAAAATATGAATCAACTAGTGTAATCTGTTCATCGAATTCTATCACAGATAAAATTCTGGAAGGGAAGTAATGTGGTGTAACTACCACTATAAATATTAAATACCAATTCCCTAGTATATAATACATGTTAACTTGATTCTGTCTTGAAGTACCTTTTGATAGATGAAGGTTGACATAGTCAAATAATAAATTCTCCCCACAGATGTAATGTTATTCAAAATTAAATTAAATTTAGAAATTCGAGAATTCAGTGGTTAGATATAAAATATTAGACAAATTCAAAAAGGGTTAGCATCTATGCAGGTGTGTCAACTACTACGTTTTTTGCAAAATACTTTATAGAGTGGTAAACAATTAAAAACTAAAGCTTTCGGGATTTTCTGTAAATTTGTCAACATCATAAAAGCCTCACCGTGGGAGAGTTGAAACAAAGTAGCGTGTCTTTTGAATCCATTAGTGATATGGAAAACAGCTTTAAATCAAATTTAAAAAACAAAGAATAATACATTAAAGCATAAACTTAGCTACCACGAAAAATATTATTTTTTAAAATGTGTAAAAATCTGGTAACCTTGTCCATGCAATAGTAAAATAAGTTTCAAGTGTGTTTATTTTTTAATGCACTAATCTGCTCTAACGATAACGAAGTAACTAATATTTTGTTTATAATCTCAAATTTAAGATTAATAAAAAATAAACAGAAACTAGTTCATTTCTATAAGTCATGACTTTCAGTCTTTTAATCAATTAATTGCTTACCCCTTTCATTTCCTCTTTTCCTGTTTCCAGGAAATGAAACGAAAGTACACGACCTTATCTTAATCATTATCTTCCATTTTATTATCTTTCAAATTAATTCTTCCGAAAAATACTATGGAATAGGATATCAGAAAACAATCTAGTTAATTTACTAGATCTATTTTTATTTTCAGAACACTCTCTTTAATTAATGTCCTTCAATTAAATTCATTTATAAGCTTTTAGATATTTATAAAAATCTAACAACTTTTCAAAAATAGTAAATAATAATAAACTCTTCAAATCTACTCGATTGAAATTTTTTTTTAAAGAACATATACTTTTGAATAGTATTTTAAATAATAATAATTTCATTATAAAATTTCAGTTAAAAAATAAAGCTTAATAATAATTTAATTAAGTTAACACTTTGTATCAAATCCATTTACGAAATTTCAACTTTATTGCAGCTTTTAAAAATCTAATCATTCTTTAAAAAATTTATACAATCTTAAGGAATAATAATAATTTTAGAATGAAAAATTCGCTTATTTAAAACTTTATTCAGCCAGTAGCGTGACTAGAGGGGGACAAGAGGGAACAACTATCTCCAGTCGCAGCCCTAGAGGGGCGCCAAATTCAGGGGGGGATGCATATTAATGCTGGTCTTCCAACTATTGCGCTTTTGCAAAATATTTTATGCATCTTAAAACGAAAGCTTTCATAATTGTTAGTATTTTTGTTAACATTTTAACTAAGGACATTGATGTATTTCCGATTAATTTCGTTACTAATATCCTAAAAAACATTATTTATCGTGAGATTATAAAATAATTATGTTTAATGTACCAAAATAAGTGTATGTATTTTGAGATCTTGTTTCTAGCTGCTATAAACCTCGAAAAATGACTCTAAACCTATGAAACTGAAGATTATTGTTGCATTTAAGGTTATTATACCAATACTGCATACTTTATTATGGTGAACATCATAGTTACTAACCTATATTTCTCAGCAAAAATTTTTAATAGAAATAGGTAAATTCTTCAGAGACAACCCAAATTTTTAAAGTTTTTATTGAATGAAATGAAGTGGTAATCTAAATTATTTCAAATTAACTTTACTAAGATGAAAACAGGTGTGCTATTTATCCAAAAGAGATAATAAAAAAAAAAAACTGTTAGTAAAAAGTTTTTTTCTTCCTTACATTAGAAACAGTTAAATTGTCTAAGTCATTTATTACTTATTAAATGTTGTGATAAACATCAAATTTTTCATAAGTAAATTTATAAAATTTAATTAAGAAAAAGATATGGTATTTAGGAAAAAATACTCTTCCAAAAAAAAGAGGGTAAAAATGGTACGTTCATACTAGCAGTATTTTATCTTTTCTGGATAATTATCGGCCCTGGATGAAATTTAAAAATAGATATGTAAGTTTGGCTACAGCACAGCTGTCTTTCTTTCTTTATTTAAATAAACTGGGCACCTGGGCCGCGAAGTGGCCCCTATCCCATTCATCATAAAAATTATATACAGTAAGATAAAATACATTGATTTGGCAAACATTGTGGTAGCCTAAAAAAAAAATCAAGCCGTTTGCTTGTGAAATAATAAAACAATGAAAAAATTCAATATGACAAATTGACGTCTTTACATAACATTAGAAATATTGATTGTAGACTTAAATTAAAAATAAAGATAAAACATGATTTGATATGTACAATAATTGATTTTTAAAAAATGAAAGACATAAGTGATGAATATAGATAAATCATACCTTGATACATGATAAAATAACATATTTGGAGAAAATGCAGTAAATATATTTTATCAGAGAAATATGGCGAATTAAATACAATAGAATTTGCAAAAGAATTTAACGTGCATAAATTGATAAATATATATGCATAAATTGGCTATATTATCATAAAATAAATTTTAATGTAATTTAATTTAACTTGAGTAAAAGTCTGCTGTGAAAAATTCAGTGAATTTAATTTGAAAATCTTGAAAATAGAACTCACTGGGATTGAGATGTTTCCCCGATGATCCCCCGCAGATGGCGGAGCACTTCTTCACTTTTGAGCAATTCCTGTAATTCTTTGATTAATGACACTAATCGGTGAGCAAGTTTAGGCATCGAATTTGATGTTGCTCGAGGGACGGGTCTCGCACCCAGTATAGTTGGCTGTTTTTGAAACAATTACAGCATTTTGGAGGTGTTCTTCTGTCTTTGTTGCATTCATGTGACCTGTGGTTTTCAGCGCATTTTACACACCTTGCAGGTGCATTGCAGTGGCTTTGCGCATGTCCATAATTTTGGCAGTTGTGGCATTGTATAGGTCCTCGACCTCCTCGAAATCGTTCCATTTTGATCGGGATCTGCTGTATGTTGTTGATTTCGAATACTCTATGGTGATTCGCCTCTGATGTTAGGATTATGAGAAAAAGTGGAAGGAACCGATAGGCCTCTCCCATTCTCTTCTTAAACTGCACTATTTTAAAGGTTTCAACATTTTTTTTTTGTAGTTCTGTTTTGATGGCATCTGTATCAAAGTCCAGAGGCAAGCCCCGTACCAAAACCTTAATAAATCTGGCTTGCGGTGTTATTTCAGGTTTGCTGTGCGGATCCCGTACTTTGTCGGTATCCTTCTTAGGTTTTGTTGTCGGCAAGATAGTGGCGTCATCTGTTGAGTTATGTTGACTAGTGGAAGGACAGCTGTTTGTAGACATGAATGTAGAATTATCTTCAATTATTTTGACTGCATTTTGCTTTTTCTTCTTCTTTTTTCTTTTCTTTGCTGGTGGTTCTGTATTATTGCTAACATTGATGTTCGTGTCAGTTTCTGTATTCGGTGTTGTATTCAGGTTTTCATCTTTATTTTCCATGGTTATGACTTCAGTGCGTGGATTAGTTTCAGTGATTATTGATTCGCCTTGAATGGATTTTTTATTCATCTCCTTGTTTTCTTCTGCTTGAAAGTTTTTCCTCTTCCATCTGACGTGACAAGCTGCATTTGTCAGTTTTAGGAAGTATGAGTATTCATAATCTCCGGGGTAACTTGATCTTATTTGAATGAGCAGTTTGCTAAGTAATTTATCGAAACGAATCAGCTCCTCTGTATCAAACTGAGAGTAAAACTCTACAAGATCGTCAATATGTTCATGTTCAACTGATGGAAAATATCTTTTTGAAATCCCACAGGAAGCAATGATTTCTTCGAATGACGTGGATTCTTTGCAATTCAATGGTGAATTACGACCAGAGAGTGAGACCTTTCCACCACGAGCTTTTTTATGATACGGCATGACTTGAAAAAACAAAATAGCAGGCTCAAAATCTAGACATCAAAATGGTCAGTTGTCAGTATTGTCTCTCCCGACTCAGGAACCTGACGAGATCAAAATCTGTATCACTCACCTTGTAACGTTCAGGATAATCAGCATCAATTCAGCATGACCAGCATCGGTTATCGGCATCTTAGACCAGCATGACATCAGCGTCGAAGATCAAGACATCACTACCTACTTCAACCAGCTACAAAATGTCATCTTCAAGACCTTAAGTCCGATCTCGATGGTCACAACACAGCTGTCAAAAGCTACGGATTGTCCGTAGTATTTCATTTATATATTTAAAGTGATATTGAATCTAATTTCTTTTTAATTCCCTTAAATTTATAAATTTAATTAAATATGATTTTGGTCCACTAAATGCAAATAATTCGATCTCATACATAAGAGCAAGTTAAAGAAACGAAAATGAGTGTAAGCAGTAGCAGTTGTGAAAAGTTAATTTTATCTACAATTGCATTTCAAATAGCCTTTTACTATCACTTTGGAAATACTCCTTCGGAAAAAGTAAACGTTGACAGGTCTGCACGATCGCTTCAAATTAATAAGAAAACCGAAAAATATAAAACTAAAATCAAAAGAAGAAATCAGAGAATTGGGAAATATTCTGATATGCGTCCATTCTGTAACTAAAGCTTTTCATCATACATTTTAATTTGGGCGTTTGAGGTCCTATGCCACAGGCGACTAAAATCATAAGAAGTGGTAGAATTCATCTTTTTTTTTAAAATTTAATTTTTCAATTGTAACTACCACCATGAATTATTCATATTTAAAACGAAAACCTTTGCCTTCTCATTTAATTGGAAACTGTAAAAACAGTGACAGAAATAGTTGCTAATTTTAATCTGTTGCAACACATGGCACGTAAAAATAAGTTTTTGAGATTTCTACAATGGCCGCTCTGTTCTTCAATGAAATTATTCATTCGTGATCCATTCGTAATTGTTTTTTTTTTTTTTTTTTTTTTTAAATTGAAGAGGTAGCTGCAGAGACCAGTTTGCCCCAGCTTCTATGAAATCTTGCAACCATTTGCCACTTGCTTTTTAACATTTTGTTCTCTAAGAGTTGTAATAATTTTTTTTTTTTTTTTTGGAAGTGTCACCTGCATGCAATATGATAACTGATTTTTGCTACTTAGGAATCACCACTATTTATATTTTTAGTCGTCAGGTGGCTTCCTTGTTTTGTTTCATCTATCTCAAAAGAAAGGTAGGATAAATCTAAATCAGTGAATAATACTAAGATGTACCGGTAAATGCGTTCAAGTGACCTTGAATCGGCTCATATCTCATTTAACATGTCTTTTGAACTCAGTTGTCTTTTTAACAATTGTTCAAGCAAACGAAGTTAGATGCCTCAAACTCATTTTTTTCTCCTTTTTTTTTGTTATTTGATTAAAGAAGCTAATTACCCTGAAGATTATTTACTTGTCATATTTTCCAACCTTTTTATTCGAAAAAATTTATTATTTATTTAAATTCATAATCTTATTTTATAGTAGTCGGTGAACAGCCGACCCAATTTTTGAGTTAACGACTACCTGTGTTCAATTCCGTAGCCTTGTAATTTTGAACCCAATCCAGAAGACAAGGGAACTCCTGGATTAAGTATTGGGAGAAATTTGACTTCGTGGAGGACTTTTTGATTGAAATAACCGGCAATTGCGTTGCATGGAGAGGAAAACCACGAAAACCTCACACGGTTATACCTGACGGTAAAGGGACTCTAATCCATGATCCGTCTACCACTGAGGATATTTTACGTCATCACTGTAGTCGGTGCGAGCCAGATGCGGAATTTGTATCGACCAGCCATCGCTGGACCCGGGTCATCTCATTGGGATTCAAGTGCTCTATCCTCTGAGCCACCTTGATTCTAGATTCCTTAGTATTGTACTTAGTATAATACTTAGTGTAATAAGTATTGTACTTAGTATATAATAAGTATAATACTTAGTTGTTAGAAATTCAGCTAATTGTTAAATTTTTGTTTCCTGAAATATTTCTGAAACTTAAAAATATTTCATTCTTCATAAAATTAATTTTTTACCAGCCTAAAATAATTATAATTATTTGTGATGGAATACAAAGATATAAGCAATAATCAAAGCTAAAAAATCTAGTCAAAATATGGATTTAAAAAAAAAAAAAAACACAGTAATAAAATGTAACTTTTCGCTATGTAGCCGTGACAAATTAAAATCCTTAACAAAATTGGCTACAACTTTTCATAAAAACTCTTAAACAAGTTTGCTTTATTATTATTATTACTGAGCACAATATAAAATGATAATGTTTAATTGTACACGCTAAATAAATTTATACTTTTAAAAAATAATGATTTTTCCTTTTATTTTCCTGTATTTATTTACTTTTTTTTAATATTATTTATTTTTTGACGAGCAGTATACGATGCTTATTCACAACTATAGGATAGAATAGAAAAGTTGGCAAGAAGTTTTCCATGAGTCGGCAACTTTTGCAAATAAATTGTGATGTTGATTTCTTGATCATGCGGAATTCAACTTGGAACCACTCATGCAGAATTATATCCTTATTAAACACAATTGTTTCATGCTAAAATATATATATATATATATATATATATATATATATATATATATATATATATATATATATATATATATATATATATATATATATATATATATATATATATTCATTTTAAGACAAAGTATAATCACTGGAATTTTTTTTATACCAAAGCAGTGATTAACGAAAACTGAAGGAGTAAATAAACTCAATTTTCCAAACGTACAAAAAGTTGGGAGCAACACAGAGGATACTCTTCATATGAGAAACACAGGAGACTCAGGCTTGATACCCGGCTATGATTAGTTAATTTGTATTTTGCTTCCGACCGCAACTGTGTACACACCGCAATTCCGACTAAAAATGTGCGCAGTAGTGGACAAGTATTAATGGGTAAGACTTCATATGTCATCGGGTTAAATGAGCCAGATTTTCGCGATATTCTTCTTCATAAAACGCAAATGAATTTGTTTTCTGTTTTCAATCATCCGATATCACTGATACTTGACAGGAAAGTTCCCTTTGTCCTTTAAGTTCAAGGTTAAAAATCAGATTGAACATTATATAGTCTCATATCCACTCTGTAGTTGTTTATCAACAGAGAATAACAACAACAAAAAATACTTTTCCTTGAATAGCGCGAGCGAAACTTTGTTATGGGGATGTTAATTTTTAAAAACAATTATGTTCTCTAATACTGATGTTTCCAAATGGTGAAAAAAAAAAAAAAAAATCTTCTACGGAACCTTAGGGTTCCGCGGTCGGTTACTGAGAGTTAGGGCTTTTTTTACCAGTTACGATAATCCTGAATTAAATTTATATCCGATTAATAACCCATTATTTATTTAATATTTTCGTTATTTTTATGAAATTATTATGAATTATTTAATTAATATGCTTGTAAAATTAAAAAAAAAATTCTAATAACAATACACTGAATGAATAATAAAAAGGATCCATTTTTGAAAAATTGCATTAGAATTTTTCATGGAATAAAAATAACCGAATTCAACAATGAGGCAACACATCTTACTTAATAACCATCATTTTCAATAGTTATCTAGGTCTTTTTTCATCTTTATTTCAACGAAAAAGCTTTAGCTCATGTATATTCAATTTATACATAAACTAAAATTTAATTAGAAGATTATATGCCACTCCAAACTGTAAATTGAACTGTCTGACATAATAGTATTAATAAAACGATACTATGAAAAAATTTCATTTTTTATTCATTCATTAAATATTTTTCAAATAAATAATAAAATTTCTATCATTAAATATTTTCATTTTTCTATTAAGTTTTGGGGTTACGCCAAAAGATGATCAGTCATTTAGGGTTCCACAGCCGAAAAAAAGTTGGGAATTACTGCTGTAATGTTCTCTAAAGAAAGGATTACTCTCACAATGTATCAAACGAAACGTATTTTTCGTAAAAGACAAAACCTCCTATAATTCAAACTACAGAGAAATGAAATTCATTCAAATTCTGGTTTTATGATTAGATTTTTACAATCATTATCATATAATAGGGATTTTTTTCTTCCATTTTTCCCATTTTCATTGATAAAAATTATGTTTTTCACGTTGGCGATATATTGGCGATGCATGGAAAAATCCCTATTGGGTGTTGCGGGATCTCCCGTTCCCATAGTGATGCGTAGAGACTCCCTCAGGATGCGGAAAAAATAACCAAAAATAAAACGCAACAAGAAAGTGTAAAACCGGAGTATAAAAAGTGGGTGTTATTCGTCAATTGCAAGATTCGGATTTGGAAGTATCTCAGAAGAGGGATTTTTGCAACTTTTTAACAATTTTTATCTCGTGTTTTTTATACATATCTTAGAACAATGGGATCATTTGAGGTGGCGGTTTTATTTGTGGTTTCTGCTTTGGTTATTTTACCTGCAGACGTCGAATCCAAGGCTATAATGAAGGTAATTAAATTTATAAAATATTTTTAAATTTAAATAAATGCATAAAATGTTTTTGTATGTAATTTCCAAGATAATTAATTTAATCAAAATATTTTTAACGTTAATATTTATGCCATTTTAATGCTTTTAAGAATATTTAGTAATTTTAAATTTAATTCCGTTTGATCATTTAGAAAAAAAGGTATAAAATATTTTAATATCTTTATAATAAAATACTGTAATGATGGTAATTAATTTAAACTAAATATTTTTTACTTCTATGTTGTTGTTTTTTTGTAAGATTTTAATTCTTAACAAATTTTAATAATTAAAAAAATTATTTTGTCTTGCATTTTAAGAAAAAAAAAAAAAAAAAAAGAAACGTAAGAAGAATTTTCTTACATAGAATCCAAGAAAATTAGTTTAAACAAATATTTTTCACGTAATTTTTTTGCCATTTTAATGCTTAAAATAATATTCAGTAACTTTAAAATTAAATCAGTTTGATAATTTAGATAAAAATAATAATGAAATCTTTTCATATAATTATAATCTAATGCTATAAAAAAAGGCAATTAACTTAAATTAAATATTTTTGGCTTCTATGTGTTTGATATTTTAATCTTTATAGCAAATTTTAATAATTTTAAAATTAATTTGATTTGGTCTTTAGGAAAAACAAGGCACGTGAAATGTTTTTAGATGGAATCCAAAATAATTAATTTCCACAAAATATTTTTAACATAATTATTCTTTCCATTTTAATACTTTTAGCAATCTTTAATATTAAATCGATTTGATAATTTTTAAAATTTAAAAAAAAAAACGAAATATTTATAATTTTAATATTTTTGCTATTTCAATATTTCTAACCTTCTTTTAGTAATTTTAAAATAAGTTCAGTTTGCATAATTAAAAAAATTTGAAATAAAGAAACGGAATTCTTCGATATGTTTATAATAAAAGGCTATACTGAAAATGCTTAATAATAAAGTGTTTTTAACTTTAATACTTTTGCTATTTAAATGTTTATAATAATTTTTAATAACTTTAAAATTTCGTTTCCGTATCAGCAAAAAAAAATTATAAATGATTAATTAGAATTCAAAGATATACTGAAAGTAAATAAATTTAATAATTTTTTTTAATATTTCCGAAATTTTAATAATTGATATTTTAACAACTTTAAAACTTATTCATATTGCGTATTTACAAAAAGAAATTAATAAAAAAAATTTTTTTTTCATTTTTAAGTAATCAAAAGGAAAATTTAATCAAAGTTATTGATATAGATATTAAAAATATTTTAACGTATTAAGCGTAAACAAAATATATAAAAAATCAATTTATAATTTAAAGACAATTGTAACAATAATAAAAACACTTTTACACATTTTCAAGTTTTTGAGTATTGAGTAGTTTTTGAGTAAAAATGAAATGAATAATAGTCTATTAAATGAATAGTTGAGAAAAGAATTAAATTATACAGTGTGTAAGTATTACAAAGTTCATTGGAAGAGAATATTTTAAAATAAAAGTAAATCAATTTTTAAATTTAAAAAAAAAATTATATTAATTTATCTAACATCCAATTCACAACCATACAAGCATCATATTTTTTTTCCCTTTTAGTATTACATAGAAATATTTGTAGTCTTTCTATGTAATACTAACAACAAGCTTTAATCTTTCTAGTTCCATTATGTTTGTATCTATGTGTTTATTATATGTGCTTATTAAAATAATAAAAAGAAATAAAAGGAAATATTATTACAATAAATTATTATAATAAGTTATTAAATCATCATCACACTTAAAATAATAAGTACTTTAAAATTTTTTAATGAACGTAATGAAAATTGCATTTAGTTTAAAATTAAAATTATGGAATGTTAAAACATTATGAAGTTCATTTAAGAATATCTACTACATATTAACATTTTAATATTAATTAATCAGAATGATGAAATTTAAAACGCAGAACAAAAATATGAATAATGTAGAGCAAAACATAACCAAAGAATAAAATGTTGAACTGATGACATTCTCGTTTCTTTTTTCCCATTTCATTCCTGCTAATTTGAATCTTTTTTTACGATATTTTTTTTTAATAACAAACAATGAAAGGTTATTAAAACTGAAACATTAAGCTAATTTTATATTATATTTAGGATATTTTTAATAAACTGTGATCAAACAATGCACAGTTTCAGATTTTAGTTCTTGTTACTTTGAATTACTTGTAATTAACAGCGCTGCCAACTTTCTACGCTTTTCACCATTCTCTAAAATAGTTTTCTAAAAGTTATGTAGTTGACAGCCCTGAATAAAAAAAACTTACTCAAAAACACGAATTTATAAAAATTAAAAAAAAAGGTTTTATGATTAAAAGCTTTTAATAATGATGATGGCAGGTTTGAGACTTTCAGGAAAAAAAAAATTGTAGAAAAAAATCGAGAAAACAAAATATGGTTCAAAGATTTATGTAAATTAAATATATATGTTACAATTGACCAATTGAATTCTTTTAATTGCCGTAAAATACAATTTTTTAATTTATGATAACCTCATTTAAATATTTGTCACCACTTTTTAAATTTTCCCAGAATGTGGATGTGCTTGGTCATCCACATTCTTTAAGGGAAAAATTCCAACACTATTAGGGGGAAAATGTCTGAAGAAAAAAGATTATACGTTCCACTACCCAACTTTTCCAACGTGCTTAATTCTAAAGAAACTTAATTCTAAAAGAAATATAGAAAAAGGTGAAAAAAATGTAATCTGGATGTTTTTGTTTTTTTTTAATACCTGGAAAATCGACCAAAATATCGGCGTGTTCATCGTATATAACCATGCGTAATATCGTAAATATCGATGCGTAGTTAGCAAAAAATTTCAATTTTCTGACAGAAAAAAAATAGCTAAATATCAAAATTCTGCCTAACAGGAGTACAAAATCCTCTTCTTTTGTTTATTATCTTTAATAAATTATACAAAAAATAGATAAAACTTGAACCTTAAGATCATTTTCAAAATTAACACGTTTGTGTCATAAATGTATTAAAAATTATTTTTTGGGACAATTTATTTAATTATTCATAATGTTCAACATCTATAAAAACTAAAATTAAATAATATTAATAATTATAAATTTTAAAAAATAAGTTGGAAATTATGTTAAGTGACACAATCTCATTAAAAAAACAAAAACAATATGATTAACTGTTTTAAAATTTCTAATTGCAGTAAAGGAAAATTCTACTCTTTCTTCAAAAAGATTCACTAAATTCTAAAAGAAAAGAGAATAGTCATTAATTTATATGCACAAATGTACATAATTTTATAAAGTACCGCACTTGACCGCAAGTCCGCAAAATTGCGATTGTGTAAAAAAGTCCTTCCTATAAAGGGTAAAAAAAAAACACAAATAATTAAAATTCTATCTTAAAAAAGTTGAATTATTTAATTATACCGAGGAACAAAATTTTTGTTTTATTTAGGTGTGGGGATTTCAAAACAGAAATTAGTTTTGCTCCTGTTAATTTTTAAAATAACATTTTTAAATTATTTTTTGTCGAAATGCAAAAGTTTAAAAACGTTATATATAATAGAGGGTTGCGTTAATAAAGCCATAAACTTTTTGGGCAGTTAAAGCACACCATTTTATAATTTTATATTTTATAATTTTCGCTGAACAGCTGACCCAAGTTTTGGGCTTACGACTACTAATGTTCAACTCCGTAACCTTGTAATTTTGAACCCAATTCAGAAGATAAGGGAACTCCTGGATTAAGTATTGGGAGAAATTTGACTTCGTGGAGGACTTTTTGTTGGAACTAACCCGCATTTGCGTTACATGGAGAGGAAGATTACGAGAGCCTCCCACGGTTTGCCAGATGGCAAAGGGACTCTAACCCATGATCCGTCTACCACTGAGGATATTTCACGCTAGCACTGTGGTCGGTGCAAGCCGAATGCGGATTCGTATCGACCAGTTATCCCTGGGATTCGAACCCAGTTCACCTCATTGGAATTAAAATTTCTACGAAATCCATAACCAAGAATGTCGTCGTTCGTGGCCAGGAACGCTTCTCTATCATGACCTGTTCAGAAGCACACGAAGAAATAGATCGTGGTAGGGAAGCGCCTCTAAAGGCGTACGACGTCATTTCCGGGCATGGATTCGTTTGTAATTAAAGTAATTTAAAAAAAAAAAAAAACGATTTCTGATTTGAAATCAGCGATACGTAAGTATTTAAGATCTGTTAAAAAAATCTCATGCAATAAAAAAAAATAATAATAATAATTTCTCCCAGTCTTATTTATATGTTTAATTGCCAAAATGTTTATTGCCAAATAATGATAAGTCCTCTTTTTTTAATATTTTTATGTTTCTTGAAAAATGAACAAATAATAGCAAAATTTCTTCATTTGAATCAGTTTTTTTGGAAAGGTAATTTTCCGGTTTTTCTGCTGGGAATTTTAAAACTTTTAAGTTCATTTCCTTTTAAAGAATTTAGTTGGTCAGTTTTAACAACTTTAAGCACAAGCAACAAGCAGTTAAGTTTTAATGGTACAATTGCATGTGCCCTCTCAATAAAATTTAATCCATTAACGCCCAACTATAAATATTATATTACAATGGTGTGAAAAGTCCTGCAGTAACAGGGTTCGTACAACCTTTATAAAAATTTTAAAATAGCTCAAATAGTGTCATAATAAAAAGTCTTTTTGTTCTGTCACTTTAAAATTAAAAAAATTCGATATGTTACATTCCTCATCGATATAGTTTCATTTAATGCCAGGCACTGAGCTTATGGAAGGTCCCAAAGTGTTGCTCATTTTGCTTGGCGGGGTGATCACCAATCCCCACGCCACAGGTACACATAACACTTAACGGGATTCGAGCACTCAACCATTGGCACGCTGACCGCTCGATCACCTGGCCGGTATCTAGATGTGTTTATTTGGAAATATTAAGCGTGGTGATGTATGCGAACTTATTAACACGTTCACGCCGGCGTGACCCACCGGTGGCCCACGCTAGATTGTCTCATCGGGTGGCGCATCGGAGTAAAAACTGGTAACAAATAAATTTCATTTTTTAGTTTTTTTCCGGAAATAATAAAAATCCATAACTACCAATTGTTTTTAACGGATGCAATTTTTATATTGAATTGCTTCTTCGCCGTGATAAATTTCCTTACAGTGAATTGTTATTGTTGAGAATAGATTAACTCCTCCCGAATATTATCTAATATTGAAATAGTTCTTCTACCAGTATTTTCTCTTTTCCGTCCCGCTTTCAGGCATGAACACCCGGCGTGAACGTGTTAAAATAATTAACAGCTTAAAGGGAAAGACATTTTACCTTGTGGGTGAAAATTTGAGACTTAAATCTGGTAATAAGGAATAATCTATATTAAAATAATCTGTTATGTGAACATTTCTTAAACGAAATTCATTTTAAGAAAGCTCCTCATGCAAAGGAAACTTCGTCTATTACCGTAATAAATTTGCAATGCAATTTTTTAAAACAAACTTTCTTTTTTGTTAACACAATTAGAAGATAAAAAAAATGCCTAAAGCGTAACCTTAAGTAAATAAGTGTATGTATAAATTTATTTGTAAACAATTTCTAAACCAATTTAATTAAGAAAAATTGCTGAGTTTGTACACAAAGCTATTCAATTTCAAAAGTAGGACTAAACACACAATTCTTCACAGACGGGAAATAAGAGGCGGGAATGTCTAGATTAGATAAGTCTAGCGTAAGTCTCAAATCATTCTAATGTATCCTCCTTCATCGTAATGTTTATTTAGAAAATGGAAAAAAGCAGGGGAAAAAATCTTTTTTTCAATAAATTTTTATCTTGTCTCAAAACCACTTCAATTAGTGCGACTTAAATTTTCAATATTTTAAAATTGAACATTAGGGGGATTCAATGTTGTATTTAATCTTTTTGTTTTTAAACTTAAAATTTTCATGTTTTTGCAGAATAAAATTAAATTTTGAAGGCTCTAAATTGTTTTTAAACATTTCGATATGTTTTCACTTTTTTGGTGTAATATTAATTTTTCGGGGTATAATATTGTTTTGAAACTTAAAATTTTCGTTTTTTGGTTAAAAGAAATTGAACTTTGAAAGGACAAGAAAGGAATTGTTTTCAAACTTTTAACTTTCCCCTTTTGAGTCTAATGAAACTAAACTTGGAGAGTTCAACAAAAATTTAATTTTTCGTTTTCCAATGTAAAATGAAAATAAACTTCGAAGGTTTAATATTTTTTTAAACGCTTTTGTTTTTATTCGATTGATTTTATTTGTCTGAATTATAATTTCGAGCATTACAGAAACTAAATTTGTAAAGATGTATAACACCTCTTCCTTTTAAGTTATCGATCATCACATGATCCTTATCATTTACCCGCTTGAATAAATAATTTATTCTTAATTCTATTTGGGGACATACTAAATAATCTCTAGTTTAATTCTAGTTAATAAAAGTTTAATCTTGAGTTTTTAACTACGTTACAGGGGTTTTGATATTTTTAGAGTTGCCGCTTTTTGCGCGATTTAAAATCCTTTACTAACTAACTCTACGTAAGCAGTTTTCCTTTAGAAACCGTTGTTTTGGAAGATTTTGCATCAACCAAAATGAGGATTTAAAGTTATTTTCTACTCGACTAAATCTAAATGGTTCAGAGTTTATATGAAAAGTCACTTTCTTCCGTTCTTATGGTGTGAGGCTTTTAAAATGTGGCAAAACTGCTAAAAGCACTGAAAGCTTTAGTTCTTAATTGCCTGCGACGCTATAAAATATTTTTCAAAAGGTTGTCAGCCTTCCATTAAACGTGACAATTTGTACAAGATTCATTTTTTTCGAAAGCGCAATTTAATCTATATCCATTTTCTTAAACACACAATTTGATGTTCGTCCAAAACTGCATATCACAACACTCATGTAGTGCAAACGTTGACGCCTTTTCCCTCAGATTGAACTAGTCTATAATCCGAAAGATGGGCAAAACAAATTTGTTACATTTAAAAGCCACGTATCACATAGTTGATAGTATTTCTTAAAGCACAATTACTGATTACAAATTAAAAGTCAGATGCAAATGCTGACGTTTCAATGCTTGTGCGAAGTGTAGACAACTGCATTGATAAAGTTTTACTCGTACAACACTATCTTATGTAAAAGTATAAAATTAGATTTTCTGTCTGCACTTTAAGATATTACTAGGGTCAAGGAACATGAGAAAGAACCATTGACTTTTATCTTTGGGATTTGTTTATTTTAAATCCGTCGCACTAATCCGGTTTCGTGGAAGCCCAGATAAATGTGACGTTTGCAATGACCCTGGCTTTATTGTTTTATCTTATAGCACAATATATGCAGAAGCAACCTAGTTTACAAACATTTTAATCTTATTCTTTTAATTAAAACTCACCATGTTGAATAATTTGTGTAATCTGTCAAAGTGCTCTTTGAAATTTAACCCTATACGATTCATTTGGAAAATCACAAAGTCCAAGTGGGTGGAACACAGGCGCACCTACAATTTCGTAGGAATCTCAATCATCGATATAAAATGTATAGTTTAAAAATGTTTTTCGATGTAAAATGCATGCGTGCCAACTCTTCCGGTTTCCCCGGAAAATTTCATTTTTATGGGGTGGCAAAATTTATAGTATCACGTTTTATTTTTCATTAAGTAAATACGATTTAAAATGATTTTGACTGCAATTCCATTTGAATAATTTAAACATATATATGATAGGTTTGCTAGCTGCTCTCTGATAGTGTTTTTAATTGTTTGCTAAATTTTTACGAAACACCAACATACCGTCTCAATTTCATTGGCTTTATCCTACCACTAGAAAAACACTTTTTTGAAAAGCTTAAAAGTTGAAAGATATGAAATGACAAATTTGATTTTTAGAAAAATAAAAAAAACAAAAAGAAAAACACTATGTTGTAGAAAATTAGAATTTTTCTAAACCATAAAACTTAAACTTTTTAAATAAAACAGCGATTTTTCAGCCATGGCACTGACGCATTTGATCGTATTTATGCTTTTGCAATTTAAAATAACTTTAATAAACTATCAAATATTACCACTATTAAATAAATGCTTTTGTTACATTTACAGGGCTGCTAACTACTGCGCTTTTTGCAAAATATTTTACAAAGTGGCAAGCATTTAAAAATTAAAATTTTCAAAATTTTTGATGATTTTCTAAAATTTTAAAAGCCTCCCATGAGAGAGCATTACAGAGATGCCAACTTGCTCCGGACAGTTGATAAATATTTTCAATATATTTATAGGGTTTTTACCCACCATTACTTCAAAATAATTCAAAAGCTTATGTGATACGCCACTTCGATACAGTCAAGCCATGTTGAGCTTTTTGAAAAATTAATTTAAATTCTGCTAATTTTAGTTTATAGTTCTCTACCGATTTTTAAAATATTTTGTCAAATCCGGAGCAAATCATGCGAACTTTTGATTCATTTACATGTATTGGCGTGGAAGACAACTTTAATTCAAATTTAAAAAACAAAGAATAAACTTAGCTTTAAAGTATAAAAATTTTTACCAAAAAGCGTAAAAAATTGGCAACTCTGCTTGAGCCCGTTACTATTGAAGACTCCAACTATTTGAGGTTGTTTCGAATTATTTCTTTATTTCAGTGGTAGCCAACTAAAGCAGAATTTTTTTTAAACAAACAGATTTTATTGAAAAATTCTTAGAACTTAAGCGATTATACGTCTCTATTAGAATTACTTGTGTTTAGAGGTGGGCAAAATTCTTTTAATTCTAATTTCTTAAAAAATACATTGCCTTTGCTACCACAATGAAATATATTTTCTAAAACTCCGGAGAATTCATAGTAATTTAGGAGTCTCTGATTTGATATCTATTTTCATTACAACATCTGAAGAGGTTAAAGCGAAAAGCTACCGTTTATAATTGAGTATACTTTACTTTTAAATATATAAGTGGATTTTCAAAAAGTGAACAATCAAGTAAATTTGAGAATTTAAAAATGAACATTATCAAATTTTTAGTTTTTTGAAATATTGATGCATTTTGGCGATATCAGGGATGAAGTAAAAAGCTAATATTAGATAATTTTAAAACCAATTCATTTGTAGACTAGATAATAGTAACCCTTTCAGCGAACAAAATTTGAAGCAACAAAATAAGTGCCAAAAATACGATTATTGGTATAGTTAACTTGATATTCTTATAACATAAAAATTTTGACTCATTGTTATGAACAGTCTTCATTACAATTGTAAATTCAATTAATGTTTTAGTACCACTACAAAGAATCTTAAGGAGAAAGCCGTGACTATTCGGTTAATTATCAGCTTGTATTTTTTTTTAAAAAAAAGTAATTGATCAGATAGCGTTATTTAAAAGCTCAGATCAATACACTTTACCTTTGAATCTATCTTATCAAATGATGCAAGATTCTGTCATTTGGTCTTTCATTTTACTTTCTCTAGTATTTGTAACTTGGAGGTCAACATGTCAAAAACTTTGATAAATTTGTTGAAATTTGAAAGATTTTTTTAACAGGATGTGACAAGCTTATCAAGAACAAGTCTTTAACTTAAATAAACATTGCTTGTAAAGGAACTGATAGTAATTGTTATACGTGTCGTTTGATTTATACCATAACCACAGTGAGAGTGGGTTTTGTCTCCAGCTCGTTTCGCTCACCAACTCCCACGATTGATTCAGAATCGAACTTAAGCAAAAAAGTTAATTGAAAGATTCCAAAATGTTTTGTTATATTAACACACAGATTTGGTTCAACAGAATAAGTTCCTGATTCAGGGGGGGGGGGGTAATCTAGTAATTTTGATCGGTTACTATTGAAACTTTTGTTGTTGGAATTCCTATTTATAATTTTGGTTTATTAAAAAATCGCTCAACGTGTTTCGAGAGTTTGGCAGTTAACTGGTTAACCTATAGTGATTAACACGATTTATTGATTAGAGTTTATAATTTTTTTTCTTTCTATTAAATGATTCTTTATGAAAGAACTTCAATTTTAAAATCAAATTTACAACGAACGATTGTAGTGCAGATTACGTAGATACTGAATCTTTATATTTGTAGTAATCATGAATGGATGATTTCAGGGAAAAAGAGAGCGGAAACGAAGTAGTTTTGCTACCAACTCTTGCATGGATCGCAGAAATTTTAAAAGCGTAATTATTCGTGACCCACTTGCAATGTGTTAATAACAAATTGCTATCGACAACTGTCTTAGTTTTGAATACAAAAAATCAACGTCTTGCTATACCACACTTTATCGTTATAGGCAAGTTCCCAAAATCTTTAGTACACCACTGGTTGACATTTTGAATAAAGTTATTGTGTGCTGCTACATTCGCGTGTTGATTATTCTGTTTTATCAGTTGATTATTTAAGTTCTTCGAGAAATAATCGAAAAAGGGATTACATAGCTGCCAACCTTTTCGATCTTCAAAAGAGTTTCTTCCAAGTGGTAGCAAAATAATTAAGTAATTTTGTAGGCAAATTCTCCATTCACTTATTACATTACCATAACTGCTAACTAATACGCATTTTGCGTCGAACTTCATTTTCACATTTGAAGCGGTAATAAAAATTTTGCTTCTTCTATATTTTTTGGATTTATAGAGGTTTTTGACCACCACTAAATAGAAATGAATTAATATTTATAAAAGATCATGATAGTTATATGGTGTTATTTTTGAGTCTGGGCAAAATTTGAAATAATTGTAACTCAATTTTTATTTTATTACCACTGGTGAAAATTATCCTCAGCATGATTAAAAGTTGATAAATTTTTATACGTAAAATTTAACTATTTAAATAGAGTGGTAATAAAATGTATATTAATTTAAATCTGTTAAAACAGGATTCAAGTTACAAGGACTCAATATATAAATTTTGATACAACATTAATATTAAACATAAAAGTAAAATCCTCCGAAAAATTCGGAAGAATTGGCAGGTATGCAATTATTTATTTGCTACGTATTATTTTTTTTCTGCGGTATTTTTAGATAATCAGAAAATGATACTACTGACATAACATGAGTACATTTGACTCATCGAGCATCCGTAACAAAAATATCTCAGATGAACCAGTAAGAAATACCCACAGCTTGAAAAACGAGTGTTAATAATAAGTATAACTACCGAAAAACAGATCCTGCTTGTGTTTCTCATGCTGTACACTACCCGTATTACAGTACATTTTAATCTATAAAAATTTGAAAACATATTTAAAATATCTATCCCTGAAAAACAACCATCATTAAAAAACTTGATATTTTGAAAGAATGAAAAAAAATTTCTTTTTAGCTTATCAAGAAACGGATTATGCGCCCTGTCACCTACTAAACTTATCGCAAAACATTTTAAAAACCATGGATTTCAGAATTTTTGGTCATTTCGCTAACATTCTAAGAGTCTCGCCACGAAAGAAAGTGTACAACGTGGCTTTGCATGTGAACTTTTAAATCATTTATATATTTACTAGTGTGGAAAATAAGTTCAAATGAATAAAGAATAATACATTAAAACATAAACTTGGGTACCACTAGAATAAATTTTAACAAAAAGCGTAGAGAGTTGGCAGCCCTGTTTTTGCGAATCATGCAACATACTGATCGAATTATGGTTCGTTTTAAGCTACAACACTTTGAATGCATCGATAACAATAAGTCTTAGTAAAAACATTCTCATCATTCAAAAAAAAAAAAAAAAAAAAACTTAGGCTAACCAAAAATGAGTCTTGCTTGGATAAATTACTGGAATTATTGATGATATTAATCAATAAATTTTTTTTTAATAAACGTAAATAATGTTATGTGACAACGAACAATTCTATGATAACTAAATTAATCTTTTAATGCATGATTCTTCGCGGGAATGCCAACTGCTCCGCTTTCTGCCAATACTTTAATAACTTGGCTGCGAATTAAAAAATAAAACTCGTACAATAAGGGATAATTTAGTCAACTCCTCAAAGCTCTTCCCACGAGTTAATTGTAGCATTCTATATCAGCCTTTTAATTTTTGATATGTAGTGGTGGAAAATTAAATTAAAATTTTCTAAACTAATAATGAGTTTAACTTCGGAACCACCTGAAAATATATATTTATACAAAGCGGAGCAAGTTGGCATCCCTGTCTTTCTTTTATAGACTCAATTTATCTTTCCAAACCACTGCGTAAATAATTCAGAAGTTCATATGAAACGCCACTTTTTTCCAATTATCTAGTGGTGAGGCTTTTAGAATGAGTTAATTGTAGCATTCCATATCAGCCTTTTAATTTTTGATATGTAGTGGTGGAAAATTAAATTAAAATTTTCTAAACTAATAATGAGTTTAACTTCGGAACCACTAGAAAATATATATTTATACAAAGCGGAGCAAGTTGGCATCCCTGTCTTTCTTTTATAGACTCAATTTATTTTCCAAACCACTGCGTAAATAATTCAGAAGTTCATATGAAACGCCACTTTGTTCCAATTATCTAGTGGTGAGGCTTTTAGAATGTTGGCAAAATTGTCTAAAATTGAGAAGGCTTTACATTTTAACTACTTTATAAAATATTTTGCCAAAAGCGAAGTAGTTTGCAGCCCTGATTATGCATTAAGTTTTAAAATTTTTTTTTTTTTTTTTTTTTTTTTTTTTTTTTACAAAACCTCATGAAAAGGTTTTAAAATAATCCTAAAAAAAAACTTTTAAAAAATACTATAAGCCATTTCCATTTTAAAGTTCAAAAAAATTATTAAATTTAAAAATAGAAAAATGCTTGAATGTCGTTTAAAATTCCTATTACCCACAATATTAACTCAAACGCCCTCAGTGAGCGATAGGAATAACCATTTAAATGTATTTCATTCTTTATTATTACCTTTCGTTTCATGTATCTGATTTAACAAACTTTTTACTTATTGTCTTTCGTAAACAAATATCACACACCAAAATATAAATAAATATCGTCTCTCACATAAAAATAAAATTGTTTCATAAAATTACACAAATGTTTCAAAAAGTATAATATTAAACATCTGTTATTATTACATAGTATTTACATTAGAAGAAGTATTAAGACATTAGAAGGAAGCAAAGATATTAACATTAGAAGAAGAAAATATCTAAGAAAAAGAAAAAAAATCTTAAATTTAATTCCCATCATTGTAGTTTGAAAAAAATAAGAAATTAAATCAGGCATATTGTTTTTAATAGGTATAGAAGTTTAATATAAGGCACGGTGCAATCGCCTTTCAATAACACTTAAAACGGGAAAATAAGTAATTTGGCGACAAATTTAAGTTTTAATCTTAAATTTTGTTTAGGTATTTACAGTACAGATTGCACCGGAAAATGTTGCTATGGTAAAAAAAATTGGAACGCAAATTAAAAAAAACTAACTTCCACGGAGTTTTTTTAAAAGAAAAAACTCAAAAATATACTAGTATTATCAAACAAAAAGTGTTAAAGATTAACAACTGGAAAAAAGTCGCCATTGACAGGAGGCGTTGGAGGCTACGTGTGGTTGAGGCAGCCAAGGCTGTAAGGGGCTGTCGTGCTGAAGAAGAAGAAGAAGAGATTATCAAACATGCATAGGGGAGTGTCGGTTACCCCTGTCCACTGTCAATTTCATATGTATAGAATATTTTTTCAAGTCAATGGGCCATCGGACATTAATTGTTATATTAAAAAAAGATTATTTTCAAAGTTTCAAGTATTTATGCAGCTGGTAACATGGTAAACAATAGTTTTGAAAATATGTTGAATACAGTAGTCAAATTTTTTAAATTAAACTGTTCTTTTTTTCGGTTTATTCTTTTTACATTATTTAATTAGATGATAAAACAATAGAAACATACAAAAATATTGATTATTACTCAATATTATACAGAAATAATTTTTTTTTATTAACGACAGACACTGAACTTTCGTTCTTCGCCATAGAAGATGCCGGAAGTGTTGCTCATTTATCGTTACCCAGTGGGCACCTGTGAACTAAAGTCACGGAGGCGAGCAACGTTACCCACGCCACACTGCCACAAACCCGTTTATAGGGTGGGCCACATTCACTCATCAGAAGACAACACAGAGAGAGAAACATCCATGCCCAGAGCGGGATTCGAACCCGCGGCCATCGGCTTCGCAGTCAGACACGCTAACCACGCGGCCACCTGGCCGGCTATACAGAAATATAAGCAATACTCCTTAAGTGGGCGGGGCTACCCGACCCTCCCCTAATAATAATTAAAAAATATTTGTACATACATAAAAATATATAAAAAAATTTTCTTCTTTTTTTTTAAAGAAAAATTCTACTTTTATCTCTTCTTAGTATGAATTTATTTCCAAACAAGCATTGAGAACAAATTTTTAAGGAGTTATTTAGTTGTTTTTTTTTTTAACCCAAAACTTTCACATTTGAAAAAATGCCTACAATTTTTATGAACTCAATTAAAAAATAACAAAAATATCTCAATTGTTAAATTTTGATGGAATATAACTAAGAGTAGCATGAACTCAAAATAGGGTTTTTAAAAATATATAGCAAAGCAAACTCGTCTTTACTTTCTCTTTTTTTAAACAATTCAGTTTGTTTATTACGATGTAACTTATTGTCCTTCATTTGAAATCATTACCTCGTGATAGAAGTGAAGGGATCACTAAAAACAACGATCGTTTCACATGTTTTTCCCGTGTTTGAGTGTAAAAACAAATGAAGATCAAACAAATGTGAAACAAACTAAGAATTCGACAGCTGTTTAAGCAATTAATCTTTATTTAGAAATGCATCGCATTATTTCTGCCAAGGTAATAACTAAGGATCTATATTCCAGCTATACGCAATAACAATCTTACTTGAACGGAATTTCATTTAGAATAAAAAAAAAATAAAAAAAATTCATTATATAAACGTTAATCTCAAACGCGCAATGTCTTTGTTATTTACAAAAGTTTCAAATTATCCTTTCCAAGAAAATATTCCCAAATGCCATGAGAGAATCAAATTATGTGTCGGTCAGCAAAGAGATATTGGAAGATTTGGATTAAAATTTAAAAAATCGTCCCAACTTGTTGATCAAAATTCACTGAATAATGGCAATACTAGAAATTGTCAAAATATTAGATTAAGTTAAGTTATTTATTATTTTTTTTAAAGCTTAAAAATGTGTTGTTTACTGTTTTAGATTTTTGTATTCTTTAACTTAATGAAATTTTTAAGAGTTAAAATTCGTTTTGTTTTTGGCGAAAAAAAACCCTTACAAATGAAATTCAATGGTTAATATAGTGCACAGTTTAGTATTGATAAAGTTGCTTATTTGATTGCTAATCCATCAAAGGCATTATTGAGATAATTAGCATTTTTTTAAAAGTTAGCATACGTTGTGCTAAACATTTTAATAACAAATTCACGATGTCAAACAAACATTTATAAGACAAAAATCCTATCCACTCTCACGTGAGCAATCTGAGTTTATTATGATTTCATTTCGTCTTGAGTTTCGAATGTACGATTTTATATCCCGAAATGTTTGAAATTATACTTATTTAAAAAGGCGGGCCAACTGATTAACGGAAGGGGCTAATACAGTGATTCTCAAACTTTTTTTTGTCGCGGCACATTTTTAAAGATTTCAAAATTTGGCGGCACACAAAGAAAAGATAAGTTAGTTTGTTTTAAAGTTGTTTACTTACCTATAATACACTGTGTAAAATAGTTTATGATAATAATTTGGAATGTAAAATAAAATAATATTGTATGTACTACAAAAACAACGTTTATTAAGGAATTAATTACAAATGAATAATAAGAATACTTTTAATGAGAAATTTGAGCTTGATGTTTTTTGATAATTTCATTTATACTTGGTCGTAAAAATAACAATGCTACTTTTATATATCGTCTTCTACATTTTACAGTCTCGATCTTTTTTTCGTTTTTATGTTGGTCAATACTGAAAATTCGAATTCACACAAATAAGATGTAGAAAATTGTAATAATATTTTTAAAGCTTTTTTGGCTTTATTTAATATTTTAAAATTAAATCTCTATTGTTAGAAAGCGAAATTAGCTCTTCCTCTTCATTCAAAGTTAATTCAAATACAGAAGTATTCGTTATCACAAATGGATTACGAACTTAATCAATTTTTTTTATATCTAAATTTGGGAAATAATGAATAATTCTCTCCTCTAATGTTGTCAAATGGTCAATAACAATTTTATAAATAGTTTTATTAAAATCTTTTGGGACAGACTCAAACTTTTCCAAATATCCTTCCTAAGCTTTATTCTTCCATAAAGTTATTTGTTTTTGGAATCCCATCAGTTTATCTGTTGAGTTTAATATATTTTCGGCCCTTGCATACTTGAATTTATGTTATTAAAAATAACAAAAATGTCTGATAAGTAAGCTAGTTTAGCACACCATATTTAATCTTTCAACAAATGAACAAAGTCATAATTAAAATCATAAAAAACTAGAGTAAAAATAGGTCAAAAACGAGACACAGAAAAATATGTAACGAAGCGGTGAAAGTGAAAAATCTTCGTTACAATATTCAAATATATATATAAGTACTTTTCTTTAATTTAAACTTTACTCGTAATAAAAAAAAACATCATAATTTTTACTACATACATTTCTAAAATTTGGCGGCACACTTTAAGAATTTGGCGGCACACAAAAGTGCCTCGGCACAGAGGTTGAGAATCACTGGGCTAATATATTATATTCTTCATTAGCATTGATTTATCTTTAGATAAATTTAATTTATTTATATTTTATTAAGCTAACAGCAACAGCTCTTAATCATAATTGTTTATTGAAAATTAAAATGAGTTTTTTTCCTCAAAACATTATCTACTTACTACTAAGTACCATTTCTAAATAAAATTTCATAACAACATCATTTAAAATTTACTCCGATGTATAATTGAATAACCCGCTTGTTAGAATACAATTGGCTGGAATCAATGGTATTCCTTTAACTGGGGCTCACTCTACTTTTCATTCCCTTGTTACCACAATTATCACGTTTTATTCCTTAACTTTACATTTATTTGCTACTTTTTCTAGATAGATTCCCATTGCCTGATTTCAAACCTTTAAATTACTCAAATATTTCAAATATTTTTCATTTGTTAAGACTAATTAGATTGTTTTATTTTTAGAAAAGAGAAACAATGATCTGGTGCTCTCGATCCACTCCCTGTGGATGGGAAGTTTATAGGCCGTTCTGGAGGAATGTTGAATATTTCATCAAAAGCCCGTAAGTTTCATTTTAACGTAACATTACAACTAGGAATAATTCTATCAACACATTATGCATTCTTGATCAATTTTATGAAAATATTTTATCATATATTGCATTTACAATATTTTCTAAACATTTTAAAAGTAACATCTTCGTTAACATTGAATATTTGAACATTCGTCTCTAAAAATAGTGTGCTTAAAGAATCATAGAGATAACAATTGTTAAAATTATGATTTTAAAAATGCATTGTTTGAGTAAGATATTTTAAAATTTAGTAAGTAGTATTTAGTTGCAATTTATTTTATAACCGGCGTTTAACAACTGATTCTAAGACTATCAATGTTCAACTCCGTAGCCTTGTAACTTTGAACAAAACCCAGAAAACAAGGGAACTCGTCGATTAAACATCAGGACAAACTACCCTTCGTGGAGATTACCCTTGGGTCACTTCACTGGGGGGCGAACCATCTATTCCCCGAGTCACTGTGGCTTTTAGTATTAATTTAGTAAATTTTTTTGAAATATCAAATCTTATTTAATATTTGACACACATTTAAAAAAAAAAAAAAAAAGTACACAATATGAAACGATCTTTGCTTACGAAAAGAATAAGCAGGGTTCAAATCCCGGTTATGAGCGATTGATTTGAATCTAAAAACTTCTCCAACACTTGACTGTCACACTGCTACAATAATAAATCAATCCCGCTAGCAAATGAATTATTGGTTAAAATCCCATTGTTACGGGGCTAACTGTGAGGGGTTTTCGTGAGTGCTTTTCGCATGTAACTCAAACGTAAAAGGCTCTTTAAGTTTTCCTTTTCGACGATGAGTTTGCCCTAATATTTGACACGTGCTACTACCAAAAAACTTATATATAAAAACTTGCAAAGGCTGTTCATCGTCGGTGATAAAAGTAAAAAACAAAGCATTTTGAGATTAAAGAAATAAGTTAAGAAAGCAGAAAAACGCGAATATCAATGCAATTGAGTATAAATATATATAATCTTTATAGTATTCAATCACATGATTGTGTAAGTTAATAAACATAAAGTTGTTCTTAGATCATTTAATATTGGCAATCGGAATGGGCTACCTATGGCAACACTTCACATGCTTTCCCTATTAGCGTGTGGAGAGTCATAGGAAAAGAAAAGACGTTAGTTTCTGTCTTGATTTTCAAATAGATCAAAACTTTTAAATTAGGAAACTATATATGGAATGGGGGAAATATTGTAGTATACAATTCCTATACAATTGTGAAGAGGAGAGGGTCAAGCAAGACGCGGAACTGGTCTTCTCCCCAATGGCGTATTCACGCGTTGCGATCGTGAATGTTAATATGTTGAACGCCACACGTTTCTTTGTTTTTCCGTCGAGCAGCACGCGCTGCTCATAAGCGATCGTATTGTCGCATAGCATTGCTATGCACACTACTAACAGATAGAAAAAAAAATGAATTTGTAATAAATAAAAGATATAGTTCAGCCTGTAGCTCGGACGTCTTCATCACTTAAGTCAATGTAAAGTTTTTTAGTTTTACATTATCAGTCACTGATGACTGGCATGTCACTCCACCTATAAAACAAATCTTATCCTGTTACTAATAGAATTACTACTGTTGCAGATGTGACTGTCCTGAAGATCTTGACTGTGTTCGTATCTATGATGACATTTCTATATCAGCCTATGTTCATCTATGTAGAGCACGAGATGAAGAAGTCATTGTTTGGCCGCATGACAACCATGGCTCTCAGACGGTGCCAGTGCCAACGGTCTGACGAGCAACTTGAACTTTTGATTGAAACCCAAAATGTATTTTTCATGAGGACATCTGATCCATCAGTTCATTTCAGTTTATAATTTATTATTATTTAAATGATATACATTTGGTCGACAATGTATTTGTAAATAAATGAGTGTCATTTCATAATCATTAAATATATCCAGAAACATTTAGGGTGTTTGCCTCAATTAATATTGACAAAAAAAGTAATAATAATAATTCGGTTAATTTTTAAGTAACCTATGACGTCATTTATAAACTAAACGGTGTGCTAAAGTTGAGTTAAGTTTCTCCACATAAAATAGAATGTTAATTAACGTGAAGTTAATTAAATACAGTGCCAGAGATTTATTATTTATGTATTTTATTGTAACTGAGATATATTTTTGTTTCGTGTACCGAGTAAGTTTGAGGCATAATTAGTTTGTGTTCTACTTGCTTCATGCCTGTCTTCGTGTTAAGTAAGAAATATTTACTGAAAGAATTGATATCTTTGTGTAAGAATATAGAATGTGTCGCTTAAGAGAATTGATATTTGATAGGCTTGGCTTACTTGAAATAGAATGGAAAGAACAGCTGCTAACGTAAACAAATGCCACGTTTTAACAAACAATCAGGATCAAGATACCCCCACTATGTCACTTGCAGGTATCCCATTGGGTACTCGCAGCTCAAGAAGAAGTGAAGTGATTATGCCTAACCATGTGGTTTAAATCAGATTTAATTGGATACTTGTAAGCGAGGTCATGCGTATGTGTTGAACCTGATTGATTTCTGAATTCACAAATGCCATGATTTGCAGGCTGAGAACTAATTCTCCACCCACTTCAACTTTACACATGGACTAATTTTAATAAATTCTTACTAGTTTATGTTAAAATCTGAAAAATAAAACTTACCTCCCCCTCCCACACACAAAAGGAAATTTATTTTTGTCCTTTAAATTTAGATGGAAAAGGATTTGTATAATGAGATTAAGTAATAATGGGGGAAATATTTTGCAGAAAAAAAATTCTGATTGCAATGTATGAAATAATGGAAATGGATCACATGTTCCTTTTAAATGTTTATTCGAATTTCTAGTACCCATATCTTTAACGAGTTACAAGATTCTTGTTTCAATACTCATAAAATTAATATGCTCAACTATTATTCCATTTTTTTCAGTAGATGTAAAAAAAAAAAAAAAAAAAAGATGAGAAAATTATATAATTTTAAATAGTTAACTGCATAAACTTTTGAAATATTTTAAAAGGAAGCAAATTAACAATTTTTAATACTTGAGAATCAAATACAATGCATTGTACACACTTTATGAAACACTATGCAGAACAGAAAAGTGTGCTTAACTAAAAGAAAAAAGTTAAATATTTAATATGTTCTAGAAATAACCACATAGCTTATTTTTCGACATATTAACAGCAACCTGATATGAATAGTAAACAATAATGATAAATACCTTGAAACCTTAAATTCAAAACTTTTTGAAAAGAAGAGAAAATTTGCATAGACAGTAGGGAAAAATAACTTTTTAGGAAAATAACTTTAATGCCTTTATTGAAAAATTACTAACTTATTAACGAAAATATTAATTTCTACAACGCAAAATATGTTTACAATTATAATTATGTATTTTTAAAACTATTTTATTATTTTTAAAAAAAAGATTTTTATTTATTAGGTTTTATTATTTTTGTTTATTTATTCATTTATTTTTTTAAATATTTCAATCTGACAAGCTTATCTATCAATTTTTTTTATTAAAATTTTAATATTGCATACATTTGATTCACATATAAAAAGTACTTATGTGTTTAATTTAATTTTGTGTATTTATATAATAAGTATTTAATTTTAACCTAACAAAAGAGCAACATATAAAATGAGAATGCTGAATTATTTATTTCTTAATCTTTTTACAAACGTAAGCTCAGAATTATTCTGTATGTCATAAAATTTTAGAGGTTTATCATTCTCTGCCAATTTTTGTCCTGAATGATAAAGCCAGTAGGTTCTCCAGATATACCTCCAACTGATAATTCGTTCACAACCTTCTCTTTTCTGTAGAAAAAAAGAACAATTATGAGAAATAAAAGTTTAAAGTTAAAGCACACTAAGCATAAGTAATTACGAAGTTCAATAAAATTTCTAGATATGGCTCATATGATTTACTTTTCAATTCCTAATAAAATTTTCACTGGCCTAAAATTTAAGATTTACTTTAGAACAGAATATAACCTTACTCATAATTTGGCACAACGTTGCTAGTAAGTTAGCACAACAATCGCTTTATTCATACCTAATAACTTTTATATTACTTATATATTTCTTTTTAAAGGTCAGGGATGTGTATAAACATTTATAATTAAAAATTCATTTAAAAGTTAAAAAAAAATTATTTCTTCATACAAAATAAGTTCCAGAAAAAATAAATAGTAAAAATAGTTTAACTATTTAGTTTCAGTACTTAAATTTTTTTTGTTTGATTTATTCATTTAAAAAATAATTATCGCAAATTGTGCACACATAAATGAAAATGCATTTTATTTTAAACATTCAAAATTATTAATGACAGCTAAAATAGTTAACCCCTAAGTATCTAAGTATGAGTAATGATGAAACCTAAATAAGCATGGCTTTGGTCTGTATGTATAAAAAGGCAGAGTCTTACTAATCCTCTCACAAAGCTAGAAACCTAAAAATTGGAACATGTGTACTTTATGCGATAAATAGAAAAACTAAAAAAGTTTCTATTCGATATTTTGTGATTATCAGGGTATTTCGCTTAGTTGGCAGTAAGGTCAAATAGCACGTTCTCACCAAGATAGGAGCCTTAAATTTAGGTCATGTATTTTTTATGGGATAATAATAAAACCTTTAAAAAATTCTTTTTGATATATTGTAATTACTGGGATAATTATCCTAATTGGATTATATAATTATCCTAATGCTAGAGAACATGTTTTTATCAAGCTTGAAGTTTCAAATTTGATCATGTATTCTTTCTGAAATAAGTAGAAAAACTTTTGATATTTTGTAAATATCAGGATATTTTGTAATAATTGGAGTAATTAGCCTAATTGATAGTAATGCAACAAGATTTTTCCAATGATAAAGTTTTAAAATTGGACCTTGTGTGACATAAAGAAAGACGAAAAAAGTTTGATTTCTGTATTGGTAGGTTGAAAACTGACAGTAATGCTAAATAACGTGTCTTTACCACCATGAAAGTCTCAAATTTAAACTACGTGCTTTTAATGAGACGAAAAAGCTTCAGTTTGATATTTTGTAACTAATGAGTAAACTAAGGGTAATTAAGCAAATTGACAGCTGTGTCAAATACCATGTTTCCACAAATAACCACCATGTTTTTGTCACAGCATATTCGATTTCAACCCACTAAGATGCAATAAGTTGAATTTATGCAGACAGACAACTATGCAGGACAACAAATTAAATAAGTATGAATGGTTGGGCAGCTGGTCAGTACAGATAATTGTAAGGGAGATTTGTAACCTCCCAACTTGCACCTACAAATAAGAATGAAAAGGATATAAGCCAACAGTAATAAGCGGAGGTCTGCAAAGTGATGAATTTATGCAGGGGAGGACAGTCTGGTGGACTAATGTGGAACACATTTTAATTTAATTAATAGCATAATAAAAATAAAAATAATGAAAATGTGATTAGTGTACCTAGCAGCATAAAGCAAATATATACCTTATCATTTGAAAAGAGAATGTTAACTTACACTTTACCGAGATCTGAAAGTGTAAGATTTGCCTGTAGCTGTTTAGTATTGGTAGAATATAATAATTTTCATAAATTTGAAACTGTTTTGTCATGTAAAAATGAATATAAATTGAAAAACATTAAATTCCTAATTAAATCTGCAGTTTTAAACAAATATAAATTCAAATAATAAGTAAAAAAATTAACTATATAAGTGAAAAACTTAACTACATAAAAAACTAAAAACTTCATTGCATTAAACATGAACATAGCTAAATGCAGTAGATTTTACAAAATAATAAAAATTTTATGCAAATTATTGTACTTTTGAATAATTAGAGAATTTTATATTTTAGTTTTTTCATTTTAAATTTCGAATAATTGCTAAAATCAACACTTTTATAGCTATATGGGGAAAAAAAAAAGTATAGTATTACGGTTAGGCAGATTTATGGTTTAAACTAGTAACACAAACAAAATTTTAAAAAAAAATTCCAAAAATTTTTTTCTTCTCACAGACAATAAAAATAGTACAAGAATGTACCAGATTTTGAATTTTACTATATAATTTTATCATATTGCAATATGAGTTTCAAGGAAAATTTAGCTAAGAATTTTTAAAATTAAAAATAAACATTTCTTAAAAAGAGAGTGAGAGAGAAATTATCAAAGCTAATAGTTACACCAATATACAAGCAATTCAGATGAATAAATTGTTTACCACATAATAATAACTATAAGTTTCAATGGCAACCATAATTGTTACATAAAAAAAAAGAAAGCAGTAAAATAAATTGGGGGTAAAAGAAAAAAATACCATTATCATAAATATACTGTAATAGTAAGTAAGCAATAGCTGTATTAGCTGCTCATAAGTAAAAATTAAAAATACTATGAGAAGTACAAAGTAGGACACAAACTTTCATTTTTGATGACTTTCTGGAATTTTTGCAATCAGCACATATTTGAGTGTGATCAATGCTTATCATGTACAGTGCACAAAATAAAAAACGGACCACCTTGAATAACTTTTGATTTAATGATTGGATCTTTAGTTTCTAGAGCTCAATCTTACTGATTCAAGGGGTTGACCTCAAATATGCTAATAATTAGTGCAGACGATATTTTGAGTTACAAAACCAGACACAAAAGTGTATTTTCTCTGAATAAACATGCCTTTTCTTTTGACGGATTCGGATTTCTATCTGTCATAATATAAGAGAGTAGCCACAATCTGGGAAATAGCGTCCCCATAGTTGGGTCGGGGCAGTGATCCAAAGTTTGGATGCCCTGATGTTAATTTTTTTTCTTCGTACTTTGCCATATCTCAAGAAATTTTTAAGTTAATTGAAAAATCTTTGCACACAATTATAAAATTCGTTTATCCAAAGAAAACTCCATGCAAAAAATAAATTTTAGTAAATATTCATAAATTTTTATTATTTTATTTAATAATAGTCGAAAAAAACTTAAATTATTTGGTATACAATTTTTCACATCATTTTAAATTTCTAATTTTACAATTTTACATACAAAATTTTAGCGAAATCAGTTGAATAGTTCTTGAGAAATCGAATTTTAAAAATGTAGTACATTTAAAATTGGATTTTTTGGCAACTATTCAACCGATTTCGCTCAAATTTTGTATTTTGCCATAAAAAATTAGATACTTTGAAATTATGTAAAAATTTATATACTTTATAATTCAAAAGTTTTACGACTGTCATTAAATAAAATAATAAAAAATAGCTATTATTTTCTAAAATATATTTCTTGCACAGAATTATCTTTGGATAAATGAATTTTATAATTGTGTGCAAAGATTTCTCAATTTGCTTAAAAAGCTCTCGAGCCATGGCGAAATAAGCAAAAAATAAAATTATCATTAGGGGGTTGAAACTTTGGATAGCTCTCCTGACCATCTATGGGGACCATATTTCCTAGATTACGGCTGTATTTTGAGGGTCAGAAACCCAAATCCATCGGGGGGAGGGGGGAGGTATGTTCATTCAGAGAAGATGTTTTTGTGTCTGATTTCGTAACTTAACATATTGTCTGCCCTAATTAATTAGCATATTTCAGGTCACCCTTTTTAACTATTGAGAGGGAGTCCTAGAACGTTAAGATCTGATAATTAGATCAAAAGTTATTTAGAGTGGTCTGTTTTTTTTTTTGGCTCACTGTACATCACTATTACTAAACCAATATTCTCCTTTTCAAACAAACTTTTCTCATAAATAACTTAAATTAATAAATTATATTTAATAATCATGAGCTAAATTAGACATTTTTACATTATATTGTTGAAACTGAACAAAATTGTACTTTAAATTTGAACGAAATCGTTCAAACAGTTTTTAAGAAATGGCAATTTAAAAATAAAATTTTTTTTTAAAATTCTATAACTCAGAAACTATCCAACTAATTTTGTTCAAATTTTGTATTGGTCATTTAAGCTTGTATACTTTAGTGCAACTTTAAAACTTGTATATCTAACAATTCAAATATTTTATTTAAAAAAAATAATAAAAATAATTTTTACAAATAAAAATTTTAGATTTGCATAAAATATTAGGAGATATGGCAAAATATGCAAAAAGTAAAATTATGAGGTCTAGGCTTTTGACTAAGCTACTGAGACCATATTTTAAATTGTGGCCTCCATATTTTCCAAAAATTCAAATCAATTGATTTAAGGTCATTCCTTCCAACCATTAAAATTGGCCTTTAGTTCATGAAAACAAGATCATTACAACAAAGGTTATTAAGAGTACTAAAATTAAAGTGCTAAAGTATAAGTGCTAAAACAATGAAGATTTGACTAGAAATATAAATACAAATTTTTTTTTGTGCGTTATTATATCTTTTATAGGAACAGCTTAACATGTTTGTTGCCAGCTCCGGTTATACTGACCATTGCATGCTGAGACAGCATTTCACCTGCAAACATGTTAAGTAAATAATATTATAAAACATCATTTACCAGTTTCAGTGTAACATGCCTCTGGATTGCTTTCTTTAAGTCCATAACTGTGGCTTTTTGTTCAACAACTACGGAATAAGTTTCTCCATCAGCTCTGCGAACTTTTACAGTCATGGCTCTTCCATATTCTAAAGCTAACATAGAGTTCAATTCTTCAAGGGTAACACCCAATGGTAAGTATTGAAGTAAGGGATCGGTTGTAATAAGTTCGTTAAGGCCATTTTCGACATAAGCTAAGGCTTCTTTGTGAGACATACTAGGATTTTGAGATTCCATAGACAAATCTTCATTTTTATCAGAACTCATCTTGTCATGCTACAAAAAATAAGGAATTAGAAAACAAACACAGATGGCTTTTTTTTAAAATTCTACTGAAAAAAGGAAAATATATGCTATCATAACGAATATGTAAAACTAAAACAATGTAGATTTAGAGTTAAGTTTGTAAAACAAAATAATAATGAAATCTTGAAATATGCTGCTTTGAATTGTTTTGTTTTAAACAGTTTAGATTTTCAATTAGGTCTAAAGAAAGAAAAAATAATTAAATCTTGAAATAAGCTGCTTGATTGTAAACATCCTAAAATGGAGAAAATAATTTTTAAAACACTTTCTCTAAATTTGTTTAATAATTCAAGTGTTGAGCCATGGGGTAAAACTACAAAAAAAAAATTTGCTAGCACTATTTTGCCATTCAATAATATTGAGAAACTGTTTCTTTTTCATGCAGGAAAGGTTGCATCTGAAAGTTCAGAAAAAGCCGGAAACTAACACTCAGGTGGTTGAGACAGACACAAAGAGAAGTATATGGAAATGAATGGTAACAGAAAATAAGCAATAAACAGATTCTAAAACCGAATCGGAATCTTTAAAACTTTGTAACAAACAAGGCACAAAGGAATTTTTGTGTTTAGAAAAATGCAATTACAAAATCCTTTGCAATTACAAAAATCCTTTGACATCTTGATGATGTTAATAAATGTGAACAGGTATCAATATTGAAATATCCCCATAGATTTAGAAATTGCGAATTTTTTTGAAAAATCATTTAGAAGTTTGCCCCCCCCCCCCCTTAGAGTTCGTGCTCTTCTGTGATGTTTTTTTTTCTTTTTCAGTTTCTCGCCAAAAACTACTCGGAAGTTGATTAGACTTGGCGATCACGATATGGATAACTTCCTTACCAACAAATATCTCCACATAGATTTCAAACTTGCAATTTTTTTTAAAGTGTTTCGGTTTATCCGGGACTGACTACGATAATATAAGGAAGATGATATGCTAAAAAAAAACATCTCAGAAAGGGACCAACTCGAAAGGTATAACTCGTAACCACCCCTGGGGAAACATCTACATGTTTTTTTTTTTTAAATTTGCAAGTTTAAAATCCATTTGGCACCTTGGTGATTGTAGTTGGCGCGACAGATCAAGATACGAAAATATCCCCCAGATAAAGAACTCATTACACTGGTGTAAAAGAGACTGATATAGCAACTAACCATATATCTTGTTTCCAACTAGTTTTATATTTGATAATAGAAAGCTAGTCTAATAAAAAGAAAATTTTAGACTTCAATTTCTAAATTCAAAACAAAGTCTTCCCCCACTACAAAATTTAATTACTTCATTAAATAACTATAATTTTTTTAAAATCTATTTATTAATTTTCTTTGAAAGAACCATTTCTTCAAAATAGTTTCAAGCGATGTTCGTAATTCATTATCAAGATTGTTTACTAACAGAAAAAAATAAGATGTTCGCCTTTAACAGTTAAATAAAATTAACACTAAATTTCTATTAGAGAAGATTTTTATATAAGAACAAGCCTTCGTAATATTTTTTTTCTCTCTCTCTCTCTTTTTGAAAGAACGATTTCTTTAAAATAATGTTTCAATCAAAGTTCACGAGCAAGTTTGTTTACAAACAAATTTAACGATCATCGTTACAGTTAAAACGATAACTACACTTACATTTTTATTTTTAAAGATTTCCTTAAATCTTAAAATAAACCTTAATTTTACATAAAATTCCATATAATTTTCAGGTATAGAACTATCATTACAAAATTAATTTGAATTTCAATTTTGCATATTACAATAATTCCATACTGGTGGCATTGTGAAACGAACTGTCTGCTTTCTCATTGTTTGTTTCCCTTTCTATATTTGGTTTGATTTGTTTTCATTTCCCGTAATAACATTACTCATTGCTAATAAAATTTAACTAGACATGTGATTGAGCGTTATCAGGTATTATCCATAGCTAAAGTATTGGAAGAAAGAAAGTTTCCTTTGTACAGTTTTACTCGGAGGATCGTTATAGTGACTGTTAGTTTATCTAAAATATTTTTCTAATCTGTTATGTATCATCCTGATAAGCAATTAGATTTCAAATATTTTTCAAAATTTCTTTGAAATTGTGAACTTGGAACTTTTCGATGTAAAATTGTTTCTGAATCAATGGTGTTAAATACTTTCAAAATGTCGCATGAAAAAATAACCTATTCTGTACTAATATTAACTATAGGGAATTAATATACAAGCGAAAATAGTTTAGATACGAATGACTTTATTGTAACTGTATGTGTTTATAAAGGTTCATGGATTTATCTAATACAGGGATAACCCCTTTCTTTCTTTTACCCATATTATTTTAGTTTTCAAACTGCTTTTATTTGTGCTTACCAATGTTCATATTAGTTCCATCTTCTACTATTGTTTTATACCTTTTTATGAAATTTGAATGTATGAATTATTATTTCTATGTCGTAAAATTATGTTTTCTTCATCAAATCAAATTTTAATATCTGAATTCAAAACATTAGTTCGTATATAAGATTAATAGAAGAATATATATTTAAATACAAATACATAATAGGGTAGTTTAGAAATTTATCTATTTTAATTCTCATTCTTTTTATTTAAGTTAATTATTTTTGTTTTTATGAGTGATAATCTGCTAATTGATTCTTCTGGGGGAAAGCTTTAGCGATTTGGAAGAATGTTTGATAATTTGTTAAAATTATTCATAGATTCTGAGCATTGTCTTACAATTGTTCAACTGTTATCCTGAAATTTAAAAAAAAGAATAAAAATTCTTTAAAATTTGGAAACTACGTCAAAATTTAAAGAATATGAATTTTCAATTTCATATTTAGTTTTTATTTTTCTATCGGAAAATATTTTCATGTTGGTCACTAACATCGTTGTCGAACACTCGTATTTGGAATAAATAAAAAATATATTTAATTGGCACAAAAATGGAAATCTACTACATGGATACAAGGACTAAATGGAAGGCTTCCAATTCGCATCTCTTCTGAAAGTCTGGCTGTTCTCCTATCACCATCAAAGTGTAAATTCACTAATGTGGGAGTGCTTCTTGCTCTTCTGTGACCTTTCTACTCGTAACAAGGTGGGCCTACATTGGGTACCTGGACATATGGATATTCTTAGAAATAAGCTGGCTGACGAAGTAACCTTCAGTGTGAATTTCTGGGGTCCTTAAACAACTTTAGGAATCTCTCCCACATCATTCAGAGCATCTATTCTCAAGTGCTATGGCAAAATTGCCCAGGAGCAATGGCGCAACTCAGATGGTCAGAAACAGGCTAAAGAGCTGAATCGTGATTGTCCTAGTGTATGTCAAAAAGAGTTACTTAAACTAAAAAGGAACAGTTTGAGGAAGATCATTGGTCTTCTCTCTGGACACTGCACCCTCAAGAGACACCTATACATAATGAGTGTTTTATCTGATCCTTCTTGAGGAGGAAACTTCAAGACATATACTTTGTGACTGTGAGATCTATTCTGCTCAAAGATTTGAGCATTTAGGCAACATTGCATTAAGGCTTTGGAACTGCAATGTCTTCCTGTCAGGTGTTTGCTGAACTTTATTTCAGCTATAAAGCTTTTTTTTTTTTTTAAATCATGATTTAGGATTTGGGTACAATAGACCTCTGGTCGATGTGCCCTGCTCTTTGGAGCTTCCCAACTTCTAAGTCTAAATGGAAAGCTTTTTATAAAAAAAAGGCAGTTTGAAAGAAATATTAGATTTTATTCTTAGTTTTTTATTTTTATGTAATACTAATGTAACAATTTATAAACATTCAGATTTTAGAAGTTATATGAATTATTCATATGAATAGAATATAAATAATACATACAAGTTGTTTTTATTTAATTTTTTAACTTGTTTGTTTAGTTTTAAAACACTGGTTTCATTTTTTAAAACTTTTTTTGGTGTGGCTACAAGTTTACATTATTTGACATGTTCCACTGGTTTACTCCCATTAGTACTAAACACACTGAAGAAATAGGTTTAGAATTTAAAGTGAATAAGTAAATTTAAAAAGAAACATACTTTATTTTATTCTGAAATTATTAGGCATAATCCATCATATTAAAGTGATTGGAATGAGTAAGGAAGTTTAATACAAATAGAGAAAATTATTCAAGTAAAACATTACTTGCCTATTTATTTTTTATTTATATATTTTTTAAAATATTTGTTGTTTGAGATATGCAATTACCAGATTTTATAAATTTATTGATCTTCAAATTCATGCAATTAACAGATTTTTATTAATTTATTGATCTTCAAATTAGTGAAGTGTATAATATAGTTTTACAACTAATAATAATCTAATGATTTATATTTTATTTTCTAGGAAATTTATTTGTCATCATGTCCTTCTCTGGTAAGAGCAAGCATATAGGAACACTTCAAACGACAGATTTAATGTGTAAGAATGATTGTGGATTTTTTGGTAATCCAGAATGGCAAGGTTACTGCTCTAAATGCTATAGAGAGCTCAATCAAAAAAGCCTTCTTCGAAAAAAGCCCTC
Source organism: Parasteatoda lunata (assembly GCA_949128135.1). Lineage (NCBI taxonomy): Eukaryota > Metazoa > Arthropoda > Arachnida > Araneae > Theridiidae > Parasteatoda > Parasteatoda lunata. The sequence goes on from OX421977.1 coordinate 48,435,193, forward strand.
TAAAAAGTGAGACTTGATTTTAAATTATTTGTGAATATTTCCATTTCAGTTTTTTCATGAAGCAGAGTTTTTTTTTATCATTTAACTAGTAATTATTACTTTTTTGAAATTAAATTGATGCTGATTTAAAGCACGATAATTTTGAGTTTTAAACATACCATTTTTTTAAAATAATAATTTATGTTTAAATTATTTAAATTTAACAACCTATTATTGAAAATTACTTTTTTAATTTATATTTAAAATTGACATTTCATTAAAACTTGATATTTGATTTAAATAATTATTATATAAATAATATTCAATTTTTATCTAAATTTACATAATTTTAATACATAAATTTTTAAATTTTTTTAAGTATAAAGACATCTATGCTGACATTAATTCATGTATCTGCCTCTCAATTTGTTGCCAGCAGTCGAAACCAATTGAATAAGTAAAGACACTATCCTGCACTTTTTGTTTAATTAACAGGTTATTTGTGAAATTTTCATTTGATTGCTATAGAGAAAAATAACAACCAGACAATTAGATATAATCAAATTAGACACAGAATTTTAATAACAGTTATCAACATGCATCCTTTCTTCATAAATACTCATTGTAATTTCTTTCATAAATACTCATTGTATTTTCTTTCATATGTGAGCACCTTGTTACCATTTACAACCATAATATTGCTGCAATGGACATCTAGTCAAATTTTCTTTTTTGATATAGTTAAGTTAACTGTTAGTCAATCAAAAAGCCAAAGCATGCTTTTTTTTGTCCTGAATATAAACAATTACTGGTTCTGAAGCTTGCAAAGGGTTTTTATTTTTTTCAAACATAAGCAAAGCAGAGCTTGTTAGGAAATAGAACCAGTTGAACCTCTCTCCTTGCATTGGATATCACCTTACTTAAGAGAAAACATAAATATTAAAACGTAAACAGTTAGGAAGCTCTACGCCATCTGTGTTGTGTATTGATCACTTGATAAAAGGTATGTAGTTCAGCCTCTAGAGAATAATTATTAGAAAAAGAATTAATTTGAAATAAATTTTCTGTGGTCTTTTAGGGTTTTATCCGATTTCTCTTAATTTCCTGAAAGTAATTTATTTCTTTTCATAAAATTCGCAACCCTGTAAAATGTAATGATGTTGCCCCTGAAACGAGAAGTTCTTGCAAACTGTCTGTTTGATCAGAACATTATAGTGTTCCTTTTCAAGTTACAAAAATTTATTATAACAAAGGTGCTTGTTTAACTTTTCAAGTTAGTCCCAGAAACTTCTCTAAACTGAATTTCAATACCAGAAAATATCAGGGCTAAATTATTCCTTTACAAACAATTTCTATGCTATGTTCTGAAGTCAAAGTAATAGATTAAAGTGATATTTTTACTTGCGACAATGTTACTGATATCCAATCTTCTCATTTAGTTTGAATCAAATTCTGGCATAGTCATTGTAATCTCTAGCTTGGATGCTGCTGCTGGAAATATTTTGTTTTTAACAAAGATTTTTTTTTTTTAAGAAATTTTTCCACAGTTATGTTTTCCTTTTTTGTTTGTTTGTTTGTTTTAACATTATTAATCTGTAACCCCATTTTTGTGTGTAAGTAAATTACAAGTTAAGTTCCTTATTATATGACTGGTAAATAGATGGATAATATGTTTTGAAACAATAACAATACTTTCATGAAGGGCTAAATGTGCAATTGTGTCTTAAAGATCCTACTGTCAATTTACGAGAGTGATTTAAAAAGTAACCTCCACTTCTATAATCGGCTATAAAATTTTAAAAACTAACTTTTAAAGTCCTTTTTTCAAACATTCTTCAATTCTGATATTTTTAATGTTTTGATCATAATTAAACTTTATTCCATAAGCTAACTTCTCAGTTTCACGAAAAATAAATTTATACAAGATTCGTCTGAAGAATAAAGTGAATGATTTATCTGCACAACCTCTCAAACCAAAAAATTTGCTAATAGAACAAAGTTTAAGGATATCTGAATCATTAAGAAAATCTCAACATTGGAATTAAAGAGTACTCGCAATGTGGACTTTCGAATTTATTTCAGAAATTATTATACTTAATTCATTAGTAACTCTAACATTAAATTCAAGTAGAAGGCAAGGCACTATTACACTACTGCAGATGGAAATTACTTTGGAACATATTAAATGGGTATGGACTTCACATAATGTTTTCAAGAGTAAGTAATTAGATTAGTTCTCAAAATTTTTTACTACTGTCAAACCTCGTTTAAGTCAACTCGATGGCGGACAAAAAAAAATTCATGTTAAAAGTAATTCACGTTGAAAATTGTATAATACACACACATTTTATATAATCTATATCTGTTACCTATTTGCATTTTCTAATCTTAAATTTCTATAATGAATATGTAAATTGATATATATTACATTTCAATAGATGTTTTTATTTTGCACTTTATATTAATTTAATTACTTCGATACATTTTATAATAAATACATCCAATTATTTAAAATGAATGAAGTTACAAAGGAAGAAAAAAGTATCACAGTTCAGACGAAACTCAATGAGTGTACTTTCAGTGTTCTCTTTTTCTTATTTTCAACTATGCAAATAAAAAATTACTGAAAAGTAACTAACTAATAAGAGTAAACTGGTTTATTGCACAAACTAGAGTTGATTACTAACAAAATAATTAGTAATATTCACTGTTTTGTTTTTTGAAAGTGTTCTAACTTATCAACTGTATTCAAAAAATGATTTGAATTTTCATTTTGCACTACAAAATAATTTACAGTTTTAATTGCTTCATAATCATCTATCATAGGAAGGTAAACCAAAGTATTTGCTATCTAAATTTTGGAAAATTTTAGCTTAGCATGTCTTCACCTGTGAAAATGCAATTCAGCAATACCAAGTACTTAGAATAACCAATGAGAGTGTGGGAGAAATGACTACCCATATTGAACATAGTATATATCAATATGGTCATTTCTCAGGAAAACACACTTTCTTAAATTCACACCCATGAAGTGAAAGAAAACTCTATTCATATTAGAAAACAAAAGGGATTATGTTGTTTCCTGTGATTCCCCCTCCCTCCCAACAGACTCAATTCATTCATTTCTTTCATTTGGCTACTGTATTGTTGCAATTATCAACACTCATTCAAAAAACCTATTTTTAAAGATATAGAACTGTGAGTAATAAATTTTCTTACCTGTTAGAGGAAAAATAAATTTTCTGTTCACATTAAAAGTAAAATGTTTTCTAAGGGTAATGAAATTTGTGTTCACCTTAAAAATTATTTCACGTTAAGCGTGTTCATGTTAAAAGTACTTTAAAGCTTTATATCTGTATAAAATTTGACGGGGAATCAAAAATTAGCTCGCGTTCAAATAAATTTGTATTAACAAGGTTCAAATATATACCTGGTATGTTTTTTTACTTGTTATCAAGCTTTAAAGTTGAAAGTAATTTATATTTTTTAAATTGTAATTTAGAGTCCAGCGAAGCTACAGTGATGTACAAGACAGTACACTTAGTTTAGGCTTCTCAAAATTTGAGGAAAAAAAGAAACAGCAAACTGAAAAACGTGCCAATACACTGAAGACTATTATAAAAAGAGGTCATACACTGAAAGGTATTTTACTTTTATCGCTTATATATTTTGAAAATGTAATTCTAATCCAAAATGTTTTTAAATCTAAAATATGTACTTTTCTAATGTTTGAGTTGATAAAATGTAATTGTAAGTATTAAAAAAATTTAAACGTTTGAAGCATTCTGAAACTGCAAATGTAGTTACGTTATGTTATGAAACTGCAAATATAGTTGTAAAGCTTAAAAAATTTTATAATATTAAAAAAAAATGTTTTTTGTTTGTATTGTATTATCTCTTTCTAATTGTGCTAAATTTTTGATTGATTTAATTACTAAAATTTTAATCACAAAGATTAATGTGTGTGATTTTAAATATGAAATACCTTGATTTTTATTACATTGTCTTTCATTAAATTTATCATTATTTTTATTACCTTCAAAATAATAAAATTTCATTTATTTTAGATTTAGCTAAATTAGTTTGTTTGCAATTTTTTTATTTGTAATACTTTTTTATATCAAATCTTATAAATTTTAAACATTAAGATAAATTCAAATCTCAATTTTGATATGTATATGGAGGTCTACAAAAAAGAATTCTTGAATCTAGCATATTGTGGAATGAAAAGTAGAGTAACAACCCTTTGCTTTTAGCGTGGGTGTCACTGAGGCCCAGTTTTTTAGGGAGACAATGTTTAATTACACTATCACGATAGTTTTCCAAATTTCATGTACAGTAGAGTCTTGATTATCCGAGTTAATATGGACTATGACTAACTCGGATAACGGAAAAACTTGGTTAAAGCAAAGAGAAAAGAAAAAGCGTAGGTTTTAAATGTAATATACTTAACAAATACAAAATTTATACGAGTACACCACATACAATTCATATTATAATTAAAATAAAAACACTTAAAGAGCATACTTTACGAGAATTAAAAGAGTTTTTACTTAAAAAAGTCCTTATTTTATTTTATTTTATAACCGTCGTTGAACAGCCGACCCAATTTCATGGGTTTACGACTACTAATGTTCAACTTTTCTTTTACTTCATTACTTAGGCGCTTTTGTGCAGCTATATTTCACCATTTTTTTTAGGGATAACAGGAAGGCTGGTGTCGCCTATTCTTGTTCTATGTATTCAGTATCACTTTCGATAGCTTTTAGTTCATCTGTATGAGAGATTTTTATATGTTGATTTTCTTTGTCACTGTCTTTATCATCTTCGCTAGATTCATTTTCATTATTGATGATATTAACGATCATTTCATTGGATCAAGTTTTTGTACTTCGTTTTCCTGAGTGTTGGGAAGATAAAATTCAAATTTTTTTTTCAGTACTCTACTGTATAAGATCATAATCAGTACTCTACTGTATAAGAAAAAAATTCTTAAATCTGCAAAAGGATTATTATTTTTGTCTTCTTGTTTTTTTATTTTAATGGCTTTAAGTAAATGATGATTCATCAATTTTTTTTATTCATCTGAAATATTGAGGGGGACTTATAGAGATTTGTAACTATTCAGGGGGACCCACTGTTCCCTGTGCCCATGGCTTTTTAGAAATTGAAGACAATTTTTGTTTCTATTTTACTAGTATCTAAAAATAAATACATAGATCAAAAGTATGGTATACCATTTTTATGTACACACCATTATACAAGCTAAAATCATTTTACACATCGACATAACATTCAAATATGCCAAATTAAATAGCCTCATCAAATTGTATTTAAGTTACAATGAGTCAGGTTCAGTTTTGCTCCTTGAACCAGATTAAACAACACTGTTCATCCTCTTTACATTTGAACATGGAACTTTGTGGAAGCAATGAGACAATCTAGGCTGTTTTAAAACGAAAATTTCTTAAATATTCATTTTTAGATACTTATCATTAAGATAAGTGTTCATAATATTCACAGGTAATTTATTAGTTGAATGTTACATTGGAAAAAAAAACTCTCCCTAAAATATACAGATTTTCTAGTTAAAAAAAAGAGGTAAAATTTTACTAAAATATTGGGTGCCAACAACATTTTAGATCACTTGGATACATTTAATAATTTTATCTGGTATTTTTATTGCTTCTTTATTGTTTTTTACATTCTTCACTTAAATTGAAAAAAAAAATTTAAATTTTTAGTTTGCTTTCACACACAACTTAAAAGTACAATGATTAAATTATTCTTACTTCATAATTATTAATTCTTTGTCTATTTTCAGAAAGTAACTCTCAGTCTCCTTCAAAGGATGTTTTTCCTGCTGGTGATTCCTTAAGTAAAGATTTACAAATTAAAGACTCTGTCATAAAGGATGTTTCTAAATTTATGAAGCAGCAAATGGATGTTATGCAAAAATATTATGACAAATCTATTGATGAACAAGCTGAAGCTATGCTTGACTATTACAACTTCATGTTTAACAGAGCTGAAACACATAATGCTTATAAAGGTATAAAAGAGTCATTTTGAATTAAAAATTCTGTCATAAAGAATGTGTCTAAATTCATGAAGTAGCAAATGGATGTTGAACAAAAATAATATGATAAATTTATTGAGTAACAGGCTGAAGCTATGTGTAACTGTTCTAGTTTAATGCTTAACTGAGGTGAAATTTATAATGCTTATAAAGGTATAAATGCATTCTTGAGAAGAAAAAAAAAATGTGTAATGAATATTAATTATTTTTTCCATAACTAAGCAAAATTATTCGTTCTTTTTCAATAACTTATGGCATTTTTAAATGACTTGAATAATTCTGTCATTTTTAATTAAAAATTCTGTCATAAAATTTTTTTCTAATTTATGAAGTAGCAAATGGATACTATACAAAAATAATATGACAAATTTATTGAGTAACAGGCTGAAGCTATGTGTAACTATTCTAGTTTAATGTTTAACTGGGGTGAAATTTATAATGCTTATAAAGGTATAAATGCATTGTTGAGAAGAAAAAAAATGTGTAATGAATATTAATTATTTTTTCCTTAATTGGGCAAAATTATTTGTTTCTTTTTCAATGGTTTATAACATTTTTAAATGGCATGAATAATTCAGTAAGTTTTAATTAAAAATTCTGTCATAAAATTTTTTTTTAAGTTCATGAAGTAGAATATCAATGTTATACAAAAATAATATGACAAATTTATTGAGGAACAGGCTGAAGCTCTGCGTAACTGTTACAGTTTAATGTGTAACCCAGCTAAAATTCACATTGCTTATAAAGGTATAGTTGCATTCTTGATAAAAAAAAACTTGTAAAAATTAGGTAATATCTGTGACATAAAATAGTTTATAGTATCACAACTGTTCAGGCCAAATAATTAAAATAACTTTTTTTCTCAAATTTCAAGTTTGTAATGATATTTGGTAACAAATAACAGTTTTAGAACTTAATAATTATTTTGTAAGGGTTCAGGTACATGTGGTGAGAATATTTATTATTTTATAACAAAATCACAATATTTGTCTTTTTGAACAAAGTTTGTACAAATTAAGCTTTAGACAAAAATTTCCCTTTATACTTACAAATTTTTATAGGGCATTATCATTTTATGGATAGTAAAACTATGCATTAGTTGAAGATTTTTTTCTTAGGCTAATTTTCTTTATAAATATAATAAGAATATAAAATAAGGATTGTATAAATAAAAATATATTGAATCAGTGCCAGATCAAATCATTGTCTTAATCCTGATAAGAAACTTTACAAAACATAGGAGAGTCATACCAAATACTAAAGTGGTCATAACTGAAAAATATTAAAAAACGTGTCTAAACAAGTAATAAATTCTTCTTTTTATCATAATGTTGAACTTCTAGGGGGGAAAAAACATATTACAGCAATTTGGCCAATACTGTGAATTAACTATTAATATTTTTAATATTTATATGATTTTTAAGTGATTGTGATTTTTGAGCAATTTGATTTATTGAATTTAGATACATTCTTTAATCAATTTGATTTGCAATTAAGTGACTTTTGAAAGCTACAGAGATATTAATTCTCAAATCAGTCAAATATAGCTTTAGTTTTGAATATTTTTTTATTTGGTCCATTAGTTTGAGATGTTAATTTTGTATCTTTTTTGTTAAGTTTGATCCCCACACTACTGTGAAAAGTATCTATTATTTTTTCTCTTCACTGGTATAATTTATTGGACATCAAGTAATTTATTAACTTTTTAACCAAATAATATTTAAAGCTTTTTTTTTCAAGCTGAGAAATTTTATGAACTAATATATGCAATGCTCTTTATAAAAATTTATCAATTGATGGCTTCTTATGTATTTTTAAAATGTTTTTAAATTTAAATTGGTCAACAAAACAAATATTGGTATGACTTTATAATATTTGTTGGATGTTTTACCATGAAAAGAAGATTTAACAAAAAAGGAATCTATTTTATAATAAATTAATTTAGTGTTTAATTTTGTAATGACATATTTCAAGTGACATATGGAATAATTTGTTATAATTTGAACAGTTTTTCTTATTTACATATACTCCTCTCTTAGATATGTCCCCTGAACAGATAGATTTACTACTTGACAAAATAGAAGAGCAGTTAATGAGTCATATGCACAGAAATATAACTCATCAGATCACATCAGAATATGAAGAGAAAGACTTAGCTTTACAAAAGAGAATTCGAAATTTAAATTGGATAACACCACAACATTTAGGCCTAGATATCAAAGAAAACAGCCCAGAAGTTCGAGACTTGATAGACAAAGCCATCACAGGTAATTTATCTCCGTAATTTGTGCCTAATTATAACCATTGTTAATTTTTTTAAAGAATGTACTTGGCTTTGTAATAATATTCATTTTGTATGATATTCACTGTGTATTGTATGATCTTTTTTGTCTTGAAGTATATTTTAATTGATTAAGTTTAATTTAAATTATGTGTTAATTATGAATTATACCCTGTGGCAGAATAGCGGCGACAAGGCGACATTGTCGCAGAACGTTACAGATTTCTTGCAGAAGGAATTTTTCTTCAGAAAGTAAAAAATGTTGGTTTTCTTTATGGAAAAATGTTAAATTTTTTTTCTTTAAAATTATATTTAAAAGATGCCTTTTTTGCATATCGGAAGCGAAAGAAATGTTCGTAATTTTTCGATTCTTACTTGAGAAAAATGAAAAATAAAGAATATTGAAGTAAAAAATTTCTTTCCTGCAGAATTTTTTTTCTCTTTCAGAGGGAAAGAATTTTTTCCCACTGATTTTACAATTTATTATTATTTTTTAATGCGATGATGATTTCGAAATGCAAAAGGAAAAAAAAGAAAGAAAGAATTAGTGTGTTTTCTTCTTACAAAATGTGACAATTTTGCTCGAGATATTAGAATAAAAAAATATTACATATTCCTTTTTTAAAAAAAATACATAGAATTTTATCATACCCAAATAGGCTTTTCTTTGTGAATACAACATTTCTGTTACTTTCAATTTAATTAATAACATATATACTAGTTATTATTAAAAATATCTTGCAGAAAGATATTAGTGCTAGAGAGGTTTGTCGCAGAAAGCCCAAAAAAATTCTGCCACAGGGTGAAATGGAGAATAACTATGACTTATTAAGTAATATTATAAATACCAATCAGAAACTTTATTTTGACGTTGTTCTCATGTTACTAAATTTTGACTCTATTATATTTTAAGCCATAAAATTCTTTAGGTATTTTGGAATATAATGCAAAACAATATGAATAAAGCCTAAATAATGGTACAAAAATGAACATCATAAACAAGAACCTTCTTCCTTGTCTAAAACAAAGATTTTTGTTCATAGACTCTTTTTTTTTTTTTTTACTCTTTATATATTATTTTATTTACTCTTTATATATTATTTTATTTACTCTTAATTCTTGATTATTTTAATTTGCAGATGTGATAGAAATGGATGCCAAAATAGCACCTCAAGAGAAAATCAGTTGCATTGTAAAGTGCAGTAAAAGTATTTTCAGTTTAATAAACCTTCAAGGTATCACAGCTAGTGCTGATGAATTTCTACCTACTATGGTGTACATAGTTCTGAAAGCAAATCCTCCATTGTTGCAATCCAACATCAAGTATATAACTAGTTTTAGTCTCCCACCTAGATTAAGAAGCGGTGAAGGAGCTTACTTCTTTACAAACCTTGTAAGTTGTCTAATTTAACTTAAATGACTATAAATTTTTAACCAACTTACTCTGTATGTACAGATTACAATTTTGTTTTACTTGGACTTTTGTTGCAAACATTGATTTAATAAAGTTTCATAATAAATACATAATATTTTGAAACTTTTTGTTTACCAAAGCTTGATTTAAATTCCTTTCAAATTGTGGAAACAGTTATTTAATTGATAATTGTTTTTTTTTTTTTTATCATTCGAATTTAAAATTGAATAGCGGTAAATTTCACACAACAGGCTTTGCTTTAAAAAATTGTTACCTGTTTTTATATTGAGGTCAAAACATGTTTTTGCTTGACTATTTTATTCAACCTGCGTAATATTTGTTTGTTTTTTATTGTCCATTTTTATTTCTAAAAAGAAATAACAAACTACTATATAACTTAGATTCTTTACACTAAGTTCTTTATTTCTTTGAAATCATAATCTTAATAAAAAAATTTTTAACGGTGCATAATTTGTTTACATCATTTTTACAAAGATTCTAAAATTATACATTAAAGACACTTGTAGAAAACCCTGTATAGCTATGTATCATTATGTGTTTTAGAGTCAGAAAAAAAGCATTTAATGCATAATAAATTTTACTGAGAATTTTGAATGAATTATTGATATTGTAACTTACTTCTGCATGGAGAAATAATTATTTATAGCTGAACTTATATCTTCCCTTTAATTTCAGTGTTGTGCTGTTGAATTTATTGACCAACTTACTGCAGAATCATTGAATATTAGTGAAGATGAGTTTAATCGTTATATGTCAGGTGAAATGCCTTTAACTAACTTTGAACCTGATGTCACTGCATCAGAAGGACTTCGTCTCATGACCCAAAACTTCAACTCTCTTAGTGCAATACAGGATAAAACTAATCAAGTCATGGAAGATCTGCTTATTTTGAAAAATGATCTTAATAACTTTGAGGTGAGATTTTTATCTTATTTTGATAATTATAATCTACATTATTAAAGCATTTTTTTACAAAAAAAACCCATGTTCTTGTTTTAGCATCTTAACAATTTCATTTTGACCATGAAAATTATTGGTTTTATGTATGAATCAATTCTCAGAAACATAAATTAACCTAACTAACAAATCATTAAAAACTGATGTGAATTAGGTGTTCAATTTAAACTTTAAAATGACAAATTTATTTACTAACATGAAACATTTAAAATTATATAGTTAATTTTTTATTCTAGTGTGCTTGTTTGAAATTAAATTAATATCACATTTGGAGATCTTCTAAGAAATTGTATTTCTATATTTAAAATCCAAATTTAGGACCTTTCTGATTAGATAATTTTTTTTATAATTCCTTCTGGAGTTTCTTAAAGCATCAGTGGAAAAATTAATAATGATAATTAAAAAAAAAACAGCAGCTATGAATTATTCAAAATATAGAAATACTTTTTTTTTCTTCTAAATTTGCAGTTTAAGCATTATTTTATCAATTTAATAATCAAGTTCTTTCGAACATTACAAGATCAATGATATCAAAAATGTAAAACAATTTTATCTCACTCATTGCTTCCAATCAGTTAGATACTATCTACCAGAAAAAAACTCATTGTCTGTTATGTGACCCAAATATTCATCTATTAAGCACTACTAAAGTTATGTAAGAAAATACTAAAATGTTGCTTTATATAATACTAAGTTTTTTCTGATATATATATATATATATATGTATATGTATATGTATATATATATATGTATATATATATATATATGTATATATATATATATGTATATATATATATATGTATATATATATATTATATATGTATATGTATATATATATATATGTATATATATATGTATATATATATATTATATATGTATATATATATATATATATATATAATTATTTTCTACTACAGTTGTTAGAAATCCTGGCAAAAATTATGAATCAGCCTTTATTTTCTCATGATATTAATCAAGTTAAGGAAATTCATACTAACTGTAATAAAATAGAACAGATTTTTAATTTAGACAAATGAAATTTCGGTTATGAATTCCTGTTATGAAGGTCCGGTTCAAAGATGTATTTTGATTGAAATCAAACTGCAAAGTTGCTTTTAAGCAAAAGTATTACCGTGTTATTTCTCTTGAAAAGCCTCTACCCTTACCATCTTAGATTTTAGATTAATGTTTAATTTTTTGTTTTCTTTATATTTTTTGTACTTAACTTTTGATGATATAGAATTATTAGATAGCAGAATACCTTTCAAAAAAGGTAGAAAATGAGGGTTGTTTTATTATATTAGGCGACATAACAATTGATAATTTTTATTCTATGAATTTTTCCTCACAACAATAAAATGAGGAGACACGACTTGATAGTTTTTATTCTATGAATTTTCCCTCATAATAATAAAATGAGGAGACACGACTTGATAATTTTTATTCTATGAATTTTTCCCCATAACAATAAAATGAGGAGACACGACTTGATAATTTTTATTCTATGAATTTTTCCTCAAAACTTTAAAGCAATAAAATGATGCAACTTGTGGTTTTGAGTAAACAAAATAAAATTACATGTTTCTAATATTTTTGAAATCTAATTTTTTTAAAGTTTAAACTAACTAAAATCGGTTTGGATGATGCTAAAAAATTTTTTTAACGTTAATCGTATGAAAACAAAGATGCTTATCAAAACTCAGCTAACTGTGTACTGTTTAGCTATTGAAAACTGAACTATCAAAAACTGTTAATTGTAGGATTGTATTAACATAATTTTGGCAGAAAAATCAATAGAGTATCTAAAATACGCATGCTTTATATCACACGTTGTGATAGGGTGACGGCCTAGTTGTTGCTGTCGGCCATTAAGGCAGAGGGGGTGCGATTGTTCTTGTTTTCCAGTGGCGCCATCTATGGTGAAGAATTCAACTTCGGCCACACCCATACATTTATAGGGCAGACCCATTCATTCACCCACAGATCATAATTTTGACCTGAGCCAGAGAGCGATCAATCTCCAATTCAGTAAATCAATACCTCTGGGAATATGGAGGGCTTTGTGACCCGACCGATTTAATGTGCACCAGTCATCATTTACTACATGGAGAGTGTTCGACCGGCTGGATTTGGACTCCCGTTCTCACAAATGGAAGTCCAGCGCCCTGCCAACCAGGCTATCCTGGCCGATGGTGACCTTGTATTTTACATGTATCAAAAGATACTTTCTACCTCAATAAAATATTGTTTTCATTATCAGTTTATTTGTGAAAATTAAATAAATAGGATTAAAAGCATTTTTAGAATTTTCCCACCCCTTCGACAGTCTAGTTCAGTTGGGAGAGAAAGGATATTTTAAAATAATAATAAGATCGATTGTTTGGATTACATGTTTAGCAATCAGTTGGGTAAATCCAACTAATTACTTTCTTGATGTGTAGTCTATAGAAATATAGACGAAAATGAATTTTAATCTGACAATAAGTTACACTATTCAGTAAAAACTCATTAAGTTTAATATTATTCAAAATCTTTATACCTACAATTTAGAGGTTATAAATATATTGCAGTAAAATATTGTATTTGATTTTTTTTTTTTTTTTTTTAATGAAAGTATTACATAATCTAGGATCAAATATATATTTAATTTCAATAATAGCTATTTCCCCTATCACTTTCATTTTGTTTTTCCCTATTTATTATCAGATTATCTTATAGCTTTTTTTTAAAAAAAATTGTAATTTATTTCAGGTTAAATATTTAACCATGATAAAGGAAATAAGAGCGATGCTCTAGATTCTAATGGCACTAGGAAAATTTGGCTACTTTATGAAACTCTTTTCTTTTCTGTTTAAAACCATTGACTAAAACTCATTGTGAACAGTTCCCTTTACCATATATATATTTATTTATTTTAAGTTCCCGTTGTAAAATATTTATAACTGATGTTAAACTATATGTTTTGATACATAATAGAATATGTATTCTAAAGTTGTACAATTTTAGATATGTCTGAGATGTGTTAACCTATTAAAAATTTATTTATCAAATTTTTGTGTTATTATAATTTGTAAAAACACACATCCTTTGGTATGCCAAATCAATTAGTGTTCTTTTTTTTTTTTATCTAATATTGCGATAGTTCACGTTCGATTTGCTTAATAGCAATAGTTACTTTCGGTTATCAATATGGGGCTATTTTATATATTTAAGGAGGTGTTGTGATTTGCTTATTTTTGCTGACATGGGGGAACGAAGAGTTTGATCAGTGCTTATGCAAGACTCTAAAATCCATTTATTTTAAATTTTTTTGTAGCTAAAAATTTGGAAGAAATTTCTGTTTTCAAATAGAAGTTAAATTTGAAAAAAGTTTCTTTATTACTTGGAAAAGTTAATTAAAATTAAAACTTCCTAAAATGAACTAAAACATAAATTATGTTTTATGAAAGTTTGCGTTTTTTATTTGAATTTATTTCTAAAATCAGATTACTCTCTCTATAGTAAAATTCATAGTTAAGGCAGAAAACAAGGAGGCTGTGATTTTCTTATGTAAACAGGAGTGTTACAACTTTCTAACATTAGCAAAACTGGGATAGTAAGGACTTCCTTAATTAAACATGGGGGATGGTTAGGACCTCCTTGCCTAAACATGGATGGAATTTGCTGATGTGGGGATAGAGGTAATCTAAAATTGCCAAACATTGAGTGATTTTGGACTTGCCCCTATCTAGTGGTAAACTACTGTATACAGTGCATTTGTCAGTAAAAAATTTAAATACTTTTATGATACATTTAACAGTTACAAGCACTAACTATTTAATTACGTTTCATGCAGGAAACAATTCGAAAATGTAAATCTACACCACCGTTGATAATCAACCCTACACCCTATACAGTTCCTTCAAACGTAGACATGAGCCTCATACCTGAAGTTCTTCGAAGTCGCGTCGTACGAGCTCCTTTAGAAGCAGTTCTTGTGGACATTGATTCCCAAAGTGAGTTGTTTCATTCTTCAATGCCAGAAGAGGCAACATCTCTCGTAGATACATCCGAACCGAAAGAAACTGACAAAACTCCTGACTCTTCACTAATTAATGATACTAAATTAGCTTTTTCTCCAGCTGTTGATTTATCCACTTTTATACAACCTCTACAAGTTGTCCTACCTTCAACTACAATCGAAACATCCTCATTATCTTCCCATAGCTTAATCTCAAATGTTCCACAATTTGTTAATATACAGGATGTTGAATATCCTACCGACGTTTTTCCAGAAAACAAACCTGAAGACTCTGTTGTTGAATTTGGACCTTTTGAGAGCTGTGAAACAGCCGAAGCTGAGGATATCCACATGTCTACCGTGGACCCTATGTCTCCTAACTCTAGTTTTATGGAACAAAACTGGCAGCTCCCTCCTCCTCTTCAGCCTGTTGTTGTTAGGAATGTTAGTGTAGAATCAAATGATAAAAAAGTCTGATTTTATGTAACTAAAATATTTTATTCAAGTTAATGTATTTCAAATACTATTCATTTGTATAAAAAATCAGTTTTTAAAGTTGTGCGTATGTGATATATTTTAAACTATGCTTATAACTATTTTGCATTTTAAAAGTGTAGGTGGTATAAAAATATACTAACAATGTGATTCAATGTATGGCAGTTTGTATTCAGATATTTTTCATTATAAACCAATTACTTGTTTTTTATCTTTCGGATGCATTTAAAATTATTTTCCTTTACAATATAGACTTTTATTGAATATAATCTTAGATGAGTACTGCTTTCACAAAAATCAAAGATAATCATAAATTAGTCGAAAATAATTTTCTTTTCATTTATGAAAAACTTGCTGCAAATGCCGAGGAATATTTGTTATAAAACATAATTTTAATATCAATGGAATTATGTAGATTAAATCAATTAGTTTAACAATACTGAATAAGAATTATTGTTAACAGGAATGCTGTTCATTTCTGAATTAAATTGTTTTTGTTAAATGACATAGTTTTTTCAAATAAAAAAGTTTTCAAATTTAAAGCTGAGTTGTGTGTCAATAAAACACCTATAAAATTTCAAAAACTTTTGTTAAAATATCTGATTAAAGGAGAAAAATTGTAAAGTTATGGTTGGAGATTTTAGAAAAAAAATTTTTTTTTTCAACCGAAAAAGAAAATTTTTACATTTAAGCAGCTAATATCTGAAAAAGGGGGAAAAAATAATCTTGCTAGTCAAAAAGCTATAATCCTTTTCTTTCCCCTTTTTATATACCTCTAAAAAGTTTTTTTAAAAAAAAAAAAAACCTGATTGCATTTTCATAGCTTATTTTAAAATCTCTACCTTTTCTTTCAGAACCATATAAATTAAAATATTTTTAAAAAAACTGCATAAGTTATACAATATTTAAATATATATACGAGTGGGGTGAAAATGGGTAGTGGGGTAAAACAAGGTACCCTGATTTTGGTGATACTAGCTCTTTAATAGTCAAAAACTTATTTTTAAAAAACAACACTAGCCTTATATTTTTTGTAAAGAATTATGGTTGAGCCCTAAGTAGTCCCCTAGACAATTGTCCCTTCCCTCGAGTACAGTCTTGACGACATCACATGTAAATGACATGCATTATTTTCTTAAACTGTCATAAAATAGAAATGTCTGCTACTTATTTATTGAAATTCTCATATTCCTAAATA
Organism: Parasteatoda lunata; assembly: GCA_949128135.1. Taxonomy (NCBI): domain Eukaryota; kingdom Metazoa; phylum Arthropoda; class Arachnida; order Araneae; family Theridiidae; genus Parasteatoda; species Parasteatoda lunata. The sequence goes on from OX421977.1 coordinate 48,451,617, forward strand.
TCCCATAGAGTTAACATGTGTCTGGGTTAAGACTTTTTCTAGAAAAAAATATTTATAAAAAGAGTAGTACATATAACTTTTCAAGAATGTTATATTTTATACAACTGAACAATAAATTATTTTGGTTAAATCAGGCAGTTTCTAGGTCAAATAGTTTAGTTCCAACAGGCTTACAAACCTTCTACCCCATCCTCCCCTATAAATGTATATAAAATATAACATGCATCTAATGAGTTTTTTTTTATATTGAGTCATAATTCAAAATAGCTGTCTCTTGTTAATTCCAGACCACAGATGTTCTTTCACTAAGGGTCATAAATAAATATAAAATTTCCAATTCCTTCCTGGTAATCATAAGTAAATCAGGTACTGTGTAACACACGCATTAAGATAGTTAAGTTTTCCTTTTCCATCACACGTTTTTGTCAGTAAAAATCTTTGCAACAAATGCGAGACAAGCAAAATAGTGTTGCTTTTCCTAACACTAGTTGTTAAAACATCTCCAACCCTTCTTCAGGGCATACCCCATCTATGTAATGACGGTTTTTACACAATAAGATTAGAAGATCTCATATATATATGCACAGTAAATCCAGTTTAAAAACTTTTACCATTTGCATAATTCATAGTTCTCTTGTTCCTATTTCTACACTAAACTAGCCCTTTTAGGAATATTCCTCTCAAAACATAGAAGAAAAAAAAAAAATAAAAGTCTTAAGAAATGAAACTGATGGTGATAAAAAAAATCGCTAATTTCTTGATAAGAGCTCTAGGTGATTGCGTGTTTTAACATGAAATTTTTTCAGAAAAATATGCGTCATGGAAAGATAGGAAAGAGCTCTAGGTGATTGCGTGTTTTAACATGAAATTTTTTCAGAAAAATATGCGTCATGGAAAGATAGGAAAAATATAGATAGCTAGACGTTGGTAGGAGTAGATTTTTTTAAAATTTGAACTTTCATTTCTTTACTACCTCTAAAGGAGGAACATTGCGTACATACTTACTTTATTAATATTATCATTTGTTCGAGATTTCATAGCATAACAACCTTTTTGGCAATCATTTAGCTTAAGCAAATATAAAACTAAAATGTAGACAATAATAAAATCAGTGAAAGAAATTTTTGAGAATTTATTTAACAAATTGCCTATTTCATTGTTTGCTTTACAAAATTTACACTAATCAAGAACAATATAGAATTAGGTACACTGGATTCAATTTGTTATTTTCCTCTATAACTGGTAGACCACTATTACCTATAAAAATGTGCACAACATTTGAAGCATGTATCTCATCATTTAGGCAGAGAAAAATGTGTGAGAAAATACATCACATACCTAATATCGCCATCACCTGCAATTACAATAGCTATATTTCAAACACACAATATAATGATGTAAAATTTTGCATTTTTTTTCTTCATTTTTTTTAAAATTTTTTTATTTTCATGTTTATAGATCAAGATAAATGAAAATAATACTCTGAAAATAAGGAATATATAAACACATTTTTATACTAAATATTTTATACTGAAGAGTGATGAACATTTAAACCTAGAATAAAGGGGATTTTTATTCTGACACAATAAATTATAAATGGAGGAAGAAATTACATACATGTTTGTTTATGAGATACTAAATTAAAAAGGGTTTTCATAAAGCTTGCCAAAAAATAAAATAAAAATATCTTTTAAACATGTTTTTCCCCCTTTAGGCGATACTAAAAGAATATATTTTGGCACAGAAAAATTACAGCAAATTAAGTTAAATATAGTTAGTTACATATAAATGGAATGATTTCATTTTATATAAACTGTAACATAGTATTAATAATAAAAAGCTGAAGAGTTATTTTAATTTTTAAAAAAATAAAATACCGGATATTCATACAACTTCACAACACTCCACCAATCAAGCCATGATTAAATTGTATTGAAACCTCAATATAATTTCATAAATTCAGGATACACATAAAAGAATCATAGTTTACAGGAACTAAATAAAGCAAATATATTTAATTTCATTTAACATCAATAATTTATATATGAATTCATCAATAAATATACGAATATAAATAAGGCATGAAATACTACAGGACAAAAGATGAAATTCTATACAAGAGCAATGAAATAAAAAAATATTAAGATGAAGTTTTTTTTTAAAAAAAAAATATATAGGGTCTTCAATCAATAATCTGCTACCAAAAGCATAAAGGTTGCATTAAAAGAATCAGTTAAAGTTCTTGATTTTTTTTTAATCAACCTTTTAAAATTATTAGCATAAGAGCATTATAAAATGGAAAAGATAATTCAATTTTAAACAGTATCTCTCATCCAAATTTTCATACCTGTTATAGAGATTTAGAAAGGAATAATTTTAAAAGCTATTTCTATAATAAAAATCTAATATATTATACACATTCGTCCTTCAATTAAAACAAATTTATATAGTCCATGCTAAAATTCAGAGTAATTAAATAACAATTAATGCACAATAGTGATAAGATAATATCACTATCTTACAAGATTGAAAATTTCAACCTCAGAAAACCAAAAAATCTTATAACACTTTCTATTAAATAGAATAGTAAAAATTTTAATCAAAATTGATGTAAATAGGTTGGTTGCTATATCAATGTTTTAACATTACTATTTCACAATTTTTTTTTCAAAAAAAGCCTCTATGTAGCAAAAAAAGACAATTGAAGACCCTCTTAAAATATAAATAACCTAAAAGCTGAAATACATAGGTGAAACCATATAAATGGTTAAATACATGATTAAACATACAACTAGAAATCTAGTATAGAGGTGAATAGGTTGCGTTGTGAGACTAGTTTAGTTAAATCAAATACTACATTCTTTGAAACATATAAAAATGCAACTAAATAGTGACGAATAAAATATATTTTATGTTTCAATAAAAAGAATATCCTACAACTAAACATACATAACAAGAATATTACAGAAAGAATAATAAGATTAAAGAATACAAAGCCATTTATATGTATTCTACAATAGAAAGAGAACTATTAAAACAAATAAAATCAATAACTAATTTATACAACTTGCATAGTTATTCTTAATATACTATTTTCTTACAAAAAGTCAGACAATCATTAAAATTCTTCATATAATCATTAAAAATTGTCAAAAAAAAGCTATTAAAGCTTTTGAGTAAGCTTACATTTGTAAGAATAGATGGGAAAAACAATCTCAAACTTTAATTTCGAAAATAAGAAAGTAAATAATTCTACATATTACTTACAGCACAAAAATATTTTTTAATATTTTAGATGAATTTTTTAAAATACATGAGGATTAGTCAGTTGTAAATATAAATAACTTAAAAGTTACAAAAGTAATAATCTTTTTTTTTAAATATTTTTATAAATAATAAAACACCATTTATATGTTTTCTGTTATATAAATCATTATTTCAGCTAAATACTAATTTATTTCTGTATAATTTAATGCAAAATAATTTCTGTTATAATTCGTACAACTTCCATTATTCCTCATTATTATTATTTTCTTTTATAAAATGATTTTAATTATAAAAAAAAAAGTGTTTGAGATTTATCTGATTAATAGCAAGGTTAGTACATTACAGAAAGATGTCAGATAAAAAAAAATGACATGCCTTATCTAAGCTGAGATAGCAAAAGAATTATGATAAGCAAATTATTAATTTCAGAAGAAAAAAAACATTATTTACTAGATCTGCGTATTAATGATTTCTAATTGTAATTTACAATAAAGAAAAATTAAAATGTACATAACTACTTGAAAAAATCAACAAAGAAAGCAATTAATGTCTTTATAATAATAATAGCGTAACAGATATATTTTGTTTCTAAGTCAAAAATACCATAAAAAGGTAACTTTTCTTAAAAGTTCCCAGTTCTCATCTTTAAATTTTTGTTAAGATGAAAACATATAATTAGTATTTTAATGTATTTGTCAGTTTCTTATTTCTTTACTATTAAGCCCCAGATATATTTTTCTAATAATAAAGAAAGTAATTCTAATAATAATGATGGTATTTGAAATAATATATTTCCCATCTTTTTCATTTTTGTTGTTGCAGCCAAAAATAAATACATATTTTCCATATGACATATAGCTGATTCATTTCCTTAACAATTATTTTATTAACAGTTATTTTCGTATTCATTTGCATAGTATTGTAAAAATTAGCATACAAATTTATGCAATTCATATAAAAATTGAAATAATAAAGAACTAGAGTATATTACTATCAAAATATTTTGCATAGTTTGAAATATCCTTACATACATTAAATTCTACAAGCAGTTCAATTTCAATCAACTTATAAAATATTTCCAAATATCTCAGGAATATATTCAGCATATATGAATCCATGCATGAATTAAGCACTTGTGTATGAGCAATCACATTATTTGCAAACTTTATCCAAAGGTTCATCACAAAGTTTTTTTAAACAAGAATCATATTTTTGTGAAATGAAGTCTATTTTGGATTACAACTAAGACCATTTCCTTGGACGACAAAGAATAAGTAACACTTGAAGATCAAACACTTAATTTATTTATTAATTTGAATTTTATATAAATTTTTATTGAAGTATGCATTTTTTGTTTCTATTATGAAAAAAAAATAGACTTTGTACTCTAGAGCATAAAACATGCAATTTGTAACTTAACAAATTTAGATCTAGCAATCCTAAAAAATTTCCAATTCCTTGTCTTAGACAATAATAAAGATTAAGAATAAAGTATTATCCCATAAATTTAAAACTTTTTTGAAGAACAAGATTATTTTTGGAGGTGCGAGTCATTTTTAAGTGGTCTCGGAAAAGCAGATCCTCTACGATTTAGACACTGATATTATATGTTCCAAAGTATTTTAATATGTGATTAAAATGGTGAAAGATCCAATGGTTTTAACTTCAGTTAGGTTGAATTTCAACTTCATAACATACTTAAAAAAAAGTGTTCATTACAATTTTTATTAATACATATAAAGGGATATGCAAAGATAGTTATGTCTGAAAGACTGTCTCATTATCTCTTATTTTTTTTATTTAAGATTTGTTAAGATCATTTATTACGTGGATAGTATTTGAAGTTTCATTCAACAAACAAATTGAATTTTTGTATAAAGATACATTTTAATGTTTTGAAATCATATGAGAGCAATTTTGTTTATTGACCTAAATTCTCCCCAAACTAGTTTGAAATAGACATTTCAAAAAAACATTTTTAAGATATTTTAAAACAAATAAGCAACAATTGAGTTGAAACATTAAATATTAAAAACTAAGTTTTTTCTTACATTATATAAGAGGTAGTCTATGCAACGAGTGATAAAAATATTCTGCACTTTAAGTTAAAAGTATTAATTTTTAAAAAAAGATAAAATGTGGTTTATGCATATAAGAGACTATTGTAATTACAATTTTATTTTATACCAGCAATTCATTTGAAAGCTTAGCTCAATAATTTGAAAGCTAAACTCACAAATTTGAAAGAACTCAATGTATTTCTCATTGATACTGCCAGAATTAAAAAAAAATACCCTTTAACTGCTAAACATGATTTACAATCAACAAGAAGATTAAATCAGTATCATATTTTATGCAAAAAAAACTTTGTAGTTTTAAAGAATTCATATCAGTACAATCATTTCAAACATAAAATAATTTTCACATATCATTTCTTAACTTTATTACCAACACTTATAAGTTTTTCTTTCTGAATTAAAAAAATTGCTTGTGAAAAATTAACAGTTAATTTTTTATAGATTTAATAAGGCACCAGCTCATACACAAGATTAATACTGCGATGGATAGAAAGGTCATAAATTTCGATGAGTAGACTATGTCAGTGGTATGAAAATATTTCAGAAATTAATTCATTACTCGAATGTATTTTAAAATTGCATAAGAGGAGATCTATAAAGAATTTTTGAACAGTTAACCATAGAACAATAAAGTTCTTTGAACACATGAAACTATCACATTTAAGGAAATTCTCGAAGTAACATAGAAATTTTTCTTCAATTCAGTGGTCGAATATATAAATAATTACACAAATAAATATTAATGTGAATTTATTTACATATTTATATAATAAAAACCTTGCTACAAAAATAATTTAGCATTTAAATCAAATAATGCATGAATGGGAAAAGAAGATGTAAGTACAAAAACAATTTTAGTAAATATTGAAACTTAAAACAGTTACTTATTATGTTAACAGTTATGTTTTTTTTTTTAATCGAATTATCACTGCATTTATTTATAAGAGATATTTTAAGGAAATGACCAAGTATTAGCAAAAGTGCTATGATTATAAATTTGTAAATATTAGAGAATTTAAGAGATTGCAGATTTTTTATCCTATAATCCCTTTAAAAAGATTAATAACTTAACCAAGTATTTCAGACATGATTTTGATTTTACTTTTTTTTCTTCTGTGTACCTTAATTGATATTTCAAATATAAATCCTTGAAACATTTTTAATTATTACATGTATAATTCCTATTTCAATTTTTATTACCATTATTTTACATTTTAAAGTATTTTCAAAGCTCCCGTTCCCAAAGCAATTATACAATCCTCATTAACTACTTTTGATTTTATAGTAATTAAATCGTGCATTAGATTATCTGTCATAATGCAGTCATAATTCAGATGTATCGAATTATTTTTTAAAACATAAAACTTGAGAAAGTGATTATAGTACAAACCACACCCTACAGTTTTCAAAATACCTTCTCCGAAATACAACATTGAAGGCAACAACATCAAAGGTCAAATGTTATCATCAACAACAAAAAAAAATATGTCCCTCCTGAGATGTAGGACTAGCTTTTTTCCTTTGCAACCAATCTAAAGCTGCGTCAAAAAGAGTTTTTTTTTTGTTAAAAAAAAAGCTGTTGTCAATGCTTAGCAGATACTCGGCAGATCTGCTTACAAGAAGAGACAGCTACAGCAAAGTAACCTTTAAATTTACACCACACATTTCTAAAATACCATTGACATATTCAAAGCGATTTAGCTATAAAAAAGATTTTACTCTAAGTTTCACACACTTTTCTCAATGCAATTCAGCATGCATTGAATCACACATTCACCAATATAAGGTCACAGTAATACTGAACTCAGCAATATATGTGGAACTGGGATTTGATTGGGCTTCCGTCGTTCATGCTATAGGTGTAGAGGGCAGAGGCGGGTTGTGTGGAGCTAGATGGGAAAGATACCAGAGGAACTGCAGACGAGGGTAGCATGGTTGAGGACGCTCCAACAGTTGCTGGTTGCATGTGGGCAGGTAGTGGATGACTACTGGATCCTGTATATGGAATTGCAGCAGCGATTGCCGTTCTGCTAGTGTGGTGGTGGGCAGGCGGAGGAACCGGCAGCTGAGAAGGGGCAAACGAGGCAGAAGCTGTATGCTCAGTGGCGGTCAGGATATATTTTTGAGAAGGGGTGGAGATATAAGTTGGTTGTGATAGATTTGAAGATACAGCAGGTCTTGAAAGATCCCTGAAAATTAGATCAGAATTTAGGAAGAGGCCAAAAATATTAAATATAGTACAACGCTGATTATCTGAAAGGAGATTTACCGGATCATCCGGATGTTTCTTTCCTACCTTGTTCAACCAAAAATAATTGCAAAAGTGCTTTTTTTTTTTTTTTTTGGAATATCTAAAAGGGGTAAAAAAAAAGAGCTTCTTTTGTCCCTCGGTGACCTTCAAAAAAACATGACGTTCTTCCTACCCAGTTTCAATGAGTGGCAATAAGTTTCTAATAAAGGGTACAGATTAATAATAAAATTTTAAAAAATTCAAACTTTTAAACATGTCATTTGTAACATGCTTTAATAGACATTACTACACTATCCTATCCTAAGCCTGGAAAAAGTGCCAAGGTAAGCTACTTAAAAATATTCTCATAGGGGTTTTTTAAAACTGCCCAATTATCCAGATTTAGTTATCCGCACCGGCTTTGGTCCGTATAATCGGCGCTCTACTGTACTGAAAAAATATGTTCCAATTTCAAAATACTTAAAAAAATAATAATACAAGTTTCTTTACTATACTTTTCAGTTATAAATTCTAACTATTACAAGTGGAGGAAAATTTTATTTCAGATACAACAAAATCATCTTACAATAGCATTTTTGACAAAGAATTTTAAACATATAGTTTTTAATTACTTGCATTTAGAATTCTAGTAACAACTTATTTGTTAAAACAGTGTATACACTTTTCCACTTTTGCCAGATCAAATAAAATGTATCTACATATTCATACTCAGCATGCAGTGCTCTTTTTAAAAAAAAAAGTGAACAATTTGCTATCAGGTAGGTGCTCCCATTGTCACTACATGCATGTGTGTCGGAAGATACTCTAATGCATAAGTACATATCATTAATATACCTAAGTGTCACTAGATGCCTTAACAAATCAATGACAAACATTAAAATTATTGAAAACCTGTATACATCTCGGTTTACTACATACTAATAAATAGAAAGAAAAAGACTATAATTCCAGACAACATAAAAACCTTCCATGGACCACAAGTGGTCTGCAGACCACAGTAGGACTGGGCGATGTAAGAAATTTTACATTGTGATATATCCGTTAGACATCGCAATATAACATATGTTTGAAAATTGTTTCTTTTGATCTGTTTTCAATCAGAAATCTTAGATAAAAAATAAATAAATAAATGACAGAAAAAACTCTATAACAAAAGGAAATGTTATTTCTAAAAAAATACTTCAACAACATTAATAGTATTGCTCAATATTTTAAATTAAAATAATATAGATGGATTGACTTAAGACCAATGCCTAAAATTAAAAATAAGCACAAGCTTTGTTTTAATGCTTTTTCAAATTCAAAACAAATTAAGATTTATTGGTTTAAAAATAATAAAATTCTAAAAAAATATTTTACTTACATGAATTAAAAATAAAAAAACGAACGTAAAAAAAAAAAAAACCCAAAGAAATTTTCACTCGAGTAAAACATTTTTTCAATTATTTGTTGAAAAAAAATTTGGTTTTGAAATATCATTTGACCTACTTTTACTTATTTATTTAAAATAATAAAGTTGCATTGACTAATGGTCAAACTCTATACCAGGGATGAGAATAGTCAGAAAATAAAAAAGAGGATATCCAAGAATGAATATATATATATATATATTATGGTAATTTAAAATATTTACCATGTGATTATAAATCCCAATGATTAATTTTAAAATTGTATGAATATATGAATATGAATCACATGCATGATTTTAAATTGAGAGAATATGAATCCCGATATGAGGCTTTTAAATCACGTGAATATGAAACTCTATATCGAATTTAAAAAATGCGAAAATAACAAATCACGATGCGTAATTTTTAGATTACGTGAATACGAATCATGATGCATAATTTTTAAATTGTGCGAAACGCTTCTAAAAGGCTTGTTTGTATTTTTTTGGTTTAGACATAATAAATAAAAATTTACAATATTAATTGAATAAGCAAATAAATATTTTCACTGCAAATCCACCTCTCATTTTTTCTTTTGTTTACTTTCACGCCAGAAAACAGGAAGCCGCGACGTTTGAATTACGAAAATACGAGCTATCCGGCGGACGAATAAAAACATGGAAAATCTTATTTTCTGTGCGTAAAATCAGAGGAAATAGCTACAATAAGTAAAAATGCGGAAGGGTTAGCAGCTAGGACTTAGTTTGAATTTTCTGTTTATCTTAGAAAATCGTAAATAAATATAATTATCTTATTTCAACGACAGAATTTTTTTTAAAAAAAAAGTGGGATATTTATATAAAATAGCGAAACTTTTTAGAGAATTGGAGTTTTTGATAAAAAGGCTAAAATTTGAGAGACAAAAGCGGAAATCCGCTAAAAAGCGGAAAAATCTTATCCCTTATTATAAAGGTCAGCCAGTTTTATACCAAGGAAATGATTTTTAGAGAAACTTCAGAGGGAGGAATGAGGACTTTAATACTTAATTCCTTATAAAATACTTGAATTCCTCATAAAGTATTTTAACTTGTGCAAAAAAAAATTTATGCGGAAATTAGCGGGAAAATAGAAAAATCTGAAAAAAAAAGCGGAAATCCTTGAATCCGCGGAAGAATCACATCCCTGTCTATACAGAATAAACATAAAAATAAATGTTAGTTTCGTATTATTTATTTATTATTATTTTATTTTCGTTACTTCTTATTTTTTTCTCCTTGAAAATGAAATAGACTTAAGCTTTATTAGTTTAAAAATAATAATTTGTTAATTTACTCACCTATACATGTCTGTTTGACTAGAAGCCAAATAAAGTGACTGGCTGATATGTGGCACAGGTGAGGCTTGAAGAGAGGAGCGTGTTGAAATTAGCAGGTCATTCACATTTATTCGAGGTTGGTGTCCAAATATTATACCTAAATTCTAAAAGAATATTTCTTTTATTAATAAAATTTTTTAAAAAAATGAAAAGAAAGAATCAATTTACAGAGCTTCTTTATTGATTAATTTATCATGTTTATAAAGAATTTTTAAATTTTAATAATTATTTTTACTTAATTTATAAAATAATGATTTGCAAGAGTTTAGAAAATATTATTATAACAAGTTTTCAATTTTGTAGAAATTTTAATTTTATTATTTAATTTTACTAAATTTATTTTATTTAGTAAAATTAAATACTTACATCTTAAATTTTTATATAAATCCTTGAACTGATGGAAATTTTTTTTAAAATGAAAGTAGAAATGCCAAAATATTTAAATCTTTTGCCACCATGAATCAAGTGTCTTTATCTTTTAGAATTTTAACATTAAAATATTTTTAAAAAAAGTATTGAAATTAGTTTTAAAAAAATTAATAATTTTAGTTGGAAAGCAAGGAAGTGCAAATTAACCATTTAAGAGTTCTTTCCCCCTCAGTTTAAAAACCTTCTATGCACTTAACCTTGAGGTTTCTAAAAAGTTAAAGGATAAGTCTTTATTAATTTTGAGTAATAAGACTTACTCTATCAGTACCAAACACGGGGCTCTTCAGGCGACGGTCTTGAGACTTTGAATGACTTCCGTAACAACTTGGCGCTCCCATAGAAACATTTGTAAGAGCAACAGGAGTTGCTTGGGTCTGAACACCAGATAATGAGGCATGAGCATGTGCAGATGTGAGATCGTCTTCAGTGATTATCTCCTGCTTGGTATGAACTATCTGCCCATTACTCAACTGACATTGAGAGCTATAAAGATTTGGAACTTGAGACAATAGTTTCCTCCTGTGACTCGAGTTTCCTCTAGAACTATACAAATGAATAATAAAAGATTGTCAGTGTGGTAGATTATAATAGTTCGGTAATTAAACAAAGCTTTAAACTTCATACGATATTATTAGCCCATTTCACACTAACAATGTTTCATAAATTTAGTTTTTTCTCAAAAAACATGTCATTGGAATATAAATTACCTGTATACATCTTTTTGTGGTTCTGGTTTTATAGGTCTTGAGGACATGACCACTTGAGAATACTTGTTAGGGCTGTTTTGGTCATCTGAATCTGAGTCAACAGTGAAAACTTTGGGGTGACTTTTGTTATAATCTGCTGGTTCCGTAAAATATTTGATGTTGCAGTAACCTGTAACAAAATAAAAATAAATTTCCTTCCAAACGAAAAATAAAACTAAAGAATTGTAAACTGACTGCTAATACAAAGGATTAAAAGTTGCATAGAATGGATGATACCATGCAGTTCAACTCATAAAATTTTTTTATTGCCTTTCTATGCAACAAAATGACCCTTAAAAACATGACACCCTTTTATTATTAAACTAGCCCTTATAACATGAGAGCTGAGCTACTTTTCTTCAAATCAATCTTCATAAAGAACAGCCATAAATATTTCAAAAAACAAACATATCTTGTTTGGATTAGAAAAATTGAAATGTGAATTGAAAACTCGAAACAGAAATTGAGAAACTCACGAGATAGAGGTAAAGAAGACTTTTGGAGTCCCCTAAATAATTTAAATAAACGCAATACCTTAAAAACAAAACAAATATTTTCAGCAAAACACTATCCACCCCATTCAAAGTGAATATCAATTCAAAAAGTGATCCATGCTTAAGAGAATTTTAATTTTCTAAACTTTAAAATTAACAGTTTCAATTAAAAAAAAAAAAGGATCTGTAGAAATAACATCTAATTGAAAAAAATAAGATTTCTCAATCTTTATCTATAAAATAAAATAATGCTATTAAATAAGAATTCTCTTTCTTTACATGTTGCCTAAGTCAAATTATTACTAGCATACTCTATAACATAAAATATTTAATAATAGGAAATCTTGATGTTAATGTTTCAACATCATTTTAATGTGCAAAGAAACCATCATTGAAAAATATTATTCAACTGTTTTCACACGGTTTCATGATACAGTAATAAAAATGTACGAGATTGTGGAGTATTGTATTACATTTTCCTTACCTCAAGAATAGTTCAGTTTTTGAGCCACTCATTCGAGAAAAAGCTGTCAAGTTTTAACAAGCTTTTGGTAGTGAAAACTTTCAAGCAAGTTAATGAATTATTTAAAGAACATTATGCTATCGTTGACATACGTATTTGAACTGAAGCTAGCTTTGTTGATTTAAAAATGCAAATAACTGCTAAAAAGGCAAAATAATTGAGGTAATTTAATAAAATGATATTTCAGATATTTTTAACTCAACAAATTTTTTTTAAAACTTTTGCTCAACAGGACACTGTTATTTGAAAAGGATACGAGTGATTAAGTGGAAAAAATTTCAAGCAATGTATAACACTTTGTTCTGCTGCAATATATTGAGAACTCAAACAAAGTGCTAACTGGCAAGTCTTTATTAATTTCAATACTACTTAATGTGCCTTGCAAACTTAACAAATTCTTTTATTCTAATACTGAAAGTAAATTAGTACAAATATTTCTTTTTAGAGACTCTAATCTCATAACATTATTCTCTACTAGTTCAAAAATCATAATATTAGTATAAGAAACTTCTTTTGCAATGTCATTTCAAGTGTTACTGAGGAATTAGACTGTAGTACCATTTTTATTTGTAGAAAAACTGGAAACTTACTAACCTTGATTGTCAGGTGTTAGAGGTATAACACTGTCACATGTGGTGGCAACAATTGTGTTAACACTTTGTCCTAGATGACTTTTAATAGGTTTCTTATCAACAGGAAGTTTGTGTTTATTTCTAAAAATAAAAAAATTAAATGTGAATGTTTAAAAAAAAAATTAAGTTTGAAAAAAATTTCATAATGTACAAATAAAGAAAATTTACTTACACAACTACTGCTTCAGTTTCATCTTCTGAATCGGAACTTATAGTAATAACACTAACTGCTGGACTTGGAGTATCACAAATAACTATAGTAGGCTTTGGAACCTCTCTTTCAGGTACTATGTTAATTTGCTTTGAACTATAGAACAAATAATAAATTCATTATAAATGGAAAAAACCATTGCATAATAATCTTCTGTTTCTAAAGTGATACGATTCATTTATATTTTTAATCATTATTACTCAAAAAATATATAAAAAACACTAATTTACAAAAAGAATGATTAAGATTTAAGAAACTTTTTAGTAGCATTCATACATTTTACATTTACATAATTAATATATTTGATTTTTTCTTACATGGATTTTCTAAACAGGATGTACAAAACAGTTTAAAATAACTACTTACCTAGCTTTAAATGTAGGTTTAGAGTTATGGGATGTCCAATGTATAGTTTGATTAGGTAATGTTTTTGACTGATTACTAGAAGCCATAAACATATTTGATGAAGTGTTCAAACTAGAATGCTCCCATTTTGGGCTGTTACTCTCTTTCATCCGTTTCCTAGCAGGAGATAAGTGATGCGAAATCTCTCTCTCTTTACTAATTTAAAAAAAGAAAGAAAATTATTACACATTATTAAATATTAATTATTACAAAAAACAAAATGTTACATATTTTATCATATGTTTTAAAAGTGTTGTAAACATTTTAAGGAGAGGTAAGATATATCACAAGGTTTAAAAAAAACATGTAACAATCCATGACTGAAATCGTAATTGAACACTGTTAGGTGGTGCACTATGTCCCACGACTGTAATATTACTTTACATTTAATAATATTCAGGCAGTGCCGCACAGTTGCTGCTAGAGATCTACTTTCATCTGATACATGGAGAGTTTATCTCTATTAGAGTTCTGTAAACTATCATGAAACAAAAACCTTTCAGAGTGTCGTTGAGCCAGGCAATTAATATTTCATAGTATCAGGGTGGAAAGTTTCTGATGGTACAAACTTCGAACATCTGTTATAACATTAGGTACTATATTCAGTTCTGACTAATCAATTCTCTGACTAAGTAATATATTTTGTATTAGTAATATCTCTAAGTTTTATTTTTTAATTAATATCTTGATAAAGCAAAAAAAAAAATATTTAATTAAAAGCATTTCAACTTATATTTAATTCCAAACTTAAATTATTTTAATTAAAAAAATGTAAGAGGGAAATATTTAGCCATTAACTTAAAAAAATTAAATTGAAATGAGAGAAGTTATCAAAATAATGCACACCTGACTTTCACTTGTTTTTTGGATGATGACGACTGTAAACTTAGACTAGAAGTAGAACTTTTATTTAATAGTCTATGAGAGGACATAGACTGTTGCACATGCCGATGTTGCTGGCTTGTAGCTGCCGCTGCAAACTGAGCAGGAGCTGACATCAATGTCCAAGGTTGAGTTAAATTGGTAGGAGGGCCTGCTCCTTGTTGTGGTAACAACGAATTCAGCTGACCATTATCTCTTAGGTGGTTGTAAACAGCAGTTTCATGCACCTCCTAATATAAAATAAATAAAAATTAAATATATTAAGGCGCAATTAAATTCCTCAACCAGAAAGAACACTTCAAATTAAATTTGTTTTCCATCCTGTAAAAGCTTATGTTAAGCTAAATATATGAAATTTCATATTTAAAAAAAGGGGGAAATAAAAGCCTCACTTTAGACAAAAAGCAAACCTTGATTTTTTTTTTTTTTTTTTTTGACAATTTTTATGGATTTCTCTAAAATATTAAGTAACAAATTCATGCAATTAATAATTTGAAGCAAGTAATTTAATATAGTACATTTGTCTGCTTTTAGTTTTTTTAAAATTAATTTTATTTTAAAAAGCTAAAAAAATATTTGAAGGATGCTTATAAAAATTTTCAATGTAAATTATATAAAACAAAAATCTGGATAAAAAGATACATTTCTAAGGTTATAACTACTTATCAAAAATACAGATTGCAGAATTTTATATTTGTAATTTTATTAGAAAACATCAATTAAAATTTTAGAATAATGCTAACTATATCCTTCCATTCTAAATGAGTGACGAGTATATATTATATGTGTTTTGAAAGATACAGCAGTGTAAATATTTAGTACCTGTTTATTTATACAAATTAAAAGTTGGTCAAAAACATATAAATTTTTACAACCTATTTTAGTATGTTTTGATTTAAAAATATACTTCTTAAAGAATAAAAAATACTTAGTTAATTTTCAAACTTAGTCCTTTACACAATAATAACTTAACGAAAATTAGAATTTTTATTTTTTTATTTTAAATACCATTGTAGTTCCTAATTTAATAATTTTTTTTTTTTCTAATACTTGTTCATATACTTTATGTGCAACTGTAAATTTTACACTTTTCATATAGCAGATAAAACTGGTTAGTATATCTAATGATCATTGAAAGGTTTCTTTCTTTTTAGTTGAAATCATCTTTCAAAAGGGAGTAATTGGAAGTTAAATATAGATGGTCAGACGTATTTATAATTTTCTTCTTCCTATTACTCATTTTTGTAGGATTTCCAATTAACTCATTTTTCAGAAAGAAAGAGAAATTTTAATCATTAGAAATAACCCGAAATAGAAATTAAGAATTTTGCAGTTATAAGTGTATGAAATTTTTTTATTAAATTTGGAACTGCAATAGTATTTGAAAATAATAATTTAAAAAATGCTCATTTTTATTAAAATTATTATTGTCTAAAGGACTAATTTTGAAAATTAACCAATTATTTATTTATTTTTAATTTTTTAAGTAGTATTAAGAAGTTGAACCTGTTTATCTCGAACCTCTTTATCTTGAAAACCTCTATATCTCAAAATTTATAAAACTCCCTACATCTACTGTCTAAAAGTTAGCTTTTCAACATAGATAAGAAAGCTAGAAATAGAAATTCATTTTCACCTTAAAAATTGCAACCAATGAATCAAAGAATTATAAGGAGTTTTAAACTTAACTATGGAAAACAGTTGGTACGCAAACTTGTAGATCCATTGATGAAAAAAGTTCTCTCCCAAAAATAAATGTGTTGGATGTTATCAGAATGACTGTTATGCTTGGAGAAATGTGTCACTAAAAATTATCCGAAATGGTTTTAAAAAGGCTGGTTTTAAGAATATCTGAGAAGATGACGAACAAGAGGTTAAAGGCATAGGTAAAGAAGAAGAAACTGTTGAAGCAGGAAATGCTGTGCCAGATTTGCCAGAATGGAATGCAATAAAATCGGGATTCTTTGTTAACATCAATTTTGAAGATTTTTAAAAGAGGACAATAGCCTGGTAATATGCAATGACAGATCCGGAAATCAAAGATAGTGTCAAAAGAATATCAGATGAAGAGGAAGAAGCTGAAGATCATATTGATGAACCAAAACTGAGTGTAAAAGAAGTAAAAAAAAAGCTGTAGAATTCTTACAAACTATTTGTGAATCCCAGGAAATGTTGGCTATGAGGGCCCTTTCTAACTTCAAAAGAATAATCGAAACAAAGAAATCTTTGAAAAATTATTTTCAGTGTTAAATGTATGTTAAAAAAATGTTATATAACTAGATGTATGTGGTATAATTAATTTACAGAAATGCCAATATTTTTCTATGAAAATAAATTACAGCACTTTTAATAGAATTTCTTACTTAAATTAATTTTTTTAAAGTAACTCGAAACCTCTTTATCTCAAATTTTTCGCCTTTTCCGTAAGATTATAAATAAACAGGTCCGACTGTATGTGTGTATATATATATATATTTACCAAAGTAGATTGAAGTAAGCATATTAGAAAAAAATAAAACAAAACACATACAAGAACACTATACATAACTCTCCATTTAAAAGTGTAAAAGGATATGTTATTTAATAAAATGAAGAACTTACAACTGGAATAAGTGAAGGTTGTTCAGGTAGCAAGGCTGTTCTTTCAAGTACCAGTTGTCGTCCCCATGTCTCAGGTTCAGGAATTACAGGTTGCTGGAATGTTCTTGTTGCAGGAATTTGTTGCCATGAATTAACAAACATTTGACGATTGCCAGTCCAATCGGGTTGAACAGCATTCTATTTGAATATGCAAGCCATTTTTACAACGCAATAATTATATGATCAAATGGACAAAAGAAATAAAAAAAGATCAAATAAAACTTAAAATGAATTCTATTAAGAGAGGGCTTGCATATTAATTTCAACGAAGGATAAAAATAGTACATACCGTGAAAAGCATGGGACGTCCATTTTGCTCAACAACTGATACAGGCACAATTTGATGAGCTCCAACCTTAAAATTAAATTTTTAATCAATTTTGTGAACATAAAGTATAAATCAAAACATATACATTCAAACTAATTCCATAACAATGAATAATTTGGAAAATCTCCAAGCGTACCTGAGTTAATAATGACTGCTGAAGCTGAAGTGCAGGAGGTTGTGCAGCTTGTGCAGCAACAACTGGAACTACATGCTTAGCAGGAGAATTTAAAGCTGTTAAAAAATATTTTAAAAAAAACAGTTAAATTTATTTAACAATAACACATTTGTAAAAGCACAAAATAAATTACATTGATTATTAAATGTTGACACTTAAATTTTAAAAATCAGGTTACTAAAGAGCATTGTGATAGCTAAAATCTTATTATCATTTTGCCCATTTAAGATGTTACTTAACAGTGCGTAAAATGAAGTATTTGATAAAAAAAATTTAAATAATAAGAAATAAATACAACTGTCTCTAATTAGTCATAAATAAATATCATATTTAACAGAATATTCAAAAAAGACAAAATAAAATTGTATGATTACATTAAAAAAATATTATTAATCAAAAAAATAATTATACAAAAGATTATTTAAAAAAATAACTATAGGAGCAAGTGTTAGCACAATTAAACAATTCTACATAATTAATGAAACATCTGCATGTTGAACATAAAAAAAATATATATTTTATATAAAACTGCATAAAGCAACTTTTGATGTTTAAAATTGTGAATTAAAATGGCCACTACCTATTATAAAAACAATGCAGACAAAAAATTTTCAAAAAATAAAATAATTCATTTGATAATGATTATTGAAAAGGATAACATTTAATTAAAAATAAGGAAATATTAAGGCGGGATTAGTTAAAGAAGCTAACATTTCAAAGTTTACTGAGAAGAGATCCAAGATTTACTAATTAATAATGAGATTACTTAAGATTTTGTGAGACTAAAATTTTCATTTGAAATAGAACATTAAAAATCCGGTTCCACTGATTCTTTTGAAGTTTTTGTTTCTTCCAGAAATTTTTATTTTATTTATCTAAAAGGTTATTCGCCACCATTTTACCATAATAGTGAAATAAGGTATGATACTAATACTAACTACATAGAAAATTAAAAAAGATTTATATCTATTTATTATCTCTTGCCTACTAATCAAGTTCTGTGATATAATGCACTTGACAAGCAAAAATCTACATTAAAATCTATGAGAAATAATTATTAAGCTCTCATGCAGCACATACTAAAAGTTCTGTAATTTTATGTGCCAATAATATGTATATTTCATCACTTCTGCATTCTTTTAGCGGGTCCAAACATGATATTTACTTACTCTGATATGGGGGACACAATATAGAAGAAACACAGAGAGAGGGTGCAACATGTTGAAAAGAATCTGTGGCTCGAGACTGTGAAGGTGGATAGATACTGTTGTTGACACTGGGGGCTCCATTCCCTCTAGTAGACCCCTGATGCTGAGCAATACTTATTCTCTGCTGGTCAAAATATAAATATATTGCACTTTCACACAGATTTGATACAATATCACATGATTATATATTTGATATAATAATATATGAGATATAAAACAATAATAAGATTCTAAGTCAACTTAAATGGAATAAACGCAATATGTAAAATGATCGTCTACATTTTGATGTGTTAGTTTTCAACAAAATTATATGTATGTGGACAGACACAACGTTCATTATCTAAGTAATTTTTATTATTTTGTAAAGTAGTTTGTCCTAAATTAATTAACTGCTGCGTCATCTCTCAATAAGTTGACCATCAAGTTGAAATCTCGCATCAAGTTGAGATTTGTAGTCAACTTTTACAGGTACTATTATATTTAATTCATAATTCTTGAAAACTTGAAGGGAAAAAAAGATTACGTGTTCAGACGACTTATTATACTCTTATACAATGAATTTTACTTTCCATCTGTTATAAAGAAAGGTAAAAGATTACAAAATAACCAAATTGTTATCAGCTTCTCAGAATTTAAACAGAGATGTTGATATGAAAAAGTTTTTTTTTTTTTTAAATTTTATACCAGTTGATGCTATATTGATATATCGTTATTTTAAGAGGAGATCAACATTAGATTAAATAAAAATTAACTGGGATACAAAATGTTGTTGTGAAAAAATTATAGATGTCATTAATATTGTTGCATTAAGAGTTTACAGCGGTAAAAATTAAATTCTAAAAATTAGCGATTTATAATGGATTTAAATTATGTTACCCTGTATTACCCTAGCAACCTTATATTAATATATTACCCTACTATACTACCACTTATATTATATTGCTACCTTATATTACCCTAGCAATTATAATTTGAAATATAACATGTTTGAAAAGATCAATTAAAGTATACTTTTATAATTCAGTAAATATGAAAGAAAATACACATACCTGGCTTTGCAAAAGGGCCACATTACTAGGCGATGCAAATCCAGTCACAATAGGAAGTTGGCTAGTACCCGTATCACGACTGCGTTTATTTGCAGTGCCAATATGAAGTAATCTCACCGACTCTTTCCAGCTGAAAAAAGATCAATATTTTTTATTAATAGCGTAGATTTGAATAATTTCTTTAGGAAATAAGTATTTTAAGTAATAGGTATTATGATTTTAATAAAAGTAACAGATAAAAGTAATAAATAGTATAATTTGTAAAAGTATTTTTACGAATTTCAAGACTTTAGCAATTAACAAGAATTATAATTTGATAATTTGTAAATAAATAAATTACTATAAAAAAAGTAAAAAATAAAAAAGTGTAATATTAATTATAAGTGAGTAGGTAAAGCTTAATGTAATATGACATTTTAGTGGATTTTCGGTAAGTTCTTTTTCTTTTTTGTGAAAATCAAAAGTGATTTTCTTCTGTGAATAAATATTTTATTGAATCAAATATTGTTTTTTTTGTTCCAATACCTTTTGCAATCCTTCTGGAAGTAGCACG
Organism: Parasteatoda lunata; assembly: GCA_949128135.1. Classification (NCBI taxonomy): domain Eukaryota; kingdom Metazoa; phylum Arthropoda; class Arachnida; order Araneae; family Theridiidae; genus Parasteatoda; species Parasteatoda lunata. Next base: position 48,472,251 of record OX421977.1, read on the forward strand.
ATTTTCCAAGAATAAAATTTTTGCTTGTGAAGAAAAATTTAAGTTTTAAGTCAAAATACATTTTAAACAAGTTTTAATAGCATTATTTTAGTAATAACAGGAAAATTAAACTCAAAATAAATTAATAAAAGTTTGCATATGTTCTCAAAACAGCTATTGCAGGTTTACAAGATTTTTTAAGATAAAAATAAACATCTAACTGAAATCCAACACAATTAGTAATTCAAACAACATAAACTTACACATTTGTATGTTCGTAATCTAAGAGATGACTCATAGTAGTAAACATATGATTCAATGCTTCTGATGGAGTAATACGTCTTTCTTGATCTAAAGTCAACATTCGCTTTAACAAATCAATAAATTCCCTGCGATCAATTTTCTCAGCAGCCAGTTCACGTCCTTCCAGGTCATTTGGCACATTAACCTATAGTTTGAATAATATTTATACATTAGAATTAGACCACTATGGACAGATGAAAAACATTCCACTAACACAAAAAGAAATTAAACACTAACCTGAGCCATGTCATCTAAGCAATTAAATATATACTTTCTAGCTTCTTTAGATTTGATATTAGTTTCTGCTTCATGTTCCTCTGGTGTCTATAAAAAAAAACACAAAAGTACAATAAATAACAGAAATATAAAATATTAAACACTACAACTTTATACTAGTTAAAAGTTGACTAAAACTGAACTAAACTGATTTTTAACTAAAGGTTTTGGAATTAAACTTTTTTTGACTAATACAAATTATGTTTTATACACAATTGGTATTAAGTTTCATACAAAATATTTATATTCATAAATCAGGGGTCTGTCCAGACCGAATTTACTACCGTTTAGCAGTACCTTCACAAATTCAACTTTAGGAAAAACGGTAGTTTCACAAAATACTTTTTCTTAAAATTTTATTTTTGTATCCCTTAAGAAACGATAAATCCATATTTTTGTGTTGATTTTTAAATATAATTTTTAATTTTTCACAAATTATGTCTAAATTTTCACAAAATAAGTACCTCTAAGAAAAACCTAGACAGACCCCTGTAAATGTAAAATTGATATCTGTTTAATAAAATATAAAAATCAGTAATGAAACATATCCAATCAAATAATATTATTTAAATTAACAATAACTAGAACAGAAGTTCTCATTTTTTTTTTTTTTTTTTTTTACTATGAAACCCTAAATAATCAACCTCCTTTTTGAAGGAACCCAGACTCATAATTACTGAATGCATGGGCTAAAAAAGCCAATTTTACAAGCCATCATTGTGCAGTATAGCTTAAAATGAATCACTCATCTAGAATTTAGTTATTTAAACAATCTAGAAAGACACACACACAACTTCTTCACGCTCTTTGCAACTTCTTTGAGTATACAGCCTACTAGTTCTGCCATGCATAATTTAATATAATCCTGTTGTGTATTCATGATAGATTTTCTCATGTTGCAAGCAAGTTGTAGGTCTCAAAAAAATTCCAGTGTCCCTTACATGGAACCCTAGGGTTCCAAGGAACACCATTTAGGAACTGCTGAAACAGACTTAGCTATCAATGAAAATTCACAAAGCATAGTTCTACAAAATTTATTTTGCATTAAAGAAATGCTCTTAGAAGATATATTCCTGTCTATTAAAAAAAGAACAAAAAACATTCAACTTATACAGTCACAATAAAAACTGAATTAACTTATTATGTCCATCAATCTATATCTACTTTTTATTTAGCTAAAAATTATAATAAGTCTCTTCATATTTCCAATTATTTATTTACCAACATTCTTTCAAAAATTTTATTTTACACTAAGCTTATTATAAAATTAACTCTATGAAACTTATTTCCATTAAAATATAACAGTAGATTCTTGAAATAACTATAATAATCTATTTTAAGAGGTTCTAAAAAATATAATTTTTTTAAAATTATTTAACTATTATAACTATAATTAATTAAAATGTCACATAAAAAAAAACTTCATGTAGAAATGATGTGCTTAACTATACTTCTCTTCTCTTTTAGCTTTTAAAGTAGGGTGTCATTCAAAGGCAATATAATTAACTAAAATTTATAATGTTTGATACAAAATTGCTGTGTAGTTCTTTTCCCTGAAATTTAGACATTTAATTTTAAATGGAATGTGCCTTTTGCAATGATATTAAGTAAATTATGATAATCTGAAATTTGACGCTAATGTCTCGGAAATTTTTTTTTATCATGTCATTTCTGGTATTCATTTTTCTGAAACCAGCATTAAAATTATTTCAGTAGAAAAATTACAATATTTTTCATTAAATGCTAATGTTATGTTTTATGGTTATACATTTGAAAAATTTTTAAACAAAGCATTCCATCAGTTATTGTGGTAATATACAATAATAAATATGTAATAAATGGATATTAATTATTTTCTTAGCCTTCCTGAGACACAAAACATAATAACAGATTTTATCAATACTACTACTAGTACTATCATTACAACAACAAGCCCTTAATGAAAGAAATAAGAGATAGAAACATAATGATAAAAGAGGGATAAAAGGGGGGAAATATTTTTAAAAAATAAGGTATTAAGACCAAAAATGTTATTGAAGTTGGAAAAAATACAGTAGTCAATATAGCATGTGGGGAAAAAAATTCAAATACAAAAATTTCTTAACTCCTTCTACAAAAAAAGGACTTTTTTAATTGTTTTAAAATTTGACAAATAAGGGCATAAAATAATATGGTTCCTTTTTTTCCAGACCATAAGCTGTCGTTTAATACATCGATAAACAATCAGATTGCAATCAATAACGGAAAACATATTACGTGAGTTACAGCAACCAATTTTTGACCGACTTTTACCAATCAAACTACTGGTACCTGTTTCAAACCTCTACAACATAAATATACAAATTAGACGGTAATAAGAATTTTAGATAGCATAATATAATACCTAACAAACTCTGTGCACACAGCTTCATTAAGCCAATTTAAATATTTCTAATTCATTATATTTTATAATTTATTTAAAGGATTCGTTTTTTTGTGAAATAAAAGTGACTCAGAAAAGTACTACTCTCAGTTTAATTAAAAAAGAAACTATCAAACATATATTTATATATAAATATTTAAGCCGAGCAAAGCTCTTAATAAACTTCACCTGACACTATATGTCGTAAGACTACTTTTTGTAAAGTGTCTGATAGTAAGTGAGTGTTTTTTTAATTATTAATGTAGCACTATACAATTTATTCACTAAACATGATTTCCATTTAACCCCCCATTTACTTTAGCAGTTTAAATAAAATACTCTGTATTATAGTTTAAATAAATACTTCATAATTTTTTTTTCATTTTTAACAATAAGTCTATAACAGTTATATATTTAAATAATTTAACATACAGCAATGCTAATTTAATTAAGAGAAATGATTATAGAAAATGCATAATTGTATGGCATCACTTAATAATGGTAAAATATTTTAATAATTAATTTCTAAGGTAATATAGTAAAAATAAATTATGCAAAAAAAAAAATCATTCATAAGTAAAAAATGAAATAAAGATATCAAATAGACATGTTAAAAAACTTTTCAATAGAATCCAAATTCATTTTAAAATGTAGTACATATATTTCAATATTTATTTTTAATGAAAAATTACCCTTCATAATTGCTAAGTCATATAAAGATACTGAAAAAAAAAAAAAAATAAATAAAATCTCTTCCTACAAGAGTTGCTATGATTTAAATCAGTTTTAATCCCTGGAATTCACACTTTCTTCAATTTATTTGATACTAAGTAAATAATTTCACTAACTAGCATATGTTAAAACAAAACTAAGTTGACATTTGTCAAAATGTCAAACAAAAATAAAACAATACCAGGATAGGACACAAAAATTTTTGTTTGAACTATTTTTTTACACAAACTCTTATGTAATTTGTGTTGAAACTAAGAAATAGTTACAATAACAAGTTTTGCTGTTGTCTCTCGAAGCTTAGACGAAATTGTAATTTATTTAAGATTAATCCAAATTAGTAAATAATTTTTTATTAATGAAGAACTGACATAACAGATGTAATAATAATTCTCCAAGTAGTATTATATTTATGCCAGCAATATTTTTCACAAATATTATATCTTTCAATAATATATTTCACACTTTCAGAAAAAGAGGATTTAAGATGCGACGAGGATTCCACTTGAAATAAAATACAAATACTCTGAGTTTTATTACCAAATTACTTCAGTAAAAAAATTCTAAACAATAAAATTAAGAGTACTTATAATCATTTTTAACTCCTATTTAACCACTTTTAGCCAACTTTTGACAGCTAAGGGCTCTTTTATCTATTGTCTTGGTTAAGGTAGCCAGATGTCTCAAATCTTGAGGACAGTTCTCAAGATGCATTATTGTTTACGCTCAAAAATTTTCGAATTCTTTGACAAAAGAAAATTTCCCCGAATTTTAACATGTGTTACCAAATGTCTTAGAATTTCTCCAAAACATACAATCTCTCTTCATAGGCAGTGAAGTATAAAAAAAAATCTAAAATGCAAAAACTAGATAGTTTTGTCTTACAGAGAATACAAAAAAAAAAGCAAAAAAAAAAAAAAAAAAAAAAAAGCACTGTGTTAAAAGATGAAAACGGCATACTTGTCTTAAATCAGCAAGACTATTCACATTTTAAAAACCATGTACTCATTCATTTTACATGTGCTTAAATGCAGAATATTTGATATTTCAAAACTGTTCAGTAATAAAATCAATTTTTTTGATGATTATGAACCAGATATTAGTTATCAGTTTCAAAAAATTTAATTAGTTATCAAGTTAAATTGTTTGGTTTGGCCAAAATAAGTGTTGACAAGTTAAAAATTTTATTCTTCCTTACTTACAATTAATGAAGTATTTTTTTATATTTTTTACTTTACTGTAAAATTAAACAATTTTAAATTTCAATAAAATATTTAATACAAAATTTTTCTAAAGTACATCAACATTAAATCCACATTTTCAACTTAATGTAAAAGAAGTAAATAAAGACACTTCATAAAGTAAAAAAAAGATACCTTTAATCTCCAGAATGGATAGTTGTTACCAGCCTCTCTATAGAAAAACCTATTGGTTTTAGTTGCAGAATTTAACATATTTTCAGTTGGTAATCCCTGAGTCTGACTGATATAACGAATCTAAAACGAAATATAAATTAATAAATGAAAATATATATAGCAGAAATATAGAAGTGAAATAATTTGATAAGCATTTTTTCCCGAGTAAATTGTCTAAGTCAGGGATGGTTAACATGAGGTACATGTGATATAAATGGAAAAAAATCTACAAAACCTTTTTTTTTTTTTATAGAACATCATTGCAATTTTTTAAAAAAAAGGACTGGAAGAAAATCAGGACAGCCAGAAATAATTGCTTTAATTTTCTTAGGCTTATTTTCTTATACAGAATCACAAATAGAGCTACAAAATAAACAAAATTGAGAACTCTTCACAAGTTAAAGGACAAACACAATTGGCGTTTGCAAATTAATTATTACTTCAAAATAGCAAAATATTACTTTACTTTTGCATACACATAGAAATTAAGCGCTATCGATTTGGAATCAACTTTTAGTAAAAGGTTAAAAATAAGACACAAATGTCATAATAAAGAAGAGTAAGAAAATGAAGAAATTGTAATATGTATCCATTTCTGCAGCTTAACTAAATATAAATGACTATATTATTCATAATTATTGAGCAAAACCTGCCTGAACACAAAAAGTATTTTTAAAAAAATAAACTGGAAGATCTTGCAACGTTTACTACAACATTCACTTTAGCTTAAAAACATATTTTATATTTAGATTACAGAAATGAAGAAAAAAAATTCTATCTACCTGATCATATTCTGATGATCCAGGATAAAGAGGCCAGCCAAGAAACAGTTCAGCAATGACACAGCCTAAAGACCACATATCAATTGCTTCACAAAATGGAAGACCTAATATTATTTCAGGAGCTCTGCAACAAAATTAAATTACAATTTTTAAAAAAACAACAACTAATAATTGCTTTTTTCTGTAACATGAAAGAATGTAAAGACACAAAACTGAGGTAATTATTAAGACAGAACATTTACCACAAATGTTGTTCAAACCACTATAGAAAAAATTTTTCATCTAACCTAGAAAATTGAGGGGAAAGAAGTTTAAGACCATTCCAACCTTCATCTATAAAAAGGTAATTCAAGATTGAATCGTGTTAGCATTTCTTATATACTAGTGAATTGATGCTTTAATAATTGTAGTGGTAGTTACGCCACAATACTCCTCCACCAGAGTTCGATGAACGGATACCACTAGTTGCCATATTTGTGAAAGACTGGGAGAGCTGTGTTAAGTTTACCGGATTTTAGGCGCTTGTGGTGAGAGCTGTATTAAGGTCACAGAGCTTTGAAGCGTTAATCGTGAGAGCAGTTCACGGTTCTATTAGCGGTGGAGTGTGTTCAAGATCCCGTTATGTGTAAATGAGTCTGAGAAGCAACAGTACAAGGATGACGAGGGCGCAGTCACAAATAGTCAACTGTTCAACGTGGACCATCAATTAAAGTGGGCATTGGTTTCAATGTAGGCGAGTTCATATCACATTCGCTCTCTCCCCAATGTTGGGAGAGTAGTCATCGACCATATCAATCTTCATCTATCAAGAGGTACCCAAAGATATAATCGAGTTATATACTGATGAATATAATCGTTATATACTAGTGGATTGATGTTTTAATAATTGTAGTGGTAGTTACACTATGAAAGTTATTCAGACGCTATCACATAATACTCCATTCCGCTAAAAAAACTGACGAATTAAGAGAATAGTTGATATTTAGCTTTGAAAAACTGACAGGTGAGGTGATGGTAGGGTGAAATTAAATATAGTTTGTTGAAGAGTTTACCACAAAAAAGCTATTGTTATCTATTAAACGGGAGATCAGATGTTACAGCAATGCTCTCAAAGACAGTAAGATTATCACATGCATATTCAGTTGAAAAGCAGACAAGCTGTAAATGTATTACATATAACTTCATACTCAGACATGGATAACTTACTGAGACTTGAATTGAACTTTCAGCAAACACAAAACTCAATTAAAAAACTTTCTACAAGCAATTTATTCACTATTGTAACTGGTTTCAACCTTTTCATCACCATCTAATTTTGAGAAAATTTGTTCGAAAATCACTTTTAAAAGTATTTTAATTTTTAAAAACTATTAAATTTTATGCCTGACTTTCGTTGTAATAGAAATACTCGCTCAGAAACATTTTAATGCAATATTGAATAAGTTTTTTACATGAATCACTTTTCAATTCTTTTACACTTAATTAATCTTGCTTTCTTGCACTACTCATTTTCCAAAATATAATAGTAAAAAAAAATAATAAATAAAGAGTACGAAAATTTAATTATTTCAATATATTTTATCACTGAATAAGATAATAAAATTACATACTTGATGCTACCAATTAACAAAAAGAGTGAAACACACAATACTACTTCAATTTTGGAAAAGGAAAAAAAAAAAAAAAAAAAAAAAAAAACACACACACACACTACAGTATCTGTGACAAAAAAGTTTGCATACCTCAGAAATACAAAACTGTGGGTTGCACTTTTTATCCAGGTCTTCAGTTAATAAAACACATGGGAAAAAAAGTTTTAAAAAATTAAATAAAAAACAGTAAATTTTATCCTTTAGAGTGTCTTTTTTTCCAAACTAATCTAATCTTTTCCAAACTTTAAAGTGTAGGCATCCAAAAAACTTTTTTGAAATTGTTAAAAGTAGAAAGTTATTCAATTAGAAAGTATTATTAAGAAAGGAAATTTCAGTAAAATTTTGGCCAAAAGCTCAATTTTTGATAATAAATTATTTTTTTTAAAAAAAATCATAAAAGCAACAATAAATAAAAACAAAACAAAAAAATTAAGATAGTCAACAACTAAAATTTAGAAAGAAAAGCAGGAAAAAATCTTTTTAAAAGTTATCAAGAAAATAAAAAATGTACCTGTAGTATCGACTTTGCAGATATGTGGAGCAGACAGCTTTGGAAACATGACTGGCAGAACCAAAATCAATGACTTTGACACGCAAGGGTTGGTTTTTAGGATCAACAAGCATTATGTTTTCTGGTTTTAAATCTGCATGTATCAATCCAAGTTGCTAAATTAAAACAAATTGAATTTTAAACATTAGATTTGTTTGACATAGTCCAATCTATACATAATTAACAACTAAAATGCCTATAATTTTACTGTGCTTAATTATATTCACTATTCTCCCTACATTCTTAATGCACACCTACCTCTAAGACTCCAACCTCTGGTGAAAGTTTTCAATGGTAACCATGAAAATTTTCAGTAGTTTTATAACAAAATTTGTTTCGGCAAATTCAATATTAGCATTTTGATCATTTTTATTGTATTTAAAATATCGAAATTTTAAAAATTGGTTGGAAATGGCTCATAACATAATATATAACTGTAATAATTACTTGAAAATGGTATATAGCTGTTATTAGTACCAAAAAAAGACACACAACTGTCGAAAAATGACATTTATTTATGATGGACTAGAGATAACTTAAGTTCGAAATTCAATATCGAAAAACAAAAATATCAAATTTGAAAGATTATGTGGAAATGGCTGAAAAAACAATTAATAGCTGCGAAAAAAAAGATCGGGGAACAATGCTGATTTAAGATGGAATTATAGTCTGTCAAGAGCGAATACTCAAATCTGAAAATCGCATGTTCAAATAACGCAGTAAAAATTCTGAAAATTTAAAATACTATGTGGCAATAAACTTAAAACAATCGAGAAACGACTTGGACTTTCGATTATATATAACAAATACTGAGATTAAAACAAATTGATGATTTTAACAAATACTAAAACTATCAAAAATTGACTTTTTCTGTAAAGTAGGTTATAATTTCTATAGTCTGCAGTAACAGGAGAAAATGTGTTGAAACTACAGAGAATCTGTAGAAGTAGAGTCACTGTGTACACTGTTTTGATTTTTCAAATATTTAATGCAGTTCTAATTTAATATATAAGTAATTAACATCTGGAAAACCTTTACCAATAATTATAACACACCAATTTATAATTACTATGTACCCTCAATCCTTAATGTATACTATACTAGTTTTGAACTTTCTTAATTTTAAAGCTCCTTAAACCAAAGTTTAAATTTATTTAGGAATCGTTTATACAATACTAGCTTGCTCAATTTCTAAAAACTTCAAATACAAATAAAACTAAAGCATTAAAACTAAAGCATGAAAACTGTAAGAATAAATAAACATCAGGAACTAGGCAGTTTTGTTAATTTTAGTAACAGAACTATAACTGAAAAATCGAGCAAAACTCTATCATATGATACAGGGTTGCCACTCAAATCTGGAAAAAAAATTCCCTGTATTTTCCCTATAGATATTATAGGCAATATATTAAGCGGAAACAACAATTACTGTGCTCTTGTGTGAGCCATATTGGGCTAACTATATTTATTAGTTTTAATTGCTGGAAAAAAGCATGACATACTTAAATAATGCTATAGTAAATGAAATAGTTTAAGTATAGCTGAAATATTTTCCTTAAATATCCCATAGATTACACTTTGAGTGGTCCCAATTTTTTAAAAGACAACAAAATTCCCTGCATTTTCCCTGTTATTTTAGGTAATTTTTTAATTCCCTGTATTTTCCAGGTTTTCCCTCTGGAGTGGCAACCCTGTGTAAGGAGGAACAAATCATTTTTGATCAAAAATCTGCAAAAATTTTAACAAAAAAGAACAGTATCAAATCAATTATTAATTTCTCCCTTGGCTTTGAACATTGCTATTTGGTAGTTTTAAGAAAATCTGGTTAAAAATCCAATTAAATGAGATAGTACAGTTAAGCACAAACTCTTTTAAATAATGAAACTTCATTTTTTAATAAGTTGATTCTTTATTTTTGTTCCAAAAAAAAAATTAAAATGACTAAGTATAAAAATAAGCCAAGAAAGAAAAATTTTTTCAAACTGGAATAAAAATAAATGGATAAAACTCTTAATATAAAATTCCAATTGTAAAACAATAGTTTAATTAAACCTAGAAAAGCTTTGTAATTAATATATTACACATTATCCATTACATACAAAATTTTATAGTGTATAGTTTATAGCTGTTTAAATGAAGTAGATTTATTTTAAACAGCAAATTCATTTTCAGACAAATTTTACTTACTTTGAGTTTCAGCAAAGCCGTTAATACTTGACGCAAAATCGGACGGATGCATTTCAGAGCTAGAGGACTGAACTTGTTTTGTTTTAAAAAATCATAAAGATTTTGCTCCAACATTTCAAAGACTAAACAAGTATGACTTTTGTGAGTGAAACATTCAAAAGCTCTAACAAAGTTGTACTGAAAAAGAAGACAAATAATAAATTAATGCAACAAGCTGAGAAATAAAAATTATTAATTTCACTACAAGATACAATGTATTTCTACCATACCAATTATATTTCTACCTTAAAATAAAATTACAACAAAAAATTACATCAAACATGCATGTCTCTTAAAAGATTTAAGTATGAATGGTAAATTATAAATAAAAAAATAATAACTATAAATTAAAGAAAGCATTTAAAAACTTAATGCAAAAGGAGATCACACATTGTTTTATGTAATTTAATAGCAATTACTTACAATCATGTTTAGAAATCAACAAATTTAAAATAGAGAAGGAAGAAAGCTTTGTTTATCTTGGCTCTGAAATAAACTACAACAATAACAAGTTATAAAAGAGAATAAGAAAAACAATGTATTATAATTGGTCTGACTTAAATTAATTTGTTAAAAATATTTTAAGCCATGACATTATATTACATATTTTGGGAAGGCAGGGCAAGTTCTGACAGGGAAAAAAAAAAGAAAAAAAGAATTTGTTTTTTGAGGTAATTTTGTGTTAGGTTATTTAAATATTTAGGATCAAGTTTGGTTGGTATAATAAAACTAGTACTTTATTTCTACTTGTATTTTACAACTAGTAGTTCATCATTTCACAGTCAATAACCATCGTATGGTATTTTGCAGTATTAATTGATTATCAAAATATGAACAATGATGATGTAAACAATGCTGGTGAGATGTGCATTAATACAAATTTAAAACAATGTATGTTAACTAATTAAAAGAGAAAAAACATTTTAAAAGAATATTGACGCATTTAAAATTAGAAAATACATAGTAAAAAAATTTTAATTTTAGTATAATTATTATTTTTTTTAAATCTAGCTTATAAATAAATTTTTTCCTCTAATTATTATTTAATTTTAATCTACAAACATTAAAAAGAGAACTATAAAAAAAAAACAAAAAAACTATCCTTTAAAAAGCTTAAATAAAATTCTAAACAATGAAAATTTTATAAAAAATTAAGGAATTCTACCTGGTCTGCATCTTCTTGACTCAATTTATGAAGAATGCTGACTTCGATCTGCCCTTGTCTTGCATAGGAAGGGTGATTCTTTAATATCTTTATTGCTACAATTTCATTTGTTCCTTTCTTCCAGCACTTTACTACCTATAAATTAAAATTAGATTTATTATAAGTAAAAACAAAAATTATACAAAATGTTATAAAATATTAAATAGCATATTTATATTAGCTTCTTAATAAATTTCATGTGTTAAATGACATTAAATTTTCGACAAAAGTTTGAACATGATACAAAAACAACCTTTTATAAACATTAGAAAACAATATCAGAAATCTAGGTATTTTAAAACAGTTTTAAGTTAACTCTAATTCAATATGCTAAACATGATATAAGAAAATAGAAAAACTATGACTCATTTCCCTTATAAGTTGCCCACTTATATTACCACTTGTCTGAGATGACCATTAAAACAATGCACCACAAGTTATGAACATACAATTGCTTCACTCTACAAATACTATTTTTGCGATTTGTAAAAATTTATTTCTTGATGTTGAATACAAACTCAATCAAAATTGGTACAGTTGTTCAGATAAATTACATTTTAGTATCTTAAAATTTCTAAACTTGATTAATAATAATTAATATAACACCTGACAACATATTTTACAAGGCAAGCTACATTTTATTAAGAGGTATGGAATTTATTTTAAGATTAAGCAACCGTGGTACAGTGCCCTCTGCCGATTAAATTCTTGTTAGCTCTGAGAACATTTAATTTTATAAGCCAGCTGATTTTATAAAACAGAATTTTTTTCACCAAGATAAAAATATTTTTACAAAGTTAATCTTTAGAAATACACTTAAAGCTAAATTAGTTAACAAGTTCCAATGTTATTTTCACTGAATCTACATTTAGTATTTTAAACAAATAGGAACTACATTTTTTCTTTTACTAAAGGGTTTTAAATATAAGAATGTTTATTGAATTAGCAAAACTTTCTATTATTATAACTAATACAACTTTCATTGAAGATAGAATTACCTTATTGTATGAGACACGGTAATTTATATTAAATGATGATAGGCATTGAATTTTTTTTTAAATTCAAAAACTGTTTTCATCTGGATTACTTCATACCTTGTTTAATAATTTTTTAACCTCCCTCAGTGCAATTCCCCTCTGTAACTTTGTTCTTTTTGTTCATAGGGGGCAGAATGAAATTTGTTATTTACATTCTTTCAAAACTTAAAAAAAAAAAAAAAGAAAATGGAAAATCTTAATTATTCAAACCATTATTTTTCATTTTTTTAAACATATGCAGTAAGAAGTTTGATTTTATAAAACAGCAGGAATGGATGGTTTTAGCATATTTTGGTAATTATAATGATTCCCTTTAATCAAATTTAATTTATTTTATAATTCAGTGGTGATCAATGTACAACTAATAAATATCTAAAATATTATTATAATCAAAAACAGGAAAAAGAACATTATTTTGATGGTTGAACTCACTTGTCCAAATGTCCCTCGTCCAAGAAATTCCAAAACTTCATACTGATGATTAGTAGAATACAAAACTTCATGCTGAACCAAATGGTAATCACCCTCACTGCCAGAAGAGCTGCTTTTTGGAAAAGAAGAGTTCTTAGAACTTTGTTTGTGATGATATTGAATTCTCTGAGAATTATTGTGGCATGCTTGATCTCCATTTCTTTTGGTGGAAGGTCCAGGTTGTTGAATCTGAACTTCAGCCCGCTGCTGCTGAACTTGCAACCGCTGGTTGTGGCTTTGATTTTCCACTGTTAGATGGTTGTCTCTGCTCTGGACAAGAATGACAGGCAGGGCATCATAGTCCTCTGCCTTCCTCTTTAGCCCATGACGAGACTGTAATACATCAGACAATTAAATTATACTAACTATCAATAAAATGTGAAAAATATTTTCATTTCAAATCATTTGAGAACCAGATCTGAAAAAATGAAATTCTTCCATTGTGAGCAAAATAATTTTCAGACAAAAAAAAATAATAAATCACTTTAATTGTTAAGTTTCTGTAAAACAATTTGTTGTCTCATACTTTTTTTGAAACACATTATTTTATTTCAAAATTATGTGAGGAAAAAAAAAAACAATTCCTTTTTTAGCAAACAATTCTTTTGAAGCATTTTAAATTTTTTTTCTTCCCCTATTTCAACTTGACCTTTTTGATGAATAAAACAACACGCTCTTACAGGTTTTGGGAAACAATATTTAATGATGAAAGTTTAGGCCTAGCATAAAATTTAAACTCGAACAACATCATTTTCATCAACAGACGTACCAAAACAAATATTTTATTAAAAAATAACAATTAAAAATACAGATTTGGCACAAAAAATACAGACAATAAAAGATTAATCCATATGTATTTGAATTAAAACAACATATCATAACTAATAAAATTAAAAATAAATATATAGACAAAAAATGCAAGTAATTAAGCATTACAAACATATAAAATTATTTACCTGGTAGTTGTCCTGTGATTTGATGGTGCTTGATCGAATTACATTTCCAACAGTGGATTCAGAGCTTCCGGAGATCTTGACATGCCGAACATTGTGGCTACTACTAGTTGAAGGAACGCTATAGGGCACCACACAGTTACTACTGGAAGTTTGCTCACCGGCATAGTTTATACCATTTAAGTTACCATCAGTAAATGCACTAGTTGAAGTAACATCACTCACTTGGTGGGGCCCTGGCCCGTAATCCAACACGCCACTGAAATTTAAATAATAACTTGTACAACATGGCTTGCAAAACAATTAATAAGCATAAACTCAAAATATAGTCGCACAAAAATTTTTTGTAAAGCCTTGATAACCATTCAATTAAATGTAAAAGTAATAACTGTATCAGAAAATATAACTTAAAACTTTACATTTTTCAGAATAAGGCAAATATATCAGAATTCATCACTCTAAAGACTATTTATACTACCCTGGGTGTCACAGGAACCCAATTTTTGAGGGGAATGAAATTAAATGAATAAATCACAACAGTTCTCTTAAGTTTCATATGTAAGAAAAAAATTCTTACATGTGCTAAATACAGGCAAAAGTATTATTTATCTCTTTTAACTTTAAGGAATTTAAATCGGTAATAATACAAGAAAATTTTCTTTATTTGTCTGAAATATTGAGGGTGACTTTTGGAGATTTTTAATTATTGAGAAAACATATACCCGTTGTCCCCTCGCCAACAACGCCTATGCATAACAATCCACAAAATGATCTTTGATTGGTCCTGACCAGTAGCAAAATATGTAACCCATAATTATTTTTTCAAAGTGTTTCTGCAAATATTTTAGCTTTTAAATTTATTTCTATATTTAATTTTTTTGGTTAATTAATTTTCAGTAAATCAGTAAACTTTCTTGCATTATGCCTTAATTTTAGAAATGTTACTTATATGGGAGAACAGATGGGATTAAAGAAGGTCATTTATGGTTATATTTTATTTCAAGAACCTTAAAAAAAGTTATTAAGAAACAGTTTTCAGATTCACATACATTTTTCAAAATATATATAAAGGACTCTTTTTTGCGGATATAATCGTGTAAGCTGATGAAGAGATTATATATATTTTTATTATGTTGTTTTATTTTTATAATTTTCTTCTTCTCTTTTCATTTTTCTACAATTTTTTCCATGTTTTTTTTATATTTTGAACTTTACATAGATACATGTATATATCTATTTTTAATATTAATAAAAAACTTAAATAGTACAGAAAAACTAATTTTTAACAAAACAAACAAGCAAAGTTGTTATTTCCAAAGTTTACTTCAATGATTATGCCTCTAAAATCCCCCTTCCCGTTGTTTGAGGGGCCAAATAGAAACATAGAAAAAACTGTGAATTAACTAAAATTGCTTAGCCAGGATATTTAGAAATCAAAAGATAAAATACATGCACATAACTATGCTTACCAATTTAATTCTAATTTCCATTTTTTTGAAGCGTCACAAGCTCTACTGTCCACTCTATGAATGTACTGCACTGCCTCAATCATGCCTTCTTAATCCTAATAAAATTAAGAAAGTCAAATCACAATTAATCACTAACAAAATATAAGGTATGAAAATTAAAAATCACAATTTTTTTTCATTAAAACTACAAAAATTTTTGAAAAAGAAATTTTGATGTCTTCTTTAATTCAAAATTTACAAAAGAAAATGATGACATTCATTCAGAAAAACAAAACATATTCTTTTTGCAGAACTTAGCTCTATACTTCTAAACTTAACTTGAGTTTTGTTTTCTTCTAAAAAAATAATTATACAAATTCTTTCCTAACTTAAATTCTTCCCTCTTAAAAGAAACAAGGCAAAACTTAGTTTAAGAATTTAATCACAATTAAGTTCAAATATTTCATACTGTGAACATACAATTCTTCTTCTTTAACAGTACTACAGACTAGTGCAGGCCAAGGCTTTCAAAAATGAACATAAAATTTTATTATTAAAAAAAACATTAATATTTCATTGTACTTATAATATTTACTTAATAACAAATTAATTTAAAAATACTTAAATCAAATTTATTTTGGGTGCCCATTTTTAAGAAATACTTGTTTGCAAAATAAAGATTTATAAATATTATTTCTTAATTATAATTTTTTAGCTTAAAATTAATACTTAATACCAAAGCTTGATAATTCAAAATAATAATTATTAAGTAATCCAACCCTGGTCCGATTCGAGCTTACAAATAATTGAAGATTAAATATAAAAAAAACCTTTAAATTAAAATCTTTATATATATGAAAGAAAAAAAAACTTGTTTATTTGCCTCTAATATACATAAAAAATACACCCATATTATTATTAAAATAGAGAAGAGTTTTAAGATTCATTTAATATAAAAGTTGCAAATATTAAAATAGCAAAGATAGAGCCACTAGATAATAGCCCAATTTTATGTCTGTACTTAATGCTTTATTACTGTTATTATTCATATTGTAAAAGTAGTTTCCCGTATTATTTCCAATGCCCCTCATTGCACAGCGGTAAACCTCAATCAAGAGAGAATTTATGAGAGACCCTTATATCCCGCTTTTCAGCAGAATAAACAGGTGTTGGTTAAATCAGACGGACGAGGACGGCTGCGCCGTTCGTAAACACCTGTCATTCCAGTGACGCCCAACAAGGAGACTTTGTTGGCCGCCGCTCCTTTTATGAGAGGGGAAAAAAATTATTTTCCTCAGAAAAGTCTGGCATGCAGCAACTCTCTCAGCACTTTTAGTTCATTTTGACAAGAATGATTCACATGCGTGTTTATTCCCACGTGAGTCTTAATAAAATGTTAAGTAAGAAGTAAGGGAAGGGAGAAAAAAAACTCAATAAACACAGCATTTTTGAAATAAATAAAATATATAAGAGGCAAGATCTGCGAGATATAATATCGATATTTTAGAATAAAACTTTTCAACATCGGTGCTACGAAGTCTTGTCAAATGCGGCGCAAGAATTTGACCGCCATAGAATAAATTTTGTAAAGATATATATATATATATATATATATATATAATAATCATACAACTTTTTTATTTTATATATGTGTATTTAGGTATGCCACTGACCTGATAATTTCACACAAGGATCGCCAGCATTTTAGAAATATCAAAATTTTCAGTTTAAAAAGTAAAATTATTAAAATTAAATCACTAACTATAATTCTTGAACCGCAGTGACAAGAAAGATTTGTAGATCTACGATTCCAGACATTTTTAGTGAGTCGTCAACCAAAAGACACTCTTTGAGAATATATTGCAACGATATAAAATGAATACCAGTTCTTGCTATAAATCTCAAGATATCAACAACAATCATTATCGACGACGAAACTATAGTAAGTATCAAGTCTATCACAATCAAAAATATTATTATATTTTTATAATCACTGCCCCCCCCCAAAAAAAAACACATTGGGGGATCATGCTGGTTTTGATTCGTTAACTTTGTTTAAAAACAATTTAAATATACTGCCGTGCAACTGAAAAAATAACGTTTCGAAAATACTTCTTCAACTCCCTGCCGAAACTATTGACAATTAATAATCGAGATTTCTATTTACTTATTTATTTTATATTATAAACCGCGGAATAACACTACAGAAGGAATTGGAAATTTGCCAAACACACAGAAAGTCAATTCACTATCATCGAAAAGTGAGAAAGAAGCATGAGAGAACTTTAAAAATCTCAATATTTATTTAAATAAATTGAGCCCCAAAATTAAAATAATGTAATAAAAAACAAATAGACATATCTTTTAATTAAAGCAACCAACTTTTTTGAAACTTTTCTGAAGTTTTTTCAGTTTTAAAACTGAAAAACTTTTCGACGATTATTATTTTTTTTAAATCAAAAATTCAAAAACCATAAAAAAATTAACTATTTTATTACTTCAAAACTAATTCCCATATATAGCATACATAGGATATTTTTTTATTCATCTTTTTTATTTTTTGTTGATAATTAGTTATATTAACATTTTGATATTAGTTTGTAAACTGCATAAAATTCTTAAACGTAGTAGCTTAATTTTTTTTATAACAGTTTTGTAGCTAATTCGATTCCTTGCAAATGACTGCAATATTTCGTCGGTGATTGTGATAAATAATTTTTTTAAAAAAAACTGTATTTTAATGTTTTATTTTTATTGATATCAATATTGATTTTGTTTTAAAATAAAGCATTTATCGCGCTTAACTTTTTTTACATAAATAAATCGATTAAAACATAAAATAAAAATTTGTTTATTAGAAAACAATTCATTGAAGTATAAAGTAAAGCAAATTAAAAAAAAAATATCTAAATAAAAACTGGGAAAAAAATAATGAGTAACAAAGGACAAAAATAATGAATAAATTTCCAAAATATTTTCTGTTTTCATTCATCGAAAAATTTACTCACAAGTTGAAAAAAAATATATTTAGCAATTTTCTGCTGACTTCTATACAACCACAGCAATCCAAATGAATTTTATTCCTTAATGATTCCCGTTCGAAATAGCCAATTAAAAAGAAGAAAAAAAACTGTTTCAACGCAAAAACATTTTTTTCAAAACCCCTACATCGCTGCAGCTGTGAAATCAAGCCAAATAAACTTTTTTATTTTAAAAAGTTCAAATTTTGGCGCGGAAAAAGCAACTTAAAAGGAAGGTGGCGACCTACATGATAGCGGGATATAAAAGAGGTAGAGTTTTCTCAGCAATCGGGTCAGAGCCTAATTAGGTTACATGGTGCCTTTTTTCCAATGCCGTGATTAATGCTCGAGCTTTATGTAGCCGAGCGGAAAAGAGAGTTAAGCAACAGCCTCTTTTCTATGAATGTAAATATTAGAGCCACGGGATTACAGGCGATAATTTGTTCGATTTCAGACAGAAAGAGACAAAATGTTTTCGAAATAGAAATGACAGCTGTTGAAATAATAATTATTGCGGTTAAATATCAATAACATCATAACCAATACTAAACGATAATTAGTTGTGTAATAGGAGAGCGTGAACCTCAAAATTGGATTTATTTCGAACTCTATTAGCTTCCTATTACAGCATTAAATATATTTTGAAAGTGACATAATTAAGCAAAATTTTGAAGCAATTTTACTCTTTAAATAATAAAATTTATTTTTAAATTTTTTACAGAGAAAAATCGTAACACAAGAAAATCTTACAATATTAACATGGTTTCAGCAAAAAAAAAAAAAAAAAATTTAAGTGCCTTACACTTGAAATAAAGCTAGAATTTTAAACTATATATACCTTCTTGCCGTTAAGAATTACCTGGTTTTTATGACGGACAAATAACTTCAATATTTTAAAAGTTCGCTAATTAGGCGACATTTTTCCACCAGTAAATTATCAAAATTACTGCCTTATTCTCAATTTTTGCAAATTTTTATGAGCCTAGATAATGCAGCATTGGAGTAAGTTTTTAAATATTAAGAAATTAGACTACAAACACTCTTTATTTTCACAAAGCTGTGCCCTTTTTCCATATTGACGTTTTACGCCATTTTCAGAATGAACATAGAAGGCACTGGCTAAACTTGACCTAACAGTCATAAGTAACAGTTGCAAACTCAAAGCAGTCAAGAAAATAGCTTATTATTCACACAAAAAAAATTTCATTTAATCTGACGCGGGAGCCTTCAAAATGTACCCTTAGAATTTTACAACAAAATAAAATATTCGAAAACAACTTAGGGGCCAAAGGAAGGAACCATGTCAATAAGGGGACAGTGGGCTTGTATCGTTTTCATTGTAAAAGGGAAGAAACTGAATTCATTTAGATCCTCTCAGTAACGGATAAAGTGAATGTATAACTTTATCATTGCATGGAGACAAAAGAACCAGAATCCATTTTAACCATTTCTATACAAGGCAAAAAAAAAAAAAAAAAGACTGATATTTTTTACATTTTTAAAAGAGAGAAAACCTTGAGATCACTTTGACCATTTCAATAGGAATACAGTAAAAAGAGGAAAACTGAACTCTTTGTATATTGATACAATAGTGAAATTTTTATGTTACTTAATTTCAAAAAAATAAATAAATAAATAATAAAATAAATAACGATTAGAGACAGAAACCCGTATTCCAGACAAATAATAGTCAACCTGCAGGCTGAAATAGAATGGTTAATATTTTTTTTAAATGGTGGCCACCACATTTAGCCAAAAGAAATTTTAGAAAAACTATGTAACTTGTTTTTAAAAAAAAAATTCTAATTTTTAAAAAAAAAAAGAATAAAAAGTCATTACTTTAATATCCAAAAATGCAAAGGTTACAAAATCAAGGAGTCAAAATATTTAAAAATTTTAACATGATTTTTTTTTTAAATAAATTATTTTTTATCAGTCAAAACGTAGTATGAGAATTTATTTCAAAAGAAAATAAGTAATTTAAAAATTTTAAATTATTTTTTAACGGAGATATGTTAAAAAACCAGCTATGATTGAATTTCTGTTTTAAATCGTAACATACGTATAGAACTATGTAAGGCAGTGTAAGTTTCAATGAGCTTTAAATACAAAAAATTCTTTGGATTACTCATTTAATTTGAACAATTTTTGTTCTGAATAGCTGAAATGCTATAAATAAAGCCTTTGAATTAATTTAAAATCAAAGTAATCCACGATTCATATTTATTTATTTTTTTTTGTTTTGTTTTGTTTTACAATTAAAATGATTAGACAATTACTGATGTTTTGAAAATAAAGCTATCTCCAATAGTCTTAAAAAAAACATTGCAACTGTATTTCGAAGGAAAAAAAAATACCATTAGGCAATAAACGGTCAAAATAATAAACAAGCAGAAAAATTTCATTAAAACAATTATACTTTATGTACTCAGCAAGTGCTTAATAAATAAATTTTGGTTCTTATACATTTCGGAGTACAGTAAAAAATCAACAAAAAACTATTGACGCCAGTGATTTCTTACTTAATTGTTGTAATAGGTACTTAATATATTATAGATCAGGAGTTCCAAACAGTGTTCAACGGACGCCTAGGGTTTCGTGTAAAAGTTTAAGGTGTTCGACGAGTTAGTACTTTTTATAACCAGTGGTGTGTTTTGAAACCACCAATGGTATTTAGATTCAACCTATAATTCTTAATTTATTTAATTTTAATTAACGGTTGCCTTTATGATATTATTTCAAGTAAAATGCCAATTAAACAAAAATGGCAATTTTTAAAGGAAAACATAATATTTATAATATATAACATATTATAATATTTCTAATAACAATATATTGAGCAATTTATGAAAAAAAAATATTTAAAAAATATTGCATTAGTATTTCCTATGACGCTTTTCAAATCAAAATATCTAAATTCTTTAATAAAGTTAATATGTTTCAACGTTTACAGCACTTCTTTGAAGTTTTAATTTCGAAATAAACCATAATTCGACTTATTTTAACCATTTTCAGCTTATGTATGTACAACAGAAACATATTTATATCTAGACTAGATACACAACCGATAGACAGTTAAACTTGCACAAGGACTGCAAATTTAACTGTTGGATATAAAACCTAATATTAAGACGATGAAAAATCTTCATTCCTGTAATTAAATATTTTAAAGATAGTCTTTTAAAGGTTATAACGTTCACAATTACTTTAAACTGTATTTATAAAGTTATTTAAGGTTCCGTAACTGGGAACTGCTGCTGGAGATACCTAATTTAGATATCCTGGTAATTTTACGGCCCTCCATAACGGATAAGTACCAAATTTTTATGTACTTAAAGCTTTTTTTAATAAAACTGTTATTTCCTACAAAAATATTACATATACTTATTTATTAACAAAAAAGTATTAACTTTACATAAGTTGTAAGTTAATTCATATTCTATTTCTCAGAAAATCTAAACGTGTGCAATTAGACCTGAAAATAACCATTTGCCCGCCATGTGGCGAGTCAACAAAAAAAGTGGCGACTTAAATTTTAAAAAACAACACTTTTCCATTTTATGTTTTTTTGTTCAACTTTTTTATTGCGCATTGAATTTTCTAGCAAGGTGAAGTCAAGTCAGTATATTTAAGTAAATTTTGTCACATTTTTATTGCTTAATTTACTTTTAATAGTCGTAGATTATATTTCTAATATTAATTTTTAAAATATATATATATAATTTTATCCAAGTTTTAAAAAAAAATTAAAAAAAAAAAAAAAAAAGAGAGAGAGGCGAGAAAATTTGGCTATTTCATGCTATGGGTATTGGTCACCGACTCATTAGGTCTATGGAAAAAGTGGCTACTACAGAGTCTACCGGTCACCGGCCTCTAACTGAAAATTTGAATTTTCAGGTCTATGTGCAATACTCAGAAAGGTGGAAACAGTATATTTTTTTAAATACAAGAGGAATTCATCTTTATTTAAATCAAACGAAACAAAAATACTATTAATAAGATTCAACTTCATTTGTATTTCACATTCTGGGAATTCATATTTTTATAAATCACAAATATGACCTCGGAACAGGAATCTAAATTCAACAGAAATATAAAAAATGATTAATCTTTTAAAATTGCCGAATCGTATTTTCTCCAAAGAAAATAACTATATGCATAAAAACTATTCGTAGAATTAGTCTTAAACAGTGAAAATACATATATACATATTTAAAAAATAAATAAAAACGCGATCTGCAATAAAATAGGATTTTAACCATAATAATTCTACGCCATTTTCGGTGATAACAATGACGCGCAAAAACTAAGCTTCATTATAGCAGAACGAAAACATTACATTTTTGAAAAATTAAAAGCAAACGGAAAAAATAAAAAATACCAACCAGATAAACATATCGAATAGATGATGATATTTGAAAACCTCTCAAAACTTTTATCTTTTATTGCTTGAAATCATGCTATTTTCCCATCTTAAAAAAAAAAGAGTTTATATAACTTAAAGATTATTGTATCATCTTTAAGTAGTTCTTTACTTATATAACTCTTTTGAGCAGATGTTAAGTTCATATTTTTATTTGCTTTAATTATGCATTTTATTTAAACCTAAAGCATGTCAGAGGAGAGTTAACAGAGTAGTACCATTTTAGCATGCATTTGAAATCAGAGTCAATACAAAATTAATCTTCAACATCATCAGCTTAACAGCCAACTAAAAGCTTTTTGTGAATTAACTATAAAATGAACTATTCTTTTATACTCCAGTGTTAGGGAAACAACAATTAAATTGTTTACAGTTAGTGAATAACAAAGAAAATCTATATCATTAGAACTTAACCGCGTCATCCTTAACATTTGTGCAACATGGAGAGTTCATAATTTAATACTTATATAAATTCCATATATATTATAAAAGTATTAAGTTTCCTGGGCTTTAGGAAGGTTTAATTTACCGGAGCTTTAGAAATTTATAATATGTAAGGAATATAAATTCTCTACATAGTATAAATGTATTAAGTTTATTTTATATAGCAAATATACGAAATTCTATATTTAATTTTAGAAAGCTTTAATCATATAGCCTTGACTTAAAAGAGTCCAATAGTTAAATTTGATTAATCATTATTAAAGTTATCGATACAGGCTTAATATGAATTTTATTTTTTACACCTCAGAAGGGGGCTGCGGTGGCTCAAAGGATAGAGCGTCCGCCACTGAAGGAGATGATTCAGGTTTGAATTCCAGAAAAGGCTGGTCGATGCGAATTCTGCACCCGGCTCGCACCGACCGTAAAATATCCTCAGTGGTAGACGGATCATGGGTTAGAGCCCCTTACCGTCGGATAAACCATGAAAGTTTTCGTGGTTTTCCTCTCAGTGTAACGCATATGCGAATTAGTTATATTGAAAGTCCTCTACAAAAGCAAATTTCTCCCAATGCTTCATCCAAGAATTCAGTTGTCTTCTGGATTGAGTTCAAAATTACAAAGCTTCGGAGTTGACCATTAGTAACCGTAAATTAAAAAATTGGGTCGGCTGTTCAACACCAATAATAAAATAAAAACAAAACACCATATCAATATCAGCAGCTTGTTACCTGTGAAGATCGAAGCAGTCAAAAACAATTTGAATTTATAGTAAACAATTTTTAATTATTAAGATGTGGAGCAGAACAAAAATTTTGAAAATTCAGGGAAAGTTTATTTTTGGGAAAATCAATCTTTGAAATATTTATGTTTTCCAAATTTTACTATAGTTGTCTCTCGAATATTGAAAATCTTGTTTTCAATCGATATACATGAATTAATATTTTTTTTTTTTTAAAATTGATAAAGCAAAATTTATAATTTTAAACTGAAATTATTTTTAAAAATTGAAATACTAGCAGCAAAGATTGTAAAAGACTAATTTATATGAAGATAATTTTATTCAAAATAAATCAAAAACCGTAATCAAAAATTAAAAGCATACCATATTAATCTTTAGTATTTCAAACTTTTATTTAATTGGGTGACAGCAGCTCGAGAAGAAATGAAATGATTATGCCTAATCATGTGATTTAAATCAGATTTAATTGGATACTTCTAAGGGGCCTCACGCGTGTATCGAACTTGATTGGCTTCTGAATCGACGAATGTCACGATTTACTTACGATGACGTCACATGCAGGTATCCAACTCTCTTATAGAAGATTTTTGAATAAAATCTTTTTCGCTTATAAAATGATAAAATATCAGAAAAAAATCCAAATGAAAATGCATAATTTTTTAAAACATTTCAAAAATTAAATTTAAATATCCTGATTAAGGATCATTTTAAGTTTTAGTATTTCAAACTTATATTTAATTGGGTGACTGCAGCCCAAGAAGAAATGAAATGATTATGCCTAACCATGTGATTTAAATCAGATTTAATTGGATACTTCTAAGCGGCCTCACGCGTGTGTCGAACTTGATTGGCTTCTGAATCGACGAATGTCACGATTTACTTACGATGACGTCACAAGCAGGTATCCAACTCTCTTATAGAAGATTTTTGAATAAAATCTATTTCGCTTATAAAATGATAAAATATCAGAAAAAAATCCAAATGAAAATGCATAATTTTTTAAAACATTTCAAAAATTAAATTTAAATACCCTGATTAAGTATTTTGAATATTTTATATAAATTAAAATATGCTGAAATCGAATTTTTTTTTTACTCATTTTTTTTATTTAAAAAAAAAAAAAAAATAGATTTTCAGACTTCTAAATCAGAATTAAAATTTTTCGGCAACTAAACACGAGATTGCATAATCCGAACATCCGGGACACACAACTACGTAACTATTATTTTTCCGTCTAAACACGCCAGGTGAAATAAGGTAAAATAACGCAATGACTATTTAACATAAAAGTAATACGTCATACACAGCGACAGAGCGTACATGACTGTTTTGGTTATGACGAAGAAGGAAATGGAAATCGGGCGAGGCAAAACTACCGTCATCAGAGCATTCGATTTTTGTATTCACCCACATGTCCTCGGACGTTATTATTTTTATTTTGGCCATCACACCTTCCTCGTTACTTTTTTTTTTTTTTTTTTTTTTCCTTTCGCAACCGTGACCATCGTTGTCACGTTCACCGTACTTGGAAATTTTAAAGCAGCACTATTTACAATTCAATGACACATCAATAGCTTTAGAAAGCGAAAGAATGGATATAGATAGTAGGATGAATCTAAAGAACTTAAAAAATTTTCAGAAAGAAAAAAACAATTTTTAAAAAATGCTAAGTCCACAATGAATAAATCTACATTACGATCTAATTAAAATTTAATGAAATAAAGTTTCTTTGATAAATTGCTCCCATAAAACGAAATAACAAAAAAATAAATAAAGGTGTAATTGGATGTTCTTTGTTTAACGGAGCAATTTTCCACTTATGAAGAAACTTGAAGCAACAATTTTTAAATACTTTAGCAGCCGTCGAAGTTTTACTTAGAAACGTGATAAAAATCAAAAAATTTTTAAAGATGCATCCATTTGATCAATCAAATTAAATCTTCATATTTTCAAACATAAAATTTAAAACTTTCCTTGAACACAAAATATAAAAAAAAATTTAAAAAAACTTTTTTCGAGCAATTATAATTAACTCTTAAATAGCACGACATTATTTCACTTTTAAAACTAGTTTCAACCCTTCCGTTGCCACTTATATTGGCAAAATGTGTTTGAAAATCATATTATTTTAAAAATTTCTTAATTTTTATAAAACAAACTCGATATTGGTCATAAATACCAGCATGCCTGAAAGTCAAATGCAATGATATAATCACAAGTGAAGGCAAAGCAGAGAAGAAAAAAAATTTCAAATATCAATCACTACAAGATTGTCCTGTGGGTTGAAATAATTTTTTTTTTTTTTTTAATGAGTAATACGAAAAAATTTTCCTGATGTTTAAAAAATATTGACTGCGGGGTGAAATAGGGAATTTAGACCACTTTTTGTTTATTATTTTGTAGGGAATTTTTATCATTTCACACAAAAAAAAAAAAAAAAAAAAAAAAAAATAAAAAAAAAAAAAAAAAAACATTCCCGCGATGGAGGCAAATTTTCAGCGAACAATTTTTTGTGTAGATCATACACAAAAAATTATTATTAACGCCTATTTCCAACTTTCGAAACAAAAACTAATTTCTGTTTTAAGCTTAGTATAATGTTGGAAGCTTTGGAGGATATTTGATACATGTTTAAAATTCTGCTAATCATGAAAATTGGTACAAATTCCGCCAAAAACTAAATTGCCGGCGGAATTAAAATTTAAATTTATTTTTTGCATTGGATAATATACAAAATACGAATACAAAAAAAAGTTGATAAATGGCTCCATATATAGGAGTAAAAGATGAATAAATAAATAGCTGGGAAAAACAAAGAGGTCGCTACCCACATACATTATCGCTTATTCACTTGAGTTACTCAATTCTTTCTCGAAATAACATATTATTTCATTTTATCAACACCAAATCGTTTCATATTGTAACCACCGCATATTTAAAGGGAATCGGAAAAAAAAAAAAATTTTTAAAAAATGTTTAAATTAATGTTTTAGAACAATTGAAAAAAATATGTAGCACAAATTATTTACAAAAATAAATTGCGCGACAATTTTTTTTTAAACCTTTTGCACAAGTACCGCCAAACTTTTCAGGAAAATTTTTATTTTTTTATTCTAGAGCAAATCTTGTATGAATCGAAGCAGGGTTGGAACAAGTTTGAAGCAATTTAGTGTGAAAATGTCTGTTTTGACGCAACTAATGTAGAACGGAGCGATAATCTCATACTGTAATAAATAAAAATAACATTATTATATAGCAACAGTAGAACTTCGAATAATGTGAGGTCATGAAAGAGAAACTTGTATTTGTGCCATATACGTTTTATAACTTCTGTCTCTGACGTACAATCTCTTATCTGCAACTTTCGATTACTCACACTCTCTCCGCATTTTTTTTATCCCCCCCCTCCTTTATTTTCGGAAAATTTCTCAATTCATGAAAAAACCTCTTTTAAGATGGTGTTTAAAAATTCAATACTAGATTAACTCAAAGACACAAAAGACTTTTTATAAATTCTTTGTATAGAATACTGTGATTTTGAGAAGATAATTCGCAGTTTTCCTTAAGGAAAGGGGCAAAAACGTTGAAATTACAACTAAGCTGCTGGAAATATTCAAATTTATTTTTTGCATTGGATAATATAAGTAAGCTCACGAAAAAAATTTTTATGAATGGTTCCATATTTAGAAATAAAGATGAATAAATAAATAACTGGAGGAAAAAAGAAAATTCATCCACGTTCTAACTTACTCAATAGATCTAAACAATTCTTTCTGGAAATAACCAAATTTATATTTTATATTGTTACACTATGTAAAGGTAAGAGATTATCTAAACATTTAAAAAATAATATGGTTAAAAGTCATGTATCATTAATTTTGAAATATGATGAAGAATTTTATGATTTTTGGAAGAAAAAATTTTAAGCTTACATCATCCTATAGATTTTACTATAAAAATATCACGCTTAAAAACATACTTAATATTATGCCGAAACAATGCATTTCATGTCTTTGGCAGCGCACTACGTTTTATTCATTTCTCTTAATAAAATATTAATTTCTAAAAGTAACAGTGTTCCAAGTTATACACTGAGATAATAGAAGATCGAGAAATTATATACTCATGCGCGTTTTCCACGATTTCTCCTATTTTTTGTAACTATTGCAATACAATGCAATACAACTTCGCTATTTATAACTAACCATTGTAATACAACAACGGCGCTATTATTTTTCTGGCGAAGATATTAATCTTACACTACATAATTCTTGAAAAAAAAAATTTTAAATTTATTTTAAAACTTGACGTAGAAAAATTGATTTCTGAAAAAAATAACACGCCTGAATGAAGTGAAAAAAAAACATGTTTAAATTTTATGATTGATATTTAAGAAGAGAGGACGAAATAGAACGGGAAAATAAACACTACAAGCCAATCCCTTTAAATCCCAATTGAATAACTTTATTCCAAGCTTATTCGAAATAATATTAGATATTAAAACAAAAATTATCTTCAAAAATGTTCTACATTTATGAAACAGCCACAAGCATTATTTACTTTGACTCAAAATTCGATAATTTTCATTTAAAACACGGCCCTCAGGGTTAGATTTAATTAACAAATCAAACGGTGCGTCGATATTTTTTAAAAAGCGCAATCATAACTTTCCACTTCAGTTTTCATCCAATTGAGACTTTAGGGAGGGCGCACATTTGAAAACTATATCGATAAAATGCAAATCGATCGTTTTCGAATCGTTATCTTTCCATTCTCGAGTTTCAAATGGCACAAGATGAGTGAGACAGGGGGTGGGGGGGTGGGGGGAATCAAGGAGATGAACCTAATTACAAGGTTCCGCAGTCATTAAGAAGCCATCTTCAACCTCAAATGCACAGCGCTCCAAGGTTCTTCTTCAAAACTTTAATGAATTTCCTGCAACCAGTGAATAAATACCTAACGCTTAACGACTTCGTAAGCCAAGGGAGTTGGGAACTCGTGAATAGCATTATGTGATTCCCCTTCGCTATAAAGGTTAAGGTTCTTGAAAGAGCCCAACACATGAAGTTGAAACTATTTTTTTATAAGCTGTGGGGAAAAAGGGCTTACTTATTAATGAAATAGCAGAAAAAGAGATTATCTCTTTCGTATGGTATTGTTAAGCCAGTCTACGGTTAGCAGACCAAGGACATCCTTGCCTTTCATTACAAAAAGTAGGGGTAAAATTCTCTTCAAAAGTAAGTTTCGTAAAATTACTAAATATTTCTGTTAAAAAAATAAAGGAAATCATACAAATTCTACACAATTAGACTAATATTTAAAACGCACTAGAAAAAAAAGAAGAAAAAAAAAACATATGAAGGTGAAATTTTTTAACCTAACATATTCATTAGAACAGAAGAATTGACTTAAAAGTTAGAAAGAAGACATATAATTTCAAAGAAATCGGTTGCAAGGTACGAATAATAATTCCAATGAAATTAAGATAAAACAGAGAAAAGTTATCGGCATTCCTCCAAATTTTAAAGCGTAAACTGAATTACGGTGATAATTTTCGAAAATTCTTACGAAATCAGAGATTTTGAATAAAAATATTTTATCCGCGCGTTCGTGGAAAATCAATTGTCCATCGCTTTCTAGACATAAATAAATGAATAAAATATAAAAACACATTAATCCAAAACAAGATTTCTTTAAAAACATGACATTCAAATATTTTATTATTATTTTTATAAATGAGAAAATAAATAAAAATGTAGCCAAAAATATAGCAATGTAGCCAAAATACAAATGCAAGTCGCGTAACGCGAAAGGATATAAAAGAAGCGAAGGTCGAATCCACCGATGCAAGAACTATCATCTGAATCTAGTCTGCGGTCCTCCCAGTCTCTAACCTGTAATCTAATGAAAGTAACACTGGCAACACCGTCATTTACGTAATATGCGAACACAGAATTTACGCCAAATTATATCCAACTACACGATGTCTCAGAAGATCACTTACGATAGGTAATGTAATGCTAATGCAAGCGAACCAAACACAACGTATCTTTCGAACAGTACGTGATTAAGGAAAGGGAAGGGAAAAAAAAAAGTTGGAAATAAGCTAAAAGACTTACAGAAAGGAAATTTTAGATCATATACGAAAAGAATAATTCACGACTTTTTTTTCCTCAGTATGCGCATTGTCATTTCTATGAATAAGGAAAATATTGAGGAATTTAATAACCAGTGTTTATATTTTGACGAAAACGCAATGGAGCTTTGATATCCAGTACGATGCTAAATAATGAGAGTATGCCATTGAGATAATGAGTTAAGCCATTTCCATATGCTAAATAATGAGCGTTCAGTAAATATATTTTCAAACTACAAGTCGACTTTAAACAAGCTAGTACCATGATATGAACTGTTACAACCTTAGATTAATATTAGAATTAGTTAAATATTGGTGTCGTAAAGGATTATGCATGTTTTAAGCTGTCAACAAATCAGTCAGAAAAAAAGAATACTCCACCTTCCAAAGTTCTGGATATAATGGAAGATTTTTGGTTTTTAAATTTCTCTCAAGAATCAGAAAAAAGAAATAGTTCTGATAGCTCAGTTGTCGAAATTTGTTTAACAGAAATTGAAACTTCTGTCGTGGTGAAACCTGCAGTTAAAGAACTAGGGAAAAGATAGAATAGGATACCAACGATATCAATACTGATAAATTCACCAGGTCTGCCCAGAAGAAACACATTTTTTTTCAGAAAAAAGTCGAAAAACAGAAAATATTCTTTTACAAATAAAATTAAAGTTAATTAATGAAAATTGAACATAAAAGATTTAAGATATTATTTAAAAACAAAAATGAAATATATTAGAGGTTAAATTAATAAATAAAATAAAAAACATAACTCGAACTACACTATGGGGTGGAATACCACAACTACCGATTTAATTTACTCAACAAATTGTTTCAGCTTCTTTCATTTTTTAACGAAGATAATTCCTCTTTAAGTTCTGGAACTGATTAGGTATTTAAATAAAGAACCTATATGCAAACATTCTTAGAGAGCAAGTATGTAAACTCGAAATATTTTTAGTTGAACTCGTGTATATAAATGCGGATGAGGTTACATATTAAAGAATTACTTTTAATGCTACCTGTAAAAGTAACTATAAAAAGGATTCCAAAATTAAAAGAACTCAGACATTTCCTATATTATAAAAGGAAGAAAAAAACATTAACTTAATACGAGAATTTTGAAATTAACTGGATGACAGTGTTTGCCAGACACAAAGTAGATGAAGGCGATCGTGCAAGTTATAATTCCAAATAAGCATTGAATTCATTTGTGAGCAATTCTGAATGATGCTAAAGATTAATTTTAACCTACGGAACATTGTGATAACGTATTAACTTTTTCATCATAGAAGTTAATACGAGCTGTCAAAGAAATATTTAAAAAATAAATGGCGCAATTTCTTTTTCCAAATGGCTCATAAAAAATGGAGTCAAAAACACTTTATGTAAATGAGTTTATACGTCACTACCACTACATTTTATCAAATATTTATTTTCAAGCAGATAATAAGTTCAAAGAACGTAATTGATCGAATTCATCAATAAATTATCTTTACTGTCTCTTTCAAACAATATTATAAAATTATCTAAAACTCATCATTTTGAGAAAACACATTACATTTTTATTTTTATAAAGCACACCAGACATTTTAATTTTATTATTTTTTAGAACCATTAGATTTTTTCCGTCATAGCGACCCATAGAATAAATTGCATTTATAAACGAAAATGTAATACGAAACAAATAATTTCCAGAACGCAAATTTTTAAAAATGAAATCTATTAGTAATTGAAAACTTGTAGTAATCATGCCGGACCACGTGATTTAAATCAGATTTAATTGGATACCTGTAAGGGACGTCACGCGTATGTGTCGAACCAGAGTGACTTCTGAATCTTTTTATATTACTTGATATATGAAATGTATAAGTTATTTTATTTAGATATTATTATTAGTACTATTTTACTTTTTTTCTAAAAAATTTTTTAAAAAAATGGCGTCTAAAATTCATACTTTGTTATGGTAAGTCAAGTAATCAAAAATAATAATTGAAATGTTAATTTTTACTCGATGTCATCAAAATACCTATCAATCACCATAGAACAGATTAGAAGGAGAAAAAAATTTGTTATCGTCTGTACTTATATGTAACAAAATAAATATATGGAACCATGTAAAATATAATAGCCATAAAAATCAAAGCAGTAAAACCCACGAAAAGTTTCAATTGCAATAATTATTCTTCTGGCAGGACCACATGCAGCGACATTGCTTTCATACATCACCGTCCACGCTATCTCCGGAACACTCCATGGTTCGGATACACGAATAAGAAATAATGAATCGATGATTCAATGACTGTCAAATGACTGCGTGAATTATATAGAAAATATTATGCATTTATCACCAAAATCCAGCTTGTACAAGTAAAGGTAAATGGATTCTATTAATATCGCGGAGTATAAAAAAAATATATAAAAAATTTATCACCAAAATACAGTTTGTATGAATATAAGGAAAATGGATTATATTAATAGAGTGGAATATATAGAAAATATTACACGTTTATCACCCATATCTAGCTTGAATGAGCATAAGGAATATGGATTCTATTAATAAATTATATATATAGAAAATATTATACATTTATCACCAAAATCCAGCTTGTACGAGTATAAGGAAAATAGACTCAATTAATAATCTATTAAAAATTTCAGGAAAAGGTAAATGTACACTGAATTTTACTCCAAATCGAACTTGACTCTTTTTTGCGTTTTCAGAAAGCTCACTGCAAGGAAAATGATGAATTAAAATTATTTTCTGGAAATAAGGTGTGAAGAATAGAAAAGAGCACCAATACATATGTAATAAGCAACACACGCAATTCTCCAAATTTAAATCGTATTTTCAAGGAAACGATATTTCTCAATCCCTTCCCTTCTCGGAAATTATTCAAACGATTTTCCATTACGCTTTTATAAGATTATAGAGAATAAAATTGTACGATTTCGAACTTTGTATAAGCTCCATTGGGGAAAAAATTTGAAAATTCGCATTTGCCAGGCGATTCTCGTTTGCAATGGACCCATTCGCTATAATTTATTGAAGAAGAAAAAAAGTGCGACGAAAACAAAATACTTACACACGGTTAAATTTTTAATTGCGTTGGGCGAATATTGAAACAATTATGAGAGTCGTTAGCAAGTACCTTCGGATAGGAATCAGTAGAGAGATTTAGTACTTTCACGTACAGCCTGTACGTTACGTACGAGAATGAGTGAAACACAACGTGTAAGTTCTAAATATTCCTACACACATTAAGTTTCCCAGAATGCATTCTGTTCCTCGACGCATTAAGTTTCCATAATTTATTTTAACTATTAATATAAAATATAGTTTAAAACATACGGAATATTATAATGTAAAAATTAATTAGTAAATGATTTTATTTACTTGCATTATGCAATCAATAAATTTATTTTAAAATAATTCGTTTACGAGATCGTTAATAGTGTTCCCCTTGGAATGAAAGATCAAACCATAACTAAAATATTAGATTACGTATGGAATAAATTATTTATGCTAATATATTTTTCCATTTACTTGAAGAGAGAGAAGAAAAACCAGATTTAAGTGTTTTAATGGAAAAACAAATATTACATCAACTCGTTTTCCATGTTGATTTTTATCTTCGAAAAGCATCTAATTTCAATTCGTTAACCCATGATCTACCAGTAAAACATGGATACCTAATCTGTTTAATGGTGTTTGATAAATTTTCTCTAAAATAATGGTAGTTCAAAAATTAGATATAAAGAAATTGTGTTATAGCAAAAAATAACAATTAAAAGGTAAACATAATTACATATTGCTTTTTCTAATTTATGTTTATATCAACCCCATGATATATGATACTGCAAATGAAATTACCTAAACATCAATAAAATTAAATAAAAAAAAGTAAGGAAAATATTAATTATTAATTCATAGAATAATTATAAAGTAACACTTTCGTTTTAAAATGACTGAACAATTTAAAAACAAATTATTAAATATTAAAGAAGCTAAAGAAAACGGTTCAAAATGTCTGACACAATTAAATAACGCATATGCTTGGAAGAGACAGCAATTTAAAAAAAATAAGAAGAAGAAGAATATTAAAGGAGCCAGTAAAACGGTTCTAAAATTTATGACAAAAATATATACTGGATCAAATTATTCTTCAGATGATATCAAAACCAGATGAAACCAGATTAGGAGATAGAAAATACTATCAAATTTCTTGACATTTTTAAAAAATTATAACAATGAAATTAAAAACTTTCATAGCATCTTCATCACCTAAAGGATTTCTTTTCAAATACCCGATTTAATTTTGCACTAACCCTTACATATTAACATTAAATTTCACAAATCGATTCGTTTTACAAATTATTTTTTAGAAAAAATTGCACTCCATTTATTTCCTCATAAGAAATTTAATTAATAATGCAATTTTATAATAAATATTCTTTAGAAGTGAAGGAAAATCACATATAGTAGATAAAAAGTAAGTTTTTGATGGCAAAAAAGTTTAAATTTTTTGCGAGCTCAATGGCAACATTAGACCAATTGGACAGCTGATGATGGCAGAGTAAGCAGGGTACCTCAGGATGTAATTTCCCAAATGGGCAGAGAAATGTGTTCCGGTTGGCTGAAATTGAATAATAGATAATCTTTCGATCTATAGCCAGTCATGTTAAGAAACAGAATTCGTATCGGCCCAGTGCATTACTAAAATTTCGCAGAGTGGAACGACAGATATGAAGAAAAAGATCTACCACACAAAATTTCTAATTCGAATGCGTGGATCATGAAAGGGAATGTGAAACAAAGAGAAATGGCTGTCGTAAGTAGAGCAACATATGCCTAAGCTGTTGTCAAGAGCTTATCCACTCTAAATTACCTTCAAGACAGCTATTTAACTTTAGTTGTCGACTTCAAATGTATTTCAGATTCTTTTATTTCCCAGATCAACTCTAACAAAACAAATATCCTCAACTAACACAGCACACCGAATTTAATACGCACGTAAACATGCTCCATCAAATATTAAAATGAAATACGAATGAAACCACTTGTTTAAGAGTGAATAGGTTGGAACAGTTGTTACCAACTGGCAGTCCGCGAAGCCTTTTTTGTGGCCCGCGAACTAAAATAGATTAGTCGTCATTTTTTTACTGACAATTTTCGTAAAAAATCTATATGGGTTCAAAATACTTTTCTTTCATTAAAAGTTTTAGTACTATGTAAGTTTTAATACCAACCTTTTTAAAATTTTATATCTTAACAGTTGGATATCTGTTGCACATTAATTGTTTAATACATAGATGCACATTAAAGTTATTGTAGCCAGAATTTTTTTTAATATGCAAATAAATATTTTTTAGAAATCTACTTCTTATTTTAAATTGTAATTCAATACTTTTATTTTGTACAGCTTGATAAAAATCTGACTTTAATGTTCTTTCAAACATAAAAGAGTCTTATATATAATTTTGATAAAGTTGCAGCCCGCTATTTTACTGGTGTTTTTAATTGCGGCCCCCGGCCTCATGTAAGTTGGGAACCCATGGGTTAGAATATGAGCAATGTTAGAATATGTAAAAATTTATAACTGAAAACGTACAATTTCCCCAGGCGCAATATACTTTTTTATTGTTCTTACAAGAACATTACGAATCTGATTTAATTTTCTGAAATTGATTCTTCGAATTCAAAGTAATTAATTGATAATTACACAGCTTAATATTCAAACTGAACAACATTTGAAAAAACGAAACAAAAAAAAAAGATTAATAAAAATAATTCTAAACAGGATAGCAAAACATTCACGTCAGCTCAAGATGACTAAAAAAAAAACGCAAAGGTTAAAAAAGCAATCACACAAACTTAATTTTGCAGACAGACCATAAATTGAGACTTAAATTTCTTATCTTTATTTAAACATCGAAGGGAAAACGTGTACTTGTTCTTAAGCTATATCTTAAACTTATCACTCAAATGACTTTAAGGATAAAATTGCCTGGAAAAATTATTGCTAACTTACCTTATTCAATCCAGCTAGAATGTCTAATTTAAAAATAGGATATCTTATGCGAATGTGTGGTTAGCATTAATACTAAGTTCCTTATTGACTTTTCAAAAATAATTTACCCTATAAAATAACGTTTTTCATTAGACCTTTCAGACTCTTTAAACCAATAACAACGTTAGTTTTCACTTAAACCAGCACGATATATGAAGTAGAATATTCGAAATATAGTTCATTGTATCGTTCCAGTTTGAAAAAATATTTAATTTTTTATAAAATATTAATATTTATAAACTTTAATTAATTAAATATTTAATACATAATAACTAAAAGTATTTTTAACTGGTTAAAAACTTTATTCACTTAAAAAATAAACAAATAGGAAATGTATAGAATTATAGTAAACATAGGAATAAATATAGGAAATGTTTAAGAAATATAGAAATTGTATATTTTTTAAATGAATGAAGTTTTGAATCAAGTAGTATCTTACTGCTTTCTTGGGATTATTTATTTAAAAATGTTTTTATTTATCATATAGGTTGTTCTTTCATATTAAATTAAAAATAAGTATTTAGGTCATCAAATGTAAAGTATCTAAATTATATGTGCAAAATATTCAAATTATTGCTCCATTACCTTTCAAGTTTGAGAACATTACAATTAAAAAAGTTTTAGTTTATCATCAACACATGTGACACAAAAAGCAGAAGTTGTTCATCCATAACAAATTTATAAGAGCAAAATATTCGAATTAAGTCTCTTGTATCTTTCCAGTTTGAGAACATCTAAAAGCGCATAAGTATTTTGTTCACATAGTAAAATATTTAAAGTGAACATAGGAACTAATGTACAGTAGTTGATATGTGCAAATTATTCGAAGTCAGTTCCATGTTTCAAATGTACTATTTTTTAAACTAGAGCGCAATTACGTATTCATTTTCCATGCTGAAATGAGAAGTATCAAATGTGCTGAACGAATTTTTTTCTTCTTTAAAAATTATATTCGTGATGAAATAGATATCGGAATAATAATTTTTTTTTTTTTTTTTAAAGTTACATATTACATTTGTTGATTGCATTTTCTTTAAAAATCACATTCATAATAAAATGATAAATGAATGTTACTTTTCAAATAAATTATATTGATCAGAACGGTTAACAATACCTTTTTGTCTACTTGAGTGTTGTTCAATGTAATTCAAATAATGCGATGAAAATCTACAAAAATTTCATCTACTTTGTAGTGTAGCCAGAAACAGGCGGCGATCATTATATTTCATGAAATGGATCTCATTTATTGAACAAAATATGTTATGAATGCCTAAATTTGGACCAACCTATATATCACCAACATGTAAAGAATATAACCGCATAAAAAGAACTAATTTCAAATTCAAATGTACATTCCATGCTGAATAACAAGTTGGGACAGATAATCAATAATATTGAGTCTATGTGTATTTTATTGTTTCTTTTAACTGATTAAGTGTATTTGTTGCAAAGCAAAAAAATGTTAAATGTAACACAATATCTTTTAGAACTAGGTTATTTTTTAGGAAGAATTAGTAATATAATTTATACTAGCCAATAAATGTTAATTTAGATTTTATTTTTTAGCAAGCATTGATTTTATGCTTTCGATTTCTGAATATTTCTTTTCAAAAAGTTAACGACTTCCACAGACAGTTAACTATAGTGCACCCACCCTTAATGATGATGGTGAATAATTACCATTATTTATTTTCAGGAACAAGTTTTAAGTAGGGTTCTCGTTTTAGAATCTATGATTCATTGATAACGTCAGGATGGTCACAAACACACTGAAAATAAACTTTCTGGCTATCAAACAGATTTTATCAAATTTCTCCAATTTTTGTAACTGATGATATAAATTAAAAATAAAAAATTAATACAAGAATAAACGAGAGAAACACATTGGTTGAAATGATTCAGGTAGTAAAAAGATATATTTGAAGACACACATTTTATTTTATGCTGTTTATAACGTACAAAGAATAACATTTGCAATCAGTTAACATGAACGATAGGATCATTTATACGTCATCACGGCGCTTTTCTTTAAGTTTCCCAACGGATTTTTGCGACCTCTAGCGACACGAAAAGAAAACGATTATCGTATTAGACACTTAACGGTTTATAAATTATTGTCTCAGTCATATTTTTGTTTAAATCTGTACGATTATATTTGCAGCATGAATGAATAATATTTCTTTGAATGAATAATATTTATAGTTCTGAGATTGAGATTTTTTGCCTTAAAAATTATTGATTAGAGATTGGATTGCGAGAATTTTCGATAGTATTTCGAAATTTATTTATATTGTGCATTTATCAGAAATTTAAAACTTTCTAATCAATTAATTCCAAATCTTTTTATCTTAGATTTTATGTTGTTATATTATTCGTAAAAAGT
Source organism: Parasteatoda lunata (assembly GCA_949128135.1). NCBI lineage: Eukaryota > Metazoa > Arthropoda > Arachnida > Araneae > Theridiidae > Parasteatoda > Parasteatoda lunata. The sequence continues at coordinate 48,510,884 of OX421977.1, forward strand.
GTTTCTGTCATGTTTTTATTGGCATATGTTTATCTCATTTTGTTATACGAATTCGCCTATAAACAGAAAACGTAAAAAATCCACATTAATAATGCGTTTCCGAATTTATTCTTCTATTAATTTAGAAATAATGGTGGTGATTAAAAGATTAAAGATAATCCATGTAAATTTGAAACAATTATTTTATTCACCATTGAAAAAAAAATTAAGAACAAGAAAAATACTGAGAAATTAAAATATTTAAAATGAATTATATGAATTATATTATTTTTATTTATTTTATATGTCTTTTTTCTTTATTAACAGTATAAAATCCAAGAATTAAGATTTAACATCCGGGAATTCTACAGAACTGAAACAAAGAAACCAAACGATTACAATGATCTTCATAAAATAATAAAACGATTAACTCACAAATTAGCTAATAGTTAAGCTTTTTATCGCAGCGTAATGCTGAAACCCTTTGAATGAGTATGTTTGGGTTGCCATTTTGTCGCGCTCTGTAACAAAAACGCTTTCCTTTGGGCGTTAGAGTGGAATCTCTAGGCATAAATGTTTATAATGCAATACTATAAGCTTAATACTGAAGAGACAGTAATATTTTCTAAAAAAATATTAATTTAACTTATTGTTAAATAAATATTTTTTTTAATTAAAAAAACGTTAAACAATTTAATAAATATAAAAAAATGTAAATGCATAAAAAGGCACCAAACAAAAAAGTTTTCGAAGTTAAGTATTAATTGATATACATTTAACTAAAATGTTAAATCTATAGCTCAAAATGTTTTATTCGTTATAATGAAAAGAAATGTTGATATACTAGTAGCGAAAGAGAAAAAACTATTTAACACTATGAAACTATTGATCATGAGTGTTAGATTCAAACCTCGTGTAGGCCAGAATTGCGTTTATGATTCAGGGAAATACATGAATCAGGGAGGGGGGGTAGAAAATTAGAATTTCTCCAATAATTCTATCACTAAAAATTAAAAATTTAGGTTATTCTGGAATTTAAGCTAAATTGTTTGTTTCCGAGTTCAGCTATTCTTTACTTTAAATTTCTTTTTTATTCATTTCTAATTCCTTACAGAAATGTTTACAAGCGATGAAATTATTAAATAATTATATTTTTCAGTAAAGAGAACAGCAAAATTTTTATTTATTAATTCCATAGTGCAATATACATACATTGTTTATGAGGAGAAAACATTCCGAGTAAATAAATAAACCATTAAACACGCTGTAACAGAAGGATTATTAAAAAAGAAAGGTAATAACCACTATTCCCCAATACAAAAGAGAAATTATGACGAGGTGGGGACAATAAGTTATATTTTTGGATGGATAGGTTCGCTCTCCTGTCCTTCCAAAATCTTGTCAACACCATAAAGGATGATGGGCGTTTCTGCATTATGCCCCCCGCCCCTCTTTGCAGTGGTTCTATATCATCTATCAGACCCCCCCCCCCCGCATAAAATGGAAAAAGAAAAAAAAAGGGACGTCGCCGTCCACCAAAAAGAGGGAATTCAACATCGAAACTGCTGAAAAAAAAGTCTCCATTGCAGTTTCTAGAGCTTTTATTTCGCAGATGGTAGGACTCTCTGAGCACAAAATGAAAATGGGGTCGGTTGCCTTTCCTCTTCAGATTGGGCTTCTGAAAATGCAGCGGTAGGCACGGGGGAAATGATAAAAACGCACCAGCGGAGGGGAAACGGCAAGCTAGACGGCATTTCCGTGCCTAAGAACGACATTTGGGAGTTAGCGTTTTTCCTTGGAAAAGGAAGGCAGACGGCTGTTTTGATAACGTCCTCTTTTACCTTCGAAAGAACCAAGTTTTGGTCGAGCAGGAAAACGGTACTTTTGGCTTTAGTTAAAACTGACGACAGAGCACAAAGTATTGACATAAATAGATATAGAGATTAGAGCTGAACGATATTCTGAAATATCCATTTTTTTGTTTGTCAATATCGCTGAAATTAGTATATTTTAAAATGTATTCTTAGGATATAAAAAATTATACGATCATCATCGACAACAATAGATATCGAATACGATAATATCGTAGACTTTATCGATAACAATAGTAATTTAATACGATATTATGCTAAATGATAATATACAAAAATATTGACCAATCTAAAAGTGATATGAATAATTTTATTCTATTTTATTGAACAGCCGACCCAATTATGAGCTCAATAATCAACTTGGTAGCCTTGTAATTTTGAACCTAACCCAGAAGGCAAAGTAACTCCTGGATCAAGTATCGGGAGAAACTAGCTTTCTTTTTGATGGAACTAACACACATTTGGGTCACATTGAAAAGGTAAACCTCCCACAGTTACCCCGACGGCAAGGGGATTCTAACCCATGATCCGTCGATCACTGAGGATATTTTACGTCAGATCTGTGGTCGGTGCGAACCGTGCGCAGAATTCGAATTAACAAGCTACCACAGAGATTCGAACTTGAGCCACCGCGGCTCGATATAAACTATTTAACCTTGGAAAAAAATAGCGCGATATATTGCAAATTATAAGAATTGATTGAAGAAAAAAAATTAAACTATCACGAATTTAGAAATTTACTTTTTAAATAACTGTTAAAAAAAATAACATATTCTAATAGGAAACCATTTTTAAATATGAGCAAAATTCATCCTCGTTAAGGCTTAAAAAGTACTTTCACAAAAACCAAATATGAGGCCGTTAAAGGTGACGACAATTATTTTTGCTAAAATATGCAAGTTACTTTGAATTGCTGTTAAATTAAAACAACTTGACTAAAGAAAATAAAAGGTGATAAATATCAATGCGATAATTTCATTTACAATAAGTTGTTGGCTGCAAATGCCGAAGTACATAAATTTAAAGCCTAATTTTTACTTGTCGTAAGTCTTAATTCGTGTTTAACTTTTCCTCAGTCTTTCCTCGTGCATAAATGCAATCTTTTTTACTTGCAAGTTGGTCAAGTTCTGTGAAGTTTAGTTTCTTAGCCTGAAACGTCACAGAACTTAGACTAAGTCACTTATGAATTTCACCACATTCAGATTAAGACAAATATGACACATACTAAGGCCAAGTTTATGATGCGTTTTTCTTCAAATTAAATATAGCTTTCTAATAATTAAAATATAGCTTAATCAGAGCTATCTTATCGATTTAAGGGTAAATGATATCAGAACTTAAGTAATTTTAACTAATAAAAATACAAAAACGTGACTCAAAAAAAAAAAATCTCAAAAAATATTAATAAATAAGTTTGGAATAAATGTGTAAGAAAAATATACTCAAAAGCGATTAGAAAATAAGCACCGTTTTTTTCTTCAATAATCGTTGACAAAACATGTTTCTAACGACAGCGAATTTAAAAACACTGATTTACCAACCTTAATTAATCAGCATTATTTCCTTGCTAATCCAATTTTATGGAATGAAATATAACTTAAAAGCTAACGGCAGAAAAAAAAATAAAATCGGGTCGCAGAAATGTAACTATTTCCTCAAAAAATATAAATATTCATTTTGGTTTAGACCAATGCAATTATACCGTTTAAAAAACATTTTAGCTTCTATTCTCATAATAATTTTTTAAAGAGCTAACTCTATCAGAGCTCAAATTAGCAGCAATTTATTACTTAATTTAATAATTTAGCAATTAGGCAGATTGACCCAATGTTAAAATTTGGGACACATTTTTACCTACTATTACAAAATAACTTTTTTAGTTATATTTTGTCTCTTAACAAAAAAATTACAATTCAGAAAAAAAAGAAGTTATTTTAAACTAGGGAAGATTAATGTTGATATGCCAAAATTTTTCAAAGTTTAAAATGACAAATTGAAAGATGGGGGAGGGAGCGCAACAAGGGAAAAAGTGTGTGTATCTAAGCTCTAAGGTCATTTAACAACAAAAAAAAAAAAAAAAAATGTTTACTTTAAGCAAATAAAATAAGGGCTTTTTGCTCACCCTCGATGAAAATATTAAAAATAAAAAAAGTACTCCAGAGGGAGCATTAGACTTTAGACGTTAGGAACAAGAGCTCATTTTTGCATGTCAAAAACTTTTTTCGTCAAAACTGATATTGCCTATACAATTAAAAAATAAAATAAAAAGCACTTCTCTCTCAGATAAAATATGGAACAAACAACCAGTGCATCTGTTTTTCATAGATAACGGCTTCTACTTTTGCTGTTCTCTGGAGAACAACTTTAGAAGATTATCAGTACAGAGGCGAAGTTATGCGGCTTCGGCCTCACCCTCCACAATCAACAAATAAAACCAGAGAACTTATTAGTGCTTCGTAGGGAGGGGGCTCATTGAAAGCAGGGAGGGTGAAAAGAGGGAACGACAATCGCCCTTGTCCAACTCAACTGTCAAGCTCAGATTGCAAAATTACAATCAGATCCTACTTTAAATAATAATATAAAAAAAAGCCCCGTTCTCCTTTATCCGCCCTCATGGTCTGGGCCTTGCAACAAGCGAGTTGAGAGGTCAAATTGCTTCTGATCACAGAAACGCATTCAGAATAGTTTGCAGTTTAAAAAAATTTATCAATAAATAAGTAGAGTATGAATTTCTTTTGTAACTCGCCCTTTGAAGCTACCAGTTGGATTTATTAAGATCCTTAAACGTCACGCAAAGATTTAACGCCGTCAGAGATAGAGGAAAAAATAAAGTACTAAACATTATCTAGGATTGAAAAGACGATAAAGCTGAACTTAAAAGGTTTCCTGGCAACGATAAAATGAGTACAATGAACGTCATTTTCGAAAATTCGTTTGCATCGAACGAACATCGACGTTCGTAAATAACTATTGCAACCAGTTTCTAAGGAATAATCAACGTAAAAAGAAATTCGTCTGACGTATTTGTAACAAAAGAACATACACTAGTAATAACTTATCTGAAAATAAAGAGATAAACAAGAAAAACGAAACAATGAAAAGAAAATAATAAAATGTATGATTATTTCTACCATTTTTTTTGTATTAAGTATAAAAACAATATTAACTTATTAACGTTAAAAACAATTTTAACACTTCAAATGAACATATCGCTTTTAATTCTAGAGATAGAGAAAATATCGAAATTGTATGTTGATTTCATTATAGTAAGATTTTGTATGAAATTAAAAAAATAGTAAGGTCGATGACTAATTATAAATTCTTCTCAAAACCTGAAAAGTAAAATTATTCTATAAAACTTGTTCACTAAGCAATGTTCTAAAATTAAACAAAAATTGTAATTAATAGCGTACTTTAAAGTATCATTGTTTCTCAATTCTAGTGGTTAGCGGAAAAATGAGCACCTGATAAAGAGTACCAGAACAAAAGCACCATACAATTATTATGTAATTGTAATGAAATCTTCTTCGAGGCGTTGAACCCGAAATTAATGCAATTCAAAAATTATTCGAAAGTAATTAGATATTTCTAAAAATAATTTTATGTGTTAAATTAATTTGAAGTTTAAAGAAAGGAACCTTCACCACCTCATTCAATCAATAATTAAACAAATTGTTAAGGATTTCTCAGCAGTTCAAAAATTTTTATCAGTTTCACTGATTAATTCTTTCAGAAAAATATAAAATTTTATTCGAATAAGAATAAATATTTAATTACATTAAATTCTGGCTCAACGGCTCGAATTGAATCGATCAACTGAAAAAAAGAAGAAAAAAAGCATCGAAAATGACGAGAGTACAAAAAAAGCACTTGGATAGCACCGAAAATAAAGCAAAACTTTACAATTATAAGAATTTAATGTTCCATTCAATTCGGGACTTCCGAGGTCAAATTTAATGAAGCTAATATTTTATTCTAATGAAATTAAATATTTTCTCAAAATATTAATTTACATATAAGGATCAATTTAAAGTTTCATAAAAAAGGAACTTTTCGCACTTCATATTATTTAACAAAATGATATGAAGTGCAAAACAAATTTTTAAACTCCAATAATTACATTTATTGTGTAATAGTATACAAATAATACCTTTACAACTAAAAACTTGTATTTTATTTATTTATTTTTAAAAATTGTATTAAAATGAAAAACCTTATAATTTTTGTTAATGTTTTTAAGTTATTTTTAGTTTCACCTATTATATAATACTGTTAAATGATACATAATATAAAATGATGTTCTTATGTATATTACATAAAAGTTTATTTACAATTAAAAAATATACATAATATTAGAAGTTCGTTTCCTCTAACTACAAATTAATTATTTTATAAATATTAAAATAATTATATTAATTATTTTTAAAGAAATATTTAATTAGATTTGCATAAATATTTGATTACACTAAATTTTTTATTCAAGGACAGAATCAAATCAGTCATGTAATTCATATAATTACTAACTTCCTCTCCCCCCGTGACACAACCAGAGCATGGAGTACCTCAAAGGTGGATTAAAAAACTTAAGGCCTGTTAATTGGTTTTTCATAGATTATTGTATGGTAATAACGGATACTTTTTAATACTTTTATTTTTAAAAAATGAACAAAACTTCTAGTGAAAAGCGATTTAATGACATCCTTAAATCATAATTTTAAAACTACATTTCTAAAAAAAAAAAATTTTTTTTTAAGGGAAAATATCCTTTTTTCTACATATTCAGAAAAACAGAACTGTGGTGGTGAGAACTCTCAATTCTACGGCAACTTAAGATTCAGAAAATTACGAGTAGATTTTTTACTAATTCATAGAGACAGGACCTTCAACAAAAAGTCTAAAAAGACAGTGTGCTCACTAAAAACACAAAATAAACTTTATCGGAAAACCTTTGTGGTGGGTATAAGCAAAACTAAAATACCTTACCATCTCAAAATGTTAACTGTGAAATTTCCAAAAAAAAATGCTGAAATATTCTAGAATTCCCACAAAATCAGACCAACTTCCGATGGCTGTTCATTTGACGATTTTGTATTCTATATGTTTCGAAGAGACTTTTAAAACACTCGTATTATTTTCATATTATTTATTACTTTCCCGGTCCCCAAACAATTGATCGTCCCCATGAGAAGAAACCTTTAAAACGAAATAATCATTCGCGCGCGTAAATGTAAAAAAAATTTCACTTCAAACTTTTCATTTTTTAACAAAAAGAAGCCCAAAAGCACTTATTTATAAATATGAGTAATATAAGAGTTTTGCCAAACTCTTTTAAAAATCTTAGGGTCTCCAACTTTAATGTCGCCAAGAGTAAGAGCACATTCTAGAGATCAAAGGCTTGTTTCAGTTATACAGGACTGCCAACTACTACGCTTTTTGCAGAATATTTTATAGAAAGGTAAACGATTTAAAAACTAAGGCTTTTCTGCCAACATTTTAAAATCCTCACCGCGAGAGAGCTGAAATAAAATGACATTTCATATGAACTTCTGTATCATTTAAAATGATCATCAAAATAATTACAAAGAATAATACATTAAAACAAACTCCCTGGAAGAAATTTTCCGAAAAAGCATAGAAAGTTGTCAGCCCAGGCATTATAAAAAAAAAAAGTTCATAAGCAATTACAAATATACTAACAATAGAAAAAAAAAGCTACTAATTATTTTGAAAATATTTCATTTGAAAAATTTAATGAGATGAATTTGTTATTGGTATATGCATATGCTGAAAATAAATAAAATAACCTGAATTACGATTTTTCAAAAAAGAACTGTTATAAACGCAGAGAATGGTTATAAAAAAAAAACGTAATTCTTTATTCTAGAATTTAGTTAATTTACTTTGAATTGAAAAGCTCGATATGAAATACTTATTAAATTTTTAATAAATGCACTTATTTTTCATAATTTATTTTATATATATTTAAACAAAAAAAAAATTTTTTTTAATTCGCTACTTTTTTCGTTGGCATTTTACATGCATACAAACCTGCGGAACACCTTTTGGGCACCGCTTTTCTAGATTGCCTATCGGACCGCGAATGCTACTTTAGTCGCTCAGCGACGGGCACAGGTGAAATTATAAGTGGGTGCCATGGTGACAGCGGGCAGGGATGAGGACACCTAATATGTATAAGGTAGAGCGCAGAAATGAAAAAATACACATAGGAAATAAAAAGGAAGAAAATAAAAATACTTACATAGAAAATTGTCTAAGAAGAACTCGCCCAGCCAACCATGTGACAAGTCCCCAGGCTCAAACCTAAGGGAGGAAAAAAAAAATCAATATTTAAATTAATCATTCAAAACATAATTGCATGAAATACTTCTTTCATTATCACTGTTCAATTTTTCTAGCAAATGCAAATTAGCCGAATGCACATTCACTTGAGATGTATAAAATATCAAGACAAATTTTTAATATTTTTTAATAATGTGCCTCGTAGATCTGTTACCGTCGAGGACAACTGTGACAGAAAAATGAATTCTTATAATGATTTTTACCAACAAAATTATAAATATATTATTATTAATTATATACAGTTTTTTTTAAATCATACGAAAGATAAATTCGATTTTAATCAAAATAAAGGTCTTTTTCTTTATTTTTCATTTAGAGTATTTAGTGGTTGTGACAGATCGATGATTAATAGCATCTATAAAATACGTAGGTTCAGAGTAGAAAAAGTATTAAGAGCTCTATTTTATTATCTCTAAAAAGTCAGTAATTAAAAAAAAAATTTGCTATCGAGTTTTTTTCAAAATTTGTTTTTCAACTTTTCGTTAAGATTAAAAAGAAAAAAACTTTTATCAAACACTTTTTCACTTAAATGGAACTATAACTCGACAAGATATTGAACCACCTAACTAAAAAATATTGAAGACAAAATTACAATATTCAGGAGAGAGAAAAAAAACTTCTAATAAACTTTTGAATAGATCAAATTAATTTCCTCAAGCGAAAAAAAAAAAGTTTTCTTTTTCTAAAGATTTTTGTCAATCTCTCGGTATCTACTACTATCAATATTATGTTAACAACAATGAATAATATTGACCTAAAATCAGAAATAGCACAGAAGGTCATCATTCGCTAGAATCAACAATTTTTACTCTCTCTTATCCAAGTATCAATAAAAAAAATTTAAAAAAAAAACATTTCTACATTATTCTATTCTTTAATTTTAAAAATTAACGGATTCTATTTTCTTTCCTGACTTTATCGTATTATTTATTTCTTAAAAACACATTAATAAGCTTGGCTCATATCAACGAGATGTTGTTGTCGTCGGCCATTAAGGCAGAGAGGGTGTGATTGTTCTTGTTTTCCAAAGGCCTTGTTTCCATAAAAAAAATTTAAAAAAAAACATTTCTACATTATTCTATTCTTTAATTTTAAAAATTAACGGATTCTATTTTCTTTCCTGACTTTATCGTATTAATTATTTCTTAAAAACACATTAATAAGCTTGGCTCATATCAACGAGATGTTGTTGTCGTCGGCCATTAAGGCAGAGGGGATGTGATTGTTCTTGTTTTCCAGTGGCGCCGTCTATGTCCAAGAATTCGATTTCTGCCACACCCATACGTCACACCCGTTTATAGGGCGGACCTATCCATACATCCATTCATTTTTCCACAGATCGTAATTTTGACCTGAACCAGAAAATATTGTATCTCCAATTCAGTACCCCCAGAGGTTTTGATTTGTTATAGGAAAATGGGGGGCTTTGTGACCCGACAGATTTAACGTGCACCAATCACAATTTACTACACTGTGAGTCTTCGACCGGATGGATTCGAACTCCCGTTCTCACAAACGTGACTCAAGAGCCCTGCCAACCAGGCTATCTCGGTCCCAATGAGATGTTTAATTACAGAAAGAGGAAGAGAAAAACTATCGATATCGATTAGCAAAAAAAGTAAGAACTAATGCTATGGCATATAAATCGAATAATTACAAGCATCATAATATCGAGAAACAGCGTATTAGAGCATATTAATATTATTATTTGTCGATCGTATTTAAACATTTCACAATCCCACTAACAATTTATCTGTAATTTTAATTCAAAAACACTCTTTCTAGATGATATTTTAACTGGTTTTCAAAACATTTACAATGCAATTAAATGTTTAAAAATATTCAAATAACATTTTTAAAAAAACGAAAGACAGAAAACATGCTTGGACACTATGAGTAATACAAGATTCTATTATCAATATTTAGTTTATCACAAATTGAAAAATATTTTCAAGGATATATAATAATGATAATGGATATTGGAAATATCCATTATCTTTCATACAAAAGAAAAATATATTATAGAGCTAAGCAACTGTTATAGAACGAGAAAGAATTGCTAAAGAAGAAGAAGAATTACAAGTTTCGAAAACCATATGCGTTTTACATACTTTTAAACAGTGATGACAAATGGATAAAATTTTACTTATTTCTGGATGATTTTCGGAAGTTTGGAAAAACTACCAACAGAAAATAACACTGCTTGGGAAAAATTTAAAAAGGAATGTTAGAGAAAAGGATATAACGCAAAAAATACTTGGATTTATATTAACATTGACTTAAATATTATTTTTTAAACAAACATAAATAAAAATAAAAACTGCATTAATTAGTAACAATTTTATAGAAAATAATTATTATTTATTTTTTAATTAAAAATAAATCGCGAAAAAAATACATAGTTTTTTTTTAATACACATTATTGTAATTTTGGTATAAAACAAAAATAACAAATAAAAAAATATTTCACAACATTCCACTGTTTCATTTCTTTTTTCAAATAAACGAATTTAAGAGTTGAAGGGAAGGATTTTTACATAAACAAAAAGTAAATAAAATTAACTCATCACAATTTAATGTCACATTTTAGAAAAAATGATTTACCCTCTGTTTGTCACCTACCAAAGGTTAATCGACGAATTGTCGTAAAAAAAAAAAGAATATTTGTTTTATACCAAATTAGCTTTCTAGTTAAAAAATAAATAAACAAACAAAATTCATAAATTTAGAAGAACTTTATTGTATTGCTAACGCACAACATTAGGTATGAAAGGGTTAAATCGGCTATTTTCTCCCTTTAAATATAATTTCACACTGCGTCAAATAAATAAAAGTTTAAAACTATGAAGAACGTAGAAATGGCACCAGAGATAAAACTGCATTTATCTTTAAAAATGCCTCAAGCAAAAAGGAGCTATCGGAAAAATTTCTCAAAGAACGAAAGGCAGGGTATGGAATGAAATACGATATGAGCTCTCAAAGAATTCCCCCATCGATTCTAGGTGGTCGGTTCTAGGCAGCAAAAAAAAGTAACAATGATAAATTCGATGGAGAATGATAGAGAGCTATCGAAATTTAAAATATAAGAACAGGAGAAGGGAAAGATAAGATCCTTGGTGTAAATTGCCGACATTTCCACACGGCTTGTCATTTTCAATTTCCCTTGCCTTCATATGGAGATCAAGCAGGCTTGAATTTCTGTAAGTTAAGCTATGGAAAACGGAAAAACTATATCTAACAACTTGCACGTTGCCATTGTTAAAAACAAAAGGCCGAAACACTACACTAAATAAACACTATAAGCATAAAAATAATATTAATTATTAAAAGAAAGTTTTAATGAATAAGGAATATTAACCGCAATACAAATACATTTGTTAAATACTAAAAGCCTTTATCGTCTATGTAAAAATATACATAAGCCTTTTAATATTTGTTTAAAAATTAATGAAAAATTCAAAATCAAAATAAACTGATATTGATATTTAAACATTTCAAAAATGGTAATTAGTAGCATATTGATAATGAAATCCCTTTTAAAAATAATTCAAAAAATTTGAATAGAACATTCAAATAATATAGTGTTTACACAGTAACTGATCATTTAACTTAGATACAACGAAGTAGAAACTTGCGTTATATTTCCTCTGTTTTAACCGCCTAGCTTAACTTATGAGAATTTTTATAGATTATATATATTTTTTTTAAATATGTAAGTTATAAAATGTCAGATCTTAACAGATTTTTTCTAAATAGAAATGGATTATTTAATCAACATCGTAACATATGTTTTAATTTTTAATCAAAAACTATGATTAAAACCTATTTAAAAACACGACTTTACTAGAAACAAACAATGAACAACAATGCCTCGCTCTTAATCCTAGGTTCAATTTACATGGAAAACGACAAATGATATGCCTTTGTAAAGTCGTAGACGTAGGGCTAGGAAACTAATGAACTATTCACAAACGATAGAACTTCAGAGTGCTTTGTGCGATTGCATAATAGCTATTGGCACCGGAATCGCAAAGGCTGTAAAACTATAGTCTGCACTCAAAGACTTTGGAAGTAAGCCCAAAATCAATGTGAAATTCAAATCAAATCTTTAATAATCGGTAGAAAAGAATCCTAATGTTAAGTGTAGGAAAAGCTTCAATTTACGTTATCTATAAATACTTACGTTACGTAATGTATCTATAAAAGATACATTATTAGATTTCAAATTTAGCATTTCAATAATAATCGTTAGAAATAGCTTCGAAATAATTTTAAACACTTAAGTGTTTTCGAACGATTTACGCCAATAATAAATAACCATAAAGCATAAAGTAAAAAATTAAAAAAAATATCTGAAAAACGATTCTATAAATGTTGACTTTTAGGAATCGTTTTCTAAGTTTTATTGCTCCTGTTAAATTTATGCTATTCCAAAAATGAACCAATTAAATGAAAAAGTAAAATACGTTTTCTTCCCTTACTTAAAATCTTTTACTGAATTTAACACTTTTTAGAAAGAATTAGAAAGAAAATGGCGAATGAATATGAATATGTACCATGCTCTCTTTAAAACTTTAAAAGATAAGTTAAAAGCAGAGTTATTTTCTCCATTTAAAAAGCATTTCCGTTCAATAATTGAAATAGAAAACGATTTTAAAAAAGCATTTGTAAAACAGATATTAATATTATTATTTTAGAAATATTTTACACCGATTTTTTGAATTAGGATTCTTGATTGTTAATAATTACTAACAGTCAAGAAACTTTTATTTATATATATATATATATATATATATATATATATATATATATATATATATATATATATATATATATTTGTTAATTTTCTTGTTTACATAATATTAATTTTTATATTTTATTAAATTTGTATTTCATTTCTTTATTTACGTTTTTACATTTTACGAGTCTGAGCATTTTTTCTATAAAACTGAATTATTGATTGTGATATTGCTAGTAGTCTGTATTCATAAAAAAATTTTAAAATTTACTTTTCCCGAAACGTATATTATTATATGTTCGTATCAGCATTTACATAAAACAACACCAAGAAATATTCATTCACGATTATTGACATTGTCCTATAGTCTGTTACACAGATAATTTGCATTAAGTACAAATTTTTTATTACAGAATTTTATTTTCGTGTTATTATTGTTGTCAACTTCGTGTTATAGATTTTTCTCGATAATTATATTTTTTTATCAAAATATAGTTTTATTGGATAAGTATCTTAGTTAGTATCTTAGTAAGTTAGAAACGCCAAACAATAAACAAAATATTTTATTTAAGTTATTGAATTTTAAAAGTAATATAAATTATAAACTTTTACATTTCAGATTTTTTAAAAAAAATCAATAAAAAATCGTTTTCGAAACATTTATTATTTTGTTTTCGGAATAAAATTCCTATTTTTTCTTATTTTTAACTGATTACTAATTTTTTCAAAAATAAACAGAAATTCCTTTAATTTCTACGAATGCATTTATTTAAAAGCTATAGTAAAATGAAGTTTTTGCTGGCCTTTTTTCAAATTTTCCGATCAATAATAGTAGAAGCAGCTTTATTCATTTAGAGTTAACATAACGGCCGCAATACTTGGGAACTCAAATAAGTCCGGATTTAAATCCGGTTCGAAGTTTTATTCTATTTACTTACAAATGCTTCGATGCCTGTATAAAATTTGGTAAAAACGCAGCCAAATCTAAATGCATTATAAAAAAGTCTAGTTTGGCATTTTATCTTTTTCCTGCAGTATTTTGGTATTCCCTAAACAGCAATCAATACACAAGGACAGTGCAAATGCGTTGCAGTTGCACGATTCTGCCATTAAATGGGCGCATTTTTGTTGGAAAAAGGGAGGCAATGGAAAAATAAATAACCTCCACAGGGCGTCACGAAATGCAAGAGACGGAGGGGATCCTTCTAAAGTGAAGGCAAAAGGAAAAACTGGTTTTAACCCAACACTCTGGAACGGAATAGCATTTCACAAAGGGCCCTCTTCAGAGCCAGCAGACGAGTGTTGCAGCGCAGCTACCCCGCGAAGCGAAAAAAAAAAATGAGGGGAGGGTGAAAAAGAAAGTCTATATCCGACTCGATTTTTCCATCAGTGTTTCGCATACCACCCGGCGCGGCATACTCTCTCTCCAGAATTCTCTTTTGGCCAAGAGGGTCTAGACTGGAATTTTTTGTATTTTTTTTTCCCTCTCTTTTCAACATCCCTTTAAGATGGGCAGATTGTTCGCAAGAGTTTTTCGCGATGATTTTAAAAAGAAATTACGAGGAGTACAATGGGGCGTCTAGCGCATATGCCGCGCTGTTCCCAAAAGGGCTGTTTTTGAATGACTGGCCTGTCTGAAGTGTGAAGCCAATTGACCCTCCATAGTCCGTGTTCTCTAGGGATGGGAACAACTGCTTTCTTTTTAACTCTCTTCCCCAAGTATGCACAGTAAAAAGCCTGAAGAAATATTTATTCCGAAACAGAGGATTTATGCGATCGGAATATTCTACAATATACAAAAACTCTGAACGAAAGATAAATCGATCTTAATACTCAGACACACTATTTCAGATCAAAAATATTATTTTGCTAAACCAAGCAATTTTTCAAAATGAAATCATTTTCAAGTATTAGGTTTACTAAACTTTTTAAGATTTATCAGGCTCAAAGCAATTTGGTGGAGTTAATACCTCTCTTCAATGTAACTAATATACTTTAAGAACAATATATAAATAATAAAATGAAAAAATTAAGTCAATTCCTACTTAGGTCCACAAAGAGAAATTTTATTTTAGTTACTTTGTAAGAAATTACAATTTTTTCTTCCATATACAACTAAAACTAATTAATATTTGAAAAAAACTGTATTAACATCAAATGTCATCCACTGCTAGTTTTAAAAAATGTATTTGAACTTAAATGGAATTATAAAAAGTATTTTATTAACAATTGTAAATTTGAACAAGATATAGGGAGTGTGTGAACTAATAGTGGAAATTGAAAAATGGAGTTTTATAAGTCAAGAGTTTTGCTTACACGAGGAAAATAAAAAGAATTCCTTAATATTGTTGGGAAAATGAACCTATGAGTGTAATTAAATGTGTTGAAGGCATGGGGGATGTTGAATAGATAGATGAAATGACCCAAGATTTATGCCGATTGGCGGCCGAAAAAACAATGTCATAAAAAATATGGAGAAATGGATACATTAACATTAGTTACAGCTTATGTGTTAAAATTTAAACATTTCATACTTATTATAATTTATTTATTTATTTATTATTATTATTATTTTTGGCAAGAGAGGTGTCCAAATTGACAAAAATATGCTTTCGTAATATTTGACCGACCCAAAAGAAAACATTTAATAAAGAATGATTTTCAAACAAATTGAATAACGAAGTTTTAAATCATTAAAATTTAAGAATTATACTGGAAGAATTTTTTTTTACCATAGAACATTTTACGCATACATTTTAAAAATGAATTCAAAATATTGATTAAAATTTATTATCAAATTTTTAAAGAAAAACTGATATAATAATCTGAAATTGATACAACATGAATGGCATTTGCTTGCTCCTATTAAATAAAAAAGGAGTTTACTGCACGTTCTTTAATATTTAATTATTTTTTGTTCGTTATATCAAATAAACTCAATAATCAAGGTGAACGCAGCGGACTACGTCAACAAGTTACTTTTCCTATTTAAGACTTCTAAGTTTATCTGAAACCACGTGTTTATTTTGTTTACAGTTACGCTTTAAAAAGTTGCTTATATTATAAACGAAATTTGAAATTAAAAGAAAAAGCTATGTACTAAAATGCAAAATTAATGAGAAACTTAAAAAATCACCATACTATTATCAACGCCAATGATGCTTAATTAATTTTGGTAAGAAGCTCTAGTTGAAAGAAAAAAATAATCTAATTAATAAGATGAAAAGCAAAACTAATGGAGAAAAAAAGAGTACTTATTAATTTAGGAGTATCGTAAAAAAATGCAGTACTTTTATTGACGCCAATGATGTTTAATTAATTTTTTTAATAGTTACTAGTTAAAAGAAAAAATAAGTTATCTACTAAAAAGCAAAATACTTGGAGGTAATACTTAAAAAATCAGTTAAACCGATGACGTACAACGGCAAAGACAAATAATAATAATAATAATAAAAATGATTGGAATTATTTTAGCTTTATTTATTGTGTTTGTATACGTCTTACAGTTTTGTGAATTTTTTCGTTGTGTTGTTCAGTACTGATTTAAACTTTTTTTCACCTTGTAATGAAGAACAGGAATTCAGCAAGTAAAAAAAAAGGAAAAAAAAAAAAAGCGATATTAGATGTTGCCAGTTATAAATTTGAACATTTATATTGAAATTTTTAACAATATAAAAACTGTTATATTACATAAGGTTACTGTTATATAGTGTAAACAAGTAAAATTACTTCTCTTTTATAAGTTCTTATTATGCCATAAATTCTGTATTCCTAAGCTTAATATTTTTTTTCACGTTCAGTTTTTTGTTTTTCAAAATCAACCAGTTGCGTTTCAACACCACTGCAACCCCCGCGGTGCGAGTAGGTGCACGAGGTTTGAGGGCGCACAATTCAGAAATAATCTACTATGAAAGGGATGCAATGTGCGGCTTACAGAAATACCTGAATTAAATTTAAAAAATATTATTATAATTTTCTTGGAAAATAAAAAAAAACGATATTCAGTGTTTATATATAAAAAATAATAATTTAAAAAAAATAAATAAATAAATAAAAAAAAAAAAAAAAAAAATATATATATATATATATATATATATATATATATATATATATATATAAATAAACAATCTACAGAATGTTTAGTACCTTTTATCGTGTTTATGTGTAGTTCAAATTTCTCAAAATGAAAGAAAAACACGTAAGAATAGAAATATTAATTCAGAATTACGTAGGCGCAGTCACGTATTTGACACTGAATATAAGAAAATTATGTAATGAATCAATAGCTGGCTTGCAATTATGGCATGTTAATCCAAGCATTGTTCTACAGTGGAAACAGATCCCATAAAAATACTGAATTTAAAAGAATGGCGTTACTCAAATAAGAGAAAAGAGCATAAGAGAAAAATATTATAACAATACATTCATTATAATATAATATTTAACCGCACAAGAACCACCACCTCTGTACAGATAAACAAAGTAGTTTACTTAATTTTATTTCTAAATAATAATAGTATTATTGTATAATGAGAAGAAAAAAAACAAATTATTCTGAATAATTCTTTAATTATTGATCGGAATTTCACGCACTGGGACTCAACAAGGGGGCGACCTCAAAGAAGCTCATGAGTTGATGCAGACGATATTTTTAGGTACGAGAATATAATTTCACTGAATATTTTTGTTTCCTTCTTTATTCTGACGGATTTGGATTCCTGATCCTCAAAACATATAGCCGCGAATCTGGGAAATATGGAATCAATAGTGTAAAACCCTAGTTCTAAAAGTTTGGACCCTTTAAAAGTAATTTTGCTTTTTGCATATTTTTATCTTTGCTTTTTATGTAGTTTTTTGCATATTTTTATCTCTTAACTTTTTGAGCAAATTGAAACATTTTTTCACACAATCATAAAATTCGCTCATCCTAAGACAAATTCCATGCAAAAAACAATTTTTAATAATAATTATTTAATTTCATAATGGTTGAAAAAAATTGAAGTGTAAGGTGAACAAATTTTTACAGCATTAAAAAAAAAATTTATATTATAAGACAAAATATAAAATTTGAACGAAATAGGTCCGATAGTTCTTGAGAAATAAAATTTTAAATTGCGTCTGCCCTAATTAATTAGCATATTTATGGCATCCCTTCAAACCATTGTGATTGAGTCCTAGAGTAGGTGAAAATCATATCATTAAATTAAAAGTTATTCAGAACGTTTCTTTAAGCATTGCAAACACATTATATCATCAAAATATGGTGTTTTTTCAACACCGGCTTCGTACAATTCTTGCCAGAAATGAAATTAATTATACAGATATGAAGGATCATAAATATTTAATTATTAAATCAAAAATACCAACAAAAAAAAGGCTTAGTGAATCCCAACTGACGGAATAAGATTTCAGTAAATTAAAAATATTAAAATTTTAAATTTAGTAGTGACTTTTTTTTATTAAATTTTTCTACCCAAATAAAAGTTATTTGGAATAACTTATGTTTGGAGGCTTTCAGCAACTGGAAAACCAAATGAGGATCAGTGTCATCAAATAGTCGTTCACAGGCACTTGATGAAAGAGTAACTTGTCTCCAGGGTAAGGTTTAAATTAAGGGTAGAATCAAAAATTGACAGTTAGAAATCTAATACGGATCAGCTTTCGACGTAGGCAAAAATATAAAATATCGATACATGAAAATATAGTAATATGAAAAGATTTTTGCAGCTATAACTTTAAAAGCAACATTTTATTTTTCTCTTTATTTTTTATCTGTATTTATTATTATTATTATTTATATATTCTTTTGCGATTTGATACAGAAAGACTCGATTTAAATTACATTTTATTAATATAAGTAAATAAATAAAAAACTGGAAAGGAAAAATTAATTTTTTTAGAATTTTAACTTTTCATTTCCTAAACTTGTTTTGCATCCACGAGAAAAAAAATAATTAAAAGTAAATAAAACCATATAAAGCTCATTTTAAAATAACTCCTAAAGGTCAAATCAATGAAACTAGCCTTTGTTTATACAGAACCTGATATAAAAAAAAAAGACTTTTAAAATAAAAATGATAGAAAAGACATCGCATTCAAAGATAACCTTAGAAATATCAAACCCGCAACTACATATAGCAACTGGATAAATATAACCTCTTTTTGACGATCGCGAAAATGAAAAGTATCAATCTCATCATCGTCGCTCATTGTTTTCCGATCTAAACATAGACATCGACACATCGTATTATCAAGTTGCAACACAAACAGGCAAATAAATATAAAATAGAACACAGATTGCATTAGTATCTAGAAACCTTAGAACAGCCTATCTTAATAAATTTAGAGAGAGAAAAAATACAAAAATGTATCTAATTTCGTCAATTTTGTTTTGTAGAGAAAGGAGGCAATATAATTTGTAACAAATATAGATTTTTTGAGAATAATGAGGAAGGGAACTAGAAACCTTCATTATATTTATTGAGCTGGTTTGTGATGAACTGCATTCTAAAATGTTCATCTGAAAAAGTTATAAAAATTATAACATGCAAGATCATAAAATCTGTAAAAATGTAAAAAAATATTGCAAAATTTCTTATATTCTACCAAAGACACAAAAATGTAAACATATTTACATAATATTACCTGATTAAAAACTTCCTTCACTGAAAAACAGCCGCCCATTTTTAAGACTTGCCAGACGTGAATTAGAAGAAACAAAAGTGATTTGAAATTAAATCGTAAAGTTGCCAACGAAAAATGGAGAGAGAAAAAGATGAAAAAACAGAACAAGAAAACCCACAGTGACCACGAGGGGTAAATCAGGGTAAAATCATTTCCACAAGCTATGGAGGGGAGGTGAGGAACTAATGTCGTTAACAAGGGAATCACCATTCAAATGAATAAAACAAGATTCCAGGGTAGAAAGATGACCTGTGTAGAAATAAATTTAGTATTGTCGCAATTGAATTTGCATTCCAAAATGTTCAGGGAAAAAATACAATAATTAAATAAAAAATTAAAATTATAAAAAATTAAAAAATAGCGAAATTTCTTACGCTCTACTAAAGGCACCAAAATTTAAATATATTTACACACGATTTTTCGCAGCAATTTTTCTCTTATTATTTTGAAACAGTGTAATTAGATAGCGAATTTTCAAAATGCGGGCAGATTTATTCATCAGCAATATTGCTGCATTATTCATTTTTTTCCTTAAATAATTTTATTAGAAAAAATAAAATATTTTTATTTCAAAAAATCAATAGAGTAAAAGTTTCAATAAGGAGGGAAATGCTAGAAAAACAAACCAAGTTACAGATAATCTGCAAAATTCGCTTGACGCTTATTTCGCGGATAATTAGAGTTCGAATAAATGTTACATTCAAATCTACAAGAATATAGACATATGCTCATCCAACCAAGCATGTAAGAAAAAGTGATTATGGAGATTTTAAAAAAAAAAAATTTTTTTCAAAGATTAAACACATTAGATTTCTAACAATGAAAAGAGAAAAAAAACTAACGACTGGGTTTAATTTCTCTCCTAAATGTTAAAAAATATTTCAAATATTTATTTATTTACTTATTTAGTGATTAACGAAAATACATAAATAAATGTAACCTCGTTTAGTTTTTAATGACTTGAAATGTTGTGTTCATTATTTTTTTTTATTTAATATATATTGGGCAATGGATTTTTTTCAACTCAGAATTAAAACTATCATTTTCTAAAATTAAATTCAGCAAAATTGGTCAAGCAAGGCCAGCTAGTTTAGCAGTAAAGTAAATCTAAAATTTATAATATTTCAACAAAACTGGCAATTTATAAACATGCGTTAAAAAAGTAAAAATAAAAATAAACCGTTTTTTATTCACGCCTGGCAAGTCTTAAAATGGCCGCTCATTTTTATACTCTTTAAACATGTCGACTTTTATTTCCATCTGTATATTTTTGAAGCCAATCAATTTTTTTCTTAATCAAGTAGTATCTTAACCTCTTCAATTTTTTAGGATAACTTATTTAACACTTCATATGTTACCTGACGTCATCCAAATGTTTATTAAACTATATTAAAAGTAAAATAAAATCCAATTGTTTAAATGTGGTAACTATTCAGCAAATCAATATTTGTAATTTTTGAAACAATAATAAAAACAAAATGTATTTTTTCAAAAATGTTTCAATCATTAACATTTACTTTTTTTTTTTTTTTGCAAGTGACACGCAAAAATACAAAAATTATTCAAGTCTTACGATGTAATAAAAAAAGAAGAGAAAAACATTAAGTTGTTTCTTTCTCGCCAACTGAATCATTATAATTTTGTTTAATTTATATCAAACATTCCATAAATAAGCGGTGACTGCTTTAAAATGCCAATCACAAGACGGCTGCCAGCTTAAATAAGTCACGAAGGACGTCGAAGCACTTGTAACACAAGCACGTACCGTGGCCTTAATGGAACATTGGAATAGCTTAGGCCAATCGATTGGCAAATCCATTAGAATCGTGCTGAGATAGTAAACATTTCATGAAATGAAGGAAGTTTTTAATCGAACATTTAGTGAAGATGTAGCAAATTATGGACCAAACTAATTTTAATTAATCCATCGGAAATTTACGAACAGCGTTAAAAGAATTTATCACCAAAAAGCGAGAAAAGAAATATCAATTGTAGGTATCTTTTTGGAAGTGCCTTAAGTATCATGTTTCTAAATGTATCTCATACACTTTTTAAGGATGCATACGGTATCAGAATTTACCTAGTCAATCTGGGCAGAATCTTCATAAAATCAGATTGCCTGTGAGTCTAAGAGAGTCAGAAAAAAACTATCATTGTAAAAATTATATATAGGCTTAATCAATCAATTAAAATCATTATATAGGCTTAATTAATTTAAATTTTAAAAATGGGATAAGTTCCTAAACCATCTACAAACAAAAAAAGAAGAGTTTTTGGAAATCAGGAATTTGTTTTTTAAATTTCTCTTGTCTTACAAATTCCCCCATTTTTTTCTAAATTTTAATTACAGAACAGTATTTGGAATTTTTGGAAGCTATCGCTTTACTATTGGTAACATATCTATAGATTAACAAACAAATTTTATTACGGACCTAAAAGATATAGTTATTGAATTACAAATAATTTTTCTGTTTCTCCTCTTAGTAATATTATTTT
Organism: Parasteatoda lunata; assembly: GCA_949128135.1. Taxonomy (NCBI): domain Eukaryota; kingdom Metazoa; phylum Arthropoda; class Arachnida; order Araneae; family Theridiidae; genus Parasteatoda; species Parasteatoda lunata. The sequence continues at coordinate 48,533,012 of OX421977.1, forward strand.
AGGCTTGTTTTTAAAATCTTAGGTGAAAAAGAATCTTCGGGTGTAGTGGTAATTTTTATTTTTTAAATCTGAGACTACAAACATTCTGCAGATGTTCTGTTAATCTGAAGCGCCCGCTGTCGTACTGGAGAATTTCTGACGATTATTAGCATAAATGAAGAATCAAATATGGTTAAAAAATTGTGCATGGAGTACAACAATTGTGAAGAATTTTAATTAAAACAGACCGATATTTATCCCCCGTTAGATTCCAAAGAATTCTTTAAATGTAGTTCTTTTTCTTTTCAGCAAAATGTTAATTTTTAATTGCTACTACAGCCCTTTCGCAAATAACTAGCCTCTTCCTAATCTTCAATCATTAACTTAAGTATCAATCATTAACTTGCGAAAAACTCTACGCAAACATTTCATCATTTTCTTCTGTCATTACGTATTCCTTTGTCATTATGTTTTCTTTTAATATACGTATATATTTTTTCCTAAAGCCTTCTTTCTTTTCTTTAAAAATTTTATTTCATTTAGCTAATTTTTTACCTGTCATTTAAGTTAACTCTTTATTTTTTACGCCATTTGCTCTAATAAGTAAGAGGAAATTTATATTAAACTTTTTCTTAATTCTTTAACTTTTTCTTAATTTCTTTAAACCCTAGTAAATTTTAGGTTGTCATATTTTTTAGAATGGCAATAAGAAGAGGCATGGTTGTGAAAATAGGTCTTAAACCCTTGAGTTAGTTCGGAAAAATACAATAATGAGTAAGTCTTCCTTTAATATAGAAAGAGTTCGTAACTTTTATGTCACAGAGCTTTTCAAATAGATGTCATGACCTAACTAATTAAAATTACAACTACCCAGTCACAAAAGAATACAAAGATGTCAGTATATTATCTGAGGTCATCCTCTCGAACCATTAAAATTGAGTCCTAGTAGGTGAAAATGCGATTATTAGATCAAAAGTTACTCAGGATGTTTCGTAAATAATTTGCGCATTGAATGCTTCGGAATCGCGATTTATTTTTAAAAAAAAGAAAATCTAACGATATATTGCGATTAATACGATGATTAGATATAAAAAAAATTAAAACATTTAAAAGATAAATTAAAATAACACAGTTAGACCAGTGGTCGACAAAATTCGTTCCATAACATCACACTTAAACCAAATACAAAGTCTACTAGAACACTGCTTCAGACCAAACTCTATCCAGCTATAGCTGTATAACGAAATAATCTTTGCCATTAACAACAACAAAAATGGTCTGAGAAATAGAAAAGCCATAATATTGTCTGCGTTTTATTAATCATCAACAGGGTAAACAACACGAGAAAAAGGAGAAGAAAAAATATGAAACCACGAAGTGTAGAGCTGCATTTCTTTGTCGCAAGTAGATAAGGAAATGAATATAAGGATGTGTCTTAGCTAAGCTTCCTGGGATCACTCAATCATAGCAGGATGCTGCATGATCAATTTCAAATAGTAGTGCAAAGCAAGTTTTAAATTTTGTTCAGTTAAATCAAATAGAAGTTTATTAACTGGCAATTTCGGCTGTTTCTAAATTGAAATTTAATGATCAACAAAAAGGAACCATAATAGTAAAATTTTCAAGATTTTAAGTTTAGTTTATGAAAGAATTAGTAAAAAATAAAATTTATTTCTGGTTTGGCAATGCAATAACTCACAATATAATTCAAAATGAAATTTAAAAACTTCGTAACTTTTGCAAAATTAGGTAGATATTTTGTAAGAACAACTATATTATCAATAATTATCAATGCAAATTATTAATCGGCTGCTAGTGAATGGCTCTTCGTTCTAGAAAAGTATGTTTTAGCAAAAAAATATTTTTAATGTAATTTTCTAATTCCAGAAAAGTTAATAAAATGTGAAAATTTATGTTAATAACCACGTGGTATAAAAATTTTAAATTCAATAAGATCAATAGGTAACCCATTAGAAAGTACTCAATAAGCGTCTATTAATAAATATTGCCCCTTATTAATCTCATAGGGAAAATAATTATACTAGATTATTTTAGAACAAAAAGTCAATTATCAACAATGATACCATAAATATACAGCACTGTTTGACAAACACGTGATTACCGATTTTTAGTTTTTCAGCTGTTCTCTTTCAAAAAACTCAACAAAAAAAACAAAAAAACAAATCTGCCAATGTGTCAACAAAAAAAAATAAATAAATAAATAAAAACGTGATAAAACGTCTCGAAAAGTTGCACAATAAAACATATAATTTTAAAATTAACGCAAGTAACAGCTAACAATTCAACACAACTGTATAGTGTATACCGGGTAATTAATATGCGGTTATTACATACAAAGCATTTACAGAACTAATGACTAAGGAAAAAAATAGGGTAAAAGGAATAAAAAATACAAGTAGGGGGGAAAAAAACGACTATGACATGTCGTGGCAAAAATGGGAGTTCATAATGCGTGTTAAGCGAAATCTGTTAATTAAAAAATATGAAAAAAAATCACGAAAACATGATTTTTCGGGAAAACACTATATTTCCACCAGACTCGGTTAAAGCGTCATGAGACGGGCTTACACAAACAAAAATGAAATAGCACATGTTTTCCTTCATAGATGATGGCAGACAGACTGAAAGAAAAACCCTGAGCTGAACTCACTACCAGGAATAAAATTAAAAACAGGATCAAAAAGCAGCCTTCCCAACTACGTCAGCAACTATGCTATCAAATTTAATCAAGTTGCTTTATCAAATGTATAATGAATCTCTAATAATAGTTCAAATAATTTAACCGTAATGATCTAATTAATGAATGTGAAATAATGAACTTAGTGTTGGTAATAAAAAATAATTACAAATATTCAAGCTACGAGCCAACTTATATGCTGATGCTACTTAATTGGAAGCTGATAAATAAAGATAATAATGAGGATGGTAGATCAATCCTATTTTCTAACATTTATATGTAATTTATTGCGAAAATACCAAAAAATTAATATCGAAAAATAATGATACGAAAAGTTGATTAAAATAGTTAACTCTTAAATAATGGAAATTTCTTATAAAACAAATATTATCATAATTTAAAGAGAAAATTTCAACATATATTAATGAACTCACATATATCCGCTCCAGCAAGTTAAAAAGAATTTCTTTAAAATCATTAATTCTGAATCCAACCTATATGTAAGGAACCAACTATTCATGACTTGACCGATTTTAATTGGACCTCAAGTGTTATTTTAATGTTTTTGATGGAAAAAATATTTTATAAAATGCTTTGGTTTTTCTGAGCAATACTAAATAATTCATAGTGTGAGTAATTTTAAGACAACACAAAATTTGCAAGAGAAAAAAATTATCTATGGGCTTTTTCGAGAGAGAAATGAGATTTTGTTTGAGGAACATGTACAGTAATAATGTTTCAAACATAACTATTTTACTTTGGAAAAAAAAAAGTATATTATTATTAGATTACTTTCAATAACGAAAAAAATTGTTTCAGGAAAACTACCTATCAGAACTATACATTAAAATTAATCATTTCTAAAAATGAAAAAAATTTAATTATTATCTTGAAGATGATCTTTAAAAAAGTTACTTTTCATTTCAGATTTAACCACGAAAATAAATTATTTAATATCCTTGAAATAAAAATGGTAAAAAGAAGAAAAAAAATTACAAATTAAACACAAAAAGTTGTATTTTTTAATTCGAATTCTAATTATAGAGCAGATATACGAAAAATAATCGTTTGTGACTAAAAATCTCTTATCCTAATACCCGATTATCCGAGTTTCCATTTTAACCGAGCTATAAAATATTTCAAGGAATTTTTTTGTTCTAAATTTAAAAAAAAAAAAAAAAAAAAAAAAAAAAAAAAAAAAACTCCTGAAAAAAAAAAAAAATCGGAATTTTATCTTCCAAACACTCAGGAAAACAAGCTGACTCACAACACGAGATTACCGATGAAATAATCGTTAATATCGTCAATAATAAATATGAATCTAGCGAAGATGAAGACAGTGACGACGAAAATCAAGATATAAAAGTCTCTCATACAGATAGACTAAAGGCTATCGAAAGTGCTATTGAATATATATATAGAACAACAATTCATTAAGTCAAAAGGAACAGGTAAAACATTGAATAGAATATTCAACTCACAATATTCATGCAGTATTTAAAATAAAACTAAATGTTTTATAGCGACCTTGAGATAATGTACCATTACCTAAAAGCCATTAAGATATGTCTTTAGATTTAAAATTAGTAGTTGTTTTATCTATAACTGCGACTTTAAAAAAGGTTTGAATAAATAAATACAGGCAATAAGATTTATGTGATGTAGCTCATCTTACGATTGAAAGTTTTAAATCGGTATCTAGAACTACTGCATAGTTAGAAAAGATGATAAAGAACGTAATTGTGTTAGTTTAAGATGCCATCTTAAGAAATTCAATATGAATGTCATTTCCTTTGGTGATTGCAGAACAATAAAAATTGCAATTGAATGCAAAATATTGCAATTAAATTTAAGAATTTACAAAAGTGCAATATTTAGTTATATTTAAGTATTCCACATAAAATATAATATTCAAACTATAATTTAACCTCGATAGTTAAACTAATTTTTCAAATTTTCTGTATTTTAGAATTATTTTTTTAAATCAAATTATTTAAAATAGTATATTACTTTTTTTCAAATTATTTGGATACAACTCTGTTGAAATGTAAGGATATACAAAATATAAAACGGAAAGATGTCATGCAAAAAAGGGAAGTATAAATCTGCAAAATCCCATATTAAGAGCATGGTCGAAAGTATAGAATGGGTACTAATTTTACCGGAACATGGCACCTGGGATTAACATATGACACAAAAAGTTTTTAGTTCATTTAATATAGAGATATTTCTTAAAACAATTGTCCATTGAATGTGAAAGTGTGGCACTCTTAATAGGACATCTGCTTTGTAACAAGTAGATCCCAGGTTCTACTCCTGCTGGAGATTTTTAATTTTCTTTAAACAGATTTAAAAATTTTTTCCCTAGCTTCATTCATTGTAATTGATGCTACAGCCTTTGAAGAATTTAATATGAATTTAAACTTTTTGCCATTCCACACTACTAGTTACCCTCTTCCAGTTAATACATAGTTAAATTAAAATACGTATATACGTATCTTTAAATTTTGTTTGAAATCTTCAGTTTTTCCTTTTAATTTACTAAAATAGCAAAATGTAAAAGTTTTTGTCAGTTGAATTAATTAGTATTAGATTTGTAATACTAGTATTTTTACAAAATATAAATTTATTTAAATAAAAAAGCAGTTTCTCAAAGTTTTTTTTTTTTTTTTTTTTCCAAATCCATGGTCTTGCTGTTTTAATTAATCAGTTAATTACCCCCTAAAGATTATACTCATATATCAGTTAAAAAAACTTCAGATCATATGTAGAAAATAGTTATTAAATTATGTATTTAATACCTATAATGGGTGTAAGATTAACATTAAGAATGGTTTAGCTCAAATGAAAGTTTAAGCCAAGAAGAAGAAAAAATACTTACGCCACTATATCTTTCAGTCCTTTGGTAATAAACATAAAAATTAGGTATCAAATTGTTTAAGAAGATGATTCCAACAACAATCAGAATTTTCCCTAAAATTCCACAAAGAATTATAAATTATTTAATAATGGACTTTACAGTACACAATACATTATAACATATTTTTTTAATCAGTTTATAGAATAGTTCATTTTGTACTAACTCCTTGCAAAATTATCTTATTAAGTACACAATAATTACAAATACAATAGAATGAAAATAATGAAACCTATTGAATATGACCATGGATAACCAAAGTGAAAACATATCTCCCATTAGTTTTGTTATATAATTTGGATTGAATGTAGAGCAATGCTGTATAAATTTGGGTCTATACATTTCCTCTTTTTTTTCTACACAGCCACATTAATAAAATTACTTTAATCCTTATTTGATAATATTGATTAATCAGCTTTTTAAATTCCAAAAATAAATAACATTTCATGTAAAAAAAATTATATTTTGGAGGGGCAAATTAATTATTTTTAAGAAATATGTCCCATATATGTTTTAATACAAGAATGTATACGAATATGTTTTAAGAAATAAGCCCCAACACAATTGGATAAAACAGGACTTAAGTTGAAGTAGTGAAAAAAAATTTCCAACTGAAATAATTTATTTAGTGCATTAATTTAATAAAATAATATTTCCATACTAAAAAATATATAAGGGTTTAAAAACTGAAGAACTTAAGTAATTTTGAATTTAATATACTTGTAACTTTAAATAAGTTGGTAGATCAGATTTAAAAACGAAAATCGAAAATAAAAGTAGGATCATGCTGTTCAGCAATGCTACTGGCTTCATGTGCTTATACTTTACAGTAGAAAGACTGTATCCAGAGATTTTGAATAGGACTAGCCTAGGGGTGCACAACTTTTTCGAGAGAAGGGCACATAGATTAACGAAGGACCACACACATATTTAATCATGTTAACAGCAAATATGATGATTTTTATCTAAGCATTAGTGTTCTAAGCACCAGATATTTTTATCAGTAAACTTAATAACATATATATTTGAAGAAAATTGAATACTTTAATTATTTGAATTTCTTTAAAACTAAAAACACTGATACATTTTTTTAAACTTTTTCCATTTTTCACAATAATTAATGTCTAAATATATATATATATATATATATAAGCTTACAAAATGAAAGTGCAAAAGAAAAGAAAAAACAAAATGTATTTTATAGAGTAATATAAATGTGAATTAATACTTTAATACAAGAAAATTTTTAAAGTTTAAACAAATTTTTACAGCATTCAGAAGTTCCCATGGGCTGCACATCAACAGTCGACGGGCCGCATGTGGCCTGCAGGACATATATATATGCACCCCTAGACTAGCCTGTAGCTAATAATTTTTTTTCTATTTGATTGCCTGTAGGTAATAATTTTTTCTATTTATTTTACTCTATTGGCAAAACCATGATTTTATCAGAAAATTCTAATAAGTAGGAAAAAGTAACTTAGCATGATGCAAAGTCTGTTTTAATAATTTAAAATAATAGTTAAAAGTTTTTATGAAACCAAAATAGCCAATAACCAAAAACAAAAATTAGTGGTAAAAAAAAATCAAACATTTATCAAATTTATGAAGGCATTAACATTGACAAACAAACAACCTTTAATGTTTTTTTCATAGCTAATTAACATAATGACTGTTTAATTCCGATGAATATCTACATTCTGCAATAATCTAGTAAAAAATTTTGAGTTCTTGTTTTGCGCAACTCTCGCTTATAGTATTGTGATATAAATGCTGAATGAGGTAAGTTGCACCAAATTTAAAATAATTTAGATCTTTAAAATAACTATACAGTACACACACACTCAAAGAAATTAATTAAATGGTGATATGCCTCGTTCAAAATTAAAATTAATAATAAAAAAATAAGAAGAAAAAAATAATAAAATTAAAAGCCTTCCCAGGTACTTTAAGATCATGTAACCTGTAGGAGCACTCTCTAGTCAAAATGTATCCATTTCAAAACTTAATAATCAGGTGTCTGCAAGGAGACAAAGGAACTAAGAAATTTTTTTAAAAGCCAATATGTTATGGAATGAAAAGTAGAAGAACAGGAAAACAGGTTAAATTTCGAAAAAATTTTAAGCATTAGCTATGATTTTATAAAGGCTGTGGAGTACCAAGAGAGATTTGAAAAAATATTAAAGAGGGGAATTAGAAAAGTACTGGAATGGAAAGTCTAAAAAAAGTTTTATTTAATAGAAAGAAAAAAAATTTTTAAATTATATAATTCTATGATTTATTTGAAAACAGGAAAAAACATTCTAATGCATTAAAGTTTAATAAAATTCCTCTCATAAAAAAAATAATAAAATTAAATGCATAGCTGCCAATATGGATAGGAAAAAAAAAAACCAGTAGATATTAGGAAACAATATAATTTTCATGATAATTGTTTAAAAATGTACTAAATATTTTACACATAGGAATTTTAGGGATTTTTATAGTCATCAAAATAGAAATACTGCAATATTTTCCAGTTATGATTAATGTTAAATGAACTTGAAACGTTATGTATTATGTTTACTCATAATTTTTAATAGTAATAGGCATTTAATTCATCAATAGATAGTTAACTGATTTTTATAAATGAGGCTCACTTCATTATGTATTAGTAACACTACTAATTTAAATATTAAAACAAGGCGCAAAAATTTTACTTCAATATGGATATTTTTAAGGAAACTTACACAAGTTTAGGGAATTTTCTGAAATGTACAAAAACCAGGAGACTTATTAATAAACCAGAAGACTAGGAGAAACTGGCAAAATCCAGTAGTCTACTGGAAAATCCAGTAGAATTGGCAGCTATGTAAATGTGATTTAAAGTTTAAAGGAAATAAACATGAGCGAGCGTTTAAATTACTGTGAATTCCTAGCCTGAGAAATGTGAGTCAGCACTTATCACATTCTCAATATTTTATTTACGAATTGATGACAGTTATACTTAAATATAAATAGACCTCCCCTATTCATTGCGGCAATTACTATAATAATCCCTGTGGCAGAATTATTCCGAGCTTTCTGAGACAAAACTCTCTAGCACTAATACCTTTCTGCAAAATACTCTCAATAATAACAAAGATGTGAGTTACTAATTTAAAGTAACAAAATCGTAATATTTTTTTATTCTAATATTATGGGTCATTTTCTCTCATTTTGTTGGGGAGAAAAAAGCACTAATTACACAAGCCTGCGAAATTGAAGTTTTTGAAAAATACAAGAGATGTCTTTGTTGATTTATATGTTATTTGATGTGCTGATTTCGAAAATGACGTCAGGATTTTTTGTAAAATCGATATTAATGTTTTTACTAATTTCCTATTTGGAAAGGAATTCTTTCAAACAATTTTGCATGTACTATCTGGTAATTGTCGTCTTCATTCATTTTGATATATGTAAAACTGAATCGTCTGAAAGTAAATTGTTTATTGAGAAATCTGCCAATTTTTTATTGGTTAAAATAAACAAAAAATACTGTTGCCAGATCGCGCAAGTCACGTCTTGTCGAGAGAAAAACAATAAGTTCCCTGTGTTTAAACGTTTTACATCAGTTTCTAGAAGAAAATCCCCTACATACCATTTTAATTTATTTTCAGTAAGATAACTTACATAAAATTGACGATTGATCAAGAATAGCAAATATAGTGTATGTCTACATGAAAGTTCAAAACAAAATAGAAAACAAACAAAAGAAAAAAAGCTTCCTTTTAAGAACATACTAGTTTTCTTCTGAAACTTATTTTTGATGATCTTCTTTTATGCTTAATCTCAGGTCTATCCCGAGCTATCATCCAACTGTAGTCGGCAAGCATGTTCTTGTCCCATCTTTCTTGATATTTACGCTCCATATCTCTGATATCTTGTCTTGATGGAATCTTCCCCCTTGTTCTTTGCTGACTGCTCCTAAATTTTCGGTTAAAAAGTCCACATGTGAGTGAAGGAAATGTATTTTCATGGAGCAACCCAAAGTTTTAAATTTTTCCAGCATTTTCATTATTATTTCTTTATAATCAGGATCCTTGTAGTTATCCAGAAGTTACTGGCGACATCTATGAAAGTAACCCTAGCTTCTTTTTCCGTTCCAAAACCTTTATCTTTCACGAGTTTGTGGATATCTGGACCAACAAAGATTCCCCTTTCAACTTGGCTTGGGATAAACCTGGAAACTTTTTACACATGTATTCGAAACAATCGCCATCTTTTGGAACAGTCTTGACAAACTGCTTCATTACATCTATTTTTAAATGTAGCCGAGGTAACAACACTTTTTTTTTTGGATCAACTAAGCTGTTTTGAATACCGTTCTTGGTTCCTGGGTCAAGATTTTGTCTTTTCGGCCATTCTTTTTTGACCCAATGATGAGTCTTGTCACGGCTGTCTCACTCGCAAATGAAACATGGTAACTTTGTAAATCCACTTAGTTGAGCAAGAAGCATGGAGATAACTTTCAAATCGTCGCAAATGGTTCAACTGAGGACGATACATTTTATTTTGTCCAGGACGAGAGCCAGTTTTTCATAGCATTCTTTTAAATAAACTGAATGTCCAACTGGAACAGAGGCCCACTGGCTCCCTTGAGGAAAAAGGGCAGCTTTCGATATCAGAGCCTTGAACTTCTGGATGTTCCGAGTCTGAAGACTCTGAAGAGATGACTGGCAATTCAGTTGGAGGCACAGGCACACCAGGTCCATGAGGAACGGGGCGTATGGCCAATGGAATGTTAGGATAAGATATTAGCCTTTGATCTTGTTTGGTTATATCAGTGAACATGGCAGGAACAAAAATAACAAACATCAAAGTGGTTTTCAGGCTCCTTCCACGTCATAGGAATTCCAAATCGCAAAGCCGTCTTCTTTCCTTGGTGCCATAAGCGTAGATCAGTGAGACCCTGCACACTAACTTCATAAGGAGCCCACGATTTGTCCCGGTCTCCGAGTTTCATGCCATAAGATGCAAGATAAAGTTGTTTTACATAGTCTGTAATGCTCCCCAGCGATTTTTAACAACACTATATTCGCCGCATGTATAATAAAAGTCATCTCGGAAATTTTCACAATGTCTCGAACTCGAAGTCATGTTTCACGAAACGCAAGGAGAGAAAAGCTGACGTTAAAAATGCTTTCAAAAAATTACTGTCTATTACGCTTGCTGGTGTTCCTGAGAGGTCAGCGAACCTAGATAAGAATTCTCGTGAAGCTATTAGTCGAGAGAGATTGTGACTGAGAGCTGGACGGTGATCGAAAGATGTCATAGAAAAGTATTTTTGTAGATTTTACCAAAGTAGAATGCTGGTCAGGCAAGAAATTAAAAAAAGAAAAAATTTTATGGTAAACATTCGTAAAAATTACAGTAAAATTGAATTTTTCAAGAAAACGTGACGTGATAGAAATTTTTCATTACTGTTTTTCACTTCAGCACCAAAAAACACATAAAGTTCAGCTATTAGACCCCTTGTATTTTTTTCACCGCAGGCCTGTGTTATTTACTTTATCGAAGCTTTGTAAACAATCACATTAAAAAAATAATAATTAAAAATCACGAATCCTGCAGCAATAATTACCGAAAAACAGATCGACCACGAAATCAAGGGTATCAGACTCTTAAGAAAGAGGTTACTCAAATGCATGTTTTGTTTCAAGATTTGATTGTTGTAATAAATAATATCGGATTTTAAAAACTTTTCGGGAGTCAAAAGAAATAATTGCCAAAAAAATTTATAGAATCATTGCCTTAAAAAGTAAATGCTCGATTCGAATTTCCCATATCGCCTGAAATATATCGAGATAATTTAAAACCACGCGAAATTCAATAACTGCCGAAAATGCAATCAAAGCCCTATATGGATTTACGATACTATCGCCGTAAATTGAACAAAATAAAAAGTGATTTTTTAGATGCGCAGTTCAAATTTTATGAGTAAATTTCTGCAGAAATGAAATCCAAAATATTATCTTCCCAGAAGAAAAAGTCTTTCTTCAAGAAGTCTGTAACGTTCTGCGACAATGTCGCCGCGATTCTGCCACAAAGATAATAATTATACACAATCCTCATTTACCATATTAAAAATTAAATTATATGCAATCAATATACATTAAATATTTATCGATTAATTGATAAATCTCAAAAACTTTTATAGAATGAATTTTAGAAGGTACAAATAAATAATTTATTAAAAAGTACTTTGAATCAAATATTTCTATGAATAAAATAATGCTGCCTATTTTTTTTACTCATTTATTTACTTGATAACATAAAAAATATTATGAACTTTTTTTTTTAGGCAGAGTTTGGGCTGTCCATAAAATATAAATATTAAACATGAGAAAAATATTTTAAAGGTTACCAAATAAAAATTAAATAACAATAACGAAAAAAATGTCCAGAATATTTCAGCTTGAAATTAAAAAAAAGAAACCTAGTTTATTTAATACTTTGCAGGACAGAAAGAATTACACCCAAGTGTACGCAAGCCAGCGCACATTTTATAACAGAATTATAACACAACTAATACCAAATGGAAAGATATCTATGATCAGTCGGGAGTGTGTAAGTCAAAGAGTATTTAACTATTTGGAAAAGAATGAGGATATTTCCATAGCGTTACTTGCTAGACCTAATTGAAATAGCACTGCCATGGTGTTTGAACTAGGAATTAATGTCAAAAAATACTTATAGTAGTTTGCCTGCAATTGCTAAGGGTTTAATCCTTTGAGTTTGCTCTTACTGTGATTTTTAAGAAGTTTTATTAATACCACTAACCAATTGAAGCTGAAATTTGGCTATCATTTTAACATCGGGTACTAATGAACTTTCTAAAAAAATGCAAAAAATTTGCTATTTAATTATACAGGTATGCTTAAAATAATGTGTTCATAAAAATTAAACTTTCTCTTCCCTGTTTGAGATGAAATTTATACAGACACTCCAAATAAAAGTGAAGTTTAAAATTTAAGATATACAAACTACTTACAATACAACACATTTAAAGCAAATATAACTTTAGTGATGCATAATACAAAAAAAAAATTCACTTATATTATTATATAATATGGTATTAATTATATTAAACATATTTTTATCAATTCTGTAACAAATCTTATATATATTTCTCAAATTCAGTAAAATTTGTTATAGAAATAATATCTACAATCAATACAAAGCCATTAATTTATTTTAAATATAATTAAAATAAAAACCAGAGGTTGCATGTTAGAAATATATTTTCAAACGTGAAGTTAAATAATAAGAAGTAGTAGTATAATATAAGATATTTGCTGCCCTACAATTTTACACTATATATATAAACACCATCAAAAAATATAATGAAGAAACATTAATAAATTACGTAAATAATTTAAAAACCTTTGTTTGCATTAAATACAAGGCTATTTATATATTTCTAACCACATAGAGAAAAAACTAAGAATAAAATTTTTTATAAAGCTGCAAATTTTTAAATCCAATCTATTAAGAATATATTTCATTCAATTTTTATAGAACAGAAAGCTAGGAACTATATATGTTAATCAGATTTAGGGGGAAATTGGTTAAACAAGACACCAAATATCATTTATTTCACAATTAAAAATCAAGAATTAATTTTTCACATAAAACGTTAATCTAACTGATGATTGGAAACGTGCTGTAACGCTAAAGTACCTAAATTAGCAATCCAAATATTATCCGAATTTTTAAAGGAAAATTTGCATAGCTAAATCGACCAGTTGCGTACTTACCAGTATATTTATTGCAAAATCAAAACAAACACAGATGTGAAAGTCGAAGTTAAATTATGTATTTGTTTTCGAAAATAAGTAGTATTGATTTTCTTTGCTAAATAACGATCAAGTCCAATCATTCTCTTGTAAATAAACAAAATATATATCACAAAGTATCCAAAGCGATTTGTAGGCTGTATCAATATCACAATTATTCTTAATTTTTCTACTTTATATCATGAAAGTTCTTTCTCTCACGCTCTCATAACATTTAAGGTTTACAACATTTAAACTAAACTAAGTAAAGCACAAGAAAAATAAACAATTTGTAATAAATATTATACAGACGACACGGACAAACACAGGAAAATAGTCTTTGAGGGAAACACTTCGTTTCGTTTCAAAAGTTGAGAGGAATAGAATCTGTTATGTATGCACTAAATAAAGATTAAAAAAAACGCACAAATGTAGAGGGAACACTAGTTATATAGATGGCAGCACTTTCACTCCTTTTTACTTTTAAGTCTGTCTCGGGGTCATATAAATATACTAATAAAAACCTTTTAAAAGGTATTTACTCAAAAAGTTTCTTCATTTTCTTAGTATAGCACTCATGAATTTTAATACGATACTACGATACCCTCTCTTCAAAGGAAAAATTCAAATTTACAAAAGAATTGGCGATCGCAACACTCGAATACGCCATCTGGGGAGAGACCGGTTTCATGCATTTAGCCCTTCTCCCTTCCCTCTCCTCCTCTTTTCAGTTGTATAGGAATGTACTACGATATTTTCCTTTTTATTTAAAAAAAGTATTTTTTTAAATTTCGGTGATACTTTTCTTTAGAACTATGTGTAATGTATTTTACAGTTCCATATAGTTTTCTAACTTAAAAGATTTTAATCTATATGAAAATCAAGAGAGAAACTAACGTACTTACTTCCTCTATGACTTTCCACACGCTACTGGGGAAATCATGGGAAGTGTTGCCATAGACTGAGAGTTCTGCTCTATGCCACCTGCAGCCCATTTCGATTGCCAATTCTCAATGTGACCCCTTTGCAAAATTAATAACGTTTATTAACAGGTTAATGTTCTTTTTTTTTTTTTTTTTTTTTTTTTTCAAATTTTATTTCATATTTATTTTGGTGAAGATAAAACTTTTTGATTCTTTTCTTTTTTTTTTTCCTTTCTTTTTTTTTTTTTTTTTTTTAAAGTGAGTGAGCAATTTCAGTAGCACCAGCTGGAATTAAACTGTGCTGTGGCCACTGAATATGAAGTTCCCTAACTCATCCAGAACTGGGTCTACACCCTTTTTTATGAGTGTATACCCTTTCCCGACCCCAGAACTCTTTGGTTCGAATCCTACTGACAGTTAACAAACATTCAAACATGAAATGCAATTACGAAAATTTAAGATGTTTTTGTGGTTATTTTAAGGTATATATGTGGTATATTTGAGGTTGGTAGGAAAACAAGCATAACAATTATGCCTGGGAGTCAACTGAAATAAGCTTAAGATGCGCCACTCGCCCGCTACGACAGTCTGATAATCGGGAAGCCTTAGGCTGAGGTCCGGTACGAAGTACCTATCCACTTCTCCAGCTGTGTTGATGCACGTAGGCGACTAGAGTACCGTGCTTATAGCAATATAACAATAGAAATAACAGAAGCACTGGTCGACGTAAGTTTATACTTGTAGTCATGTTAATAAAATATGAGGTGAAGGGAAGAGCTCCCGAGCCGAATCACATAAAAGTCACTTCCAGCTCAAGGGAGCTCTTATATAATGTGGGAAAATAGAGACAAAGTTAGGTTAAGATCTAGGAGTGGATACCCCCGAGTCGGCGATCACATGGAGGTCACTTCACCTCTCTGGGAGTATCCATAGTAAGATGGGGGAAAGATCGGGAAGTTACGCCACTCGCCTTAAATAGCTGTGGTGACCTGCCTACTACAGCTCAACGCTGTCAATCTGGAATCCCATAGCAACGAGGAACAATAATAAGAAACTTATGTTTTTCTTTTGCTGTTTTGATAATTCTCCTGTTTTTAATATGTACTTTATTGTTATTATTCAAGGATGTTTAATATATTATATTTTATAATAAGAAGCGAGTCTACTTATTTCTCACAAAAAGTATTCCTCCACAAACTGGTGACCTCGGATTTGTTACGAATCACAACCTGCAATGTTGTACGAATATGGAGTTTTTATGCCAAAAGCCTAAGTTGTCAAGTGTGATGAAATGCAAGTTTTACCTTTGATTTAAAGTGTTTTGCCACATTGTGGTAAGTCAACATATTTCTGTCAGAATTTTATTGGATCTATGAATTTGAGTCTTCAATGTTTCGTGCTTCCGATAAATCTACCCGATCTACCCAGCGATGAAATAACTTAAATTTACAAGAAATACCCGCGTACACATCTTTACAAAAGCATCCATTTTATTTTCTTAGAACACATCTAGCACAACATTCTTTTTGTTGCCACTCATACTTTTTCACATATACACAGATTAATATCACGTTATTAATATTTACACTTTAAATGAATGACGTCATCATATGAGAGTGACGTAACACCAATCTCTCTGATTTAAAGTACCAAGAAGCTGTGTCGTCATATACGTATACTTATTATTTTTCTGTGTTATTGCGTATATTTGACTGATCTAAAATGGTTGACAACAATGGTTCTTTACAATTGGCGCAAGTTGCAGTTAAGCCTCCGCCATTTTGTCGCCAAGACCCATCGTTATGGTTCTGTGGTGAACCACCTTCTCACCAGATGGTGATGAACTTTGCTCGCCAGGTGGCAGTACAAAACTTTCCCCTCAAGGAAATGACTTTTCTATAAGATGGCAACATCTTTGAGTTAAAACCTTAGTTTCAAGAAATGGCAACAGGTCAATTGTCTAACATTCATTCCATCTTGCTGACTGATGAACTTACACCATTTTTGAAATGCTGCTGTCGCTAATCCTATTCGTCTTTCTACTTGTAACTTAATATAATTTCTTTTATGTTTTATTATTATTAAACTGTGTTGATAGTTAATTTTTATTGAATTAATTTATTTAATATCTTTAACCTAATCACCACAGATTGGTGACCTTAAAATAATGCAACCTTCTAAATCTTACAACATCGGCAATCATCTTATGCCGTAAGCTTAAATATTTTAAAACTTAAAATGCTTAACTAAAATAAGACATTAACTTTTCTTTTTCTTGTCAAAGTTCAACCTGAGTTGCCACGGGGTAACATGGTATGTTATTTTTTTAGCTTTATTTATTGATCTTGCGATGTGTCATATTTCAAAATTTCTTTTCCTTATTAATGTATTCTGAATTTAATTTTGAATTTTTCTTTGCGCATGCGCACTTATGCATTTTCCAAACGTAATTCCTTAATTGAGTGATTGTAAATCATTGTATTCTTTTAACTTCAATTTCATTTTAAATTGTCATTCTATTTTTTTAATAAGTGATTAGATTCTTAATACGCTATGACTGAACTTGAAAATCAGTCAGTCGCTCATGTTGCCGTCAAGGCGCCACCCTTTTGGAAAAATAATCCAGCGCTATGGTTCGTCCGTTTGGAGGCGCAATTCGATTTGGCTAAAATAACAGCTGATATAACCAAATTTAACCATGTGCTTTCTGCTGTTGAATCGGACATTTTAAATTCCGTTAGTGATTTAGTGTTAAAGCCCCCTGAGAATGATAAATATGAAGCACTTAAAAAACGTTTAGTAGAGTTACACTCTGAAAGCGAAGCATCTAAAATAAGAACTTTACTCCAAGGTTTAGAGTTAGGGGACCAACGACCATCCCAGCTTTTAACGAGAATGCGTTCACTCGCAGGTGACAACGTAGGCGATACTCTTTTAAAATCATTGTGGCTTGGTCGGCTACCTAATGGGACGCAAACAATTTTGGCCGCTCTCAGCGAATATTTAGATCAGTTAGCCACTGTGGCAGACAAGATTAATGATCTCTCTATTCATCAGGGAGTTAATTCTGTCGCCGCTACTTCTAATTCCCACACCTCTCGATTAGAACAACAAGTTGCTCAATTGACACAGCAAGTTAATGAGTTAACTGCTTTTGTCAAAAGATCGCGTAGCCCAGCTCCAAATCATTTTCGAGAACGGAGCAGCTCTAGAACCCGTTTTAAAAAATTTAAAGATCCTGCTAATGGCAAATGCTTTTATCACACTAACTTCGGCAAAAATGCCAAAAAGTGTACTCAGCCATGTAATTTTTCAACAAACTAGTTAGGCGATCGTGTGATGGCCACACAGGCGACCGCCTCATAAATCGAATTCTCTTGGCCGATCCTTCTTCTAAATTTAAATTTCTCATCGATACTGGTGCAGACGTCAGCGTTTTGCCAAAAAGCAAAACAACCCTTCCCACTACTCGCAAAACTTTGACATTGTATGCCGCCAACGGCACAGTCATAAAAACGTATGGCACTAAATTGTTAAAATTAGACTTAAATTTGCGCCGCAATTTTACATGGCAGTTCATCATTGCTGACGTCAATCAGCCTATTATAGGTTCTGATTTTCTAAAAAAATTTAATCTATTGGTTGATGTTAAAAATAATTGTTTGATTGATGCCGAAACAAAATTGTCTTCTCGTGGACATTTGCCTTCGGATTCTCCACTTTTCACCAATATTTCAATTCTTTTGGGCGATTCAAAATTCGACGATATCTTGCGCCAGTATCCAGAGTTAATTAACCCATCGCAAAACAATAATGTTGACCTCCCAAACAAAACATATCATCACATTGAGACCAAAGGCCCGCCAGTTTTCTCGAAACCTCGTCGTCTGGCACCTAACATTTTAAACGCTGTCCGGAAAGAGTTTGAATACCTGATTTCTCAGGGTATTCTTCGGCCGTCGAAAAGTCCTTGGGCTAGTCCTCTTCATGTTGTAAGGAAATCAAACGGTGATTATCGACCGTGCGGCGATTACCGTCGTCTAAATTCGATCACTGTTCCTGATCGCTACCCTGTCCCTCACATCCAGGACTGCACCCAAAATCCTTTTGGAAAAAAGGTATTCTCAACCCTAGACCTTGCCCGAGCTTACCACCAAATTGCAATCTATCCCCCAGATATACCCAAAACAGCTGTAACGACACCTTTTGGCCTCTTTGAATATACAGCAATGCCGTTCGGACTCCGGAACGCAGGTCAGACGTTTCAAAGATTCATACATCAAGTATTAGCTCCGTTTGACTTTTGCATCCCTTATTTTGATGACATATTAATTTCTTCTACTTCAGAAGAAGAACACGTAGAACACTTACACAAAATATTTTCACGCTTGCGGGACTTTGGCCTTAAGCTAAACCCCGATAAATGTATATTGGGTAAATCCTCCGTAAAGTTCTTAGGCTGTTTGATAACTACTGAAGGCGTTAAGCCATTTCCTGACAAAGTCGAGGTAATTTCCAAATTTCCCAAACCCGAAACAATCTCTCAACTAAGACGCTTTTTAGCAATGATTAACTTCTATAGGCGGTTTATACCAAAAACTGCTGAAACACAGGCCCTCTTAAATGAGTTTCTAAGGGATTAAAAAAAAAACGACAAACGTCCCGTTCCCTGGGATGAGAATTCTTTACTAGCCTTCGAAAAATGCAAAAAAGAGTTGATTAACGCAACAACTTTAACGCATCATACACCCGATAATAAAATTTCTCTAATGGTTGATGCTTCCACTTTTTCTATCGGTGCTGTTGTCCATTCGCATTTTCCTAAAGGTCCTAAACCTCTTGCTTTCTTTTCTCGTAAGTTAACAAAAACCGAAACTAATTATAGTACTTATGATAGAGAGCTCCTTGCAATATACGCGGGCGTAAAACATTTTAGTCATCTTCTTGAAGGGTAATGCTTCATTATTTACACTGATCATCGTCCTTTAACATATGCTTTTACCAAAAATTCTGACACATGTTCCCCGCGCCAACTCAGGCATCTCGACTTCATATCTCAATTCAGTACCGACATCAGGCATGTCTCTGGTGAGAACAATGTAGTTGCTGACACGTTATCCAGAATTCAGCAAATTGGTAGTGAGCCACCTGTAAACTTTGATGAACTGGCTATAGCTCAAAAAAGTGACACTGAACTTCAAGCTCTTCTGAGTGATAAAAAGTGCTCGCTAAACTTCCAGTCATTACATCTGACGAATGGACTGCACATAATTTGTGACTCTAGAAAGCAAAAAGTTAGACCATATGTCCCTGTTCAGTTTAGGAAACCTATTTTCTTTGCTTTCCATAACCCAGTGGCGTGCCAACTTCTTTTTGACTGGGGGGGGGGGGCGAGCCAATGCTAAGTCAGAAACTTTGTCCGATCTAGTATTTTAAAATAAGTTGTATTATTTTAATATTGTAATTTATCTAATTGTAAATATTTATAATTATTTCCGTTGTTTATGACGACTATTACATTCACACCAACAAATTAGTTAACAAAAAATGATTTATCGATCGGAAATAAATTTTAAAAAAGTGCACTAAAATTTAAAAAATGTAATTACGTAATTAATTTTGTAATTTTACTCCTTTAAATTTATTAATGCTGAGCAAGACATTTTATAGATACATATTAACCCTTTAATGGGTCATTTATTTCTAGTAAAGGTAAAGTAAAGTATTTTTGGAATTGAAAGTGATATAAGAATAGTAATTGATATAAGAAAAAATGACTCATTTAGATTATAAAAATTGATCTAAATTTTAATGTTATTATTACTATTTTTGGTGGTATGTATATTTATCACGACCTATTAGAAACTTAATGAGTTTTACTTTTAGTTATTTATAAAATAAAGTTTATAAAAACTACAAACTTCAGAAGGAATTATGTATTTTATAATTTATATACGTTTTCTTAAACGTATATAAGGGTTAACGTAAGGGTTAATCATAATGACATAAAATGCTTTTTCGCTTCTCAAAAACATATTGAATCCAGAGTAATTTGTGATTTACATTTTGATTCTGGCTTAGATTTTAATTTAATCATGAATATAAGTTTTTAGTAAACAAAAAAGGAGAATGAATTTTATCGTATTAATTTAATTTTAATGATAAAGCACAAGGTATAAAAAAATTACAGCAAATGAAGGACGTAAAAGAGATTGATTTCTCAAATTGAATCTTATTTTAAAATTACTTTGAATTTTAACAAATCTTCTGATTTTTCTGGTTTATTCCAAGGTAAAAATTGTAAATATATTAAAAGAAAAAGAAAATATACAATTTAAAACATATAAATATGCAGTAATTCAATGAAGTAGAATAAACTTTATCATATTAATTAAATCTTCATGGTAAGGAAAAAGGCTGAAAAAATTATAACAAATGAAGAAATTTTCATTAATTAATTATAAAATTGTAACCAAAATTTTATTGCATATTTGAGGTTATATGGCTGTTATTTTTTTTAATCTGAACAATGTAATATTATTTTTCGAATTATAGCTATTCGAAACAAAATTGGATAGCGAAAAAGATTAATTAAAATTTTAAAAATCTTTTGAAAAACCTAATAATATTGGGAAATTATGTTAATTTTTTTAAAATATTTAAAAAAAATTCAAGTATAAATTTAATGAAATATATTTAAAGAATTTAAATTATTCTAACAAAATATAGAGAAAACAATTGAAAAAAATATCATTAATATAAACAACGTAAAAGCTAAAATCCGATAAAAATGAAATCTAAAAAAATATTTACAATTAAAAAAAAAAAATCTTTAAAATTTGTTGTACTTTTAAAATTTAGTACATAGTTTTTATGAAGACTTATTATTTCATTAATTAGAACTAAGAGTTACGGGTTATAAAATTAATCACAAAAATGAACAAAAAGTCCCATTTAGCTTAAAAATATTTGAAAAATAACAAGGACTAAGGAATAAAAATTATTATAAGAAAAATTGAAAATCCGAAGAAAAAAATGTTATTAAAAATAACTAACAAAAAATCAAAGTAAACTACGAAATTTGAAAATTAAAATGTGAGGAAAATGCATTTCAATTATAACTGACTAAATATAAAAAGTAAATAAAGTGAGACAAAAATCGTATTTACTACGACAAGTATACTGACAAAAAATGCATTAAACTATGTCTGACGCACAAAAAAAGGAATGAATTAAAAGATTACTGAGCAACCTTAGAATCGTCAGCCCTGTTAATAACTGAAAATTATAAATCGCAAACATGAAAAGGCTTTGACTAAATTGTTGGGACAATTTTTTTTCCTTCCAGATTGCGGCTCTTGACTCTTAATATTGTCTACTCTTACACTGCTCTAATTATTTCGCATACTGAAAGTTAGGCTCTCGAACCATTCAAGTTGAGTCCTGTGAAAATCCGATTGTTTGATCTAAGAATGTTCGCTTTGTTTATTTATTTGCGCTCAATACATTGTTTGATTTTGTTATAAAATAGAAAGCTTTAACCTCTTGCTCGTTCACGTACATAAATAAGGCGAATCGTGATTATTTGAAGTACCTGCACTGCACAGAATCACAAATTAAAAGTGCGTGTGCGAGCGAGATATTACGCGAAAGAGCTAAACCTCTCTACTAACGTTTATGCTTGAACGAAATAATAATTTGTGTTTGGCACGGTTTAGCCGCTTCTGTACATGTTCCGTAAATTTTCACATTTAACTGACCAATTAGAATGTGAAAATTCTTTTATATTTGTTTTTATCACTTTTTGTAAAAAAATGTGATGCAGAAGCAAAACTAACTATAAATTACTACTAAATGGATATTCAATTATTTCAATAACATTTTATATAATTGAACAATGTTTTAAACTTTTTTTTAAGAATTGGGTGTAAATATCGGCTATGAATTTTTGTTTGCTTCTTCAAAATGAACTATTGTTACAATTATTAATTTTAGTTAAGATTCCTCAAAATTGTCAGGAAATCGCATGAACAATTGGAACTTAAGGCGAGGATTTTTATTTTGAGCGTTCCAGGAAAGTAATTACTAGAACAGAAATTTATACTAAATGTATTTGTTACAAAATCGAGGATGGCTCCTGATTTCTAGTTTGCCTAGGGACTTCTTTTTTCTCTTTCAGTCGAAATCTTAAAGAAATTATCAAATTTTTTTCTTTGGTGCATATTTCTATCATACTGATGCATGATCTTTGATGCATACTTCTTCATTTTTGTATATTTTAGCTTTCCGAAATTATTTTTTAGAAATAACTTTTTTTTGTACATAAATTTTAAAATTCTAAAAAACTTACTGAAATTAACTTTTAACTGGACTAAATATTATAGTTTTATTATTTTACGTAAACTAAATGAAAAACAAATAAGTTATAGAACTTATAAAATTGGATATGATGAATTTGAAAACTGGTGATAAACACAACATGAGACGTATATTATTTATTTTAATTGATGATAAAAACAACAAACACATAAACAATAATCTTAACACCAAAAGAGTTCTATTGATATTGTCTATCAAAGAAAAAAAATTTAAAAGAAGCTATTAAGGATATAGTCCATCAAATAAAACAAATATATTTTGATTCAGATAATTATTATTATACGGCATACAGAAAGCCAGATATGAAGGAATTAATAAGTCAGAAACTGAAAATTGTATTTTGAAGGTTTTATAACATATAAACAAAAGGATTTTATATAAAACTAACACTTTGATAAAAGTATATCTCGGTCGATATATAATATGGTTACCATATGACGTATGAGATAAAATGATATAGCAAAATTATAAAAGAATAATAACATTTGGAGCTGATTTAATTCATGAAGTCATTACTTAATATTATTTTTTAGCTTAATTTTTCAGACAATATTAGTAAGTATCTGTATTGTTATATTGATTTTAAAGTTTTATAACTGGCGCATATATCCCTTGCTATGAAAGCTTCAAACTTAAAATTAAATAAATAATCATAAAGTCTTTAATAAAATATCACTAGTCAATAAGGTAATTATAATGCAAGTCATGAAGTTTCAGTTTTATAACAATTCTTGAATCTGTTTAATATATTGTTATAAAAAATAAAATCACTTATTGGTTTCAAATCGAAAATTTTCAACACGTGTCATAAAAATTGGATAAAATTTTAGGGTTTTATGTATCACATATGCTCTCCTTTTAAAAAGTCACTATTAAAAAAATATTCCGCAGTTATATCTTGGACATCGAGGTAAAAATAAAGTTGCGTTACTCCAGTGTGTACGGGGTCCTAAAAATATGGCTATATTTTAAAAAAGAATCATTTTAGAATATTTTGCCTATTATATATATATATTATATACTATATTCACGTCGTCATGCAACTATATATGACAAACAATCATGACACAGGACTATTTATTCATTTGAAATTCCAAAGCAAATTAGTATATAAAGAAAAACGTCATACAACTTCTTTCCTAAGTAAAAAAACTAAAAACTTTTTTTAATGACTTATTATTTTGACAATGAATATTATTTGCTTTCGGAATTTTAAAGAGAAGAATAAAATTTTTTAAAAAAATGTGGAAAAATAAAATTTAGGCAGTTTTATGTGTAGGGTTTTTCTCATCTTGTTCCAGTTTCATTTATCTGGATTTAAATCAAAATTGGAAACGGAAAATAAAAATATTCAATTGGTAAAGAGAAATATTCACATAAGAAATTTTAAGTTACAATAGTGTTGATCGGATTAATTTTTTATCCTCTATCAACAGCATTTATTATTTCAACATTAAAATTTTCAAAAATTAATAATCATATATAATGGTTATCATATAAGAAAAAATAAAATCGTAAATTTAAAAATTAGAAAAAGGAAAAAAAACACCCTCCAGAGCTGATATAATGCATTCTCTATCATGTTATTTTCCTGTTTTAGGAATAAACAGTTTTTCGGTCATTTTTATTTATTTATATTAAATATATTAAACTACAATATATATTACTTTTGTGTAATAAAAGCAAAAGATTCGAAATTAATTTCAATAAAATAAGGACAAAGATGATCTTAAAGAACCGATATTAAAATGTATCTCTTAAAAGTCAAAAGAATGATCGAAAATACAAAATCAAATTTTTTATTTCAACGTACTTTATTTATTATTTTTTATTGACTGATTTTTTAAAAAAAAATTAAAGGTTGATTTTTATTTATGAATCAAAATAAACTTGTTTAAAAGCAAAAAGAATTCAAAATATTATTTTACAATTAAAAAATAAACAAATTCATAATATAAATTAATAGCAAAATCCATACACAATAAACAGTAAACGGTATTATCATGACCTAATCCGCTATATAAATGAATTTGTTTTACGATTATAATAAAAACATTAATAAAACATTAATAAAGGAAATTGTTGAATATCGAGGGATTCTTTTAAACCAATTTTCATCAGTGGAGGATGCCTTTTATTACTCTTTCCAGGGAAGGGTAAAAGAGATGAAATTATTTTAGTTTTCTAAACATTTCTATATCTTTTATATGCAATGCGTTTTTTGAGAAGTATTTTGTTTTTAAAATTGTTTTTATTTCGTTTAATTACGCATATAGAAAGTTATCATTCGTAAAAAAATGTCTTTGGCTTAAGAAGAAAAAAATAACTTTTTTTTTTCTAAAATTACCAATTTTAGAAGAAGAAAAAGACATTATTCACCCTTTAATAAAATTTCAGAGGAAAATAAAATTTTTGATTTCAAAAATTGCTTTAAAGTAGAAATAAATGGTATTTGTTTCTAAAATTACCAATTTAACTTAACTTTATTTTCACGAATGGCTAAATTTCAGAAGGGGCGAAGCACATTATTCGTCCCCTCAATTTAAATTCGCGATCGCAACACTCAATACGCCATCTAGCGGGAGACTGTAAATATCGTGCATTAGTTCCCACATAACCATTGGCACTGACGGACGCCATTTTCTTAGCATAAAAAAAGAAGCAAAATTTCCATAAAGAAAAGGTAAAACTTCTTGAAAAAACTAATCAGAACATGCCAAACATTGAAGCAGAACACGCCAAGCATTTGAAGAACAACTTCTCAATATTTTTTACCTTTCTATTACCAACAACATAACATGATTTCATGATCACTTGCTGTTACAGATGTGTGTATTGCGGTAAAATAATTTTTCTGTCTTCAATTCATTACAAGTTAAAATGAAATCAACATTGCTTTCGTCATTCCAATGAATAAATGTGTTCCAATGAATTCCATACAGAACTGTAATAGTTATAGAATATTCTTCTTCTTCATAGAATAGTATATATTTCTGTATCTACATAATTCAGAAAACAACAATAAAGAATAATCCGAATTACTTGAAAAAGTATCTTTTGTGCTGATTATAAATAAATTTTTTATCGTTTTCTTGGTAAGTGTTTTTTAGTTTTGAAAGAATTTCAACTAGAATACAGTTATTCTGTTTTTAAGCTACATATTAAAATTCATATCGAGATCTTACAATTATAAAATTTTGATGTGTGGTATGTTACCTAAAAGTAATGATGGGATAAATTATGTATATATTATTTGAGAATAAAGTTTTCAAACAAAGAACATATCATTTTGGAATTCTCCGGACTTATAAATCAGGTAAGTGTTATGATTTTTATAATAAAAAATTTGCTTGTAAATAATTTTTTTTTCTTACTTGATGATCGTTCTCTACAAAATGGTTTTTTTACGTCTGATTAAATACTATAAGAATTTAAAAAAAGAAACAAAACGAAAGTTTTTATTGAAAAATTAGGAAATTTTAAAATCGTTTTTATCCTAAGAAATCTTTATTTTACGTCTTTTAGTTTATAGATTTTTGATAAAATTGTTGTCAAAATACTTTTTTTGAAAAATTAAATGGTATTAAATTATATGTTTATGTATACTTCTTGCATATTCTAAATATTTGAAGTAATATGATTCAGAAAAGTATGGAAGAAAAATTCGGTACTTACGTATTAACCACAGCTACAGATTTGGCAGATTTTTAAGTGCCGCCAATCTACACTTAAAACTTTTGGAAAAAATCTTAAAATGAAACAAAAATCAAAGTAGTCAATCGGATTTAGGTGGAAAATGGGCCGATATAGAGTTTAGCATAGATTCAAAACAAACTTTTCTCTCACCTGATTCTATAGCCATTATGAACTCTAATAAATAAGATTCAAAATGAAATAACATTTCCAAAACGGACTTTTACTAAGATAAAGTTTCATGATATGGACATTGGTACATTTTCGTTATATTTCACTCTATAAAATATTTCGCTCTTAAAAAAATAAAATTGCATCTTGTTTTGTTTCTATCCCAAGTCCCAAAGACGCCTTTTCGTAACACTAAAAATGGCGACAAGAAAAGAATAGTTCTTTTTTTGTTTTGTTTTTGTTTCGTAAGCATTCTTTATTTTACGTTACAATTTAAATGGGCCTTTCATGTTATACCATTAAATTTAGTAAAACTATTTCTCAGGCATTAGGTTTGAACTTTTATAAGAATATACCTATTTTTTTCTCTATAAGAATATACCTATTTTTTTCTCTATAAGAATATACCTATTTACAAATATTTTTCCGATGTGTTCTGGATGTTCCTTCTCTAAAAAAAAAGGAGATACCATTTTGTTTTCGTTTGCATAAGAAAGAAAACAAGCATTTTTCTTTTTTAAATTTAATCAGCCACAATAAAGATGGAACGTTACAATGCTACATGCTACATTAAAAACGTCTCCAGTGTAACTGAATGACTGTTCATATGGAAATCGCAGGGATTCGGCACATACAACAACGCCCCCTATAGTTCGTTGCGATCGCGAATTCACTATTAAATAAAGTTTTTTATTTTGAAAATAACTTAAAAGTAGAAAAAATGGTTCTTTTTTTCTAAAGTTATCAATTCAACTTGACATTATTTTCACAAATGGTTAAATTTCAGAAGGAGCGAAGCATATTATTCGACGCCCTTCAATTAAAATTCAGAGAAAAATGAAGTTTTATATTTTGAAAATAACTTCAAAGTAGAAAAAAATAGGACTTTTTAAAAAATTACCAATTTAATTTGGCTTCTTTCTCATGAATGTCTAAATTTCATAAGTGGCTAAGCACACTATTGGCCCCTTCAGTTAAATTTCAGAATAAATAGTGTTTTCTTTTTTCAAAAAAGCGACAATTTTAAAGTTGAAGAATAAAATTACTTTTTAAATTACAATTTTAAAGTTTTATATTTTTTCTAAAATTACCCATTTAACTTAACTTTATTTTCACGAATGGCATATTATTCGCACCCCAATTAAATTAAATTCATTTCTTCGCCCCTTCAATTTAGATGAAAAAAAATTTTTTTTTCCTCCAAGTTCACTAATTTAATTTGACTTCATTTTTGTGAAAATCTGAATTTAAGAAGGGGCGAAACGCATTATTTGCCCCCTCAATTAAATTAAATTATTAATTCGCCCCCTCAATTTAGTTCGAAAAAAAAGGCTTTTTTTCCCTCTAAGTTTACTAATTTAAATTGACTTCATTTTTGCGAATGTCTAAATTTCAGAAGGGGCGAAACACATTATTCGTCCCCTCAATTAAATTAAATTAATTCATTAATTCGCCCCCTCAATTTAGTTCGAAAAAAAAGGCTTTTTTTCCTCTAAGTTTACTAATTTAATTGACTTCCTTTTTGCGAATGTCTAAATTTCAGAAGGGGCGAAACGCATTTATTCGCCCTTTTATTAAATATTAGAGAAAAATAAAGTTTTCCTTTTGAAAAATAGCTTCAAAGTTGAAAAAAAGAGCCTACCTCTTATTTTAATTTCAGAGGAAAATATCTTCAAAGTTCAATTAAAAATGTTTTTTTTTTCTAAAATTTTACTTTTTTACTATTTATTGATTGGAATTACTTGATTTTATTTTCTCGAATGATTAAATTTCAGGAGGGGCGAAACATATTGTTTGCCCCCTCACTAAAATTTCAGAGGGGGCGTCTGCCCCCTCTGCCCCCCCCCGGCTGGCACGCCACTGCCATAACCTATCCCATCCTGGTGTAAGAGCCACCAAAAAACTTGTCATGGACAGATACGTTTGGCCTGCTATCGCCAAAGATATAGTCGAATGGACCAGAAGCTGCCTAGACTGCCAGAGATCCAAAGTCACCCGACACACTCGTAGTCCTATCCAGCCATTCATACCACCTTCAGCAAGGTTCGACCATATACACCTTGACCTGGTCGGACCCCTGCCACCCTCCAATGGTAACAGCTACTTGTTTACGTGCATCGACAGATACACCAGATGGGCAGAAGCAGTACCACTGGCGGATATTACAGCTGAAACTGTAGCTCGAGCTTTTGTTGAGCATTGGATTTCTCGATTTGGTGTGCCTTCAAGAATCACCACAGACCAAGGAAGACAATTTCAGTCATCGCTTTTCACGTCATTAGCTCAAATATTGGGCACTCAACAAATTCGCACATCTCCGTACCACCCAGCCAGCAATGGAATGGTCGAGCGCTTTCACCGCTCCCTAAAACAAGCCTTGATGTGCCACAGCAACAAGAGATGGACTGAAACCCTACCGATAGTACTCTTGGGTCTCCGCTCCGCTTTTAAAGAGGACTTGAAGTGTACATCTTCAGAATTAGTCTATGGTACAACCATAAGGCTTCCAGCAGACTTTATCGCTCCATCAACAACTACCAAAAAAGACTTGCCAGAAGATTTTGTACAGCAGCTAAAAAAAGCTATGCAAACTCTGACTCCGACTCCAGGTTCTGCCCACTGTGAACCAGGAGCATTTGTGCACCGTTCATTATCTGATTGCAGTCAGGTTCTAGTGCGTCATGGTGGAATTAAAAGGTCTCTCCAACCTCCCTATGATGGACCCTACCAAGTACTTGAGTGCTCCCCAAAACACTTCACTGTGCTCATACAAGGCAAAAGATGCACAATTGGCATTGATCGCCTTAAGCCATGTTTCTCGACAGCATCAGACGAGGTGTTGACAGGACAAAAAGCAACCCCTAGTGTAAACATCAGTGATTCTCTGGATCCTACTCCAGAAGACAAGGACCCTGTGATCCAACCCCAGACCATCACACGCTCTGGAAGGCATGTTCGCTTTAACCCTCGTTACCTCTGACATCAGTGCCTTCACCACTTGGGGGGGAGTACTGTGGTGAACCACCTTCTCACCAGATGGCGATGAACTTTGCTCGCCAGGTGGCAGTACAAAACGTTCCCCTCAAGGAAATGACTTTTCTATAAGATGGCAACATCTCTGAGTTAAAACCTTAGTTTCAAGAAATGGCAACAGGTCAATTGTCTAACATTCATTCCATCTTGCTGACTGATGAACTTACACCATTTTTGAAATGCTGCTGTCGCTAATCCTATTCGTCTTTCTACTTGTAACTTAATATAATTTCTTTTATGTTTTATTATTATTAAACTGTGTTGATAGTTAATTTTTATTGAATTAATTTATTTAATATCTTTGACCTAATCAACACAGTTCATTCAAATGGATGCGCAGTTTAAATTGAGTCACATTACTGCTGACGAAACTCAATTTTATACAGCGATCGCCGCTTTAGAATCTGAAGTACTTTAATCAGTTCGTGAAATTATCTTGAGTCCACCGCCGACGGAAAAATACAAATCTTTGAAAGAAAAATTAATTTCTGCTTATGCAGAATCCGAGACAGTTAAAATCAAGCAACTATTGCAAGATTTACACTTGGGTGATATGATTGTTGTCTAAATTGTCAGAATTATCCGCCGGTAACCTAACGGACAATATTCTTAAAACATTATGGATGAATAGACTCCTATCAAACATGCAAGCCATTTTAGCTGCCAGTAGTGAGCCTCTTACGAAGCTGTCCGAAATCGCTGATAAAATACACGAGCTGGTCAAGCCAACGCAAATACATGCAATTCAGACTTCTGATCAAATTATTGTGACGTTACAGGCTCAAATTAATGAATTGTCCAAACAGGTCTCTCAATTAGTAGCCATTCAAAAACCTTTTCGGCTTCATCGCTCTCCATCACGTGGTCGATATGCACGTCGTAGCCCATCGAGGAAACGTTATGAAAGCCCTCCTCCGGGTATTTGTTTTTACCACCACAATTTTGGAGACAAGGCAAACAAATACCGCCAACCGTGTCGTTATAACAACCAGGGAAACGAAACGGGCCGTCGTTAAAAGTCGTGAACGACAGCGGCCGGAATATTGCACGCCTTTCTGTCATCGATAAGAATTCGGGTTTAAAGTTTCTTGTAGACACCGGGGCTGATGTTTCTGTCGTTCCACCACATTTTCATGAGCAACAGCGCCTAACCAAATTACAACTTTATGCAGCAAATGGAACTCCTATACAAACTTTTGGTGAACGCCTGATATCTGTTGACTTAGGATTGCGCCGCAAATTCTAGTGGCTATTCATTATTGCCTCCGTTTCAAGTCCTATTATTGGCGCTGACTTTTTGCAAAAACTTTCTTTGCTTGTTGATCTTAAAAATTGCCATTTAGTAGATTCTTCAACGAACTTATCTTACCCGGGAGAAATTTTATTTTATTTTATAACCGTCGTTGAACAGCCGACCCAATTTCATGGGTTTACGACTACTAATGTTCAACTCCGTAGCCTTGTAATTTTGAACCAATCCAGAAGACAAGGAAACTCCTGGATCAGTACCCCCAGAGGTATTGATTTGTTATGGGAACATGGAGGACTTTGAGACTCGACAGATTTAACGTGCATCAGTCACCATTTACTACACGGGGAGTCTTCGGCCGGCGAGGATCGAACCCACGACCTCTTGACCATGGGCCCAGCGCCCTACCGACCAGGCTATCCCGGCCTACCCGGGAGAAATTCGCAATAGTCAAGATTTAAACATTAAACTGATTTCCGATACTTCTCCATGGCATCAACTTCTCAGAGAATTTCCTACAATCACGCGCCCAGTAATGGGTAATTCACAACCCAAGCACGATATACTACATTATATTGAAACTACCGGACCTCCAATTGGTTCTAAACCAAGACGCTTACCTTCAGACAAGCTTAAAGCCGCCAAAGATGAATTTCAATACATGATGGAACAGAGAATTTGCCGCCCATTGAAAAGTTCATGGGCCAGTCCGCTCCATCTAGTTCAGAAATGAAACGGTAATTGGCGCCCGTGCGGAGATTATCGCCGGTTAAATGCAGCTACAATTCCTGATCGTTACCCAGTCCCGCACATTTAAGTCTTAGAGGGAAAAACTATTTTTACAACTGTTGATCTTGAGCGGGCGTACCACCAAACGCCTGTTAATCCAGCTGATATTCCAAAAACTGCGGTTATAACGCCTTTCGGACTATTTGAGTTTCCGGTTATGACTTTCGGCTTATGCAATGCCGCTCAAACGCTTCATGAATCAGGTGTTAATCGGCCTGGACTTTTGTGTACCTTATTTTGATGACGTCTTAATCGCCTCCTCTTCAGAACAAGACCACTTATCCCATTTAAGAACTATTTTTGAACAGTTTCAGAGTTACGGAGTCAGTCTCAATCCTTCTAAATGCGTTTTTGGTCAACAAAAAGTATCATTTCTAGGCCACGAAATTTCCGCTGATGGCGTTCGACCCCTTTCAGATAGAGTCACCGTTATCCGCGATATGCTCGAACCATCTACAGTAAAGGACTTAAGAAGATTTCTTGCCATGCTCAATTTTCACCGACGTTTCCTACCTCATGCCGCGACCATACAAGCACCTCTAAATTCTTTTTTGGTTGGAAGCAAGAAAAATGACAAACGTGTTATAACCTGGACCCCAGAATCACACGATGCGTTCCAAAAATGTAAAAATGATTTAATTTCGGCAACAAATTTTCAATAGTCTTCAGCATCCAAACCATTATCACTCTACTTTGACGCATCGACAGCAGGTATGGGAGCAGTTTTACAACAGAAATATCAAGAAGCATGGAGACCGCTTTCATATTTTTCCAAAAAACTCTCACCAGCCCAAACCAGATACAGCACTTACGATCGCGAATTATTAGGAATTTATGAAGCTGTAAAACATTTTCGACATATGCTGGAAGAACGCGTTTTCATGATCTTCACTGATCACAAACCATTAACCTATGCTTTTCAACAGCGTTCGGATAAAGCCTCCCCACGTCAAATGAGACACCTTGACTTCATAAGCCAATTTTCAACAGATATCCGTTATGTGGAGGGTTCACAGAATATCGAAGCAGACACCTTGTCTCCTATCGAAGAATTAGCCATTCCTCCGGCAATTGACTTTGCTGCCCTTGCGGATGAACAATATCAGGACACAGAATTACAAATCCTCTTGAAAAACAAAACTACCAACAATCTCAACTTGCAACCTATGCAGCTAACACCTGGAAAATCACTTTATTGTGCTGTTCAGGATTCAAGAACTCGACCTTATGTTCTCCCTGGGTTCCGGCATGCCGTTTTTAGTCAATTACATCGTCTTTCACATCCTGGCATCAAGGCTTCAAGGAAACTGATACAACAACGTTTTGTGTGGCCTAGTATGCAAAAGGACATAGCGAGCTGGACACGTTCAGGCTTGGAGTGCCAAAAATCTAAAATTATCAGACACACCACCAGCCCCACTTAAAAATTTTAATTTGCCATCTTCTCGGTTCAATCACGTGCATCTCGACTTGGTCGGACCATTGCCGTCTTCTAATGGATATTCATATCTTCTCACTTGCATTGACCGGTTTACTCGCTGGCCCGAAGCTGTTCCTTTAGTGGATATTTCAGCTAGTACTGTGACAAATACATTTTACTCTGTTTGGATTTCTCGATTTGGAGTTCCTGAACAGATTTCTACTGAACAGGGGCGTCAGTTCGAATCCTAACTCTTCACGTCGCTTGTTAAGTATTTAGGCACTTACAAAGTGAGAACCAGTCCTTACCATCCAAGTTCCAATGGAATTGTCGAGAGATTTCATCGCTCTTTAAAACAATCAATTCGATGTCACACTGCAATACAGTGGACTGAGGTGTTACCTACCGTATTTCTAGGTCTTCGATCAGCGTTGAAAGAGGATTTGAATGCCTCTTCTGCCGAACTGGTATATGGTACTGCTCTCCGCTTGCCAGGAGATTTCGTACATTCAGTCAATCCACCTAACTGCAACGACCCTTTTACATTCGTGCATCAACTTAGAAACTGCATGTCAAAATTACGAGCAGTTTCTACCAGCGCTCATTTCAAACAAACTGTCTTCGTACACAAGGAACTTAGAAACTCATCTCATATTTTTCTCAAATGTGATGCTCCAAAACCTTCTCTTGCACCAAAATTTTCAGGACCACATCAAGTACTAGCTCGAAACGAAAAAAACATTCGAAAGTTTAGTAAACGAAAAGGAAGTTAATGTTAACATCGACCGCCTTAAACCGGCATTCATCTGGAAACCTGAAGCGACCGTAGCACATGCGTCATCAACATCATCTGAAACCATGACGTCTGACTTAGCAAATGCGACGACAACAACACGCTCAGGACGTCGAGCGCGCTTCAATCCGAAGTATTTGTAAAGATAAGGTATCGTCAGCACTGGAGGGGGAGTACTGTGGTGACCTGCCTACTACAACTCAACGCTGTCAATCTGGAATACCATAGCAACGAGGAACAATAATAAGAAACTAATGTTTTTCTTTTGCTGTTTTGATAATTCTCCTGTTTTTAATATGTACTTTATTGTTATTATTCAAGGCTGTTTAATAAATTATATTTTATAATAAGAAGCGAGTCTACTTATTTCTCACAAAAAGAATTCCTCCACAATAGCTATTCAGATTTTGTTACCTGTTTCTCCCTGCAATCTGCAAAATATTTTACGTCAATTTATTCACCATCTATCCTAAAAAAACAAACAAACCCTACCGGAAGTCTTGAGGTCCTCTTCTGACGTCATAGAATTGATGCGACTATTTCTTTTCTTTTGACATTCCTGGTTTGTTTGAATACGATCGGAAAACTCAATTCATCTGATTTTAATTGTGGGATTGATGAGAAAAAATTAGAGGAATAGTATTTCACCACTCTTAATGACTTTTTATCATTTATTTCTTTTATATTACATACATAAAAGTAAAAATTTAAAATTTCTTGAACTAAGAAACCCTATTCGGAAGAATAAGTTTTCTTAAGAATAAGGTTAAAGTTCCCCCAAGGCTAAAGCATTAATAAAGTAGCAGAATCTAGATTTCTGAAAAAGCCATGAAAAAAATTAAATGATTGAACCTATTAACCCTAGAAAAAACTTCTTTTTAATAATTAATTGAAGAATATAAGTGTTATTTATAGAATTCTAAACAAAAGTTAATACCGAGGAATTATGTGATGTTGAAATGTTAATTTTTAGGAGTTAAATAATTATTAAACTGTTTTTTGCCTCTGACAATTAGTTTGTGGATATCAATGCATTAAATTTTTACGTACGGCACTTTATATTGTAAAATGCGTTAAATTCTTACATTTACGAAATTGGGGTTCCGTCGAAAGAAATTAGATTATTTAGGGTTTCATAGTCGAAAAAATTTGGGAACCGCTGTAGTAATACATACTTTTTTACTTGATGGAATGTTTTTATTATAAAAAAAGTGTAATTTATTTTGAATTTTATCCACCCTAATTATTTATGGAAGTTACTATTACGAAATTATTTAAGTTATAAAAAATTTAGTTCATAGGGAATATTTTTCCAGTCATGAAAGCATAACTTGAGTACTGCAATGGTAATGAATTTCCTCTAAAGTCCCATTGAAGGCGGCATAATTTCAGATTGCTTCAGTTGAATGGAAAGAGAGCGGTCCTTTCAAGAGGATGAACTCTGACATTGATGAATTTTTTCCCAGAGCAGCTAGCTTGGCGCTTGTATGGGAGGAATGCCTTGGCCTTCTAAGAAAAAGATTTGAATTAATAATTTATTAAAAGCTTCTATTTCATAATAAATATAGTCATCTTTTTTAATTTCAAACTCATTTTTCGTAAATTTAAGATTTGCAATTAAAATATTACTGTTTATTTTATTTCCCCTTCTAGCTTTCGACTCAATGTTTATTCGTAAATAAAGTAAGTTTCTTTACCCGTATTTTAAAAATTTTACTGCGTATAATTTAGACGTATTGTATCTTTACTTTTACTAATTATTGTTTCTTTAAAAAAGCAAATAAAAATTTAAAGTTAGTAGGATTTTGCTTAAAATTTATGTTTAAAAAAAAATACACTATTTACTTTGCTATTAATTTGTTTAAATCAGATCAAAATCGCATAATATATTAAATTGCATAATATGTATTTAAATATTGGCAGAAAAAGTATTATGTATTCAGTTTTAATAATTATTTTATTTAGAAATCTATAACCATAAATTGAAGTTTAACTAGAAATTTGTGAGGGAAAATTTGATTAAATTAATTATTTAAAAAAAATTAGCTTTGTTTTATTAAGAACGTTGTCTTAAAAGCATAGTAATATATAATATGCAATAAATATAAAATTATTCCGTTTGCCAAAATTTCCATTTCGAATCAAGAGTTCAAACTTAATATTATTAAAATGGATTAACATACTCGAATTGGCTATCGAAATGGGCTATAGGTGGTATAGAGCAGAACTCTCAAAACATATAAATTAATTATGAGAGCTTATATACTTTATTTTTATCGAAAATTTAAGGTAACAATACTTTTCGCGCTTTTTGAGAGGTGAATCTTCTATCCCATCATCAAAATCAATTTCCTGTAGGACATACATTTTGCTTTGCAGCTCAAAATCTGTAAGACTTCGAAACATCAAATTATGAAGGTGTGTAGAAAATATGCAAGGAGTCAGAAAGAATACAAGAAAATACAGTTTGATTATTAGTTTTCTTTTATAATCGCCGCTGAAAAACTGACTCAATTTTGAGCCAATGTTTAACTACATAGCCTTGAAATTTTAAAACCAATCCAGAAGACAAGGAAACTCTTGGATCAGTATTGAATTGTTATGAGAACTTGGAGGAGTTTATGACCCCGACACATTTAACATGCACCAGTCACATTTTTATACTTGGGTATTATTCAGCCGACTCAATTCGATTTTATTTTATAACCGTCGTTGAACAGCCGACCCAATTTCATGGGTTTACGACTACTAATGTTCAACTCCGTAGCCTTGTAATTTTGAACCAATCCAGAAGACAAGGAAACTCCTGGATCAGTACCTCCAGAGGTATTGATTTGTTATGGGAACATGGAGGACTTTGAGACTCGACAGATTTAACGTGCATCAGTCACCATTTACTACACGGGGAGTCTTCGGCCGGCGAGGATCGAACCCACGACTTCTTGGATATGGGCCCAGCGCCCTACCGACCAGACTCAATTCGATTCTCACGAACACGAGTCCATAGCCCTACCATCAACCAAGCTATCGTGGCCAAATTATTAGTTTATTTTATAACAGTCATTGAGCAGCCCACCCGATTTCGAGTTTACTACTACTAATGTTCAACTCCGTAGCCTTGTAATTTTGAACCCAATCCAGCAAACAAGAGAACTCCAGGATCAAGTATTGGAAGAAATTTTCGCCTTCGTCGAGGACGTTTTGATGGAACTAGCCCTCATTTGAGTTACATGGAGAGGAAAACCACGAAATCCTCCCACGGTTAGTCTGATAGCAAGGGGACTCTAACCCGTGATCCGCCCACCACTGAGGATATTTCACGTCTGCACAGTGGTCGGTAAAAGCCGGGTATGGAATTCATATCGATCAGCCATCACTGGGATTCGAACTCGGTGCACCTCATTCGGAGGAGAATGCTCTATCCTTTGAGTCCAACTTTATTGAGTAATAACTCAGCAACAGGTACCAATTTTATTGATTTGCCTAAATTTAACCATCTTCAAAATATAAAAGGATAATTCAATCGTAATGTTTGTCAGTATTGAGAAATAATAATTAAAAACTGTCATGAGCTGGAATAGAAACCACGATCTCATAGTTTTGTGTTAGATTTCAGCCCTAAATATTCACACCTGCCTTGCGGATATTTTAAATTTTTTTTTTTTAAAATTTAATAAATTAAGTCATTTGGATACTTGACATTCTTGAAAAATGCTTTCCAAATTACCATTTTTAACGTTTATAACAAGTATCTTCAGTTCATTTAGAAGTAAACCATAGTTCGGCTTATCTTATTCATTTTCAGCTTATGTATACGCTTAAAAAATATATTCAAAACCAAACTAGATACAACACAAGGACTGCAAATTTAACTGTCGGATATAAAACCTTATTTAAGATTGATTATGATAAAACGATGAAAAAGCTACATTCCTCTAATTAACTATTTTAAAAATAGTCTGTTTTTAGGTTATAATGTTCGTAATTACCTTGATAAACTTTAATCGTAATGTCGGGGTTCCGACGGTAGAAGACATTTAATATATCAATGGAACACACTAAAGCTTTATATCAATTAGCAATTAGTTTTAGAATTACAATTATAGAATAATTATTTTTATTATAGAATGAAAGGTTTTAGAGGACAAATATTTGTTAACGTTTAATATTTAATAAAAGAAAAAACATAACCCATATTGAAATCTAACGAATAGCCCCTGATAAATTTTGTGACAAAAAAAAATTGAAGCCTGATTGATTTCCGGATTTTAGAAACACCTTCCAGTTTTACTATTCAATCAAATTGGTTTCGATGTCTTTCATCCCACCTGTCTCACTAGTGATTCAGCATATTTTGATATCATTTTTGTTTCGTTCTTACTTAATATTAATTTTTTTGTGACAATTACTTTTTTACTACATTTTTACGAGAAGTTTAAAAATATAATATTGAGGGCATTAACTAAATTTATTTTTGAATGCTTCTTTTACTTATATCACCCACACCCACAAGCAACTGTCTGCTCTAAATACTGCGATAATATAAATTGAGATAGCCAAGCAAAACATATGGAGTTAACTTAAATTCATGTTCAAAAGTTTAAATTGTTTTTTGAATTGACAATTTCAGTCATCTTTTAAGTATTTAAAACTGCAGCATATCTCATAATAGTATTAAATATATAATTTTTACAATAAAGTAAAATAAAAAAGAATTCTGATCCTTAGGAACAGATATTAAATATTCTCATGATGTAGCATAACTACCTTTTAAACAAATAAAAATTTTTTTTTTACCTTTTAAACTAAAAATTTGCTTATTTTTAAATAATTTACTTATAATTAATTATAAGTAAAGTTCTTAATAATTATTTTAAATAATTTAATTATAATTACTCAAATTGTTTAAAAGATGATGACTTCGAAGTTTTTTTATTTTATTCAGTCATTTATTTATATACTTTTTATTTATTTTTATTTCATTAAATTAGATGCACACGTTTAAATTAAAAACAGAACTGTCAAAATTTCATATATAGATTCGATTTATAATTTTAAGAAATTGTTTTGACTTTGGTTTTGGAAATTTAAAAGCCTTATTAATTAAAAAATTTAGAAGCCTTATTAACTTTAAACACATAATAACAACAAAAATCAAGGAGTTAAAAATAGAAACAAATATGAACAATAAAATCATAAGCTAACTAAATAAATCAATTTTGTTTACAAAATATAATATTACAAATTAAAAATATTTCATATTTAGGGGAAACATGGAAAATTTGGTCACACAGGAGTTTTAAAATTTTTTTTTCTCATGTTTAAAATTTTTTCAGCTGATGATCATTTGATTTCAATGGTCTATTAAACAAAATCATATGTTGTTTATGTCTATTAGCAGTAAGTAAAATTAAAATAAAATTACATTTGTTATCTCAATTTCATCCAGAACAGACCAAATCAAGAGTCAAGGCAGACAGGCCAGTCAAAGAGAAACTGAAGAGTGGCCCGCCATTTAAATAAATAAACAAAAAAATTACAATGTATATATAAAAAACTGCGCAAACTTGATTTAATAAAAACATTTGCTTACCTCCAACGTGAAAGATTTATGTCCTCTTAATATCCTACGAAAATTTTATATAGAAATTCTTAGTTCACGGATTCTCTTACGATTGATTTGAAAAATAACAAAATAAAATCAACTACAATAATTAAACAATTAGGCTAGTTGAAACATTTAGGATAATTAAAGGAAGAAAAAGCTTTTACAATAAATCAGAAAAAATACTTAAATTTTGTAAGAGAGGAAAATTCGAATTGAACGAGGCCCAATTTTTAAAGGCACTATGGAAATCTCAAGACAGATTCTAACAAGACCCCCCCCCCAGCCCTAGCTATTTACAGCCCTCGAAGTGTTTTCTTCCTAGAAATTTATGACCAGAAAACAGACAAAAGGGTGTTTCTGTGGATATCTGATATTTCCGAAGTTAGGAAAAAAGAGCCCCAAGGCAATATCAAGAAGCTAAAAACATTTTCTCACAGTGTAAAGTGAGGAGGCTATTTGTCAACTCTGTGAATGGTAGCTAAGAAATTGGGGGTATTTTCATCAATGGAAAGAGCGTTTTATTGCTCTTTTAGTTAGAAAAGTGAAGAGTAACAATTATTTTATATTTGTAAACACTTAGATTAGATTTTGAAAAGCATCCGACAATGTAAAAAAATAAAATAATAATCTGAATAAAATTTTAAAAAAAGAAGAAGGTGGGATCTGGGGGCCCTCTTTAGTTATAAATAATAAAGGAGTTAGAATTAAAAGAAGAAAAAAACAATTAATGCAATGAGATTTTAGACTTTTCGGGGGCCTCATCAGAACTCGGGGCCTTGGGCCCATCCTTAAAAACGGCTCTGCTTCGTCCCATAATCCGAGTTCCTGATGAGACAGCATGTAATTATGAATTAAATTGTGACACTTTTTGGTCCATTATTCCCTTGTTCCGAACTAATTCACTTGCCAGCGCCATCAATACATCTCAATAGGGTGACGCTGCTTTCTCCATTCCTTAATTGCAGGCACTACAGAATCAAGATGAAAGAGCTTTGAAAAGACCATGCATTTAAGTCTGGCGATGGGAAATGAAATATTGTCAGTATTCGTCAGTTTAGATAATTCTCTTCTATTGTGCTTTGGCCCAGTCTTTACAGTTTGCCCAGAAATGTTTTTTAATGTTTGTGGTTTCTTTACCAACCCCGAAGATCATAGGTTTCTAAGTGCTGACTCACCGTTTCATCTGACAGTTGAAACTCCAACAGTTCTAACTACTTCCAAAGCGCTGAAAGGTCTTACGTTTCATTGTTGTTACAATTAAGTTGTCTTCATGAGAATCGATTATTTTTAAATGACCAGCTTGTTTTATATTAATTGCTTTTTAACAGTTTGTGCCTTTTCTTCAATAATCCAATTCAATGCGGTCTTACGTTTCATTGTTGTTACAATGAAGTTGTCTGCATGAGAATCGATTATTTTTAAATGACCAGCTTGTTTTATATTAATTGCTTTTTAACAGTTTGTGCCTTTTTTTCAATAATCCAATTCAATATCATCGGCTGACTTCTATAGCCACTGAACCATTTTTCACAGAGAATAGCCCTTTTCTTTCAAAATAAACTTTTGAACACATGTTTTGACACTTAAATCCCATTTCTGAAGTCTTTTAACATTTGTAGGGTCACCACACAGATATATCGGTAAAAGTTAAGGAATATTTCAGTCAAATGACACTGATTCATATTTTATTTTAATTAATACACAAAAATGATAGAATAAGAACACCTTGCTAGTAAACAGACAACTTAAGTCTTTGCTAAAAGACCGTCAAATACATCAGAAGTATAGCCTTTTGATGTCGTAAATCTGGCACATCTAAAAGCAAAGTATGTTCATTAGCTGTTTGTTTTTGTTACTACCTAAGCAAATTTGTCAAAATATAAAGACTAGCATGCATATTATTTCCTACTATTAACAAAGTTGTTTATTTAGAGAAAAAGACCAATTTAATAAACAAAGCTTTAAATCGATACAACGCTTTCTGTTTAAAAAATTTCTGGAAAAACAGGAGTCTGTATAGACTTTTGACGAGGAATGTAATAAAATAAATCCTCATAACTATTTTCAAAAGCAGTTGTAATTTTGATTAGACACAAATGGCATCAATTTTGAAAGCTGTAGTTAGATTTCAAAGTCTTCAAGCAGTCGTAGCATAGTTTTACAACTACATCTAATTTTAATTTCTTCATCCATAAAAGTGTAAGGAACCATTTACACAGGATGGGAAAAATTAGCACACACGAATTTGTCAATCAGCTTTTTGTTTACATTTCCGAACTCCCATGTGCGTTTTTTTGCTTGCATCTAGTTTGAATGTTCCTTAAACGTGATCCTATGTCTACTCCCCCGTTTCCTTACCAATGAACATTAGCTCATATATGATGTAGATTCACTCACGGTGGGAGGGCTATGGAATTCGTTGCTATTTTTCCTGCATTAAATGTACGATCATTTAACTCGCGAAATATACAGAAGTGTTTGTTAAAATTTTCCTTCAAGGTTGAAATTCCTGACTGGGGATTAAACACTACAGTGGATGATGCACAGGAAACGACGAACATTTTATCATGGAAAAATAAACTTTCTCATCATAACTGGTTCTAGAAACTTTTCATTTGAGACAAATGGCACCATTTTTGAAAGTTGGGACGAGATTTCAAAACCTTCAAGTTGGTACAATTCCACAGTACAATTCATAACTCCATTTAATTATATTTTTTACATCACTTTCGACTAAATAAAATAAAAACATATTTTGTATATTTTATTAAAAAATTAATAACAAACAGAGATTTTGAAACATATTCCAGCATACATATAAGTTTGCTAAAAAATTATAATAAATATTCACAAGATTTTAGCTTTAAAACTTTGAATATTACCTACATATGTTGGCCTATTTATCATAGCATACATATCAAAAATTAAAAAAAGAAAAAATTTTAAAAATAATTTTTTTCCACCAAAGTTTCAGATGCAGTAAATTGAATGATTTAAACAATGATAAATGTGAGAAAGAATTATTTAAAATAAACTTTAACTATTTTAAGATAATTAATTTTTCTCTATCACAGAAAATTTAAATGATGACTCGGTCACTTTAAAGCTCATACAGTATTTCAGAATTTGTTTTCCTGGATTCACAGGTACTGGAGGATGCATGAAATATACACCTTGTTGACAGTTTGTGTACCACTGAATAGGGGTGTCTTTTTTTGGAAATTCAACAGGACCACTAGAAACTTCTAAAGACCCATAACTATAATCTGTCCAAATTGCAACACCATTACAAATTCCAGAACTGTAAAAAGAAATGCAAAAAGTTCATACATGCAGGTACAGTAATTACATAGAAAATATTGTAAGTAAGAATAGTCAGTGGCACTTCGTTAATTACCGTATTAATAATGGAAGTTATGTAGATTGTGCTAAAGATTCAGATCTATTTTCAATATTTGATTGTGTTAGAGATTAGAAAAGTTGGTTAAGTTTTTTTTTTTTTACATGCATGTGTGTGTGTTGTCTTGTCAGTATTCAATAAAAGAAAATAACTAGAAACTTGCTCAAGCTTAGTTTAATTTGACTAATTTTCATTTTCTATGAATAAGAAGAATAAATAGTAATGAATAGTTTAAACTTAAATAGTAAAAAAGATATCAACTACTATAAAGGTAATGATAAACGTTTCAAGCGAAGCCAAAATACCTTTCTGGGTGGGATTTTAAAATTATAGCACAACCCAATATGCAATATATATTTTCAATATACAGCAATTTAAAAGGAAATTTTTTAAACAATAAACTACTTTTAACTAAAATTATTGAATAATACTTATAAATTAATAAGAAACAGAGAAGGTTAGAGTAGACTGTATTTCCCAATTCGCCAAAAAAGTTTACTAAGCTTCATTTCGAGAATATTTAATCAAAATTTGAATTATTTATCTTCATTTTGAATTATACAAAATCAAACTTGTTGTTTTTGTTTGATTTTAGGATTGTTTTAATTTTTTCTTACTAAAATTTGTCGTTTTTAGATAATTGAAAATATTGTATTATTTTTCAAACATTGCTGTCATACAGTTGTAAATTGGTGACACGACAACCACTTAATACACCAACATTGAAGCAAAAATCACAGGCAATATGACTTTATTTTTTATACCAAAAGATTAATGAAGACAATTTTTACGCTTATTTGTAATGCATTTATTTTTGCATTGTTGTAATTTTAATCTTATCATATAACAATGGGGATAGCTTATTATGAATCAAATTTCTTTTAAAATAGATTGGCAGCTGATTTATTACTTGAGGACTATTTCTGAGAAGGGTTTTAACCCCCATAACCCAATCTTAGCTGCACCCACCACTGAAAATAGTACTATTGGATAAAAAGTTATTGTCATGTATTCAGAATTTTACTAGGACAATTTTTTGGTTAAGATAACTATTGATTAGGTTGAAATTTATAATATTTTAGATGATTGGTTAAACTTTACAAGTAAAAGAAGAACAAAAATAAAAAGACACATAAGCTCAACACTTTCTAAAAGCATGCTTTAGCATTATATAGTAGCATCATAAAAATTCAAAAAAAAAAAAAACAAAAACAAAAAAAAAAAACAAAAAAAAAAAAAAAAACGGTATTGCAAAAGCAACAAGTAGTCATTACAAACTACTTTTAGGAGGAAAATTTTGGAGATTTGAATGATTAATTTTGTTCAAAATCAAAAAAAA
This sequence comes from Parasteatoda lunata, assembly GCA_949128135.1. Lineage (NCBI taxonomy): Eukaryota > Metazoa > Arthropoda > Arachnida > Araneae > Theridiidae > Parasteatoda > Parasteatoda lunata. The sequence goes on from OX421977.1 coordinate 48,577,199, forward strand.
GTTTAAGAGTGATAGAGAAAATTTGTAAAAAATTAGCTCAGAATAATTAATTATCTTATTTAAACATAAAAAAAATACCTATTCATGTTTACAAGAGCAAATTCATTATTCTAACTTTTTGCAACTTTTCTTTAAACATTTAATATGTATGACTTTTTTGACAGTGAGTATTTAGTTCAATTGCAATGAAATTATAAAATATTTGTGATTTTAAACGTTTAAAACTCTTATGATCATTTGCGTGCATGGATATGTTATGTGCGAATTATTAAATTAGCTATAATTAATTCATGGCTGGCTAAAATCTAAGAACCACAAGGACATCATTGAATCTGTTGAGGAACATGCATAACATTTAAACCAATCAGATTCGAAAAATTAATTGCAATTGAACCTTTTTTTTTTCGTTATCAAACTGAAGTTTAAAATAATTACCAGAAATTGCTGCAAGCTAGCTTTTTTTTTCTGGTATTGCACTACCACGGTTCATGCTCTACTTTATTTCGGCGATAATAGTTAGCTGATGATAAATTTTAGACGATAATAGCAGTACTGAAAAATAAGACTTCCATTGCTCTCTCTTGATTCAATAATATATATGAAAAAAAGCTTGTATAAAAAAAGCAAAGGTGATTGAATTCAAGTCAAGAATAAAATTTGTGATGCATAAAAACTTCGGATTTGAATTTCACATAAGGCCTATTTTAAGTTAGGTATACAACCTCCGAATAAGCAAAGATTCAGACAAGTCATGAAGAAAAGAGGAACATTTCATACAATCTATATAAAAATAAAAACAAAGTACACTTAAAATTATTTAAAATAACAAATCTACAGTTAAGAGTAAAGAAAATAGAAAACATATTATTAAAATTATTAAAAGATATTTATTTGTAAAAAACTCATGCGTCTTATATGATATGTAAAGAACAAAACTAGCATTAACAAATATACTAAATAACTTTTGAATGTCTGTGGTAAAATATGATTGAAAAAAGGACCAAATAAAGCGGACAAAAATGAAAAAAGCTGAACTTCTAGAACGTAGTCAATGGGAGGACAGGAGGGGGGAGTGCTCTATATAATACTGTGATATCAATAAGATATATAAAAACAACTCGGCTGGAAGATTTTCATTTAATATTTAGAGTGGCAGAAGCATTTAGACAGTGAAATTTAAACAGTTCTTAGATACAATTTTAAAATTTTGACCACTTCTCTATTAAAGAAAATTAACCAATTATAGGATGCCGCGGCTTAATTATCATTTTAAATTAATTACCGGTCAATCGTTTTAAATTGAAACAGTTGACAACTTTCACCTAAATATATTCTGATAGATTCTTACTAACAATTTAAGTCACTTTGATTGTTTTAATAATTCAATCATACTTGAAATTTTTTTTTCAGTAGCATCGATTGTATGCACTTTGTGTTTGCCAATCAATTTGACTACCATCATTAATATACATTCATCTTACTCATAGCTGCCATTAAAATCAAAAATAATAATACAAAGCATGATAAGCCAATCAAGAGTAATTATGAGACAAAAACATAAAAAAAAAAAAACCAAATTTCCATATATTTATAAACCATACACATTTCAAATTTAACATAATTAATTAAATTACTCACTAATGAAGAATATCACATCTTTATAGTAACTAATTCAAGAAAAAACTAATTTCTTTCAAGAATTGCGATATTGGATTTTAAAATCGCATGAATATGAATCGCAATATTGGATTTTAAAATTGCTTGAATATGAATCCTGATGTTGGATTTTAAAATTGTGTGAACATGAATCACGATATTGGATTTTTTAAATCAAGTAAATTAGAGTCACAATGAGTAGTTTTCAAATCGTGTATAAATACGAAAATCGAAGTTTGATATTACAACAGCGTAATAACAAATCGCAATATTGGATTTTAAAAATGCGTGAATACGAATAGCGACACTGGATTTTAAACTCGCGGAAATATTAAAAGTGATATTGGGGCTTAAAAACGCTTAAATACAAAACACGATTTTTAAATTGCAAGAACAGGAATTGCGAGAACGTTTTTTAAATTATGTGATAATGAATCGCAATACGTAACTTTTAAATCAGCTAAATACGAAAATCAATGATTGATATTAAAATCGTCTGAGTAAGAATAGAGATTTTGGCAGAATCCGGCGCAGTTCCCAATATTTAGAATTCCTAAAACCAGCCAAACAAAGGAATTCATATATCGACAGTCAAATGAAACTGCTAAGAACTCCTTTTTTACTCTATAGCGGTTGTCAAGGCAGCTCCACACTTTTTCTTCTGAACATCATCTTCTCAGGAGCAGAGCCGTTTTTATGTTTTTCGGGGCCTGCCGTTATTTGGGAACCCTTTATGGCTAATTTTAGTATAAAAAAAAAGTTTCATTTTGATTCATTTTTTAAAATTTATTTGAGGTTGAAAAACAAAGCGTTAATACATTATTAGTATTGAAAGTTTAAGGTAACAGTACTTTTCATGCTTTTCGAGAGGCCAAGTCTTCTGTCACATCATTAAAATTAATTTCCTGCCCGACATCATATTCAATGCTCCTGATTGACAAATGATTCAGTCTTTTTTAAATCAAAAAAAAAAAAAAAAAAAAAAAAAAAAAAAAGAAGAAAACATACAGGGATAATAGCTCAATGCCCTGAAACTTTTTGTTCTCCAAGTACTTCCTTGAAGCACTTTTTTCACATTGGAAATGAAAATTTAAAAACTTATTGTACTACGTCAAATTATCTTTTTCAATTAAAAAAAAAATAGAGAGAGAGAGAGAGAAGCTAGATGATTTTAAAAATTTTGTCGGAAAATTAATTTTAAAAAAATGAAGAAATCCCAAAATTGTTCGCCCTCTCCCTACAATACATAAAAATTTCCTGAACTAAAATAAGAGAAAATACAAATGATACTAAGTGAGATCTTTGACGCTTAAAGGGTTAAAACACTATCGAGTTGCTTACTCGGTAAAGTTTATAAAAATAATTCTTCCAAATATCTTTTCTTGATTAAACACTTCTCTTATTTTTAAACTACTAATATTCTTTTAATTTACAGTCAAAAATTTCTTTTAATCATCTACTAAAAATATAGAAATATTAGATACGTAAAAACAAACTATTAAAATATAAAAAGTGATCTTTATGCTCATAATTATAATCAAGGTTGAAGATAAAAATTTTTTACAAAGGATAAAATTTTTATTATTTACAATACAAAATGACTTTATAATTTTCTCATAAAAAACTAGCTTTTCATTCCCCTGTTATACCATCTATTTACATGGAAGTATTTGTTTGCCCCTGGGTCGGGGGCCCATCCATAAAAGTGGCTCTGTTCAGGAAACTACTGCAGGGGGGGGGGGGTTTCTTCCAAGTCCAACTATTTATATTTCTTCTCTTTGAGTTAAAAGTCAAACCCAGAGCTAGGTCAAACCAGTCTTTGCTGACGATCGCATTGCCCAAAGAGGGAAATCGTGACGTCAACAACTGATAAGCGCGGACAGCACACGTCATCATCTAAAAGGCGGGAAAGCCATTCTTTCGCACTTATGCGCGTCAGAAGTTAAACACAGAAATGTGGGAAATAGGGCAGTTTTCGAAAATTTCTGACACTTTTCAAGGTCATTTTAGATTTTTCAAGGATTTAACATTATTTTCAAGTACTACTAGGGGCCCTTGAAAATAAAAATGAAATTCAAGTACTTTTCAAGGCCGCAGGAACCATGACTACACATATTATTTTTCTTCCTTTTCTTAAATAACACATTAAAAACTATAAAAGAAGTAGTGATTACAGATATCATTATTTGTAGTTGATTGATTGAGCTCATAACTTACATGTGATTTAACCTTAGATTGAATTCACTCAAAGATACAATTTAGGAATTTAGGAGGGGAAAAAAATTTAACAAATGCAGCACTTTGTAGACACAGAACACCTAAACAACTTTAATATACACAAGAAAATAAAATTATGAGTAAATAAAAAGGATTTAAAAAAATATGTACTTGGAAATTTCAATTTCACCAGAAGCTTCAAAAGAATCCTTAAAACTGTCTTTAAGGAAATCACAATTTATTATTTCGAATATTTTGGTAACTGGTTTGCATGGATATTCCCAAAGCGGATGTGGCTCAATCGCAGCATCAGCAAGTGATATCGCTCTCTAAGAAAAACATTCTTTAATTAATAAGTTTTAACAATCGAAATATTAAAAATAAATGCAATAGTTATTCATTAATAAATTAAAGTAATAATAAATTAAAGATTTTAAATCAGTATCCACACTGTTAAAATATAAATAGTAATATAAAATTATAATATAAGGGTAGGACCATAATTTTTCACACAGTTTAGTACCTTAACTACTCAGTCATTGCAACTCAATTAATATTTATAGGAAAAAATATTTCATATATTTGTCCATTATAGGGAGGTTTTAATTAAAAAGTTAGTATTTTTATTTGAATAATTATATATATCTGACATTAAATTTTAATACCTGAATCATTTCATCAAATTTTGCAAGATCAAAACCTTCAACATTCTGCAGGGGGGCTCTAATTTTCCATAAATCATCAAATTCTACTCCAACTCCCCTCAGTTTTCCAACTTGGGGAATTATTTGAATTTCTTCGGATAATAATGGTCGAAGCAAAGAGCTCAAATGCCAGAATCTCATCAATTCCCAAGGACGTACACAATTAGCAAAATAAGGTTCTGCTAGTAAAACATTAACCTGCAAAAAGAGAGAAAAAAATTAAAATAATTGTTTTTTTGGCACCTTCTACTGTTTTATTACTTTGCCTTAAAATATTCAATAATTATTAAATTTAAAATAAAGTGAACATTTGATTTTTAAAGTTATTATTTTTTAAATCTATCAATAAAAAGAAAAGAGATAAAATGACACTACCTACAAGTAGGAAAAAGAAAAAAACAGTATGTAATATATTACAGTTTACAGATTGAATCTGGAGCACTATCTGCATAAATCCAAATTTCTCTGCAACCACAACATACCCAGAAAAAGATAGGAAAAAGATTTTGTAAAAATTCAGCTTAATTTATTATACATGTGGCAATATTTGCAAACATAAGATTGTTAAAAATTATACATAAAGAATTTATGTTCTCTAACTTAAAGTTGAATTTTATGCAATGATACAAAAAAAAAAAAAAAAAATGGAATTAATTCTTAGACAATTAAGCCTGTAATCAAGTAACAGAGGGTTCTCAACTTTTTATTCTTCACAGTATTTTCTCAATTCAGCTTTGCTTTTTAAAAATAAAACGTAGATGAAAATAAATCTACAGATGCTACAATAATCTGTAGCTCCTGTTGCTATGCAGGAGGGTTTCTGTCACTAGAATGTAACCAATATGTTTAGGGACCTTTAAGGGACCCCTTTAGATCCAGGGATTACTCGTTTATCATTACCCCCCCCCCCCTACTGTTCAGTAGAACTCAGCGATGACCAAAACTCTGACTTTGAGGTCATGCTTTTAGTTTATAACTTAAAAGTAATATATTATACGTTCATGTTATACAAATTTTCTGAAGTTATTTAAAAAAACCTAAGACATTAAACAGGCCTTGCACTTATATAGTTAAATATTTTAATAAATAGACATAGAAGTTTGAAAATAAATTATTCATTATTACAATTATTTTAAATTATAGAATGGTTCATAAAACTGAGATGTATTATAAAAACTAATAAAAATCAACTCAGTCATACATTGTAGCAGGGCTGTAGTCAAACACTGGATATGGGAGTTATTACATAACTTGAGAAGTTACAAAATTTTTGAAATTTCGGCAAGTAATTTTTATAAAATGAAATTTGTGAGTCTTTCTTCATATGTATTTATATATTTTAACAAAATAGTAGAAAACTTTTCTAATATTGGAAGGAAGGTATGAAAAAATTATCTCACAAATTTTCAGTGCTACTTCAGATGAGAAAGAATTTTACAAAAATTTCATTACCAGCTTTTGCAAATTAGAAAATATATTATTATTTTTTTCACTTTGTTGTTTCTTTCAATATAATTTTTGAAGTAACAAACATTTATAACAGAAAATATTAATATATTGACACAACTTTGCTACATGTTTAATGTCTTTGGAGCCAATTAACAGTATCTCAAAATAGTTAACTGCCTGAAAAAAAAAATTGTTCCTAAAAAATTTGTTACAAAAAAAAAAAAAAAAAAAAAAAATTCATTTTAAAAAAAAATAGGTTCAGTGCATTCTGAAAATAAATTTAATTCAGATTAACTGGCTTTTGAAGGGAGGAATAAAAAAATACATAATTACAAATATAAATTTTACAAAAAGAATATGAAAAATAAAAACTTAATTTATACATCAGCTAACTCTACAATTTGAGCTGTCCACTTTCATTAAAATTTCAATGTTTAATATAGTAAAATAAAATTTTGTGCATAATTGTAATTTGTGCATTAAATTAAAGTTTTTAAAAAATTTAAATGGGTTTGTTAAATTTTCTTTTCTGAATTTTAAAAAAGAAAAAAAGTTTTTAACATAGATGTAGATATCTCTAGTATCTACATCTATGTTAAAAAGGAAGGAAATTTTATATATGTATGCAGTTCATACTTGTTAATAAATGTTTTTTATAATCTATTAGCTGAAATTTATAGTCACCATTTACAAAATTAAGAAATATAATAGTTTAAATTTAAAATTTAAACCAGTTTTCAATAATAGAAACAATTAGTTTCAGGTTTCAAATCTACAATTAAAAAGTAAATATCAAACCATTTTCATATCTAAATCTTTTCCTGTTAAGTCAGCTGGTTCTTTGGAGAGAACACAAACGGTATCAGCTTCATCATTAGCTTCTACATATGACTTCATCATATCATAATGAAAACGACTAGATTCAATCGAGTAAATCTATATGGAAAAAAATAATGTTTTTGAATAAAAGTTTAATTTTATTTAAGAAAGTAGTAAAGTGAAATTGTTACACCAGAGAACACCAATTTTACTGTAGCAATTTTTAAAAAAATGATTTCTGCTTAATGCATTTGAATCTGGGTGTTTGATATTAAATTGCATCAAATATTCACATGTTATAAATTTTGCTTTTTTCTCGTATTAATTGCATTTTTTACATTATGTTGTATCGCTCAAACTCATGATTGATTGTAAAATGGATATCATTTTTAGTTTAAATTTCTATCTTTGGAAAACTTTTTCTGTTTCGTTTTCCAGAAACATGAGTTAGAAGTGCTTTTGATTAAGATGAACTAACAGGGTGCGTAGCTAGATATTTTTTTTATTTTTAAAAAGAGCACCTTTTAAGCACTCAAAAAATATTTCTAAGCACTTTCCAATAGAAATTATAAATAGGATATATGCAGTAATAAAAATTATTTTTTTCTATCGATTAAAGTTCTTATTTTATAAGCATAAAATAAACAAAATGCAAAAACATTTCCATAAACTTTACATAATCATGATAAAAATAACTAATTTCTGATGGATATTTCTGAGAAAATTGTGAAAATCTTGTTTGTTTTTTTTTGTAATTTAAGACGACAATCAACAAGGCAAAGAAAAAATTCTCTTTTTATAATATCAAAAACTAAGCACTTTTTACAAACTCCAAAAAAAAGCACCTTTAAGGGCTTTTAAAAATTGTAAATCCAAAATAAGCACCTTTAAGCACTTTTTAAAATTGCTACGCACCCTGACTAGGGTTAATTAAGACTGTACTTAATGTAATCCGGTTTTATTAATGATTATGTTAAGCAATAATATTTGATACTTTCTTTTTTGCACAATAATCGAAAGTTGTAACGTTAAACTTAAAGATCAAACTATATATAGTCTTTTTTTTTTTTTTTTAAATGAAACTATCGCGATAAACTTAAAATCTAATTATTTTATTTGAAGGAGTAGAAAATTATATCCATATTTATAAAAGAAAAATTAAAAATAATAACTATAAAATATTTCAAATCTTTCACTTGATGATTAAAAGCTATTTATCTTTAATCAGTTAAGATTCAGGACGAAATTGTACAGACATATTATTTTTTAATTGAATGACAAGATGACAAATCGCACCAGTATTGAAGACAGCTAGATTGGAGTTGTGAAAAAGATTGAAATTGATGTTCAAATGGTTAATAAATCATCATAAATTGAGTATTTTCATTACATTTTCTCCCAGAGGGGCCTTAAAAATTTCAGCAACATTGTAGATTCTTTAAAACAAATTCTATGACAATGATGAAAGAAATCTTAGCCTTTATTATTTTTTTTTCAAAGGAAAAAATATGTTTTATATTTTCCATCACAGTTATTTGGTGTGCGAGTAATAATTATGACCTCTCACAAATAGGAAAGTTATAAATAATAAAAACAGAAAAATAGTTAACCTTTTTAGCACCTAATTTTGCAGCAATTAAAGGAAGAAGTGAACCATCACTAATGGAAAGACAAATGGACGAAGGGGAAATAATCTGTAATATATAACCAATGTAAAATATAAAGTATAAAAAATATTAAGCATGATATACTTTTTAAATAACCACATAAAAAGAATCATATTGCTATTCTAATAAACAAATATTATCAAATTTAGTCACAGGAAGATAATAGTAAATTATTATCTTGAGTAACACAAGAATAAATTTGCACACAAAATTTGTAAACTTGTATCTTGAGTTTATGAAGAAAAACTAACCAAATTTATGGCAATTCTACTGATTTCTAAAGTCAACATGTATATTATTGTTTATGAAATTTTTTGATAGAATAGAGAATTTCTGTTTCAAACAGAGAAATTCATTTAAGGTGTTCAGATTTTAAATAACGTATCTTCTAATAAGTATGAATGAAACAGTTGCCTACTCGGAAAACTTAATAACAGAAAATAAACTGTCCTTTAGTAGTGATATAACTATGGAATTTATTATAAGCGGAGCAAATACTTTATTATGGTATCAGATTAAAAAGTTATTTTTCTTCTTTGTTCAGTTATCTACTATTATTTTGAATAATATTTAATTTGAATTTGAAGATGTCAAACAGTTAAGGCTACCAAGCAGCAATTTAAGTTGGTTTTATATCTTAATTATATGTTAATATACAACATGTAATTTATTTTGTTCACATAGAGTAGGACCTCTATTTAACGAAGTCGCTAAATCCCGAAAAAAAGTTTGTAATATGGAAAATTCGTTAAATAGAAAATCATCTTTTGAAATACTTACACAACGTAGAACAGGTTTTAAATTCATAGATATTAGAAATAATTAAAACTGAAATTGATGCACTTTTATCTTGGAAATTATTATCTATTATTTATTTTATAAATCTTCCCCATAAAAGAAATCTGCAATGAAAGTAAGAATAGAACAAAACATTATCCAGTGTTACACTATCATGCCACATATATTTACCCCTGAATAAAAATGCTAAATTTTTATATATTAAAATTATTGCTGCATTTATTATAAATGTAATTTTAAACATATTGCTACTGATAAAGTCCGTTAATTTTGTCTGAGTCTTTCGTTTAAAAGAGTGTTTTTTCTCATAATAGGTCTCGCATTTTTGTAATGCACCAAAAATTTCTTCAGGAGTATTCTCCTCAAACTGCAATCTACGTCAAATTGTTTCAAATGATTTTAACATTTCATCATATGAAGGTTTGCTAATTTCTTCATTATTTCCTTCTTCATCTTCCTCACAATTTATGGCTGTAATGTTTTTATTTTTAACACCGTCCAAAATACCCGATTAAGTTAATGTTTCGGTGGTTTCAGCTTCAGAATCAATAGAAAGAAAATCATTAATCGGTACATTATCATTCATTTCGTGGTTCTCTCTTAGCTGTACCCACATTTTTTTAAGTTCTTCTAAAGGAATATCAGCCTTGTCCTCACTTTCTGAATTTTCAGCGTTGACAAAGAATTCAGCTTTAGCAAAACTGTTACGAATGGTATGATCTGTAACATCATAGTTCCATGCTTTGGAAATTTCTGTTATGCTTTCTCGCAATTAATCTTTGGCAGTGATAACTTTTCGTACCATTCTTTTGCGGTAGTGCAGTTTAAAGTTTTGAATCACCCCTTAATCCATTGGTTGTAGCTTCGATGTAGTGTTTGGAGGCAAGTAAAAAACTTTAATGTTTTTCAGTTCTTTGTTGATTTCCTTCGGATGAGCTAGGCAATTGTCGAAAATTAGAGCAATTTTGCGATGCTCTGCAATCATAAGTTTGTCCAACTTTTGAATCCATTTTTCACAAATCTCCGACGTCATCCATGATTTTTTGTTGAATTTATAATCAACCTCCAAAGATTTTGTGCCCTTAAAACATCTTGGAGTTTTGCTTTTTCCTATAATTAAGGATTTTAATTTTTGATTGCCAGTCATATTTGCACCTAGCATGATAGTTATTCTTGCTTTGTAATGTTTTCCTCCAAAGCATTTTTCATTTTTAAATGTTAGGATCTTTTGAGGCAAATATTGAAAAAATAAAGCCGTCTCATCAGCATTAAAAATGTTTTTTTGGCTTATAACCTCCTAAAATTTTATTAAGAGTCTCTGCAATCCAACTTTCACAATCTTTATCACTGACGTCATTACTTTCACCAGACATAACTTTTCCTATAATTCGCAGTTTTCTTTTAAACTTGTCAAGCCATCTACTACTTCCTCGAAATTCATCGTGTCCCAATGCCTTTGCAAATTACATTACTTTCTCGGTTATTAATGGTATGAAAGTTAAGGGGATGCAAAAATCAGTTCAAGGTCATTTCCCTCATAAAATGCGTTAACAAGTTTCTCAAATATTTTGGGAAATAGGGAAAGTAGATCTCAAAAAAAAAATTCGTTAAATAGAAAATTCACTTCGCTATTTGGAGTTATTTAACGAAGAAATTTCCAAAATGTTCTTGGTTCCACGAAAAAATTCGCAAAATAGAGAAATTCGTAAAATGGAAGTTCGTTAAATAGAAGTCCGACTGTATTTAATAAATATTTTTACTATGTGCATATTTTTATTACAAAAGCAATAAAAAACTAGATTTCCAATTTAAGCGTGGATCTCAAATCATGTCTTAGCAAGAATAATGTTACAACTAATAAAATGCACAAATTTTTACTTTACCCTATAAAGAAGACGCTACACATGCCATCTTGGATTTTAGGTAAAAAATTTAATTTGTGTTTTCTTAATATTTTTTGTTTTCAACGAAATTTTTATGATATAGTATTATTAGACAGCACAATATCTTTTTATAAAAGGTAGGAAATAAAGAGGTTGCTACATTAGATAAGGAAAAATAGCACTTGATAATTTTTAGAACTTCTATGAATTTTTCCTCAAAACTTTAAAGCAATCTGCGGTCTTGTGTAAGTAATTTAAAACTATAAGTTTTTAAGTGTCTAGATTTTTTAAAACCTAACTTTATTACAGTTAAAACTGATGAAAACTAATTTGGATGGCCCTAAAAAAATTATTTTAAAGTTAATTGCATAAAAACAAAGATGCTTATCGGAAATCTAAAGACAGTATACTATCTAACTATATATAGCAAAAATTGTTGATTGAGTTGTTGAATTGTATTGGCATAGTTTTGTCAGAAAAAATAGAGTTTCTAAAATATAACGCTATTTATATCTCAAATAGTTATTAAGTGGCCTTTTATTTTCAGTGCTATCAAAAGATACTGCAAATAAAGTAAACATCTGTCATCAGTTTGAGGAAGGAAAAAAAAAAGATTAAAAACATATTTAGAATTTTCTTTTCCCGTTTCCATCCCCTCTACAGATGAGTAGGGTTGGAAGATTAAGGGGTTCTTAAGTTTAGATTTGAAGAAGTTTAAAGTGCATAAAATAAGAAAATAAATTGATTCCTAAAAAACAAATGTACATAATACACCATTACACACTCTTTCTAAGCAATTTGAACCTTGATATCACAATGGAAAATAACTTTATTTTTTTCCGAACTGTATAATGAGGGTTTTTTAATCAATTTCCTTTTCAATTATTCTTTCTAGAATATAATATATAGAAGAGCGTAGCCTAGTCTCAAATGTATAAAAATTGCATCACATAGAAAGCTGTTTGAATTTATATCGAAAAATTAGTTATAGAACGTGGCTGGTAGTAGAATCATTTCAAAAAATGTCAAATACTTAAGTGTCAAAATACAAAAATACGTATCTGCACAGAAAATTTACATTATAAGGTCACACCAATTAAATACATTTTCGCAAATAAATTATGTATCACACACCTCTTTTAACATAGACATGTAGTTATTATTTCTCTGCATGTCATTTTTCATGCCTATTCTCATCCGTGAATCTGTAACATGAACTAGGCAATTGCATGTTGGGCTATCGGCAATCTTCTTATTATTTGTTCTAAAATGTTAGAAGTCAGTTGATTACAATAAACCTTACTATATTCAAAATATGCACATAAATTTATCCATTGTGTTTTTAAATTTCATCATTTATGTTAAAAATCATTTTAATAAAAATCTTACGCTCTATGCATTTAAAAAATACAACATAAATATAGTATAGAAATAAAAAAAACAAAACAATAGAAGGTGACACAATTTGTAACTTTTTTATATATTCATATAGCTTTTATCACTGATAATATCAGCCAACTCTGGATAAATAAGCTCTAATATTCAATCTGCATAGGAACCAAGTTAATTGCCTCATCTCCATGTGCTTATTGAATGAGTAAAACTGTATAAAGTGCCTCGTATCTTTCAGTGAGATTACAGAAGAAGAATGATACAATTTAAGGAAGAAGCAAATAATATTTAAGAAAGATCAAGAATGTTAAGTATCTGTCTAGCGATTTATACACGAATATTTAAGAAAAGTTTGAATGCATTTTAGTTGGTGAAATCTACTCTCTCTTATATAGGTGTTTAAAGGAGTATTAAGATGCTAAATAATCTATTGTTTTTATAGTACATGCCAAATGGCCACTTTTAGCTTCCAAATTTTAATTGTTGCCTAGAATCAATTCTTCTTCTTCAGCACGACAGCCCCTTACAGGCCTTGGCTGCCTCAACCACACGTAGCCTCCAACGCCTCCTGTCCATGGCGACTTTTTTCCAGTTGTTTATCTTTAATACTTTTAGGTCTTTAGCACTGCCACCCAGCCATCTAGTTGGAGGTCTTCCTCTAGCCCGAGATCCCGAAGGTGGTCCCGATTTTTAAAGGTGGCGAATTAACTATTATAAAAAGATTTGTGTATTTATATCAAACCTTTGCTTAGATGGAAAAAAAAGGCACAATTTGTAGAAACCAACTATGAATTGCAAGTCACAGGTTGAAGAGCTGGACCTTAAACAAGGTTTCTCAAGACCCGCAGGATTAAATTATTGTAAAAAGTTAAGCTTTAATTACAATAAAGTTAAGTGCAAAAATATTTAATTTATTAATGTCTGATTAAACAAAAGTTACAGTGCAGAATCGAACATTTAAGCACACATTAATAACATGCTTTTCAATTCATAGCACAGAACTTAGATTTTAAAAAAAGCAGCCAAATTAATCAATAAGAAATTAAAACAGGGTACGTAGCCAAATTTTCAAACAAAAAATAAGCATCTTTTAAGCATTCAAAAATATTTTCAATCACTTAAAAAAAAAAAAAAACTGCTCAAATTAGGACATGTGTACTAATAAGAACTTTTCTTCCTTCTGTTCAAAGATCTGCATACATACATATTTACAAAAAGCAAAATAATTACCAAAGACTTTATATGATCATGATAAAATAAACTCTTTTCTTGATAGTAGTTTCCTGACAATAGAAATAAAATTTTATTTTGCTATTAGGGAAAAAAAATTGCAATGTTTCATTGATCCTCATGATCGGCAAAAATTCCAGATATTTTTTTATTCCATTTCAGAGGGCAGAAAATAAAGCCTAAAATTGAGAATTTCTTGCAAAATGTAGCAGAGTTGCACATGAGAACATAAGAATCCATCCTACCGAATCAAGTTCAGTATACCCACATGTGGACTTGCAAGTATTTCATCAAATATATATAGAATGATTGGCACTTTCATATGCTAGAAACCGACAGTAGGCTTAAATGGATTGTGGTTGAATGAATTGTGACAGCGTTGAATGGTACAATGTGAAAACCTCGCTTTTTGTATAATTCGTGGTTAAGTTAAGTAAAAATATCTTATTGTGGAAAAAGGAAAATAAAGTACTTTAGAAAAACACCCAATAGAAAAAGCACCTCTAAAGGTTTTTAAAAAGACTATGCACCAAAATATGAATATATTTTTTTATTTCTTCATGATTTTTAGATTTAATTGGAGTCAGTAACAGAACAACATATATGAGGATAATCATGTTTTAAATTTTTGAAGAAATTCCATAGGATCTGAAACTATAAAAATTAAAGTACAAGTAGTAATTAATTTTTCTTATGACCTATTTAAATGTTCAGAAACAGCACAATCAAATTGATAAAAATATTTCAATAATGACTAAGATTTTATCACAATAATTTGTAATTTTTTAACAATTCAATAACAAGCAAAATAGTTTTCTATTCTGAACCATTTTAACATTAATATAAAATTTAATGCATAATGCGGAAAAAAAAGTTGCAGCACTTGAATAAGGCTATGAAATGCCAATCATAACATACACATGCATAAATGAAAAAAAACATCAGTAATACTTGGGAATGGCAAACCACAAACTGTATTCATCATGATAAGCAGTTAATGTGATTTTATCTCCCTCTTGCACAGAACAAGTTTCAGGTAAGTAATATATAGCTTGCATCCAATGGTCTCGCCACTAAAAATGAATAACATAATCAAAAAAATCACTAAAGAGATTTTATAGAGATAATTTTAATGATGCACATGGAGCTTACATGATTTCCTTCTTTTTACATAAAGTTAACATTATTTTAAAACATTATTCTTTTTTTAGAATTTTTCAGAATCATTTTTTTTTAGAATCGTAATCAGAAAAAATCAATAAAGAAAGACAATAATTTTCTTATTTTTGAGATCATTTTAATGATTATGGGTGATTGGGAGCTCAACTAAAGAATCCTGAAAATTTTTTGAGAAAAATCATTAATGATGAATTTCAAAAAATTAAGGTCTTTATAAATTTGAATCATTAATATTTCCACAACATGAAATTCTAAATAAATTATATGCAGCATAATTTAAATTAATAATTATAAGTTTACTTTTATCTGTAATGACATTAATTATTCTACCAGAAAAAATATTTACAAATGAAAGAGATGCCAAACATAAAATCTAGCTCTAATATTTTTAAATGAAATATACAAGAATTTTTATACATAAATGTGATCAATGATTTCTGAAAACTTCTGGACCTTGGAAATTAGGAGTACAATCATCTCTGAATGATGCACCTAAAGCTCACAGAATTTACTTTTTTGCCACAAACTAATATTATTTTTCAATATTCTTTTCTCTCTCTCTTTTTTTTTTTTTTTTAGAATTATCAATATGTGTACTTATCATTTTGTTCACAATGCAGCCATTTTTTATTTTGAAGAGCTGGAAATGAGCTTTTCATGTACCCAAGAAAAAAATGCAACATTTAACTAATTTTTAATTCACAAAATACAAATAATTAATATATATAGTTAATTAATTAAGTTGTATTCACAAAATACAAATAATTAATATATATAGTTAATACAATTATAAGAATACTTTCTCCTTTGTCACTAAACTCCTTGACTAGACCTTATGTAACACAGTTTTAGATTATAATAGCATTTTGCACTGTGTTCCGAAACTTTTTTTGTTGATTTTTATGAAGAAAATGGAAACTTTTCAGTTAGGAAATTTTTTAGTAGTTTTTGAGTTGATTTTATAACATTTAATTAAAATGAGCTAAATATTCGAGAAAATTTCCACCTGTGCATTAAGGGATCAAAAAAGAATCAAATAATTTCTTAAAAAAATTATAACATCATTATTTGATAAAAAATAGCTTTACAATAAAGGGGAAAGCCAAGAGAAACTTTTCACATTTCAACACAGTCATCGCTGGTACATTATCATAAATCATTACTTGACTATTTATACAACTTCCTGATTTTGAAAATCTTGTAAACTCACCTGAGCATTTTTTGGTTCAGGTTGTACCCATTTTGGTCCATTGTTTAGAATGATATCACCATCCATATCCATTTTCAAATCCCACCACATAAATACCATTTCACATTCCCCTTTTTTGATCACAGGAACTTGTTTTATGAAAGTTTCATTCATTTCAATATTTTTTTTACCAGTGAAATCAAACCTAAAAGAAAATATCTCACCATGAAATATATAAGAATCAGATTATAACAGCTTTTATATTAAAACAGCATACAACATTCCCACTCAATTTCAGGAAAGAAATTCCCTGACTTTTTCCAGGTATATCAGGGAAATTTCAATGAAAATCAAAATCATATTTTAACTCTACCATGCAATATTTCCCCAGTCAGGTGCAAACAATGAAAGTAATCAATGTAAATGTTTGGGAGTCACTTATTTATATTTTCATTGTTAGGAGGCTTTTTTCATATACTTCTGCATTTTTTTCAGTACTTTCAAAAAACAATCAAGCATAAAATTTCTTTAAACCTATAATTTTGTATATAGAATTTAATGAATCTTATTTTGTTTATATGCATACGTAAATTTTAAAATTTTTTATTCCATAAAACTTTATAATTTCACATTATCTTCTTTTTTTTTTTTTAAAATAATAACTTTTCTATGTTATTAGTGAATTTAAGAATAAACTTTAAAATATTAAATTTTGCTAATCGCAAAATTCTCAATAAACTTATTTATTGATTATTGGAGCTCCAAAACATACAAACTGTCCCGTTAATAGTTTCCTTTAAGTTAAGTTCTCTACTTAAATTTATTTTAAAATCAGTTTTGAATAAAAACAAAAATTTTTTTTCAATGTACATAAATTCAGAATTCTTCTTTATTAAGATGAAATAGGAAAAATATTAAATAATTATGTCTCAACCCTCTAATGGTTTTGTATGTAAAACATCCTATTTCAAACTGCCCCTAGCAGCAAAATAACTTGGCTCCCAATTGAACCAAGATATAGAATCTTGGCTCAGTAAGAGTTGAAAAGGCCATTACTTCCCAATATTGGCCCTATATAGAGTTGTCAGATTCACCTAATATTATATATTCATTACTTAGCCAATATAGGCCCTATATTGTCCATATATAGGCCGATATTGTCTCTGTACAGGACTAATATTAAAAAATCTAGACTTTCCAACATTGGCCCCTAGGTGCATGTCCATATAAAACCCATATTGAGCGAATTTTGAGCCCAACTGGAGCCAATATAAAATTGTTGCAACGGCTGACCCACCTCTCGAACAGAAATCAGTTTTTTTTCATGTCAATGATTAAGAAAGAAGAGAAAAAAATATTTTTCTGTTTGACTATTTGTGAAACTGGAAGAAAATCAAATGATTAGCAACAATGTTTTAAAATAAATACTAAGTGCCATAAAAATTAAAAAAGGAATATAAAGTCATACCTAAAGACAGATGTTGGGTCGGTTAAAGCTGTAAATTCATCTGAGGGTATTTGAGACATTTGTACATCATGTACTGCAGCTGAACCAGGACATGCAGTCACAATTTTTGGAGGTATTATAACTTGGTTTGGTCCCACATGAACAGGTAAAAGTTTATTCCACTTTGATATCATGGGCGAATGAATAATTTGAACAAAAACTGAAGCTGCTGATGGTATAACAATGCAGTCTTCCTGAAAGAAAAAGCAATATAATTCATCTAAAGATAATATTAATTCATATGTAATGAGTAAAATAGACCAATATGTATATTTAAATTCCGAGAATGTTATTTATTATGAAGTATTAGCTATAGAAATCAGCCACTCAATTATCTCCCATTAGGAGAATAACTTAGGAGAATACTATACTGCGGAAAAAGTCCTTTATTACAAATTCCCATTCACTAATTTGAAACAGTGTGTTTAGGTGTGTCCCATTCACTAATTTGAAACAGTGTGTGTAACAACCATAAAGTTTAGAATGCTGAAAAAAAGTATTCAACAAAATTCAAACTAATTATGGCAGGATTACACAAAAATTATCGGCCGATATTTTGTTTGTATTTTGAAAACATTTTATCAGCAATTGAAACTTCATGGTTAACCCCAAGTTAATTTGAATTCGCTTTTCTCTAAGCCTTAAATTTTAATTACTAGTTTATGTAAGGCAGAAAATGCAATATTGAGTTTCTCCCCAAGTATAGGGTCCCCTTAATAGACTTCTATATATAAAAAATAAAATAAATATAAAAAAAATAAAAAAAATTCATAAAAAATTACTATAAATTAAAAAAAAAAAAAAAATTAAGATAGTATATAATTGCAAACTTAGGTAGCAACAATTAAGAAACTTAAAAATTTATCATAAAAACATATTTTTTAATTTCTCTCCTCATACTGTAATTTCGCTTGTATAGTCCGCACCATAGTTATAGTCCACAGACCCGATTTTATATAAAAAAAATTTCAAAAATCGTCAGATAGTCTGCGAACTATACGTCCGAAATTACGTTATTTTAATACGGCAATATTAATGTATTTTAGAAACAAAGAACTAAGTATAAATAGAAAAAATTACTTATTTACTAATATACCTTTAGAAATAAAACGCTAAATACAAATAAAAAACAGTGCTTACTAATTAATCATATTTTAATTAATCACACATTCTACTACATTAACGAAAACCTTCAAAGTCCGATTCATCGGTATCAGAATCAAACAGTTCTAATATATTTTAGGGAAGAGTGTCCGAAAGTTCATTTTCAGCATCACTATCTTCATTGTTAATGATTTCCTCGCTTTCACTAACAATCCCGGCTTTTATAAATCCCGATCGGATGGTTGACACTTTAACACTTTCCCAGGATTTATCGACCCATTTGGCAACTTCAGTGTATGAAGCGCGTCTCATATTTCTTCCTTTTGTGAAAGTATGAAAACCTTCCGACATCCAGTTCTCCTAGCAAGCACGTATGTGGGATTTGAAACTTATGTTCAGGCTAATATCCAGATATTGCAGGATTTTTGTTAAACCTCCTGGAATAACCCTAAGCTCAGCACCAATGTTTTTTTTTTTAGCTTCCGCCTTTACACTGTCTTTTATGTGTGCCCTCATGGAATCCATAATTAGTACTCCTTTGGAATTGAAAAAGGCACCTTCTCTCTTCTTCCAAACTTCTTGAAACCAATCGAGCATACTGTCTTCGTTGCACCAACTCTTTTCATTGCACAGTATTACGACGCTTCGAGGAAAATTTTCCTTGGGAATTGTTTTTCTCTTAAAGATTAAGAGCGGCTTCAACTTTGTGCAGTCAGCACAGCATGCGAGCATCACTGTGAAATGGGTCTTTTCTTGACCAGTTGTTGTTATTGATACTGTTTTCACTCCACAAGTATCGACAGTGCGATTCGGTGGGCAATCAAATGTTAATGGAACTTCGTCCATATTTATAATATTTTTTAGGGAATACTTCCCTTCTGCATTAACTTTCCTTGTAAACTGAAGGAAAAAAGCTTTTTTTCCCATCTATGTCGTCCGGAACAGCCTGACACATCGTCGTTCTGCTGCGAACTCTCAAGTTTTTACGACGCATGAAGCGGTAAACCCAATTTATTCCTGCCTTGAAATCTGTTATCTGCATCTCTTCTGCCATGAACTTCGCTCGGAGACGGATTTCAACTGTTGAAACGGAGCATCCAGCATTTCTTTGGCCGAGAACCCACCTCAGTAAATTTTCCTCTAAAGCTGGCCATTTTACTTTTCCGTGCCGATTGGATAGCTTTCTTCCCATGCTTTTTAGCATATCCTTTTGTTTGCACCAATTTCTCACCGCCTTGAGTTTAAACTCAGCAGTAAAACTCCGGCGATGTTTCACAAACATAATTTTGGATCAACCTTATCGAAGATGAAAGACAAAATACGAAAACAAAATACCGTGCAACGTGCTATCCTCGTGATAAGTGGTAATGAAATGCGACCTTTGACCCCACTCACTTGGTGTTGCCAAACCACGCTATAAGTAAATCAATCAACGTTTTTTTTTTCGTACTCCAGGTACTTGCTACTAAGGCTCCTAAAAACAGAGCTGACGTATCAACTACTTTTCCCCCTCCTGGCTGTTGCGCTAAAGCAGTGCGAAGGATACTGGGATAGAAGACTCTGGTTGCGCTAAGTGAGTGCTCATATCCCGGCACCGCTTGATGCGCCAGCCTGGATTTTAGGAGCTCTACTCATTCGTTCTGCACTATGCTCTATGGTTTACTATCGATACGATACATACGAATGTTTTATTGGAATCTCGCGCTGTTGTTTATATTTGATCATCGGCAGTTCACGACAGCGTGTTTTTTAAATTTCAACGATTTTAACCGTGAACAACCAGCGTATTATCCGCACTGGTGGATAGTCCGCAGCTTCAAAAATTCGCATTTTAAACACAGATAGTCCGCGGACTATACACGCGAAATTACGGTAACTTAATTATAAGCTTTGTATAACTAAGTAGAGATGTGATGGGTAAGTAGAGCTGTGAGCTACAGTGGTTAAGGCACTGAGGTGTCATTAAAAAAAGAACCGGGGCTTTATCCTTGGTGACAGCTTGAAGCTCACCCAGCTTCAGATTGCTGGGTACAAACTAGTCTGAAAAGACAAGGTGGCCGAAGTACAGTGTTGACTACATTCATAACAGCATGCCTTTGGTCCCAAAATGGAAAAGCCTTAATCTTCACAACCTCCTCAGCTAATAACAGGCTGCTTCATGAGTGCTTTATTTCAAAAAACACATTAATTTGGCAAATCTCACTTGATTTTCATAAATTGTTAAGAGAAAATACTGTAACGAAACAATATTTTTTAAATCATAGAACACTTGCTATACGACTTTTCATACATAAAAGTGAACTGGTGTGCAGTACTGACTAAATTGCTAACAACATGCCTTTGGTCACAAAATGACAAACCCTTAACCTTCACAAACTCTTTAGCTAATAACAGGCTGTTTCAGGCATGCTTAACTTCATAAAACTCATTATTTAGGCAATTGTCACTTGATATTCATTAAATGATAAGAGAAAATGGGTTACACTTTAATGAAACAATATTTTTTTAATCAGAGAACAACAAATAAACACCACTTGCTATACGACTTTTTATATATAAAAATTTTAATGAACTATCAAAATTAAAACTATATTATATATGAAATTATTCTAAGAACAGTAAAAACACATTCAACAAAGAAACAAATGTAAAATTAATAAATAAAGTGGTATTTTCATAAATAATATTAAAAGCTAATGTTTTACTTCTAACAAATTTTTGCTAGCGTGATAAAATGTTTTGAGAGCACCTTCTCCAATTAGTTCTGTATCAAACACTTCTGCAACTAAAATATTTGCTTTTTCTGCTAAATCACCATCTGTATATGAAATAAAACATATTTTAATTAAAACATAATAAATATTTATAATGCATTCATAACACAATATAAAAATTAACCTTAAATATAAATAATTAATAGGTCATTGAAGCTTCACGGAAAACAAAATTAAATCATTAATTAACATAAATTTTATTAATTTTTTTTCTTCATAACATTTAAAAAATAATGTCAAATTTATTTTTCTGCGCAGCTAAAACTGTTTCAACACATTTGAAATATGCTGCAAACTTAACGAAATTTTAAGTCAAACCTCATTATGTAAATTTGAACACTTTTACTCTTTTTCTTTTACATTAATTTGACACCTTACAGTACTGCCACTAAGTCAAATTGAAAAACTAATCACTTTAGATGCTTTAGATATGAAAAATAGTTCCAAAAATGTTTGCCAGATACATAAAATAGTTTTCATCCACTAACATATTTTTATATTATTTATACTTTAATGACATAAAATAAATTCATATAATGAATCTTTTTTAAACATTTACACTTTATAAAATTTATGCAACAATAATTTAATTTTGAATGCATAAAATGTAGAGGCTTTAAACTCAATCTGTTGACGATGCATAGATATCAAGTAAGGCAATTGCTTTCAGAAGTTTTCTAAAAAATAAAGAGGAAATATACACAAAGAAAAAAATTGCGCTGTGCTACATGTAACAAATGTATATTATGTGCTGTGCTACATAAATAGTTTTCCAACTGTAATAATTGTAAATATATGAATAACAAATATACTAAACTCATTGTTTTAAAAAGCCACAGGCACTACACTAAACGAATATTTTATAAACTCTATTTAATTTTCTCCAATGCAAAAATAATTAAACTATGAATTAGACTTTTGTAAGGAATTATAATCAACAATGTGCTAAATCAAAAGTAACTGGAATGAAACAAAACTAATAAGCATTACATAAGATTTTCTAATTTTCTTTAATGAATATTTATTTCTCCTCAAGAGTCTTGTAAATTTTACATTAAATAGTTAACTATTTGATTTCCTCACTCACATATCATTCAAATATTGTTAGTTTAATTAATATTTGTTATTTGCTGCTCAACCAACCCCACATATTATATACAATTGTCCCAACTTAATTGCAAATTGGATACTTGAATAGCTCGCTTATACGAATAAAATTTAATGGAACCAAATCATTTTATATGAAGCTAATGTCAAATTTCCTCGTTTTAACGGATATATGTTGTTTTTAGTCCTCGTTTTTAATTGCATAAAGAAAGGGTACTGAAATTAAAAAACTTCGTTTATTTTTACGAAATGCATCAGCTAGAATGGAATTTCCATTTTTCAGTTAAGAAGATAAGAATACAAAAGGTGATCACTCCAATAGGAGGTCCTGTTCATTTGTTGCTATGCCAGGTGTTAAGGGTATTGTTTAGGAATTTATCAAATCATACTAGCAATCACAGGAATCAATTTATTATTCCGAATAGTTGATATTCTGAGATCTTTTATATTTTACTATATCTTCGTCAACAAAGTTAAGTAACAAATATTTTTGGAGAAGTACAGTAGAATTCTAGAAATCAAGATCACCTAATGGAACAACACATTGCTTTGATATGGTATTTTATGTGTAAAAGATGTTGTTTGTTAATCGAATCAAATTAACAAAAACCTTTCTAACAAAGTTTATTAAAAAAATTATTTTTTTGCAGCTATAAGATTAATAAAATTTATAATATTTTTTTTTCTCAATATAAAACAAAAACTTTTTTTCCTTCAATTTAGTCAATTAGTCAAAAATTAACTATATAGATAAAATATGGTCTTGGATAATCAGGATAACTGGAGAGTTCTACTCTACTTATCTTTTTTCATGCTTAATACAAATAATGAAATAAATAAAAACCTGGTCCAACAATTAGGTCCGTAGAATGCTTCAAAATAATTTTAATCTTATGATCCAACTTATTTGCTTTTATTACATCTTCAGCACATTTTGCAACTGGTTGAAACACCTAACATATAATTTATAATATTATGATTAACATTTTTATGTACAAAGTAAATAAAAAAAAAGAAGACAGAAAACTATGTAGAAAATAATTTGATAAGTTAATTAATTATAATTTGATTAGAATATGACTATAAATTATTACCTCACAAGCAGTAATGGTATCAGCACCACAGCGGGCAGCCATCATTGACAACAGCCCAGTTCCAGTTCCGATATCTAAAACTTTGGCCAATCTACCTTGATCTTTCATTGATTTTACAGCTTTTTTAATTGCAGCATTATACTTCTGATTCTAAAAAAATTACATGTGTGAAAAATTTAGGCAAACAATTAGTTAAAAAAAGTAAGTTTTAATAATTTTAATTTAAATACATTTAGTCAAAATGAAAAAAAAAAAAAAATTCTCTTAAGAAGCACTGTTGTTAAATCTACTCACATTGGACAATAACTAAAACATAGCAGTTTAGAGAATTAAATATTTAAAAATATATTAACAATTATACTAATGCACAATAGTAAAATCAACATTAACGACAATAAAATTTAATATTGAGATTTTTCTATATTTTGTTACAAATTATGATATGCTAGAAATAAATTTTTTTTTTTTCAAAAACTAATTATTTTTATCATTTACCAGAAATTCTATTTAAGCATTGATAATATTAGGAAGGAAAGAGAAATAGTTGCTAAGTTGCTTTTCCTGAAATGGGGAAGTATGCAAAAAGCATAGATTGTGGAAAAAAGCATGAGTAAAATGGTAAACTGAAGTAAAAAGGAGGAGGCAATGTTTAATGTGAAAAAATTGAGTTAAAAAGCATAAACTAGAGCAGATTCATTCCAGTTATCTAATTCGATTGGAACAGTCACCAATTAAAAAAAAAGAGGTTACATAAATCTTTCTCTAGTAAAAAGAATGAATACATTCAGAAAAAGAGGTTGCACAAATCGTTCTCTACCAAAAAGAATTAATGCATTCAATGCCCTGTTAAAAAACAATGGAAACAATATAGCAATCTATACAGAGACATAAAATTTCATCAGTTCTTGTTAAAGATCTAGGATATATTACTTGTTGACACATTATGTGCAACCAAATTAAGCATTGTGAATAAATATTTCTTATAAAATTAAAATTTATTCATTTTTTTTTTTACTAATTGCAAGTATTTCTAATGTTTTTCTTTTCTTTAATTGAATACTCTTTAAAGTTCTTCTTTTTTACTTTATTGTACATAAATTTATAAAAAAACATTTGATTTATTAACTCTTACCCTTTCTGTATCATGAAGCATATCAGCATATGATGATCTAAAAAACATTAATGGTTATTGTTAGAGCTAAAAGTCAATAAAATCTTTAAAAAATAAATAATATACAGTAAGCAAGAAATTAAACGTGTTACAATATTTTATTTCTCTTTCAAAACAACTAATGCAGGGTATGCAAATTCCCCCCCCCCCCCAAAAAAAAATGCACTTCACAAATATATTAAAATTATATTTTTTTTAAGCACTTTTCTATTAAAATTCTATATAGTATTTTGATTTTTGTTAACTGAACAATTGAACTACTTTAAATTTGATTATTTTTGGGACGTATGAAACAATCAAATTAACAAATAGGTTAACAATTGGCAATATTTTTTTTTATAATTTCCAATGCCCACCCGTGTTAACATTTTAATTCAGGCACTTTACAGGAAAGATTTGATGGCCACTCTTTCAGGGGCACCATATTAGGTGGGCCAATGTTACTCTCACAATAAGGACAGACAGTACAGAGTATGAAAGAACATCCGTGCCTTAACCGGGATAACAATTGGTAACATAGAACTATAATAAAATTATTTGGGATTAAAATAATATTGTAAAATAGCAGTGAATAATATAAGTTTGAAATAAATAATTTTTGTAGGCATAAAAACTGTTTTGAACGCATGTTTTATATTGTAATTTTAAAATTATGTACAGAAATATAATATACAAATAACCTAGCGACTTCTTGGAAATAATCATAGTATTCATCTTTTTCAACCCATTCCTTTTTACCACTAATAGGATTTATGCTCATCGTAAAAATACTCATGTTTCTACAAAATTTCCTCAGATAATAAATCAAAATTAAGATCAATATAATGCATGAAACCACGTGTTTAAGAAAGTCGCTCAAACAAACTTCGGATTTTTCATTTCCATCAATCAATGTAAATATAAACACTGCTCTGTATTGATAGATTGATTGGTTGTTTTAATGTCATTGCCAGATTTTCAAATCAGGCAACAATATTAAATCCCGTTCTCACTGCATGCACTTTCGATCGCCGGATTCTTTATGGGAAAAAAACAAAAAAAAAAACAAGTGCACTTTCTTCACTGTGACCTTATCCGCATAAACTGAATTCTGCTGGACGGACTTCTTGTTTATCTTTTTGTTTGAGCGCAAACAGGTTAGTGAATTGCCTATAATTTCAATTCACTTTTCTTTTGACTTTGTAATTTATCAAATTATACCTTATTATGTGGTTTTTATGGTAGTTTTTGTATTTATTTAATATGCTATATTTTTTTAATTAAATGAGTATTTGTAAGCGGTAGACTAGTTGGGTAAAAAAAATATGAGTTTATCAAAAGTAGCGCAAAAATGTCGTTTTTGCGGTATAGGAAGTGGTATATATACTTGCCCACGATGTAGTTGCAAATATTGTTCATCATACTGTTATAAAAATCGTGAACATGATGGGTGCGTTGAATTGTTCTTCCAAGAATGGGTCGAGCAAACTCTCAGAGACGAGCGTGTTCGTCAAGAAGAGGAAGAGAATATGAGACGAATTATCCAAAATTTCGAAAAAGATGAATTAAATCCGGATTTACGCGATGAAGCTGTTGCTTCTCCTATTGAAGAGAGGTTTGCAGACTTGAATTTAAACTCAATTAATGAGCATGATATTTGGGAGAAGCTCAATGCAGAAGAAAAGTCTGAATTTGAATCATTTATCAAAGATAAAAACAAACTTGAATCATTTGTTTCACTGAAGCAACCTTGGTGGACATCACAAATTTTGAACCTGGTTTCTGATTTTGAATCTGATTCAAGTGAAACCAATGATGACATTGCAGAAAGACCTCCATTCCCTTTAAATTTTAAAAAGCTTTCAGAAATGACATCTGCTAAACCCTCTGAATGCATACCGTTAAATTTGATTAACATTCTTTATGCATATGCATTCTTATGCCGTTTTTTCAATTGTGAATTGCGAGACTTCCTGGCAGAAGTAGTCGATCTCTTATTTGTTTTAAGCCCTGTTTTATCTGAAGGAAAGAATTATTCAACTTTAGATGAATCGGTTCAGGATTCTATAAGACTAATTATGGACCAACAACTAGATGTTCCCATCTCTTTTGTGAAAAGTATTGTGAATGATGTTAGCAATATCATGCTTGGTCCAAGCAATGCCAGATCATCGACTTTTGTTTTATGTGCACTGCATGATATTAAATTAATTTTTAATGACTATAAAAGCTTGTGTCAAAGTAAAAAAGACCAGGATAAAGCAATGAGAAAAAAACTAACATTGTTAATAAAAAAGATTGAATATTTCATTGCATGGAGTTCAGAATTTGAAACAGCCTTCTCTGGTATTTCATCTGATTTGTTATTGTTGATGTTGCCAGATCTTATGCCTGAAAGTAATAGTACTATAAATGAAGAGAAAGTTCGAAAAGTAGACATAGGCAAACCTCTTATTGAGGAAGTGAACTGATCATAGTTTCAAAACAATGGCTTGTTTATTACATTGATTTAGGTTGTATAAATAAATCTAAATAACTTGTTCATCTAATTTTTCTGTGTTAAAAGTTTAGAAAAAAAGGAAGAAGAATTGACTTGTTTTATTATAATATGATTCATTTTGGTGTTAATTTGAAGGAACATTAATTGTAATAAAATTATTTTGGTTCATTCGTCTATTCAAATGCAGAAATTATTATAAATTTCTTTCTTTTGTATGTTTTTGCTTAGTCCTGTTGTATTTATAGTGCCATTGAAGATGCATAATTTTTACGTGTTAATTTCACAAGTTTCCTCTCTAAAATTGTTGACTAAAGTTAATATTGACTTCGTATAACCTGTGATTTTATGTTTAAATTTATTTTGTTTATAATTGTAGTATAATATAAAACAACCCTTTGAATATCAAAATGTATTGAGAAATTAAATTTACACATTCTAAAAATTTATCTTACGTGCTCTTGTTTTAAAACGTACTGTTTCTTAAAAATACCGCAAACTTTAAATTACTAAGAAATTTTAAATTAATTCAATGAGATATGTGTACAGAAATATGATTTCATTCTTATAATACTTAGATATCTCTTAATTATATTTCACTAAATTTATAAACCATTTTCATAAAGAAAACACAACCGTTAATTATTATGGTGAAAAATTTTTTCTTCTATTTTAGCTAATGAGACATTTTTTGCTGATTTAATTTTTAGACTAATAAATTTTTTATTTGTAATTTTGAACTTAACTGTTGAAGAACTTCATCTGTTCTTTTCTTTAACATATTAATATCTTTTTAATATGGATGTATTTTGACTAATTTTATAAATTATAGCAATTTTTACTCTTTGGTATTAGTTTACACTCAGTTGTAAAAATTATCAAAATAGCATGATAAATGTCTTATATGTGTAGTATTATTATTTGATATTTTACTTAGTTTTTTATGTGATTGAAAAATCTGATCAGTGCTCATAATGAAATAAATCATACCTAAAACAGATCAATTTTCTCTTTAAGTAAATATGGTTGGAACATTGGAAATAAAATTGTTTTTCAATTTTTGTTCCTCTCAATATTTCTTTTAGTTTATTGAAAATTTAAGATGTAAATGTTACAGTTGTTAAGAAATAAAATTGATTTAATTATTTTACTGTTTCATTTTTCTAAAATGTATTTTAAACATCTTGAAGTAAACTAAATTTATTTTTGCTAGAAATTCGGTCTGCAGGGTTGGGTTACATGATGCATCAAAAACCTGTCAAAAAGTGTCATAAACTGTTGAAATCCTACAAAAATCTGGGGCAAGTTTTTTTTCTTCTTTTCATTGAAGACATTTTATTAGAATCATGCACAACACAATGAAACCTCCCAGAAAGACCACTTTAAATGTTTGAATGATAACTTTTAATGTGATCTAATTTTAATTATATTAATAAATAATTAGTTCACTGCTTAGTGAACTAATTATAATTTATAAAAATATAAATGTTTGTTTAAATGAGTTAATAATTTTTTCAATCTATCAATTCAAGGGTTTAATTAAATTACTATCAATATTTTGTACAGTTATTAGAATAAATTTACTAGTTACGTGTTATCATAGGTTTAGTACATTCTTTCTAGATTATGCAGCTCAGCATCAATAGAAAGAATAGTTTGGAATTTCGGTCTTATTCATGCAATACTGACAAATGAACTTGAAAGATGTAAAAAACTTTTTTTTGTAATTGCATGCTTCAAGTTAAAATTGGATTTGATGAAAATTGATTTTACATCTAATAAAATGTTGAGTTTTTTTTATTTACTGATTGTTTTCTTTTTCAATATTTTAACAGATTGGGTAAATTTCAATTTTACAAATTTTTATTTAGAATATAATATTTTCTACATCAAAATTTGGGTTTTTGACAGTAATTGTCAAAACAGAAAGAGAGTTTAATATCAAAATAATTCAAGAAGTTAATTGATTGATCACTTGTAATTTTATATGTATGTTTATTTATGAATACTTTTATTTATAATATCCAATAATTATCCTTACACTAAAATTTTGGGTTTTTGACATGACATTTAAAACAAGAAAAAACCATCAGTTGTCAAAAACTTATCAACCCTGGTCTTCAGACCCGCAGCACATGGAGTCAAGATTTTAATTTTAAGACATACTAATTAATAAACTTGATAATGTTCTTACATCTCTAAAAGTTGAAGATCATGTTATGTTACTAGATTTTTTTAGATCATGGTTTTAAGATAATGTATGCATTATACTTGGTACTTCCCCCAAAAACTAAATGGGGTATAAAATTTGATTTGTGGACAGGTAGAGAGTTTGAATGGTTGTCAAACGAAGACAAGAAGAAAAAGATTTCTTATATAGTGGATTCTAAAAAATTCCCACAGGAAATTTAATTTAGTTTGAGTGCAAGAAATTAGATACATCTCCCACTAAATTGGTATACTATAAATCTTTTATCTATCCAACAATCAGAACATTATCTGGAAATTATAAAAGGTAGGTATATTGGTATTGATATAAAGTGAAACATAAATTATGACACCAAAAAAAGAAAATTCTATTCTTCCAATCTAAATTGATTTAGTTGTTTTATTGTTTCCATAAATTAAAATTCTATTCTCCCAATATAAGTGTTAGTTTAGACAACAATATTCTTTTTTCAAATCATTGTCATTCTATCCTGAACGTGAATCCCAGATCATTTGCTTATAGTTCACTAGTGTAGCTCTAATTTGACATTAATAATCAAACTAACAAAATGAATTATACTTTGCACTCATTATATGTCTAAAAATTCATTTAGCTTTAATTTGAAAAGAGGAAAAGCATTTTAAAAATCCAGAAACCTGTAAGTTTTAATATTAATTAAATTCTTAGATATTGTATATATCTTATGCTTTTATAATTGCACTATGAACTTATATAATATTTTTTTAATATTAATTATTGGCTTAAAAATTAGAAATCTGTCTTAGTAAATTAAAAATTCTCACTATTATAATTCACTATTATAATAGTGAATAGAAAAGTTGTCTTCTGGCGGGGAACCCACGACTTCTCGGACATCCCCTGTGCCCTACCAATAATAGGAAATTTCTCACTATTATAATTCAGCTGAGCTCTTGGATATAAATGGTTTTAGAAACTTGACATATACAGAGTGGCAGAAGATGAGTAATTGGTATCGAATGTAGTTCATGGTGGTTTTAATAAATTCATCAAAAATAAAAACTGAATAAGATGGATGGACAGCTGGAGAAAATAAACAAAAGGTGAAAAGATCCGAGTTGTGGGAGCTTAGTTTACCCGAGTGAAAGGCAAGACACTGAATTTTTAAAGGCACTAATAAGAATATGTCGGAAATACCGAATTACTTTTTTTATTCTTAACGGCAGAAAGTTGTAATTGATATAGTCGAATGTAGTACATGGTAGATTTGCTATAATATAATCATCCAAGATAAAAACTGAGTAAGATGTAAAAACAGATGGAGGAAATAAAAGGGTGAAAAGCTCTGAGTTTTAGGACCTTAGTTTACCTGAGTGAAGGTCAAGACACTTTAAATTGTTAGGACACTAATATGAATATTTCGAAAATACCGAATTAGTTTCTTTATTTTTAAAGGCAGAAAGTTAGTAATTGGTATAGTCGAATGTAATACAGGGTAGATTTGTTTTAATGTACTCATCCAAGTTAAAAGCTAAGTAAGATGTAAAAACATATGGAGGAAATAAACAAAAGGGTGAAAAGATGCGAGTTGTGGGAACTTTGTTTACCCCAGTGAAGGTCAAGACACTTTGAATTGTTAAGGGCACTAATATGAATATTTCGGAAAAACAGAATTAGTTTTTTTACTGAACTAATTTTTTAAAGAAAACAAAAATCATCATTGTGAAATGATGCATACAACTTTTTCTTCTTCATATTTAAGCATATAAAATTCCTTTAACTTTTATGAGGCTTTAAAGTATCAATCAATTAATGGGGGATCCTGTATCATACAGTTATGTTAATCTAAAGAAC
The DNA here is from genome assembly GCA_949128135.1 of Parasteatoda lunata. Taxonomy (NCBI): domain Eukaryota; kingdom Metazoa; phylum Arthropoda; class Arachnida; order Araneae; family Theridiidae; genus Parasteatoda; species Parasteatoda lunata. The sequence continues at coordinate 48,608,657 of OX421977.1, forward strand.
TTTTCTTTTTCTGTTAAAAATTTGACTGATACTATTTGTTTTATCAATGCCATATCACCTAAATTTATCCGAAATATACCTTTTGTCTGAATATTTGTTCCATCAATTATTGAAATTCGAACCCAATTCACCTTATTAAGACTTCTAGAAAATAGTCATACATTTATACTTTTGATAAATTTTTTAAATAATATTTAGTTTTAGTAAAGATAAATACATACTATTAATTGAATTTAATATACATCAATTTATTTCAATAACACTATAAACACTAAAACTATTGGTTTTCAATTAAAGGATTGTTTTGTTACTTAAATTTAGAAATGTACTTTGTCTGACTTAACTCTTCATAAAGAGTTGAAAGACACATATATTTTTATCTTTGTTACATGAATCCAATTGGGGTAACACATACTTGTTAGGGCATATATTTCTTATACTTAAAACAGTTCATGCAAGTTCTGAGATAAAAGAAAAATGGTAAAAAAATATGTTAAATAATGAATATTTTTGAGATTTTAATATTATGCATTTATTTTTCAGGAATGGAGGAATAAGGAATTTTATAGATCGTTTTTAGAAGAAGATAGTTTAGTAGTAGTTAATTTATTATTCCCATCATGGTATCCTTAATTGCATGCTTTTTAAATAGCATTGGCAAATTGATTCCAAAACCTCACTCTTATCATACTCATGCCTTTGGTTTACCTTTACCTCAAGCATTTCACAGATCTGTAGATCCTGCCTGGCTTGAAGAATTTGAGGAGATACTAGTCATTGGAGATGTGCATGGATGTTATGATGAACTCAAATTACTGTTAAAAAAAGCTAATGCTGAAGAAGATTCTGTCCTGAAGATCTTTGTTGGAGATCTGGTGAATAAAGGACCCAAAAGTAGAGAAGTTCTGAATCTATTGATGAATTCTACATCTATGGTTTCAGTTAGGGGCAATCATGATGAGGTTGTCCTACGAGAATATTTTGAGTCAAAAAATCCTAATTACAAACTGAGTCCAGAAAACGCCTGGATCAATGATTTAAGAATGGATGAGGTTCGATATCTAGTGGAACTACCTTATACTATTTCTTTACCATCATTGAATACCATTATAGTCCATGCGGGACTTTTACCTGGAATGCCACTGGAGAGTAATGATCTTATGGATATGGTTGTAATGAGGAATATAATTGTATCGGATTACTTCTGGGATGGTGGTCTTTTGGCAACCAAAAATCCAAAGGAAGGAGAACCGTGGGCATCACTTTGGAGAGGTCCTCAACATGTGTATTTCGGACACGATGCCAAGCGAATGTTGCAGTGCTATTCACACGCCACAGGTCTGGATACCGGCTGTGTGTATGGAAACTGGTTAACAGGAGTTTTTATTAAAGGTAAAAGAAAAGGAGAATTTGTGAAGCAAGATGCATTGAAAACACACAAAAAAACAAAGTCTAAAGACTAATCATACTGTGTAAATAACAGATTTATGATGTTATGTATTATTAATAAAGTTACATGAACATTATGAGACGTTTTCTTTCATACATATAATAATTAAGAAATAATAAATATTCATATTAATATTTTGCTTAAAATTGGAGAATTTTTTTTTTTTTTTTTGTTATTGATTAAATATTCTCTTAATTGAAAATCTCCCCCTCAGAATGTTTTCAGGGTGCGTAGACAAATCTTTCAACAAAGAATAAGCACTCAAAAGATATTTTTGAGCACCATATACATTAACAAAATTCAAAATAATTTTTAAAGACTACACATGATCATGATAAAATAACTAGTTTCTCACAAAGAACTCTGTTTGTTGATTATATTAGCCATTATAAAATGATCAAGAGATTTTTCGGTTCGATATCAGAGAGTGGAAAATGAAGCCTGAAATTGAGAATATCTTGCAAAATGCAGCAGAGTTGCACACGAGAGTGCAATAACCTCACTGAACCCAGCTCAGCAGACGCACACAGACTTGCAGGTATTTCATCAGACATGTAAAATGATTGGCGCTTTCATACGCTATGGACATATGGTATGCCTAAATAGATTGTGGTTAAATGAATCGTGAAAACATTGAATAGAAAAATGTGAAAAGTAGGCTTTTGCATAATACGTGGCGAAAATGGACATGATAATGAAAAAAATCTCTTTTTCGAAAAGGGAAAATTTAGCACTTTTTAAAAAACACGTAATGAAAAAAGCAAGGTTTTTCAAAATTAATAATAAGCACCTTTTCAGTAATTTTTAAAAACGCTATGCATTGGATTTTAATTTAAAAAGAAGAAAAGTAATGGGAAAAGTTTGATTAATATAAAGCTCATGATAATTTTATTGGGTATATTTTAGTAGTCTTTTTAAATTTTATTTTGTGTGCAAAAGTAACACAATACTTAGAATTTTTTTTTAATAATAAATTTTAATTGCTTTAATAATAATAATAAAAAAAACTGGGGAACTCTCGCCAGCAAAACACCAACATGAGGTGAACTAGTTAATCACGAAGTTAACTGAAACCACTTATAATGAGTAGAGGTAACCAAGAGATTTAAAAGCTTCAGATTTGGAGTTTTGATTGGGCATGATAAAATTATAGAGCTAAATATGAGGTGATATGTTGTTGAACATATTTAAACATAAAATTTTTAGCATTTAAATTTAAAAAAAAAATTGTTATATAAACCAGTTAGCTATCTTGGCTTAAATTGAAAACTAAATTAACTATCCAAAAGCAGCAACCCTGTAGTACATCAACGGGTTAAGGGGAGAAACAGAAAAGTGATTTTAATTCCTAAACTTACTCAGATATAATCTGCATCAAGTATTAAATAAAGCTTGTTTGCTGATTTACTAATTGAGCTGAAGAAAATTGATAATTTACAAAAATTCAAATTTATTTAATTAATGAGAATTTCAGAAAAAATAAAGGAATTTATAAATTTAAAAAAACTCTGGTTATAGGCTGCATAAGGATATTTTTCATTTTTCTAAAGTATTGTATTAAAAATAAAAAATTTAATTAACATAATTTTTCAATAAAAATGTTTGTATATAATTTGTATATACTTTGACTTAAACATAATAGATTAAGCCTAATTTTTACAGTAACAATCCCTAACTGTGCAAAGATAGGAAACACATTTTGCAGATTGTTCTGTAAATTCTGTTATCAAGCCTAAGTCTGATATCAGGATTCCTCAATTCAAGATCTCAGTTTAAGATCATTATTTTTTTAAAGAGTGTTAGTATTTGTTTAAACAGGAATAGTTTAATTTAAACCACCTGTTAATTTTTTTTTTACTTAGATTTGATTAAATATTTAATCATTGAATCCATAAATGTTGAAAGTTACAAAACATGTTGTATTTTACAAAATAAATTTTTAAAGAAGGCAGGAATAAATTAACGAGAATCATAGTTTTAAGATGAAACTTATTTAGCACTAAAGAGCTGATTTGGGTAATTCTAAAAACCACTATTCAATGAAATTTTTTTTTAAAAAAATAACTTTGAAAGGAAATTACTCCAGAGCATTTTATTATACAAAACTTTACATAAAAAGTACAATTTTATTTATCAGTTCTAAACAGCAATTTGATCACCGTGATTTATCATCTAAGACATCAATCATGTCTTCATCAATCTAGGAAGAAAAAAAAAAGTTGCTTAGAATAACTACACGAACAAAATAAACACTTTAAAAAAGTCACTTCACTTCAATCAAAGGCAAGAATAGTTTTTTAAGCTCTCGTATGGTTGAACTTTTACATTAAATAAAAATATACATTACTCAGTAAATTTATAAAAAAAAATCTAAACTCTCAAAATACATCAACATCACAAATGAGGAAAAATTAATGACATGCTTCCTAACTAGCAATTTTTTAAAAATTTAATAACCATAAATTTATGTATTAAAAGAAAAATTTTACTAAATGCATATTTAAAATTTTATCAGCCAATTATGACAATTTAAAAAAATTAAGGAAATAAAAAGTTGCAATGCTTGAATACGTTTTGAAATTTTCCAACTACTTTTGATATTTAATTTAGAAAAAGGAAAAATTAGTTTTATTAAAAAAGTTTTATTTTATGACATTTAAAAATTTACTTTAAAAAATACTTTAAATGAATTTTAACATTAAAAATCCCATGTAAATAATATATATGAAGTTACATATTTTTAAAAAAATAAAACAGTAGAAAATTGAAAACGTCTCAAAAACGTAATGTAAAAACTTACATGGTGCTAAGTTTTTAACATTAATTATTATTTACGCCTTTTCGGTCACATAATACATCTAATGGTCCAATAATTTCCTTATATTCTGTACTTAAAAACAAAATTACACAATATACATTCACTCCTAGAGTTTCAGCTGAATATTTTTTTTTTGTTTGAAACTTTCAGATTAAAACTAAAAAAAAAAAAAAAAGGCTTGAAAATTAATTTGATTATAAGTAAAAATAAATAGTATTTACATTGCAAAATAATTGAAAAATTTAATCAAACAAAAAAAAACAGTTTAAAAGTATCCTTTGGATAGAAAGCATTGAGCCTAGTACTTTGAATTTAATTATTATACAAGGAAGTGCAGGAGACTATATAAAACATAGTCACACTTATGAGAGAGCACTGTATTTCAACATAAATTTAAGATAACTTAAAAGTTATTGAACATATCATTAAAATACATTTAAAAGAAATTTGTATTGCAATTCTTTATGGTATAACTTACTTCAGGCCATTGTTCTGTAATAATGTCAAACAATTCATCTTTTACATCACCTTGTATAACAATCTCATCATCACCAGTAACTGAGGATCCACATGAAAATTTATGTGAAAAGAACTTTGCTGCATCTTTTAAATCTATGTCTGAAAATTGTTTTAATATTTAATTTTTAATAAAAGAAATACATAGTTAATTCCAAAATATTTTAATGGAACTTAATTTTATATTTAATTTAAAATAAAGTACATACTAATATTTTGGGGACAAAGAGAACTGCTAAGGAGAAAGGCCCACCAAGGGTTATTGTGCTAAATATGATATTTTGAAGATGAATTTCAAAATCTTTATTTTACCTTGTTATTTTTTATTAATTTATTTTTTTTAATTTAAAAATATTCAAAATCATTAACTGAAATTTTTGTTTAATTTGAAGGAGTAAAAATGGGCACACAGGATCTTGTTATGAACTAAACTCTATCTAGCAAGAACTGATAGTGGAAATAACCAAAGAGGTTTGCTGTTTATTGCCAAAATTACCTGCTTTTGCTGGTTCCTCGCTGAGTCGAAAATTCTTTCATTATTGATCACTAGTCAGAATAACTTGATAGACCACTTGTCATAACCTTGGTGCCACTTAGCCAAAAATAATGCTAAATGTCAGATTGAGGGGCTGGGATAGCCTGGTTGGTAGGGCACTGGGCCCATGTCCTAGAGGTCCTGGGTTCGATCTCCGTTGGTCTAAGACAGTGTAGTAAATGGGGACTGGTGCACGTTAAATCTGCCAAGTCACAAAGTCCTCCATGTTCCCATTCAAAATTACAAGACTACGGCATTGAACATTAGTAGTCGTAAACCCAAACTTGGGTCGGCTGTTCAACGACTGTTATAAAATATAATATAAAATGTCAGATTGAAGCAGCAGTGGATCAAGGGATAGATTGTTAGTCTCCCAATATGGTGACCTGGGTTCTGATCCCAGTGGTTTTTGGTTGATAAAAATTCTGCTCACAACTTGCACCGACCACAGTGCTTGCGTAAAATGTCGTAGGCGGTAGACATCATGGGTTATAACCCCTTTGCCGTCAGGCTAACCATGGGAGGTTTTGTAGTCTTCCTCTACACGTGACTCAGATGCGAGTTAGTTCCATCAATAAGTCTTCTATATAGGCCAGTTTGTCCCAATGCTTGATCTAGGAGTTCATTTGTTTTCTGGATTGGGTTCAAAATTACAAGGCTACGAAGCTTTGCATTGATAGTCGGGTACTCAGAATAAGATTGGCTGTTCAACGCCGGTTATAAAATTATTAAAAATGTTAGGTTTCTTTGTCTATTTTTGCTCAACAGAGTATAGACTTGTTTACATATATTTTTGGATTCAGCTTAGTTTGAAGATTAGAAATATTGATTAAAAAAAATTTCTAACTTTAATTTCATTATGAAATAGAATTCTGTATTATGAAATAAAAACTGTTTAATTGAAATGCTAATAAAAGAAAACTCATTACAGGCCAATTAAACTTTTTTCTATGAAATATTATTGCATTCCAGTGTTTGCATAAATTTAAATTTTTAGAAGTAGTACTAATACTATTTTTTAAAAACATAATTTTTCCACATTTTTTGAACATAAAATAACAGTCACAGTTTAAATTTACTTTAAAAATGCAGCAGTAGAAAAATCACTAAAAAAAATCATTCTTCATTTTTTAACATCTGAGCATTTTAATTTACCAAATGTTTTAAGTCCAGTTATGACTGTCACAAATTTTTTCTTTCCACGCGGTGCTCTAGAGAGGCAGATCTTTTTCTCCTTTTCAGTCTTTTTCTTCGCTTTCATCATACCTTTGCCTCCTCTCTTTTGCCTTTTTTTCTCCTCATCCCCTTGAGATGGCTCAGAATCTGCTTGGAAGAAAAAAATGAATGCGTTTTTTTTAAAATTAAAACCAAGGGCTAACCAAAACAACACTTTTTTTATTATTTGTACAGTGACCACCACACTTTAAAATTATGTTCATTCTTAGAATACTTGATTTTATAAAGTGAGTTAGTGTCTACAGTCATTTAATGAATTTACATTTGAAATATTAATTGAATATGAACAACAATTTTTAATTTATAAAAAAGGGTTTTTAAATATTAGCATATTTGCTTGCTTATTAAAATTTGAATTTTAAGATTCTTTATGGTTTAAAAGCATATTTTTAGACATCTATAGAAGACTATATTGACTTTACTGAGTGATTGAACGAGTGCACATTTTTCTTAACTTGAGAAAATTCTACAAGAGAAAGAGTTTTTCAATTTTAAAACACATGGCAAACAAAAATTTGACCTTACAAAATGATGATGATTTTCGACATTAAAATGATTCTGCTCTTGTCAATATGATTTTAAAAAACTGCTTATTTTAGAATCTGGGGATTTTATTAGTGGGGGTCACTGTAGTATAATATATCTATGATAATATTAAAATCATTTACAATGAAAAGTGTCAATTTTCTTCAATAGCAATCAAAACTTGTTTTTTTAAAAATAAACTTTGAATAAAATATCAATCGATTTATCATGTTACAGAAACAGTTTTTATTAATGATATATAGGTCATATTTTCATGTGCAAGTATGACTTTAAACACCGGCAATATTGCAATAGCAGGCATAGGAAGTGAATTTATATATTACCCAGAAGACAAAACTCAAGATTCAAAATTTGTTATTAAGTAAGCAGATTATAGTAATTTATTTCTCTATTGCATGGGAATTTCACTACATAACTTTCATTACCAGAATCTATACGATTATTAAAAATTCTAACAAAGAAAATAAAGAATCAGTGCAGTAATCTTTGAGTATTGAAAAAATCAAGTTATAAAAAAAAATCTACCCCAGTAACTGAAACTGTTAAATACCCTAAAGTGAAATTTTGTAAAAAAACCTGGTACATAAAGAATATAAGTTATTTTTATTTTATCTTATAACTGTCAGTGAACAGCTGACCTAATTTTGGGTTTATACTAATGTTACTAATGTTCAACTCCGTAGCCTTGTAATTTTGAACCAATCCAGAAGACAATGAAACTCCTGGATAAGTACCCCCAGAGGTATGATTTGTCATGAGGTATGATGGAAAAAACTTTTTTCATTTAACATGGAGGACTTTGTGACTCAACAGTTTTAACGTGGTCACCATTTACTACACGAGGAGTCTTCTTCTGGCGGGGAACCCACGACTTCTCGGACATCCCCTGTGCCCTACCAACCAGGCTATCTCGGCCACAAAATTAAGTTATTCACTCATAATGTGTTTTTTTATGAATTTAAAAGGAATTTTTTTTTCCTTCTTTTTATCAGCATTTTTTAGAGTATTTATGATAGAATTTTTTTTATCTTTTATTGTAACTTTTCCCTGGAAAAACGGTAAAAAGGAAAAAGGAGATTTTCAGGTGTAATGTTTTGTTTTGAGTATTAAGAACAATTTTGTTTTTGAATTTGCAATTTTATTTATTTCTTAGCTCTTAATTAGCCTATTTATATTTATTATTTCATTCGGATAAATATTAAAAGCTTTTCCCCTTTATTTTTACTAAGTCAATATTCCTAAAACATCTTTATTTTTATCAGCATTTTAACAGTGGAACAACAACTTACCAATAAATATGATAACATGAAAAACTGAGATTTTTGTCATTACATAAGTGCTACCAAAAAATTAAAAACAATATTTATATTTACTGAAGCATCTTAAATTTTGGCATACCCAATACCTATCAATTATTATGCAATTCTAATAGTTGAGTTTTTACATACTCTGGTATAGACAGGGACAGTGATGACGTATTTCATGACGTCAAACCCCGCCTCCTTTCAAACTCGTTCCAAAAATTTTTTTCGAGCGAACCATTTATATGGCATTTCCTATGTGAATATAAGACGCCAAGATTTTTAATTTATTATTGAAATAAATAAATTTATATAGCGCTTCTAAGGAACTTATTCCTAATTTAAGTAGTTTTCTTTCTACGGGGTATCAGTAGATTTTACGAGTTAAGTGCATTAAATGCTATTAGCGTCAATATTTTTAACTCTTGTTTCATGTTTATAATAATGTCGTATTTTATTTAGAATTTGTTACTTATTCCATACCTACATCAAATTTTTTTCTTTAGTTTTGGAAAGGCATGCATTGTTTTACAACGTTCTATAATTAATTTTTAATCTATAATTAGATTATATTTATCAATACTAATGTCTGTTTTTTTAATTATGTCTGATGATTAAATTTGTAGTTATTGTAAACTTTGTTAGCTTAAGATTTTCTGATTATTGCTGCTAATTCTCATAAGCTTTAGTTTTTAACTACTAAATAGGAATAAATTATGTAACTAACTTATTTAATACGCATACATATGGTTAAATCTGCACAGAGTTTTAGTTTAAACTCAGATTTATTTTGACTTGACATTTTTTCTTGTTTATATTTGCCAACATCATCATTAATTAGTTTTTAACAGTAGTTTTACGCATTAATTTTTTAAGAAAATTCAGATACCTTATTATTAGATAATTAATATTAGATTATTTCTTAACGTAACTAGTGTAGTGCTATGTTAATGTTTAGTGTTATGATAGTGCAGGGTCAATACTATGTTTAGTTTCCAGAATTTTAATATATAGAATAGCTAAATTAAAGCAAATTTAAGAATTTATGAGAATTTATTTTATTTAATTAAGATTTTTAATTAAAGAAAAGCATTAGAAAGCTTTAAATTTCCTATATTTTTGTTTTAATTTCAAGTTCTATATTTTGTTTAGACGACAAGATAGGGAGCCATCAATAAGCTCATTTATCATCAATTTGTCTTAAAATCTCAGATTCCTATTTTATTCGATAAGAAAGTGAAACATGAATTATTTTAGAATTCTTTAAAACATACTTATCCCATACATAAACTTTTATTTAACATTCATATTTATTAATCTATGTATTCAGATAGGTGTGTAAATTTTACTTATTTAATAATATTAATTTCAAATAAATATAATTCAAATTTTTAAGAAATTTTTTTATTTAGAAACTTAACTCTTTTTTAATTAATGTATGTATACATATTTAGTTATACAGCTTTTATATTTGGCAAATGTTACTGTTATCACTTTTTATGGAATAAAATTTGCATTTGACAGTCTAAATCAAAGTTTTTTAAATTACCTTCATAGTAATATTTTATTTGTTACAGTGCTTATGTTGAACGTAACATTCAAGTCACCATTATCCAAATTTATTTTTAATTTCATAATAACTGCAGTTTAATTGGTTGTAAATATATTTTAAGACCTGTCAACTCTCAAACTTTTGTTTAAGTTTTATATAATTTTTTTTTTACTTCCTATCATTTTAGTAAATTTACCAATAAATTTGAGCTATTTTAAAAACGTGTATTTTAAATGTTTTATAATTTTCACTAATTTATCTAACTTTAATCATGCTCCTTACATAACTTTTTAATTTGTTTTAAAATTTTCATAATTATTTACAATTAATAAGTTGTCTCAATGTTATAAAAAAAATTGATTTAATATAATATACATATTTTAAGAAAAATTAAACATAAATTAGAAATAACATTTTCCAAATAATAAAATTCACAAATTTCCGATTTCCAGATTATAAATAGAATTTATATGGTAAATATTAAATACAAATTCTCCCAATCATATATACAAAAAGTTAGCTTCTACAGTATTCTCTCCTCTTTCAGGTTCATCAGAGAAAAACTTTACGATATGGAAGAGCTTAATTACACTTTTTCTTGCCATTTCAGTGGTTAAATTCGACTCTATATTAATATATTCAAAGATATAGTTGACCCACTTTTAACTACATGAGAAACGCCATAGTGTTTGCTCCGTTCAGAACATTGTTTGGTACGAGGAGAGCTAGTGACGTCGTTGATGACGTAGGACTAACCCTGTCTATTGACATGTTGGTGGACAGTTCCATAGTTGTAGATAGTTGCCTAAACTTTTTCATAAAAAATATTTCTTATGATGAAAAAAACTTTTTTCAATGAAATGCATATTATATTAATTAGATTAGGTATGTAACAAAAGCAGCATCAAAAATGTATAAACTAACTTACAGCAAGATTAGGTAGAATCATACTCGATACACTGATGGAAATAACTAAGCAGGTAAATTTGGGATGGTCTGAATAACTAAAATTATCAGTTATTTAAAACAATCAAATTATTTAAAGAATAAAACTGTAATCTCTATAAATTTATTAATAACTTTCCTATTACCTAGTTTCATTTTCTGATCAAAGACATCGGGTAAATTCTTCTGAAGCCATTCTTTACATTTGTCGTAATTTGGATAAAATTCACAATACTGTTAAAAGTAGAAAAAAAAAAGGTAAATATAATGTATATGTATGGTTACTTATTTTATACAAAACATTTTACTGAGAGATAATCTGAACTCAGTTGTTAACCTAAATTAAAACACACAGAGATTGATGTGGTAATATTAAATAGTGGCCACAATAATTTTAGGGTTAGTTTACAAAAATTAATAATTGGGAATTATATCATATCTTCAAATTCATAAAAAATTCAGAAGTAGAAAAAAAATCATACATACTTCTAAAGGCATAGAACATTCTGAAACAAAAGAAAATGTATATTAAAATTCAAAATTTTTTTTTTAATATTTATTAAAGCAATGGTTTTGTTAATTTGCAGAATTTCTGTAAACACACCAAAATAGTTGTTTTAAAGATCTTACAAAGGATATTGTTCAAATAGTCTTATATTTTTTTAATTGCATGTTCTGAAATGGAGGAGGACAAAGAGTACATATATGTCATATCATATATTTGATCATCACTTGCAATAAAGCTATAAATTTTTTAAATTTATTTTTATTTAAGCTTTTTAACATAAAATAATAGTATGCTTTGTGAAGTATTATACTTTAAAGGATTTAAAAACAAGTTGAAATAAAACAAGCTGAAAGTTGCAAATCAAATTTAAATCATAAAAGTTAGAATGTAAGGATAATCTAGCATGAAATCATTCAAAACTTAAGAGAGGAAAATCACTTGTTTATAATACATTCGATGAAATTATCCCTGTGGCAGAATTGCAGCGACACAGTTACATTGTCGCAGAACATTACAGAGTTCTTGCAGAAATATTTTTCTTTTGAAAAAAATAAAATAAAAAATAAATAAAATTTAATTATGCTGATAGAATCGTAAATTGATGTAATTGTATTTTTGGCAGTTATTGATTTTCAACTGAATTTTAAATATCCCAATATATTTAAAATAATATGGAAAATTCAAATCGTGCATTTGATTACTTACTTCTTAAGGCAATAATTCTATCGAATTTTTGGCACTTATTTCTGTTGATTTCTTCATAGGTTTAAAATCCGATATTTTTTTATATGAGTTGTTGATCTTTTTTTTTCTGAATTACTACTACGAATTTACTTTATGATTCTTAATTATTTTTTTTATTGTGATGACTATTTATAAAATGCAAAAGAAATAATTTGTGCCCCCCCCTCCAACAAAATGTGAGAATATCACCCATAATATTAGAATAAAAAATTATTACATGTTCAATTAAAAAAAAATTGCAAAATTTCTTTTTGTAATCACAGTGCTTTTGTTATTTTAAATTAATAACATATATGCTTGTTATTAATAAAAGGTTCTTGCCGAAAGATATTAGTGCTAGAGAGTTTTGTCGCAGATAGCCCGAAAAAATTCTGCCACAGGGGAAATTATTAGGTATAATAATGATTTTAAGCAGTAACAGTCACAAACATTCATCAAATTCTATAGACCTCTTAACTTTTTTTGTTGTTGAGAGCCCCTAAATTTATTAAATATGCCGAACGAGAACTTAAAAACATATTTTAAACAATTTCTTTGAAATTGTTCTGCATTATAAATTCAGATTTTCAATACATACTATTAGATTTTCAATCACTACTATAAGTAGATAAAAAAATTGAAATATTTAAACGTATAAATTAGGTATTTTTATTTATGTTGCACTAGAGTTGCAAAATGGGCTATTGGTGACAGTCAGGGAAATATCCCTGAGGATGATCTGAAGACATGTTATCAGAATTTTGATTCTCTGCAGAGGGGGTGGCTCCTCTGATTTGGGTAGCCAGAGTACCTGTGCACGAAGTAGACCACTTTACGGTAAAAAAAAGTATAACAAGGACCGATACTGTGCACTTTCGGTACCTACGTAGGCTGATCAAAGTGGTAATCTGCCCACTTATTGACCCCAGCCAGTTATGCTTGACTTTGATGTTCTACTGGGAATCGTGTCTTCATGATCAGCCCACTGCAGGACCATATAAAAAATAATTAGAGACCTAGTACCTGCATTTACATGCTTGCTAACATTGGAGAAATAAAATAAACGAGATTTTATCAGCAACATATTTTAGGCTACTAGTAAAGTTTTACATCATGCATAATAATGTAAGTCAAAAAGAGAAATTCAAAATTATGTAACTACTTACATTTAGCGAGGTAAAAAATATGTATATAAATCTTAATCTAAAAAAGATTTTTTAAACCCTTATTTATAATTACTTAAACTAATTTATTTTACAACCATTGTTGAACAGACGACTCAATTTTCTGAGTACTAATATTTAACTCTGTAGCCTTGTAATTTTAAAACCATATCCAGAAGATAAAGGAGCTCTTTGATCAAGTATTGAGAGAAATTCGTCTTCGTGAAGGACTTTTTTTGATTGAATTAATCCACATTTGCGTTACATGGAGAGGAAGAGCACGAGAACCTCCCCTGGTTAGCCTGATGGCAAGGGCGACTCTAACGTATGATCCGTCTACCACTGAGGATATTTTAACTTAGACTATTATTTCATAACCCTCATGTAACAGCCGACCCAATTTTTTGGGTTTACGACTACTAATGATCAACTCCGTAGCCTTGTAACTTTGAACCCAATCCAGAAGACAAGGGAACTCCTGGATCAAGTATTGGGAGAAATTTGTATTTGTGGAGGACTTTTTTATGGAACTGACCCATATTTGTGTTACATGGAGAGGCAGACCACGCGAACATTCCATTCTTAGCTTGACGGCAAAGGGACTCCCATCATCCGTCTACCACTGAGGATATTTTACACCAGCACTGTGGTTGGTGCAAGTCGGATTCAGATTTGTTCTACCAGCCTCCACTGGGATTCGAACCCGGTTCAGATTATTGGAAGGTGAACGCTCAATCTCCTGAACCATTGCAGCTCTTACTTAAACTATTAACACTCATGATACTCAGTACTGGCAATAGCACAATCGGTTGAGGAATAAGAGAAGTATTTTTGCTGACTGCTTATATTTTATCGCCAATTTTTTTTAAATACATTTCTTCAACAAATATGGAGAAATTTGAGAACATGCAGATAAACAGGAGATAGTTGTAAAATACAGGAGTCTTTGTTAAAAAACAGGAGACTTGGATGGTATGCATTTATAACAAAAGGTTATAAATACTGTTGACACCATTTAACCAAAATACCACTGTGAAATTTTGCATGAAAAAATTCCATTACTTTAAACTATGCATTAATAACAAAAGGTTATAAAAACCATTAAACTATGCATTAATAACAAAAGGTTATAAAAACCATGGTCAGGATATAACCAAAATACTACTGTGAATAGCCTGCAAGCGTTATCAAATGAGAATTCAAACACTTTATTAGTATAGTTGACTACATTTTTTATTAATTGGGTGAAATTATTTCTAAGTAATGTTAGGATCTTTTGTATAAACAACATTAGAAAAAACAAAATCTTTCCAGTTTTAGTATGAGAACAAGCTTGGAGAGAATAATATATTCCCATTAATTAAAATAGTTAAAACTAAAAAATTTAAATTTTTAGAGTCTTTTAATACTTTTAGATAAAAATACTTATCGTTATGATAATATAAATAACTTTTGAATAACATAGAAATACAACAAATAAATTAAACAGAATTACCTCCACAATATGTTACTTCAATTGGATATTTAACGCCAGATTTAGGTCCTATCGGTAAACCTTCTACTTCAATATTGGATGCTGAATCCCCAGCCATATTTAGCAATTAATCTGAAAGTTTTTATTAATTATTTACAAAAATTAATGCATTAATAATGAATTAATTAAACAATAATTAATTTTGATGAAATCCTATGTAGCATAATTGTTATATAAAAATATCAAGACTCTTCTTCAAAACAGTATTATGTTTCAACCAAATAATGGATTATTTACTAACTTCTTGGTTAGAGAAAATGAGATCAGCTACTTAAGTCTAGAAGTATCAGGGACACTGAGCCGCTGGATACTGGTAGACATTAAAGTAATACTCATATATACAGTATTTGAAATTGAAGACTTCATCAAGTACATAACATGATTTAAAAAAAATTGGTTTTCTGGTAAAGAGAGACTTTTTGAAAGTTATTGCTCAAAATATTTATAAGTAAAATCATTGGAAATTAGTATTTTTATAAGGATATCAGATTAAGAGTCACTTAAAAGCAATTTTTTCATATTTATTATGAAACTACCTTCACAAGTATTGCAAGATTTCATTCTAAAGTAGTTTACACATAATTAAAACTACGAGAAAATATAATATAATAATCGTATATTATTCACTATCACATCACCAAAATATAACGCTATCGCAACTTTTTTAAAAAAAATTAACAATCATAAGGTAGTTATAAATTATAGCAGGAAACATACGAAACTTGATAGGATGCGGAATTTTAAATGTATCATATTGAACAGACAACAAAATAATTTGGAATATGGTATAAAACCTGAGACAAAACAGTAGTATCATAAATTTATTCATTAAAAAGCATGTTAAGCCAAATAAGTATTATGAAAATAATTTAAAACAGTAATAGATAAACGAATTTGTTTATAAATTATAAGAAATATCTCTATTTCTTTTATAAAATTTTAAATACCTATGCGGCAGAATTTAAATTGACCATAAATAGAATCAGCCAGAGCTTCTGTTTTAATTGATAGATTGATCGGTTTTTTACTCAAAAAAAAGTTTTGATTGATATAAGGTAGAAGTTCAGGTGTTAGTTATGTCGTTTATCTGAGTCTAATTAATTTTCACAATCTTAACGAAAATTTCGCAAACCTAACAAATAGTAAGTAGTACATTCTGTATTCTTCTTTAATTTCATTCGTCAAAATTTTACCTTTCTTAATATTGATTGGTTAAAATTGATTTACCAGAATATGGATTGGTTTTAATCACATTCCCACAAGTAAGGATGCAACTCTTCTTATTTATGTCGCATTTCCTGTTCCGCTTTGAATTTGTTTTCTTTACTGTTTTGATGGTTATTTAACACGTGTTTGTAAGAAGTAGAAAGACGTCTTGGGAAGCGTTCTCTGGTGAAGGCAGTCTGTTCAATAAATTAGTAACATAGATTTAGAATTGAGTGTTCTTGTCTCAAGATGACATCGAATGACAAGAGAAATACGGAAAATAAAGCCTCTTTTAGTTCTTTAAATGATTGTGATGGAATACCTGAGCAGGTAACATTAAAAAGAGAACTTGGTGTTTTTGATGGAATTGGTGTAATTGTCGGAGTTATAGTCGGCTCTGGAATATTTGTTTCTCCAAAAGGGGTGCTTTTAAATGCAGGTTCTGTGTTAATGTCTCTCATTATATGGATGCTATGCGGCTTATTATCAACATTTGGAGCCTGCTGCTATGCAGAACTAGGGGCTGCAATTCCTAAATCTGGAGGCGAATTTGCTTATTTGAATGAAAGCTTTGGTGGTCTGATGGCATTTTTATATCTTTGGGTTGCATTACTTATCATCATGCCTACAGGGAACGCCATTATTGCCTTGACTTTTGCTGAGTACATATTGCAGCCTTTTTATGGTATATGTGAAGCACCTGATCTTGCTGTAAAATTGATTGCAGTTGTTGTCATTCGTAAGTATAAACTCTCTTTTTCTTAATTTAAAACGTTAATGTTCTGTATCTGATTTAAAAAAATTACTACTGATACAGACTTTTAAATAATTTAAAAATTAAAATTATTGAAAAGCTCTTAAAAGAAAATGCTAAAGCATATTATTGATAAATTTTAATTACTGACATATTTATAAAGAAATTCTTGCCTCTTTTTAAAATTTTGATTAAATTAGGTGAGTGTAACTAACTTTTTATTAGCAAATGCTCAGGGATCTTTCCGTATCATGATCTGTTGCGCCAACTACAATCACTAAGCCGTCAAATTGATTTTTAACGTGCAAAAAAGTTTTTTTTTTTGAAAAAAAAAGTAAACATCTAGAGGTTTGTTTGGGGTTGACTATAAGTTATACCCTAAGAGTTGATTTCCTTCTGTGAATTTTTTAATTTCTCGTGGGCCATCGCCAGGAAGTTATCAAGGCTTGGCGATTATTCTACATCATGGGTTTCCAACTGGCGGCCCGGGGGCCGGCTCGCGAACTAAAATATATTGTCGTTTTTTTGTGGAAAATTTTCATAAAAAATCTATCTGGGTTTAAAATACTTTTCTCGTTAATAAAGACTTAAATTCTTCGTTTCAGTGAAATTTAACATACCAACGGTGCAAAGAAATTTATTTCTCAGGTTTTGCATCAAAGAAAGTATTTATTCAATTACAAAAATAATTGCGTATGTTTCTCTTTTTTATTTTATCATTTTGTATTTTGTGAATATAATTTAGCTTGTATATCAGAAATTTTCTCGAAGAAATTATCCGATTTAACTTTTTGAAACCAATTGTAATTGTAATTTAAAATGTAATTATCAATTATCTAGTGGTTGCAGCAGACAAACCTCAATTTTCTCATTAATATTTTGGGTGCTACTTTGTAAGTTTTAATACCAACTTTTTTAAAGTTTAAATCTTAACAATTAGATGTCTGTTGCACATTAATTGTTTAATACATAGGCGCACATTAAAGTTATTGTAACCCAAATTTTTATCATTTATTTAAATTTTTTTTAAAAATATTATTAATAACAATTAAATAATTTTAAAAATCTACTTGCTATTTTAATTTGTAATTCAATACTTTTGTTTTGTACAACTTGGTAAAAATCTGACAGTAATATTTAATGTTCCATCAAACATAAGAGACCTAAAAAAAATTTTGATAAAGTTTCGGCCCGTCATTTAAATTTGTGTTTTTAATTGTGGCCCCCGGCCTCATGTAAGTTGGAAACCCTTGTTCTACATGATATGGAAATCCTCTCAAATGCTCTGACATATTGATATTTTTTTCAACTGTATTATATCTTCCTTGCAAGAGTTAATTTAATAGAAATATGTCTAATTTGTCCTAACCACAAAACAATATCTAGTCTTTTTTTTGCTACAAAGATATCAAGAACAACTTAGAACTGTAACTACATATATTGACAAGACAGTAGGTAAAATAATGGTTTTAACAGTTAATGACATTTTCCACCAGAAAGACATTGTCTTAAGTTCAACAGTGTTTTTTTAAAAAAAGCATAAAATAGTGTGATTTCCAGCCTTCTTATTATTTGTTTTAATATTAGATAAAGTGCTGAAATATGTATAATATGTTGAGTTATGTATGATTAATATTATGATAAACATGCATTATGTCATCAGTGGAAGAATAAGAGTGAATTTGTTTTATAATTATTTAGAGAGGGTTTGAAATGCCAAATAGGATTGACTGTATCAATTTAAAAAAAAAAAAAAAAAGGAAAACGTGATGAACTGATTTATAATAATTATTGTCGTATCCTTCAAAATTGTTTTCTTGTTTTATTTATAAGAAATTCATACATTTTATGAAAACTTTTTGATTAATACGGTGTTCAAAATTAATGTAAATTCTTTGGTTTGAGACTGCTGAAGTTTACCTCAAACTATCATAAAATTACTATCAGTGGTGTCTCTGACCAGCAATCAATGTAAAGGAATGGCATGTTTAAATTTTATGTTTTGTCAGTCGCAAAGTCAGTATATATCACCAATAATTTTAACATATCTTCAATTTCAAATTTAAATTTTAAATCATTTTATTTACTCTAAAAAAATCTAATACAAATAGATAAAAGGACCAATAAAAATGTGTAAGAACTGGTAATATTTTAATTATTGGTTGTTAAGATCATCAATTGAACCTTGAGACCTATTCCACCTATGAGAATACTAATGTGGCTTTCGAATTGGTTGCTTTGTTATTGAAGAAATAATTGATTTTAAGCAAATTTTTCAAGAGCTTCTTGTTTCAATTTCATGTTTTGGTCTATGGTATTTCCACAAAATAGTATATTTTACTATAAATGCACACATTTGACATTTTTCGTATTGTAATCTTTCCTTCAAATTCACTTCATTAACTTCCTCTCGATCGAAATCGAATAGATCCTACACACGTAAAATGACTACTGGAGAGGGATCTACTTTGTACTGAACTTGCTGCTTAAAAAAAAAAATATTTTTTTTTGTTTCCACTTTTTAAATTTGAATTATGGAAATTTTTTTTAAAAAATATTTTCAAGTGACACCTTTCTTATTAACCTAAAAAAGGCCAGATATTCACCACTAAGATAATAAATCTGAATGTGAAATCTTCGTAGAGGACATTTAGGATGTAATTGTTAAAAAAAGAGTAAACTTTTTATTACACTTGCCGAGTCGGAACTTTTTTTATTTGTTTCCAATTTTCAAACTTAAAGTCATTGATTCCCATTTTTTTTTTTTTTTTTTTTTTTTTTTTGCTACGAGACTCTAAATAATCAACCTTCTTTTTGCTGAAGCCCAATTTTTAAATAAAGTTTATTAAGGTAATTGGGAAGTTATTACCTATAAAAACTATTCTTAAATATTCAAATTGAGGTATGAAGATTTTTAATTGTTTCATTATTAATAATCTTATATTTTACTTGTGTCCAATCATTGAATTTGCGGTTCTTCTGTTATATCTAGTGTAGTTATAAATTTGTTTTTGGTATATAAACATAAGCTGAAAATGAATAAAGTGAGACAAATTATGATTTTGAAATGAAAATTTGTTATTAGGAAAAACGTAAAAAAATACTAACTCGCGTAACATGTTCCTAGGGTACTGTGGAACACTGCTTGGGAGCCCCTGCCTTAAGTAAAAATTTTTTTCAAAATAATATTTTAAGAAACATTATTCTTATTGAACTAGAAAAGAATTACGAAAATAAATCTGAATAAAGAAATCTCTAGGAGAAGCTTTGCATGTAACTGTTAAAAATATAAAACAATTAACATTGTACCTAATTTGCTAATTAATTTTTGTTGCTGTTTCAAACTTTCTTTTTTTAATTTGTCAGATTATAATTTTGTTTTTGTTTAAACATTTCATTTAAAAAGCAAAAAACAAACATTAGAGTAAAACTTGAAACATCCTTAAACATTGGGGCATTTGGGGGAGATAGAGCTATTTTTGATCTTTAGTAGAAACAATATGGAGGGGGAAAAATACTTTAACTTTTTAAGCAAGAAAATTAAAAAAGAGAGATTGTTTAAACAGTTATTTTAAGAAACTTATGGTTATTCAGAAGATTGGGGTTAAGGGGTTAACTCCTTTCGTATAGGCTGCTGGGACTGAATTGATGAGGGGTGTGGGTTCTTATAATATAAAAATATATAATGTGTATATTACTACCCTTTTATATATATTTATGTGTGTGTGTAATGTTTGAATTAAATATAATCCGTAAATAGATCTCATATCTAATTTGCAATCTATTAAAACCTTTCCCACAAAAAAGTAATAATATTGATTTAAACATCTGAGAAAATGTGCTTTAGTATTTTGAGAAATTGATCAATCCCACGTTCTAGAACCTATTAATATTTAAATTTATTGTTCAAAAAGATATTAAAACCCTCTTTCTTAGGTCAAACTCTCTTCTTTATCTATCCATTGGCATGTAATGTTTTCATTTTTAGGCCTCTAGCCCATACTTAAATTAAAATTCTATTATTTTTTCATATTCCTGCATCTGTTTTCAATAAGCACCGGCCAGATTATGAATTAGCAGGCCAAATTATGAATTAGCAATGTTAATGCTTTCAAAACGTAACAAATATTTATTTTTGGAGAAATAATGGTATTTTATTACGAAAGTAAGGACCAGAGGCCTAAAATTGAGAACATTGCATGCTAGATAAAGAGACAGTTTGACCTTGGAAAGAGGGTTTTCCTATACAATATATTTAAATATTAATAGGATTTAGTAAAGTGGAAATGATCAATTTCCCAAGCTACCAAAGGACACATCATCACTTCTTGAAATAATTAGATCAATCTTTATTACTTTCTTTGTGGGAAAGGTTTTAATTTGATTGCGCTTTAGAAATAAGTTATATTTATGGATTATATTTAATATATAATTCTTTTAACATTACATGACCAGAGATTCGGTTAAATACGCAGAAAAAAAAAAAAATAATAATAATTTAAGGGGTGCAAATTCTCGAACGCTCTTCCTGCCTCATCCATTGGGACATATCGTTTCAGATTACAGCTGTCCCCCGTATTTTAGGGTTCAAATATCCAAATCCGTCAGGGAAAAAAGTTTGTTATTGTTTGAACTAATTGATTAGTTTACTTAATGTTAGGTTTTCGCGCCATTAATAATGAGTTTTAGTTCGTGAAAGTAAATCAAAAGTTATAGAATTTTTTTTTCTTCTTTCTTTACGCGCGTACATAAAATAATTCAAGAGCCTTCTAGAAAAAATGTTCATTAAATTTGATAATAATATTGAATATTACTGACTTCAGATTTTCTCTGATAATAGATAAATGTGCGTGGTTAAATGCTCTGATAATTTAGTCGTGAAAGAATGTGTGAGGATAGTTAAGTGCTAATCTAATCACTTACTGAGACAGTCGCTTCCTCAAGCGTGCGTTTCTAATGAAGCTTTCAAAAGTTACATGCATAATTAGAAAAATTAAGCCATAATAATCATAATGGTTATTACAATGTTTAATAGAACGTTGAAGATTTTAGTTGCCGTCTTGATAGTTAAAAAATTTTCATTCCCCCCCTCCCGTCATTGCTTGTAATATCGAAATGCATGCCTTCATTTACTAAGTTCAAATCCAGTTTGGAAGCTTCAATTTTTTACTTCTAAATTGCCTTGAATATTTAAATTCCGAGAATTGTTATTTTTTTTTGAAATCAAGATATTTTCACATCAGATTTAGTTCAAGGATTCCTTTTGAAGTAAAGATGTATATAAAATAAAAGCAGTATAAAATAGAATTTTTTTTCTTAAGAGAAATATAAGGAATTGGATATAACTGTGAATTTTTTTTAAAGAAATAATTGATTGTGCCGATTACAATATTCAAACTCAACTGTCATTAATTACAGATTGTTGCTAGTGTAATCAATTACTAATAATCGCGATTACAAGTTGTGTTGTAGTGTTAAACATTTATCTTCGTTAAGAAGAACTCAAGTCTTTGTAAAGATGGCTTTCCCCGTTGCTGAAATATTATGTTTTTCAACTGATATAGGAATGGAGAACTGAAAGATAATAAAATCTTATAGACTAAGTAATCAATTACTTGTAGTCGCGATTACAGCATTAAAAGTCATCACGATTACAAGTAGTCATGATTTTTTGTAATCACAACAAGAAACCATTACTGGCATTCATGATTACAAGTAATCAATATAATATATGATTACATGTATTCGTGATTACAAATAATTCAAGTTCACGATTACTGTATGAATTCCAATCATTAGATCTATGTATAATGGGACGTACATTTAAAATATGTACGTAAAGTGTATGTATGTACAATGTAAGTATACCCTATGCATGTTTGTACACTGTATGTGAGCCCTATGTATGTAGAATATATATATTTTCCATGGCTATGTGCCCAGTCCGTAAAAACAAACCACCCTGAATAACTTTTGATCTAAGGATCGGATCTTCACGTACGAGGACCCAATGGATCGAGGGGTTAACCTCACTCAAATATGCTAATTAATTAGTGCATACAATATTTTAAGTTACGAAATCAAACGCGGAAACGTACTTCTCTGAATAAACATACTTTTTTGATGGATTTGTATCTCACACTCACAAAATAGAAGGTGTTGCCACAATCTGGGAAATATTGTCCTAATATTTAGTCGGGAGAGCGATCAAAAGTTTGTACAACTTAATGTTGATTTTACTTGTTGTCTTTTGCCATGTCTTGAAATTTTTAAACTAATTTAAACATTTTTGCACAATTATAAAATTTGTTTATCCAAAGATAATTTCATGCAGAACATATATGTTATTAATTATTTATTTATTTCATTATGGTTTAAAAATTTGCAATTGTAATAAAATTTTAAATAAGTTGTATAGTTAAAATTTAATTTCCCGGAAACTATTCGACCAATTTCCTTCAAATTTTGCATTTTGACATCTAACCATAATTTTGTATTTTAGCTCATGACCATTTTTTGACGGATTCGTATTCTTGAGTCGCAATCTGGGATGTATGGTCTCAACAGTTGGGCCAGGAGAGTGGTCAAAAGTTTGGACTACTTAATGTTGATTTCACTTTTTACGTATTTCTCCATACCTCGAGAATTTAAACGAATTAAAAATGTTTGCTCATAAATATAAAATTCGTTTTTCCAAAGATTGCAGAACATAATTTACTACTACTTTAATTTTAAACTACTTGTAACTGCAATTAGAAAATGACTTTTTTAATGCAGTAAAAGTATATGAATAATACAAAATTAACAATAATTACCATCAAATTGTCCAACTTTTGAAACAAAATACTTTAATTATTTCGAACAAATCGTGTAAAGTTTTAGAAAATGCGTAATCAATAGAAGATTATGATTTAAAAAAAAAAAAAAAAAATTATTATTCTGAATCAATTTAAAGCACAGCTAGAATGAAATATTTAGCAGCAATTACATCATTAAAAGTAATAATTTTTATCTATTACGGCGCTTAATAGAAAGTAAAATCAATATCATTTACTTATATTATTTTGTTGAATCCTAACCAATAAAATGAATTTAAATATATGTCTGATAATCTGAATTATAAAATTTAAAATATTAAAAAACCAAAAAAGACTTGTGCTTTCAAATCAAAGCCAATCTGGCCATTTTCAGAAAATACCTTTTTTTTTTTATATATCCAAAACATCTTTTCTCCTGTGCCTGGCGATATATCTGAGTTGAGTCCTGTTTTTCTTCACAGTGGCGAAATCAATTTATTAAATACGTTCTTATTCCTGTTATAGTTTGAATGTAATTTAAACAGTCATAATTACTATAAGACCACTAGTATTACTTCGAAATGAAAGATTCCATCTATTTAGTTTTTTATACCCTTTATGCAATAATTTGTTTCACCTAGTCAATATGCATATTCTTTTTACTGCTAGATTAAGTTGTTATTAGTATTGTCGAATATTAAATATTCTGAATCATCTATAATTATTGTCATTTTCAATGTGATAGTTTTCGCAATCCTATCAAAAAGGCTATAAATCACAATTAATGAGTCTGACATTGACTTGTTACTTTATACATTTACTAAAATGTAGGTTAATTTTAAAAGGGCCGGATCTGGCATGACTCAGAAAGAGTTATCATTGAATCCTTATATTATAGAATTCGACTATTAGTTTACTTTCTACTGAATTAGTAGTATTTTCATTGGTTCTTATTGGTCATTTTAATCTGTAGTTACAGTTTTAAATTCTACTCAGCAGGTTACAATATTAAAATAAGCTTGACCCTATCTTACCTGAATTATTAAAACTTTTTTTTACTTCAATTTTTCTGCTTTGACCGAATAAAATAATTTTTATTTTATTTATTTATTTATTTTTTAAATATTTCGCTTGAGGCAAAATGAATTTTTTTTGTTTCTTAATTCATTTTTCTGTTTGGCTTGAGTCAAAAATGATTTTTAAATTTTCTTATTTACCTTTTTTGTTGTTATTTGAATCAAAAATAATATCAATATAATTTATTTTTTCTTATGTAGCCTTTCTTTTTTTGCTTGAATTAAAAATAATTGTTTTCTCAATTTCGACAGAGACAAAAAGAAGGTTTTTTTTTTTAAAAAAATTCCTGCTTCTGTATTACGCGGGGCAGAAAAACAGTTTGACATTTTTATTGTTATTATTTTCTATTTTTCTGATTGTTTTGAGTCACAAAAACTATAATAACAAATAATACAAGACATTATTTTACAGACAGACTTTTAAGGTATGAAAGGCTACATCAATCAACGAAACACTTAATGGGTGTTGCCATTGATAAAAATAAAAGAAATTAATGCTTAAAAATAAATTTAGTTAAGTGTATGTCTAAAAATTAATTTTTTTTTTCTTTTTGAACTTATTTCGGATTTGTAGAACCTTACCTTAAATGTGACTGTGGTCAGTAATAGGTGAGTATTCGAGTTATTTCTGACGGTTGACTCTGAGAATTTCTCTTTTTTAAATTTTATTTATTTTAAAAATCGTCAGCAATTCAGATTCAAACTCTTGATGTAATTATGACAACATATTAATGTATCACGGAGCGTACTAAATATTCTTTTTTTTTTTTGGTGTATGACACTTAAACTTATAAGTTGCTAAAAATTGGAAGAAAATGGTGTGCTGATTTTTAAATATTAAAAATTTGACACGATGATTTACTTATGGCTTATATCATGTATGAATATTTAACTTAACTCAACTTAGTCAAAAAAAAGTAGTTAGCATGTTTCTCGTCAGGGATTATTATTAAAGTAAATTATCTGCTATACTATTATCTCTTAAGTGAAATAATTTACTATTACGAAGTGAAAAAAACTTACTAGTCAATTAATCTACTGTTCTATCTAAATGGAAATAATCTTCATATAATCTACTATACTAGTAAATTAATCTACTATTCTATCTAAAATGAAGTAATCTACTATTATAAAGTGAAATAATCTACTATACTAATGAATTCATTTACTATACTAATGAATTCATTTACTATTCTATCTAAAGTGAATTAATCTACTATTCTATCTAAAGTGAAATAATTTACCATTACAAGTGAAATAATGTACTATAGTGAAATAAGCTACTATTCTATCTAAAGTAATATAGTCTACATATAATCTACTATTACGAAATGAAATTTTCTAGCTTGTAAATAACCTCCGTGGGGGTTTCATTAATTTTTTTGTTATCTTGTGCAAATCTTGTCCAAAATATGAATGGTATTATACATTTTGCTTTAAAAAAAAATCTAGAATTCTTTTTAATCAGTCATCAGTTCATTTATCTCGAGATGACCTAAGAGACCTGATGACGTCATATCTTGGGAGCCCTCTGATGGGGAATATTTGATTTAATAACAATATTTTCTCATTAAGGATTAATGGCTAACATTTAAGCTTTTTTTCTTCATATTTTTTACAGATAATATATGGGTTGAAATCAAAATATTTGATTTTTGTCTATCGGCCGTGCCGTTTCATTTTCCTTGTGTCAGAAAAGATGATAAAGAATTATTTATGACTGATTAATTAGCTTGTCCTCCACCTCTACAAGAGTGTACAGGGGCTATTCTCAGGATTGCAAAAACCCACCTACTCAGTAAAACCCGCCCAGGTTTTACTGGGTAAAACCCACTCTGAAAACCTCAGTAAAACCCACCCTAATATGGGTTTAACTGGGTTTTTCTAAGATTGATTTCTTTTTTTAACTTCTGTTATATTAAAGAGCTATTCTATTGAAATATATATGTAGTCTAGCCTAAAAAAAATTAACCTATAGTGAAAAAACTAATTGTGTTGGAGACTGGAGAGCCACCTTGCTGGCTAGATTTGACTGTATGGTCATTGATTATTCAGTGCCATTGATTCACTTTCTATGCAAATAAAAATGTTTCCTCAAATATTTTTTAAGATTAAAATATAAATAAAAAGTAATCCTGTGTTAAAATAAGTTTCAAATGTGTGATGTATGTGAGTACTTATATAGCATTTTGTATCGTGATGTCAGAAGAAATTTTTTTCAGATTTTTGCATCAATTTATAAAATTAAACTTAATTATTAATATTAAAATAAGCTTCTTTAAAATAAGGTACTTATCCCTGCTCTCTATTTTGAAACCCCCCCCCCCTATTAAAACATGAAAAATCCAGTAAAACCCAATAAAACCCATCCGGGTTTGGTTTTTCTTGAAAAACCCGGGTTTTTTGCAACCCTGGTTATTCTAGACTTATTGTGGAAAGACCGTTTTCATGAAGTCGTGAATTATCTTCTTAATTTTTTTGTGAATTTATTAATATAGGGGGCTGATTTTTTTTTTTTTTTTTTAAATTACAAAAACCAATGTCTGGTTAAAAGTTTTTGTAACAGGTGTATTTGTAAAAAAATTCAAGGAGTTTTTGATTTAAAATTGCTAGTTAGTGCCGTTAATGATGTTTTCTTCTTTTTTCTTTCTTTTTTTTTTTTTTTTTTTTTCTTCTTTTTTTTTTTTTTTTTTTTTTTTTTCACGATAAAATATTTTGTAAAGGGTCTATTAACGAACTTTCTCCTAAAATGACGACCCCAGGTGGATTCTAAATCTACAGCATTTTAAAATAACTAATATCTGTTTAAAGAATAAATTAAATTTTAGTCACACAATAATTCAAAGCATGAGCAACATCATTTTTGCAAAAACTGTGACAAAAATGTGGATTTCGGTTCTTTTTAGTCCACTTGAAAGGTACTTTCTTTTTCTTCGAGTTATCTTTGAAATTGAGAAGAAATTCTTTAAAACAAACTCAGTTTTGAAGGAGATCCGAGTGTTGTTTCGTATCGATGAAAAGTTTGAAGTGGCCACTTATCCCTTAGTTTACACTTCGTTATTTAGTTTTCGTTTATTTACATTTCGTTCTCCCATCTTTTTTTATGGCCTAAATTTTCTTCTCTTTGTCACTTAAGAAGTGCGATTTGTGTTTGTAGAATAAATTTTATAACTTTTTTTTTTTTTTTTTCTCGTTCTGATTCTTGAACTCTATTACAAAGCTGTTTTGATTTTGCGGCGGCTGTATTTTTGTAGAAAAAATGTTTCGACTATTAAAAAGAAAATGGACAAAGAATTTCAAGATTCTTTTAGTTCCGTTTTAGCACCATTTCCGCGAAGTTGAAATTTTTGATACAACAGTCGGTGACCTAAATGTTTGTTTAAAAATTCATTTTTTTTTATTATTAAGAGGCTCGCTAACTAATTGCTTCTCTTTCATCATTGTTTATATATATATATATTCAATCAATATCTAAAAATTTAACTGTTCCTTAGCAATTGTCAAGTAGTGTAGATATTTTTTTTGTCTTAAACTGAAAGTTGAAATCTCAATGTTTAGGTGAAAAATTTATTGAAATTTAGCGTTATAAGAGGCAATTTAGAAATAAAAAAAAATTTTTGAAATTTTTACACGAAATTTGCGTAGTTTGGACTTTAATATTTTCTACGAAAGTTAAACTATGATCCTATTAAAATTACGACTAACCAATTAATGTAAATAATAAAGGGTAAAAGATTTAACAGTATATATTTGATCCCCCCCCCTTTTTTTTTTTTAGGTCTCTTCTAAAATTGTCATGATCGTCTAGTTTGACGATCCGCCCTTCATTAATTGCATTCAGTATGCATGTTAAATAACTCAGATAATCTATAAGTGTGTGTTATGGATTGTATAAGTGTTGTTTAAAAAAATTTTAAGTTACATATACAGTGAAATCTATAAATTAAATTACGATGCTTTTAACATTTTACTATCTGTTGCCGTGCCGTTGTATACGACAAAAAGCAATGGTTAAAGATTGAAATATCTTACATAATTTTTTCTCAAGAGGTAGAAAGAAATGCTGTAGTTATTTTAAGTTGAGATCTATAATTTTTTATTTATTTTAAATTAAGTTTAATAGTTCAGATTATTATTTAGATTTAGTAATTAAGATTATAATTAAGGATTTAATTTTTTTCGATCGCCAAAGTTGTTAATTCAAACGCAAGAGACACCAAACTTTTAACCTTTGGCGCAGAATTTTTATTTAACATATTTTCGATACTTTTTTTATTTTATTATTTTGTATTAATTTTGGTTAAAATAAGTAAAAAAATATTATTTAGCATTTCAGTAATTTATAGTTATGAAAAACAGTATGAAACCACCGGTGTCTTTTTTCTGGGCAAAAA
This sequence comes from Parasteatoda lunata, assembly GCA_949128135.1. Lineage (NCBI taxonomy): Eukaryota > Metazoa > Arthropoda > Arachnida > Araneae > Theridiidae > Parasteatoda > Parasteatoda lunata. The sequence goes on from OX421977.1 coordinate 48,637,711, forward strand.
GTCAAATTTTCCAAACACGGCTCACTTCGAAGCAATAATTTTTCTAATTTGCATTTATTTGCAGTCATTTAGACCTAAAAAAACAGTTATTCTTCATTGAAATTTCTTCAACTTACAAAATTAGTTATTGATATGTAAGGCCCGGATTTCGATGACATTTGCATTTTTGGAAATTTTTTGTCCTTTAGAGCATTTTTTTAGATTTATAGGACATTTTTCTTTAAATTTTGGGGCGTATTTTGCATTTTAAAGCATTATTTAAATTTTTTGTTAATTTTTTCCAATTTTTATTATTTTTTAACATTTTTCATTATTACACTGTCTTCCAAACAATGAAGAAAAATCTCTAGGATATTAACAGGTGATGCAACATCTTTTCAAATTGCAGAAGAATTGTCAGTAAGTGAGACCGTCTTTTTCAAGTACGCACCAATAACATCAGTAGACGTTGAAAGAAGCTTCTCCAGGTATAAAAATTTACTTTCAGACAAGAGACGCTCGTTTACATTTCAAAATATTAAGAAAAATTTAATAATCCAATGTAATTCTGAAATTTAGTAAAATTATGAGATGGAAGTTGTTATATTCATTAAAGTTTCTATACAAAATGAAAATATTTTGGAGTCAATATATTTTCCTTTTTTTTGTTGTTATTTTAGGATATAAAACATATTTTTCAAACTTTAATGAACGTAGAACAAGTATTGCATTGCTTTATATTTTTTGAAATGACTCATAATAATTTTAAAGAGTAAAACATTGTTTTAGTTCAATATTTTTACTTTATTTAAGTCATGTCATAAGGCATTTTTAGCGAAATTTTCGCATTTTAAGGGCATTTTTTGCACTTTTTAAGGGCATTAATTGAGATTTTTTAGGTCATCAAAATCCGGGCTCTATTGATAAGTTTTTGAATATGAATGAAAAAAAAAATTATATTTTTTTTTTAGTACAAATATAATTTAATAATCTAACAGATTTTTTTTTGTAACTATAAGACTGTTTTTTTATAATTAAAAAAATAAAATATATTTTTTATTGCAATTAGATTATCAGAAAAAGGTATATATAAAAGGGACACTGGTGTCACCTGCGTCAAAGGGTTAATATAGATACTAGGATTGCGTTTTAAGTCCCAAAGAACGTTTAACCTGAAATTTCTATTATCTTAGTTGCACCTTCTAAAAATAATTTATCGTTTTTCTGTAAGCAGTTCGTTAAGCAGTTATCAGAATTAATCTAGAAAATTGTGTCTATTTCTAATATCAATAAATATGTCATGAAACTGTTTGAATTGCTTTGACAGTAGCCAAAATCGATAATTTTTCAGGAAGCGAGTAGTAGCTCGTAAATATATGAATCAGACTTCGTCAGATAATCTCGTTATTTTCTTCTCAATTTTTAATTTGGTGACTGAATATGTCAACAAACTGCTTTATGTTATCAGCTTGCGCTTGGTTCTGTCTTTTTGTTTGATCATTTCTCTTCCTACGAGAAATAATTGAATTTCTAAGATTGCGGAATTATTAATTTCTTAATTGAAATCTAAAATGTGTGTTTTTCGATACTGCTTTTCTTTTCATTCCTGTTAAATTGTTGCTATGGTATAGTTTGGAAGTCTCTAAATTTCTAGGAACTTGAATCAAATTTTTAAAGGCAGCATTCCAAAATTTTTTCGAAGTGTTCGATTTTCTTAGGCCCCTAGGATTTGCACACTTTTATCATAGGCAATTGTTTATAAAATATGTTCGCTAAAATTGTATAAAACTCATTTTGTAAGATTTCTTATAGTACCCTTCTTGTAGCAAACATAGTGTCGGTAAGTTTTTAAATTTGGACATAGCTCGAAATGCTTTTTCTTTCTTTTTTTTTTTCCTTTCGAAAATGAACACAGTTCGAAATGCGTGTTTACGAAAATGAACACAGTTCGAAATGTGTGTTTACGAAAATGAACACAGTTTGAAATGCGTGTTTACGAAAATGAACACAGTTTGAAATGCGTGTTTACGAAAATGAACACAGTTTGAAATGCGTATTTACGAAAATGAACACAGTTTGAAATGCTTGTTGACGAGAATGAACACGGTTCGAAATGCGTGTTTACGAAAATGAACACAGTTTGAAATGTGTGTTTACGAAAATGAACACAGCTCAAAATGCGTGTTTGCGAAAAGGAACACAGTTTGAAATGCGTGTTTGCGAAAAGGAACACAGTTCGAAATGCGTGTTTACGAAAATGAACACAGTTTGAAATGCGTGTTTACGAAAATGCACATTCTTATTTAAGCAAATAGACTTTAGTATTTGATTCCGTTTTCAAACTTCTTTTATGGGTATTTTTTTTTTTCAAAGAATAAACTAACCAATTCAAATAAATTCGTAAAGTGAGATCATCCATCAGTCTTTTTTTTCGTGTTTAAGCTGTGTTAAGAACCACTGAGCAAAACAAAATAAAAAAGATTATATTAAGTTATTTCTTTCCTGGAAAAAAAATCGAATACACCGTATTTTTCTGGTCTCATAACATGAGATAACAATAGTTTTCAGGTGCATGGATTTGTGGAAAGAGAAATTATAGCTCTTTCCTCAAATTTCTCATGGATTTGTGGAAACTTGATTTTTGTCTTTTTTTTTTTTTTTTTCTTCTTCGTGGATAGTTTTTCGAAAAATACAAAGGCGAGGGGAGTCTAACTCCACTTTTCTTTATTTGCAATTGTTTTAGAAAGAAAAAAAAAGTGTAAATTACTCTTACCTGATATTGGTAACCTCACTTGTTGCAATGCGTAAATTTGCAGAATCTTCTTGAAATTGCTTTCTAAGAAGCAGTTGCTAACTTTAAGGTTTTATTGAAAACCCATATTTTGCGTATTTTCGCTAACCCGTCTTTTAAATTCTTAACGTGTTAGTGATATTTTATTCGCTTTGTAGATTCCATATAAACTTCAAAGATTTACTAAGATTTTTCATATTTGTCAGAATTTAGTCCATGTTCATATTCGTGTTTTTTCCCTATGCTTTTTATTGGGAATGTCTCTAATTCGTTTGAATCTGCAAGCTAAACAAGGAAAATAAAATAAATAAATAAATTAAATTATTTTTTAGCTATTATTGAATTATTAATAATAATATTTTTGATCCCAAAATTTCTTTTTTCTACTTGTCAAAATATCCCGTTATTATTAAAGAACTGACCTCGAAACCACTAAGTATAGACTTAAGTGCATTTAATAATGTGAGACAGATTACTATTCTGTTATGTCTAAGTCAGGAACCAGTTATGTCTAATAAAATTATGTATATAGATTATTGTGTTACGTCTAAGTTAGTGTGTTATGTAATGTCAGGAACAGTCAAACTTTACAGAGAAGAGTGCCACTTTCTGCAATATATGTCACTTACAACTTTTCTAACATATTAAAAAATATTAAAAGGTAAAAAATGTCATTTATAAGTTCATTCTGGGATTTTTTCTCAAATAGTACTCTTTTTTTTTCTTGTGTAAATTTGGGTAGTGTGAATATTTTTACATATAATCTAGTAAATAAACATAAATACAAACTTATGTTTTATGTTGTATCATTTTTAAAAGTTCAATCCATCAGGTTATGTATAAGTGAATACATTTTAAATAAATGGAATAAATTTAAACAATTGAAAAATAAAAGTGAATAAATTGAAACATTCTTAAATTAATTGAATAATTATTTGAATTCTTAAATAAATTGAAGCATTCTTAAAAGTGAATAAATTGAAACATTCTTAAACAGTCAGTACGTAATCTGGTTTTTAATTGGTAATTTTTTAAAAACCTAATCCTGTATTAGGATAATTTTGTTGGTGTTGTTTCGGTGGACACTTGGACTAGATAAGATCACCTGCCTTTGAGAATTAAGCGCCTTTCGCTTCATATGAGAGCACCACTTACGTGAAAGTGCTACTTATGTCGACATCGGATAGATGGCAGCACCACTCTCTCGTGAGACAACTTCCACAATTTAGACATAGATATGAAGGGGAAGTAAATTTTCTATCACGTGATTTTTGATATCACAAATTTTACGAGAACACACATTGCGTGTACGAACTCGGTAGGACTTCGTGACTTTGAGATTCGAACCCTGGTCCCTCCGAACTGAAGTCCGATGCTCTAACCACTGGGGTAAAACGGCCGAGGGTTAGTTCCTGAAGAGACTTACAAATTCAGATATTTTTGGTGTTACTGAATTACTTTTAAACGATAGTTTAATTTTATTACGTCATAATATAAAACCTATGTTTACAAATATATGTTGAACCAAGCATGTGACAATATGTGGCCTTCTGTGGCATGTAAATTTGGAAAAATACTTCTTGGTACAAATTTTATATTATTAGGATCACTTTTAGTTTAAATAAGATCATTATATTTACTTTTCAGTGTTACGAGGTGTCTCATTTTCCGGGCTATTATATTCAATTGTGTATGAGTAGAGTTTTTACCTTATTATTTATTTATCACTTAGTAATTTTATTAGTATTACATATCACTTGGTAATTTTCCAATAAATCTTTGTCGGACAAAGTTAAATTTCTGAAGTGCCACATTGTTGTATGCTAGCGGCATGTTAGCAAGTTTTCTTAAAAAAAAAAAAAAAAAAAAAAAAAACTACGGTTATTCCTTGTCAAAATTATTTTCTTTCCTTTGCTTTTTTTATTTATGTTCTTTAATTTTATTCTTATACAAAAATTTGCTATTCATGGAAGTATGTCATGCATCCTACACCTTTAGTTAAATTTGTCTTGTTAATTATAAAGACTTTTTATTAATTGGAAATCACTTTTTGGATCCGATTATTTCATACTAGAAATTGTAATAATTCCCATAACTTTGCATGAATAAATTAATCTTAAACGACTGCAGAATTGAATCTTTTTAACAAGTCTATAAGTTGCTATTTTATTTGGTTGTTTTCATTCTCTTCCTCTGTCTAGTTCCTAATATTCAAGAACTATTATTTTTTTATTTATTTTACATTTTCCCTAACTGGTCTTGAGTTTTGCTGTTGATATTCGGTTTTCTTTGAGTAAATTATTCTTAAAAATTTGATGTAAATAAAGATTAGTTGTTAAATAAATATTATAATTATCATTTTGTTTATTCGATGTATGTTTTTCGCAATAGACGGAAAACGTCAAATTTATATTTCGAAAAGGTTTTGTTGATTTGATGCTTTGACGTTAAATATTATTACACTTTCCATTAATGTTGAAGGTCATGTAAGTGTCAGTTTGTTTTATGTCTGTAATGAATTTGTTATTTATGATGAATGAATGTATATCAGGCGGTTTTTTTAGAACATATTGGTATTGCAATTTTAGATGTAGTACTTGTATGTTAAAAAAATTACAAAATAGAGTCTTTTAAAGTTCGTTGATTTGAAAAAAAAATTTATGGGAAAAGTTTGCAATACTTGACAAGTCCTGAGAATTCAAGGACTAATAAATTGAAGTATAAGTAAACTGCCTTCAACTTTCACTTAAAAAGATGTATGCAGATAGCAAAAAGTGTCTTATTTTATTAAAAGTGTCTTATTTAACAGCAAATGGTCAAAAATATGACAAAATGATTGTAATAAGTAACGGTTCATAGAATCGTTTGTACCAAATTTTTATTTTTCTCTCTTTTTATTGTTTAGTTTTTAAAAATAGTATAATGATCGAATATAATAATAGAATAAATATATTTTGAAATAAAAGGAAAAAGGAATTTAGAGTTATATTATATACTTCAATCGATTTTATTCCATTTTGTTTTCTCTATCCAGCGGAAGTTCTAAAAGATGTAATTTTAAAAGTATTAAGTCATTTTGGTTTTAAACTGCAGACGAAATTTAATAGGTTTCTATGAAACTTATGTTTATTAATAACTGCTAACTTATTTTTTTAGAATAGCAATGTTTAACGAATTGCAACTGAGTTCTTTTTTTAAATGTTTTTGAGGTTATTTTCTTCTCTCTCTGTGGAAATTTCCTTAAGTGTAAAACGTCCAATTGTTGCGGAATTTTTAAATTGCTGAAAATCGTCTGTTTTCTAAAAACAATAATATTAAATTAACAGCCGTGTTTTCTTCTTACTTAAAAAATTTTATACGAAATTCTTGCAACATGTTTTACGATAAACTTTATAAAAAATGAACATATTGGGAAAATTAGCTTTTAGTTCTTTCTCTTTTGTGTGAAGTCATTGAAAAGTTTTTTTTTCCCTTTTAAGTAATGATTGTTTCTTGTTGACGATTTGTGTTGTTGATCTGATTTGGTTTGAACTCATCTTTCGTGCTGTTAAGCGTGCGTATAATTCATATTGCGTATGTAGATTTTGGGTAATATTTAGTCCAATGACTCGAACTCTTCATCCGAAATATTCCTTTTCTTAATTTTAGACAATAGCTTTCTTCTCCATTGCTTATTTTCTTCTAATATTCAGCTTGGTTGACCAAGTTCAAACAATGCGTTGATAAACGTATTTTCAGAGACATTGTTTAGCAGAAATTGTTAAGAACAGAAAATATCTTTATCGCTTCTTATGCTCTATTATTAATTTTATTCCAGACTGATTCTTTCTACCCTAAAGATTTTTTTAAAAATTTAAATCTTAGATTTGTATTAGATTTTTTTGGTTGTTCTTAACTGTATTAAATAGTTTAACTCTCTAGAATGGTAAGAAAAAAAAAAAGTTATTTAGATTAGGGTCGTTGGTATTTTCTTGAATTAGTATACTTTCGTGTCACAGAGCTGGCTATTTATTATAAATTTAATATATTGTAATATTATATTCTAAACTATTTTTAAAACTAGCAAAAAATCCGCAAAATTTTAAATAAACCTAAGAAACAAATTAGGACTAAAACTTAAATATATTATTATTTAATTTAAAATTTAGCGTGTTTAAAAAGTATATATATTAGTTAAACACCAAGTTGTCATATTGTGAAGTTACAGCCTGCTGGATCATCATCCCGTGACTTATAAATATAAAATATGTATGAATAATTTTTTCCGAAATATTTTTCTAATCATTTTGACCCTAGAAGTTTTAAGAAATCCTTTAGAGATCATATTACCGCCATTGACTACTTACCATTAACATCTGTAAAGCTAGTTTGACCATTTGCCACTGCCCTCTTGTGAATTATAAAATAATGTACAAAAAAGAATTTTTTTCATCGAAAATTTATATTTTTCCTGATTCTGGGAATTCTTTCAAGGATTTTATTACCGCTCCTGGTTATTTAGAACTCACTAGCCCATCAGTAAAAGTTCTTATTGTAAATTCAGTCTACCATATAACCAATTAAAATAAATAAAATAAAAAACTACGTGTTTTTAGTTTAAAAATTATGCAACACTGGGAAATAACTAAACTGCATGGCAAATATATTACTGAAATTATAAATAATATTTAGTAATTTGTGCAAAAAAAAAAAAAAAAAAAAACTTTTATTTATATATAAACAGCAATTTTTCATAAGAAGCCAATCCAAAGAGTTATTGAAAATTTAAATGTTTTCCTACTATCTTATCATATTATCATGATATCAAAGTAATGCAAATAAATACTGGAAAATAAAACAATAAAGGAGTTTAAAACTATTCCACACCTTATCACCCAGTGATCAAGATAAGAAGTGATACTTTTGTTATAATTCCAATTCCGCGATGGTTCCATATTATCTAACTTTTACTTTTGATTAATAATTTCCAAATCTTAATGAAATGATATCTAATAATGATATCTAATAATGATGATTAGATAAATGTGTCACGGATGTCGAATTCTGTGAAGGTAGTTAATCTATCTAGATCATAACACAGACCTTTAAGGCTTTATTGGTTTGATAAAAAAAAGTTTCTAGCATCTGTTCAGCTGGTACGAGAGCAGTGTCACCAAAAAGATTAATAAGAGGAAAAAACAATTGTAGTATTTTCTACTTTTAGTTTTCCCCATTTCGATATTTCATTCAAGCCATGCTTTTTCTTCATTTAGATATTCACCTTTTACCTATAAATCGTTTGCTTTTTATTTAAAATCGTTTTTAACCTTATGATGTATCCGATAATTATGTTATGATTGTCTACAATTTAACATTATTTAAATCTGATTTTAAAAAAAAATAATAAATAAAGCACTTGATATTTATATGCAAGGGTGCCACTCTCAGTCCTAAGGACTGAAATCAGCCTTGAGAAAAATCAGTAGTCTTAAGTTTCGTCAACTAATATTTCTTTTCCATTTTTTTTTTTAATTGAAATGTTCTTTTTCCCTTAAAGATTTAGTAAATAATTTTCTGTTAAAAATACAATACATTTTAATGAAAACATTGTTATTTTTCAACATTATTACAAAATGATCAAGTAATGATGTCAGACCTAAATGAAAAAATGGGATTTTTTTTTATCTCAAAATCAGCTTTCATGGACACTAACTGTTCTTTCTTCTTGATCTTGTAATATGTTAATGCATAATTTTTTTTAAATAACTATTGTTTTATCAATTCATATGAGACTTTCATCCTGTTATTATCTTGTATTTTTGAACAGTTCATTAAAATATTTACTTTCGCGTTTGTGTGAAAAATGTCGACTGTGAATAACTGCGTTATGTAATTTGAATAAAAAGACAACTTTTTTCAAAAAAATTATTACGCTTTTCAAGGTTTCCCACATAAAACTTACTAATTATAAAAATACTCACGAAAGATATAAAATTTCTAAGAAACGGGATTTTCTTGTATTATTTAAACCTAATACCAATAATTTGTCTCTGAATTAAAAGCTTATGTCGTTAATACCACGCCAAAAAATACGAATCGGTCAATTTCTGAAGTGGCAGATTTATAATATTTTTATTATTTATTTTTTTACATATTTTTATTATTATATATATATATTTTTTTTTTGAAAAAAAAAAATCTTTTATTTTTTATTTTATTTTTGAGAAGTTAAATTTGTAACGGGTAGAGCGGGGTTAGAAACATTAAAATCGTGTAGAGTTTTCTAAGGAAGCTGCAAGAAAATGTAATGTGATTATTATAAACACTGTTTAATTTCGTTAGACAGTCAAACTGACTTGGATGTTTTTAATCCTGCCTTCTTTGCATTTCCTGCTAATATGAATTTGGCATTTTGACTCGCAATTCTCAGCCTATGTAAACCATAGACTTATAAGTTATAGCTTCATTTTTTAGTTATAAAGTAAGCCTTTTGCAGGCTAACTACAGAACTACTGTCAATTTAACAATTTTCTTAGTAGTTTTAGGAATGTATTTATAGTTAGTTTTGATTTGAAAATTCCAGAATCAATATATTTAAGATATAAATCTATTTCCCTTTTATTATATTCTTTATTAATCTATTTTGATTATGTTTATAAAAAAAAAACGTTCGAACCTGGTTTTTATTGGTTTTTTTTAGGTTTGTGGGTGGGTCGAAAACCCTGAATTTATTACTTATTATTTAATTACTTATTATTATCTATCTTTTTTACTCACACAAATAGAGTGGTAGCTTCATTTTTCTGAGCGTAAAATTTAATGTATGACTAGTAGGTCTTTTATTATTATATTGAATTCTACTATATTAAACATATTTTATTTGTACATTGTATTAAATTTGCTTTAATATTTTTCAGTTTTCTTGACATTTGTGAATTGCTATAGTATGAAATGGGTCACTCGAATACAAGATAGTTTTGCGTTTGCTAAAATATTAGCTCTTCTAGTGATCATTTGTGCTGGAATGTACTACTTAATATTTGGTAACGTGAATTTTCTAATTATTACTACTTGTAATTCTTGTCATGCATTGTTTGCTGTTTTTGATACTGAAAGTTTAGATTTTCAGGATTTGCATAATTACTTAAAACAACACAACGAAGAATTAATTCGCTTATTTTTATATTAAAAAAAAAAGTTTACCCTAATTGCTGTATTTACCCATTATTATTTACTGTTATTTAAGAAATAATTATTATATACCGTTATTTACCATTATATTATAAAATAATTAATATAAAATGTATGATATTGTTTTAAAGTATCATGTTGAAGGGCATGCACTTACCAATGAAGTTTTAAAAAATTTTGATTGAATTACTGCTTTGTTTATTATTATGCTAATTATGCTCCACCAATACTTCATACTTTCTTATTAATAATACTTAATAGATCTTAGTTAATAATACTTATTACTGCTCATTTATACTTAAAATAATAAAAATGTTGATGCAAATGATGGCAGATTAATAATCGATATCTATAACTACATAATGTCTTTCTTAGCAATCAAAAAAGATGTTTGGACTTGTGAAAAATTTTCGGTATTTTACTTAAATAGACATTAACGTTTTTTGGACATGTAAAGTCTGAAAAAAACTTAGCACTGTAAACTAACATGCCTTGAAGGGCAAGTAAATTTTTTTAGACTTTTATGTCCTGCTTGGAAATAATTATATATAATGTTTTTATAATATTTATTAATTTTAAATTTTGATGAAAACTAGATTTTTTGTTATTGTAAATTTTTTTTAAAATCAGTTTTTTACTTGAAGAGTGATATTTTAAATTTTTTGTTTTTTCTCCTATGAAATTCTTTTAGCTCATAATTGTTTGAATTTTTTAATAGTTTATGCTACTTATAAACTCTTTCAGTTCAATTACCTAATAAATATTTTATTGTCATCTGCGGAGAAAAGAAAAACTCTTTTGATTTTAGAGCAAAAACTTCAAGTAATGTCAGCATTGTTTTAAAGACCTCATATTCTTCATTTAGATCTTTCAACAAAAATTAATGTTAATTTTTCTCACTTTGTAATATAATATAATTTGAAATAATTTATAAAAACATGTTTATTTTTTCGTACGATTATTTTTATTTGTAAAATTTACTTTTCAAATGTTTTTCTTCTGAAATCCAGATGTATGTTCTTTGCTTTTTATATTTATACATAAAAAAAAAACATGGTAAAATAGGCAATTGTGGTAATAATCCTTAATTCAAAGAGTTTTAACCAGGGTATTCATATAAAAGTTTAATTATTAAATAAAGGAAATTGCATCAAAAATATATTTGTATTAAAGCTGAAATAAAAATGATATGATGCACATTTAATTCCCCTTTCCCCCCAAAAGACACTGTTAGCATGCTTTGTGTCTGAATGACTCAAATATACATAGACATTATTTTAAATTTAAATTTAAGTCCATGTATTATATCTATCATATTTATGTACTCTTTTAATTTTTAGGCAGTACAAAAAATCTTTCAAATGTTATGGAAGATACTTCCTGGAATTTTTCTGATCTTTCTTTGGCTGTTTATTCAGGAATGTTTTCTTTTTCTGGATGGTAATTAAGATCAATATTTCTTTTTTATTGTTTTCTTCTTTTGAAAAATAGTGTTACCTAGTTTCATTCTTAAAGTCTAAAGAAATCAATGCATAAATACTAAACGCAATTTTTTATTATTATTTGTTATTATTATTTATTTTGAAATATATTATTAAAATGTTAAGAAAACTATTAGTATGATGACTGAAAAATAATTTTTATTGTGTTAAATATAAATATATTGCTGAAAAGTTGATTATATGTTTTATTACTATATTTTGGTTGGGTAAAATAATGAATTAATAAGTTTCAAACCTGATTTTTGGCAAATGTGAGGTTTACTATATAATATCAGGGATGCCAACTGCTCCGCTTTCTGGAATAGTTTTAATAAAGTGGTAGCAAATTACATAGTAAAATTCGTTTGAGAAGGTCAGTTACACCTACTTTTTAATAGAGTAACTAGTAGATTGATGCTTTAACGCTGCATTTTATGTGATATTTATAATTTTTGATACTTAGCGGTGGAAAAATTACTTAAAAGGAGAAATACTAAACTAAAAGTAACTTGAATTTCGCTACCACTAGAAAATACTATTTTACAAAGCGGAGCAAGTTGGCAATCCTGTAATATCATAGTTTAGATAATATAAATCAAAAGAAAAATTTTATTAAGTATAATTGACATGAGTTTTTTTTTCCGTTGCAAAATTTTATTAATTTTTTTAATTATGCTTTTAAATGTTTCTTTTGAGGTATACAGTTTTATTTGATAAAATTTATATATTTATTTTAACCATTATTTTCTGCCTGTTTTAATTAAATATATATTTTCTTTGCTTATTTATTATATATGTGACTAGCCATTGCTATTCAAGGAAGGTGCATACTTATTTGAGATGAATAAAAATTTTTTAACTTCTTAGATTTATTTATTTTTGAGTTATACAATTTTAACATTTGATAAAATTTTAATGTTAAGCTATTTTAACCATTAATTTTTACCAGTTATTATTAAATATTCATTTCATTGTTTATTAAATATATATGTAGCTAAGAATTGCTAGTTGAAGGAGCATATTTACTTGAGATTTATAGATTTTTTTATGTAATATTTCTTTGTTGTGCTATTTATGTTTTATTATAATGATTATTTACATTGAGTAATTAAAATAAGTATACAATATTTAAGATGAAAGGATCAATCATTTGTTAAAATGTAATTGTAATAAATATATACAGTAAGTTATACATCGAATTGAGGGAAAAGATAAATGAATTGTGAAAAGGATAGAAAATACAATCAACATAAAGCATAATCTTATGTGAATCGTTTAACAAATTTTATATATATATATATATATATATATATATATATATATCATACCTGCCAACTGTTCAGAATTTTTAGGATTTGTTCCTAATTTTTAAATCAAATCTGAAAATCTGATATTTTTTATAAAAATCTGAATTTTTGTAAAATTGCTGTATTATTGCTTTTAAACCAGTCTCTTGTTCTGATTGGCGCAAGCGCGTTTCTGTGATTATTGTGCCAAAGTAATTTTTAGTAGCTTTTTATTGGAAAATGCTATTCTAATAACTATTGCTGATCATTTCACTAAATTGAATCTTAAACAACTATTATCATTTTTTTAAAGGATGTATTGTAGTATTTAAACACTTGCATCAGAAATATTTGTTTATGATGTAGATTATTATTTACCTGTGTTTTATAATTTGGAGGATAATAATTATATATTAATAAGTAATGATTGTTTTTAAATTATTATACCGGTAATCCTAATTAGGAAATATTAATATTATAAATCTCCCACAAAAAATAGTGCTTATAGTTTTGTTTTACTAATTTACATAAGGTATTCAAATATATGTCTATTAATGTTATTATTTAATAGTTAAATTTTTGTCTTACTCTTGTAATTGGTGCGTATAATTTTGTCGCATATAGTGTTTCTAAATTTTGATTCCTAAGGTTGGCAGCTATGATATATATGACCCATTACATTTTAAAGCGTAACTTTGGTTCCTACTAGTAGGATTTTTGATTTATAATATTTTGTTTCAAACAGGAAAAGATTGGAAAAAGGAGTTTGTGTTGAAAACTTTTCATTCAGACTGATGTCCGATTAATAAAAAATAAATTAAAGCCAATATGAAACCTAATTGTCAAACCAATTTGCAAGAAAATGATCAACAAAAAAAAAATCTTAGATAAAATTTATTGACTGTTGTGGATTAGCCTTGTTTTCAGGCATAGTTTTGTGCATGTAATTATCATCCTCATTTATTTGCAAAATCTTTTGAAAAAGAAAAAATTTAAAGTTTGATTACCTTCATTTTTAAACTATAGCGTTCCAACTTTACAACTTTTGTTTAATAAAAGTAACTCAGAAAAAAAATGGTTTTTAAATTTATTTTTGAAAGAAAAAAGGGATTTCAGCAAAACTGAACGAAAATTATTGCCAAAACAAGGGGCCCCCCGATTCTACACTATCGTTTTTGCTTATTAATTTATGAATGAAATGCATTAATTTTTAATTTACAAAGCTGTCAACTAATATTTAAGGAAGTTTTGTAGTGGTTATTATTTACTTGTGTTTTTGTTGTTAGGAATGCACTTAATTTTGTAACAGAAGAAATGAAAAACCCTGTAAGGTAATATATTTCCTTTTTTAGTTTAGTTAACAACCATTTTAATTTATTATTTCCTTTATTAACTAAAATTAATATGCTTTTTTTAAATAAAAAAAATATTTATTGAATCTTTGGCCTTATATTTTTCTAAACATGTGTAAAATTATTTCTTGATTTTTCAGAGATTTACCTCGAGCAATTTACATATCTATTCCACTAGTTTCTGTGATCTACCTTATGACAAATGTGGCCTATTTTTCTGTTTTGACAAAAGAAGAAATACTTGCTTCGAGTGCCACTGCTGGGGTATTTATTTCACTCCTGTTTGTTTTACTTTTATTCTTTATTCCTTGATTGGTTATTGTACAGAGTTAGTGTGCAAGAATGATCATATATATAGTTTAGTGTTATTTATATTTTCAAAACTATTATACATACACATAATTAAATTATTGAGTAACGAGAGTCAAATTATTTTGTAATAATGGCAGTAATTATTCTAAACAACTAAAAGTTGTTGCTATGGACTGCCCTGAAAATCACTTCAAAATACTCAACACCCAAACATTCTTACATCAAATATATTTTGTTTTATCTGCTGCATTTCTTTTTCTTTTGTATTACCTTATGATACAGTGGTATTTACTAATATCTATATGACACTATATATTCCCATGTGCTTTTAATTCTGCAATTTTTTTTTAACCTTAGTTTTTTCAAAAAAAGTTTAAAAATAACCCAGCTTGCAATCTATGTAGTATATATAATTTTTTCAAATAGTTTTTTCCCTAAAGTCTTTGTTGACTATTTAGTTCTCTGTATTTTTTTCTTTTAAAATGTGTCATTCAGTAGTTCAGGCGAGTGTTTCGGCATTATATTTGTCAAAGCCAATTTTGAGTGTGTGTGTGTATATATGTATATATACACATATTAAAAACTATATTTAAAATATCATACCTGATATATATATATCAGGTAGAAAGAGTAAAATTATTATTTAGTAGAAAGAGTAAAATTATTAAGAGTAAATTATTGTGGAATAATAGCAGTAATTATCCGAAATAGATAAAAGTTGTTACTATTGACAACGCTATGTGATTTAGACTCTTATGTTTAGAAAAACACACATTTTTGCCGTGTTTTTTTCTCTTTTTTTCTTTTCTTTCTTTTCTTTTTCTTTTGTGTTGAAACCTAAAGGTTACATATTTCTGTAACTATTTCAAAAAGATTTTAATAAATATTAAATGTATGAAGCAGCTACATTTTTATTTAATTGTTTTCTTTGTATATTAACAATAAATTTTAAAAATAGGCTATTACATTAAAAGTGTTACCTAAAAGACCTTTTAAACCAATTTCAAAAACTGTAATGAAAAGATTTTACATCGAGGTCTTACTGACAATAATACCAGCCACGGTTTTATGTTTTTTAAAACATACTTGGGTTCTAAATAAAATGTTAGTTTGAATTACAGTTTCTTTTGGAAAATTTCACAAAAATTAAGTAAAAAAGTTTAATTTAATAAGAAAACATTTAGGTTAAAACCTAATTTATTTTTTAAAAATTGAGTTATCTTAAATTAATACTGATTTTTTTGCAAATTAATCTTAATTAAATTATTTAAAATGATTTTTTTAAACTTTTGTAAATAGTTTTTATTAAAGGAAATCTAATTCAAAAATATTCTAACTTTTCTATACTGACAATTGATGCTTTTCTATTTTAGCTTTATGTATGATAGATGTATTAATAGTAGCTGTAAATGAGTTACAAACTAAAAGCAAAACAATTAGTTAAACAAACCGTGCAGTATAGGGCAAAATGAGGTTATTTTACCAGTTGTAACATTTTCAACAATGGCTACTTTTTAAAACATATGGCCTCTTATTCAAAATTGAAAAGTTCAACCATTAAAATTTAAGTCATTTCTTTGAAGCATTTCTCAAAATATGATAATCATTACAGGGTTTCTTTCTAAATTGAAGAGAAATTTTAAGGGAAAAACATGAAATAAAGTAATTTCAGAACATTATAAAATATTCATAGTTTAAAATTTTTAAAAAAAAATAATAATAAAATTCACCGAAGTTCATTTTTGATGAAGTGGAGATCAGATGTCCAACTGGTGAAAAATTTATCATCATTAGTTTTATTTAGTTACCCTTTAACAAATGTTAAATTTGCCCTATTAATATTTTTTGAAAATTTGAAATAAATCTTGAATAAATCATGAAAATACATACTGATATTGTAATACTTTTTTTTATAACATTCTTTCATGAGTGTGAAAATATTTACATTAAATTAATAATATTTTAAGTTTTATATTTTAAAACCTTATTTCAGTTTATTCATTATTATTTTCTTTAATGTTTTTTTTAAGCGTTGTTTATTTCTTTAGGCTTTTGGTGATAAAATATTAGGAGTAATGTCTTGGATTATGCCTTTATGTGTTGCATTATCTACATTTGGTGGCCTTAATGGGGGTATATTCTCATCATCAAGGTAAATTAATTTGCATTTGTGTATGAATATTTGACTTTTTCCCTAATTAAATATCAGTGATACAAAAAAAAAAAAAATAAATAAAAAATTAGGGTTTACTTGTATAATACACTTTTGTACTAACATAACATGCTAAGTTTTAATTTTTTTACTATAAACTATTGTCAAATATATTAAATATTTAACAATCTATAACTATGATTAACCAAAGGTGTTAAAATATGTTTTAGAGGAACAACAAAATTCTTTCATATTTTTATTAAATATTTTTATATTTAAAAAGAAAAACTTATAAGATTGTTATCAATATATCTTTCCATTATGCTATTGTTCACTATTTTAATTTATATGAGAGTGTAAGATGTTGATAACATATTTTATATGAATTTTTACTTCTTTTGTATTTAAAACTTTTGTCATTTTAATCTTTAAATGTATACGATAAGAAAGGAAAATTGTTATATCCCCCTCTTATGTTTTCACAAATTTAGTGAAAGTGTATATCAATGTACACAATTTAACAAATATTAAATAGGGGAGAGTGGCTCACCTTGGGACACTTTTTTATTTTCATTTTTTATTAATTTTTTTATTTTGATCAATTATTGTCAAAATTTTACCTGGTATTATTGTAACATTTGAAAACATTTTTAACTAGGTTTTGATTTTTTATCTGTCATAGAAAAAATTTTAAAAAATGTTTAGTTACCTAGCTATTTGTCCCAAGGTGTACCTCCTAGTGGTGCACCTTGGGACAGTTAAAAAGATGTGAAAAGTTAAGTAGAAATTTTCTAAAAATAGTATAACTAAATAAATTGACATTTTTTAATATTGTTAATAAAGATTTATTTTGTTACTTTCAACTTCTTGTATGCAAATCCAATCGTTCAGAATCAAATACCAAACCTAAAGAACGTTCTAAGCTTTGCTCTGCTTAAGTTTTAACGGAATGTCATTTGAATCTATGTATGATTTGTCTTCTTTTTCGGGATAAATAAATGTTGCAGATTGATTCACTCTTCTCGAAACTGATAACTCTTACTCGTCTCCATCGACTCTTTCAACGCAACCTACAAAGGCAACAACAAGTCTTTTACCAGCAAATTTGATATGAACAAAATCTCCAATATGTAATCTTGTTTTACTACTTTTTTCTAGATGTACTTTTTTCTTATCGTCAAATATTTTGTTGTCACTTTCACTGTTCATGTCACTTAAGCTGCAAGCATCATCATCACTTTTATCATTGCATAAATCACTAATTACTGGTTTTCTTCTGGATATATTTCTCACTAATTCTGAGAGCATTAAATCCTCATCTTCCCAGATTTTTCTTTCTTTCTTTTTTTACATTCTCCCAGTTTGGAGGAATGTTCATTTGGTTTGACGAAGCACACTGATATGTAAGTGCACGTACATCACATATTGTTAATTCTTAATGGTACTTAGAGGTTTGTTACTTATAGTGTACCAAATTTGTTTCTTTCTCATCTGTGAATATTTTGAGACTCTGTAAATTTAAAATATATTTAAATATAGAATTTGGCTGCTCTCTTTTTTTTGAAGGAAATAAAATTGGCAGTTCAGAGTGGTCTTACTAATACTGTAGAATTCAGAAGCTTTCTTACAGGTCATTTCCGATAAAATTTGCTGCTGCTTTTTCAACATTGTTAACTCAAATTGCTGCATTATTTTTATACTTTTTGCTTCCAATTTTTGTGATAAGTTACGTCTAATGAATTCCTATAATAAGAAATAATAGCTATTAATAAACACAGATTATATAAATTAAAAAATACTTTGCATGCACAATATCTTTTTGTTAAAAATCTAATTTTAATAAGGATTAATTATGTATATCTAGTGTCCCAAGGTGGGCCACCTCCATCTGTCCCAAGGTGCACTATATACTTAGTAGTATATTTTAAAATATCATATTTTTAGGCTTAGCATTAGAACATTTAAATTTGATAGCTTCTAAAGGCAAAGCTTTATACTTCATTAT
The DNA here is from genome assembly GCA_949128135.1 of Parasteatoda lunata. Lineage (NCBI taxonomy): Eukaryota > Metazoa > Arthropoda > Arachnida > Araneae > Theridiidae > Parasteatoda > Parasteatoda lunata. The sequence goes on from OX421977.1 coordinate 48,656,239, forward strand.
ACTACCCATTGTTAAAAAAAAAATTATTAAAATTTCTTTTTACAGCCAGTTAAACTTTTGTATAAAAGTAAATAAACATGCTTCAAAAAATAAAAATTCTAATAAATTCTTACCTGCTTAATCAATAGAGTCAAAATTTGTTCCAAGGTTAGGTGATGATGACATATATCTGTATCTAAAAGAACTAAAAGATAATTTAAAATTTAAGACCAAAAATAAAAATGTCCCAAGGTGTACTGTGTCCCAAGGTGAGCCACTCTCCCCTATCATTAATTTAATCTCCAATATTGTTGTAGTATAAGGGCAAGAGTTAATTTAATACTAATATTTTTATTTTAATTATAACAAGTTTCTGTGTTTCTAAAAACCTTTATATCTAAGACTATAAGCTCTTCTATTTAAAATTTTTTTCACTAATAACCTTTTACTGTAAACCTAATATTCTTGAGGTATTCTTTTCTTTTCTAAGTTTAATGAAGTATGTTTTTATTCATGCAATTTCTATATTATTTTCCTTTCTCTTCAGATTTCTCCTCTGAATTAATTCCAACCAAATTGGTATGTGCTCTATTGTGCTTCTGTGTTTCTTTATTGCTTTCTTTAGTGTCATGTGCATGCTTTTTTTCTTTGCTCTCTACTTTTCCTACGTCACACTCTCTTTTAAAAAAAAATGTTGCAGTTATACAAGTTAAGGAAAAGTTCAGAAGTAGTTTCAGAAACAAATTTAGGATAAAAAATAAATCAATCATCATCCGTAGTTTTCTGTCTTGGATCATACAGATCAAGATGGCTCACTGATCATCCTGACCAGTGGGTAAATAGACTGATCCAGTTAATGAAAAATCTGGTTAAATGGACAGTTATAAAATCCACAATTAGCAAAAATTCTGAATTTATTTTTAAAATTTTTTTTATCTTAAAATCAAATTTTCTTCCTTTTTAAATTTTTACATTTATCAATAAAAGCTCTGTAAAATGAAATAATAATGTTTAATATTATTTTTTAAAAAAATATATAACTAAAAAAATTCAAAATTTCTAATTAAATTTGTTGAAATTATTACTAATTAATCACTAAATGAATAAAATTATAGGTATTTTTGTTCAAGCGCAACACTGTTGGGAGTTTGTAATGAAAGTCCCAATTTACCAGTTAGATATCAAATAAGGAATAAATTTCAACTGAAAATTTCTTTTTCTTTTTTTTGAATTACTCTTGAAAAGTTTTTCTTCATTATTTATTTTCGCAAACTGCATGTTTCGTAAGTTTTAAAAGTACCTGTATTTAAATAAAATTATTAATAGCAAATTATTTTACACACAACTTATGGAGATTATAGTTTAAAAGTCACCTTAAACCACATCACTTTTATCTTTATTAGTCTATTTTTAACGCCAAATAATTATTTACATTCATTCATCTCTCATTATTTCTGTTGATAAAACCTTCAATGTCCTTGAAAATTATAAAAATAAAATGAGTGTAAAATCCTGCTAGCTCTAATTTCCTTTCTCTTTTTTTATGCGAATGATTTTAAATTCTATTGTGCTCTTGTTTGCAATACTGTTGTTTTCTTTTGCAAACAGCGCTGATTAGACCCATTTTAATCACCTTTATAGATTAAGACTTCATCATAATTTCCTGATCTCATCTCATAAAAATTTGAAATTCCTAAGTAAATTTATTTGTATTTTTATTTAATGGTGAAGATTATTCAGCTCCTTGGATTTTCCTTTCAAGGATACCAGGTACAAAAAAAAAAGCATTTTTTCTAGAACATTCATACTAGAGAATCTAAAGATAAAGACTAATCTCGTGAAAAAAAAAATTTTTTTTGGAGAGTGTGGGTAAAAATGCATGATCCTTATCCTTGATTGGTCTGATTAATATTAATGGGACAATTCAGTTAATCGCCTATCCAAATGACTTTCTACTGCAATAAAAAAATATGTTTAAAATATTTGAGATCCTCAAGCACATTGGGATTAGCCAGATTTTTTACTTTGATTTTTCAAACAAAATTAATCTTTAACAAAATGATTTAGTAGATGCATAACAAAATAACTTTTAATTTGTTATATCTAAATGATTCATATTTTGAGTATTGCGCTAATTCAAGCTTTTAATCAATATGATGTTTATTATTGCAGGTGTAAGCCCCTTGCCTTTAAAACTTATATTTCTTAAAAGTTTACTAGCTCATATATCTTTGAAAATGATTTATTGCACGCACATATATGCAATTATTTCTTAATTTGAAAGTTGGTATTTTTTTCCTTCATTTTTCAAGTCTATATTTTTTTTCTTCACACTGTATATAGCCTGTAATTTTTAATTTTTTCTGTCAAAATAAGTAATAAAAGTACTTTTTCTGCCTTTTAAATATCTGTATTACATTAGGTTGGATCACTAGATTAATTACGTGTTTGTGTTAGTAAGTGTTACCAACTTTCAGAGGTTAGTTTCATAGGTTCAATGATGTGTTGTTATTTTCCTTATTTATTTATATTATTACCTTATTGCCAATCATTGAAATCATTGAACGGCGGACCAACTGTATTATTTTCTTTTTCTACTTGATGTTTTTGCTTTCTAGCATATTTTACTTAGTATATTTTCTCTTTTTTGTTTCAATAGAAAACTAAATTTTGTAAATAACATTAACATAAATGTCTAAGTATGTGTGCATGATTGTTGTTTCAATTATTTATTTTAAAAAATAATGTATATAACGTAAATAAGTAAAATTACCCTTAAAAAGCGTAACTTTTCGTATTAAAAATCTTCATTCTTTGTAAAATATAAAATGGCATGAATGGCAATTTCGCTATACTTAGCATTTAATTCTAACTGCATAACAAAAACTGTATTAGATAGGCACAAAAGTAGGTACTTGAACATAATCTTCTCATTTGAGGAACAACTTAGTACGGTCTGTAGACTAGACGCTAAAACAGTAAACTACAATAACAGTTAAACCTGGGTCTATTTGAGTGAAATTTTCGCGAATAATTATTAGAAAACATGTAATTAAGAAAATTTAAATAATATTAGTAATTAAATAACATGAGCAGGCATCAAAGGGAAATCAGGGTTGATTGTATTACAGAGAGGGGGGGCGTGCCTTTCTTCAGGGTCTAAAAGTTCAATATCGCGATTTGTATTTATGAGTTTATAAAATCAATCTCGCAATTCTCACTCGCATGGTTTTAAAATACAGTATCTCGATTCTTATTCACATGAGTTTAAAATCCAATTTCGCAATTCATAATCACACGTTTTTAAAATCCAATACTGCGATTTGTATTCCCCTGTTTGCAATATCAAACATGGATTTTCGTATTTATGCAGGATTTAAAAGTTACGCATCACAATTCGAATTCAAGCAATCTATAAATCATACACGGTGATTCATATTCATGCGATATTAAAATCGAATACAGTGCTATTCATATTCACACAATTTCGAAATGCAACATTGCGGTTCTTGTAAGAACTGATATTTTTCGTAAATTAGTTACTATAAAGGTGTGATATTCTTCGTTGGTAGGTAATTTAATTATAAATCATATTTCAGGAAATTATGTTATGCAAAATATGCATGGTTTATAAAGTGATATCTTGCACATAAAATTTTCAGGTTTTTTTCACTTTGTGTCACAATCACCCCTGAGAAATGCTGATAGTGGCATGCAAAAATATTTCAGCAATGGATTGCTGTGCAATTCTAAATTTTTATGATCCGCTTGAAGGAATTTTTATGATCCAAGTTTATATACAAAGTTTCAGTACATCCTGTGTGCAAATTCTTTTTTGTAATAAATATCAATGAAGCTTGTTCAATTATAATAAAATGAAATTTTGTTCTGATGTAGGTTGTTTTTTGTTGGAGCTCGCCAAGGTCACTTGCCTAGTATCGTATCCATGATCAATGTAAATCATTCCACACCTGCACCAAGTCTAATTTTTCTTGTAAGCATTTTGTTTATCTTAATCTATAATTATTTAAACTTTTGTATTTATATTTTTTCTTGTTTTCATGCATCTTTTTCTTTTTTTCTAGGCTATAATAACTATTTTATATTTATGGGTTGGAGGCATATATGTCTTGATCAATTTTACATCATTCATTGAAGCTCTTTTTATTACTCTGACTATAGCGGCTCTACTTTATCTTCGTATCCGCGCTCCAAAGATGGAACGACCTATTAAAGTATGCCTTGAAAATTATTCTCGTATTTTGTTTTCTTATTTTATTAATGATTTTAGCATTGTGTAATTTGATTACCACCCTTGATATACATTTTCAGTAGTCTTACTAGAAAAATAAAGTCATAAAAATATATGTTGAAATTGTCATGAATGTTCATTTAAGTAAGCATTGTTTTGTTGGAGTATTATACAGTAGTTTCTCGATTAACCGGGATCAAAAAACGCAGGATGACCATTTAGAAAAAGCCTTTAAAATGTATGGGATTGTGGCCGTTAAAATGTATGGGAAGACCACATTCTTCTGAACCCTTCATTCCTTCCTTGAGTACAATCAACCTGTTTTGCTCGTGTTCTGGTATGCTGTTTGAACTTGACAGGGCAAGATATGATTCTACGACTCAACCAGCATTGCATTATCAGTGTTCTATAGATTAAAATTTTTCACTTACTTTCCTTTCTGTTCATAGTGTTATGTCAAAATGGAAAAGTGTCGTTTTTAGTATAAATCAAAAGCTGGAAACAGTTAAAAAAATCAGAAAATTGACAAACACTTAAATCATTATTGCATGAATATGAGATTAGTGTTTGAACTATGCGAAGATTTATAAAAAGAAATGAATTGTTTAAATATATCTATATTGTATTGTATATTTATTGTAATGTATATTTATTGAATTCTATAATTGGTGTATAAAAAAATTTACGTTTCTATCATTTTTTCATCCAAATTTGCATACCATGGATAATCTGCGATATTCACTTATCAGGGATAGAGCATTTTGGATAATCTCGGTTAAATGGGAATCTATTGTATCTTGATGTCTCAAATCTCTAAAGTTTTTTTTATAAAATTTTTTTTCTATATATTTCTTTTCTTTTCAATATTAAAACAATTTTATAAAGTCCAAACTTTCTATTTTCCATGAAATAACCTAAATTTTTTTCTTTTACTTACATATTTTGTTTGTCTTGAAAGAATATCAAAAGGAAATTCAATACAAAAAGAATGAAATTCTAACTAGTGCAAAATATGATCTGTTGTGTAAAAAATATATTTTGAAAATTTCTGTTGCATAGGAACCATGAGGAAAATAGAAGAATTTCCTGAATAGCATTATGTAACGACCAAATTGATCAAATAGAAACAGACTCTATAACCGGAAGTTGTTATCAGTGCTCTAAATATTATGTTATATATTACTTATGTTAATATATTTACAGTATTAATTGAAATAATACCTAACCACAAAAATAATTTCTGTCGTATAAAATATTTACTGTGGTAAAATAAGCCATATTATATTTTTGAATAATTATTTTTTTTCCCCAGCTAACTAGATTATTATTTTACTAGAAATGTGATATCTTAGTTTTTTTTTTTTCTATTTTAGTCAAAATAACAAATGATTTTTAACTTTTGACTACTCAATTTTTAGATTAACTACTCTTCCTTTGAAGTTTCAGGTTTAATTGCTCAATATAGATAGCAATATTAAATTATTCATATTTTTTTTGTTTCTTTTGCTTATTTTTAGCTTAAATAATCCATTGATGATGTAATAATACCAATTTTATTTTATAGGTATCACTAGCTCTTCCAATTTGCTTTCTCTTTATTGGCATGTTCCTCGTAACTCTGCCATTTTTTAAAGAGACATTTTCCACTGTTGTTGCCTTGGTCATTACATTATCGGGAATTCCTACCTATGTAATATTTGTTTTATGGAAAAACAAGCCAAGATGGATTGTATCAATTTCTGGTATTTTTACTTTTGATATCACTTAATTTAATGGTTATAGTGCTTGCTTTGTGAACTAAACATAACATACATGAAAAAACTTACTAAATTAATATGAATATTGGAAAGCATATAATTATGTGAACTTTTTCATCGTTCTCATTAAATTTTCATGAAATAAAACTACCTGCTATTGCTAGTAAGATAAAAGAATATTATTTTCACTTACATGCATAGTTGTTTTTTTCCCCCTTCTATTATTTGATTTTATTTTTATAATATTTCCTTCTCTTAACAATAAAATTAAGAAGAAATAGAAGATAGAGCATAAATGCAATATGCATAAATGCAAATGCAATATGTTAGAGGATTTGCTCTAGTTAGTTAGGAAAGAATGGAATTTTTGTTTTGTTTTTTCTTTGTGCCCAAATTCCCTTAAATCAAAAATATTTAATTATGTCTGATAAAAAAAAATTTTTTTTAATTTTTAAGGCTTGAATTCACAGAGATGTATTTACATTATTAGAGATTTTTCAAACCATGATACGGCTGAATTGTATACATTTTCGAGTTTATACATTTTTACTTAATAACTGAACCTAACCTTTTTATAAATTTATTTAATTTGTAGATATGAAAGAAGTACATGAAAACATTATCATGAATCTGAGAACTTCTTTTGATTAACAAACTCATATTGTAATACTATACAGCTTAGGTTAAATTTTCTAAAAAAAATTATGGAATCTAACATGCAATGCAATGTTGCATGCTTTGAGAAATCTTGTTTCCATTTTATATATAAAATTTATCTTTATAGAAATTAGAAATCTATTTATCTTTATAGAAATTAGAGTAAAACTACTATTTTATTACTTTCTATTCATGGTGATAAATATAATTTATAACTTTCTAAAAATAAAATGAAAATATTTATATTCAATTAATTGTGTAAAAGTTAGAAAGTATTGAAAAAAATAGAATAATAATAATAATTATTATTATTATTTTCATGTCAGTTAAAAACACATTACTGAAAATTTTAAACTTTCTTTTATCAGACCACTTGATTTAACAAGTGATTATTTTAATTATTTAACTAAACTTTTTTTAAAAACATTCATTTTATGTTGCTGTATAGGAATTTTTGTGATATTCTTAAAAAAAATTTTTTATGCCAAAGACTTAAGATAGTTCACTTAGCTTGGCCTATGTCTTATCTGTTTTTTTCACATGATTGTTTACAGAGATATTAATACCTTTTTGTTTCCTCGTCGTAAGAAGGAAGAAAAAAAATTCTGAAACTTTTTTGTCATTATTATTGTTTGTTACTCTTTGTTTGTTGTGTTATTTATAATATACATATTCTTCTTATTTATTTTGTACTTATTCTGATTTATTTCTAAGAACTGTTAAAAATGTTCTTTATGCTTACAGATCATTTCACTGTACTTATTCAAAAGTTTTTGCTGTGTGTTCCCACAAATGCTGAGGCTTCCATTGAGGATCTTTCAAATCCAGCTATGTTTTCTAATGATATTCAGATCAAAGTTAACAAAACTAAGTAAGATAATTTTCTTTGATAACAACGTTTAAAATCGCAACTGGTAAAAACTTATTAAAAACCTATGCATGTTTTGGTAACACAATGATAAACATTCATCAGTAAGATAAAAGACTGTCTTTTTTCCTACTGATGTTAACTTTTAGTCTTCTGCTGATTTATGTTACTGTCAGTCTTTTATCCTATTTTATCAGTAGGATAAAAAATTGTCTTTTATTCTATTTCATCAGTCTTTTATCCTATTTTCTCAGTAGGATAAAAGAAAGTTTTGTAATTTTTAAGCATTATTAATGAAATTCAATTTCATCACAAAGAATTACCCTCATAATTTAAAGCAAGTTAATGATGCTTTTTTCTGTTAATTTTTTGTGTAAATATTATGATATAGGGGAGAGTGGGGTAGCCCCGCCCAATGTCAATTTCATATGTATAGAATATTTTTTCAAGTCAATGGGCCATCGGACAATAATTGTTATATTAAAAAAAGATTATTTTCAAAGTTTCAAGTATTTATGCAGCTGGTAACATGGTAAACAATAGTTTTGAATACAGTTGTCATGATATTAAGAAAAATTGGTTGAATGTTTCGATTAAACTTCATTTTAATATTAAAAAAATAATTTTTTCTATACATATAGCATTAAAGTATGCAGTCTTAAGTTTAGTTTGCACAAAGAACGAAGTTTATTTGTGAAAAATTGTTCGAGTAATTACAAATTTACAAAAAAATTGGATTTCGGGTAGCCCCGCTCACATGAATGTTAGGTATCACAGCCCACTTTTATTTCGTCGATAAATGTACGGTTCTAAAGATTTACTTAAATTAAATTATTTTCTTTAAATATTTAATATTAATATTATAATATATTAATATACATTAATAATAATAAAAAATATTAAATTTGTTGTTAATAAATGATAGAATTCACTAAAAGTATATAAATATGTAATAAAAAAAATAATTTTGTGATAAAAATGATAAATAAGGTTTATCTATTGTCAATACATTGGTCATTTTCATTTACACCTGAAAAAACAATCAAAAAACATAATTTTTGTAACTGGGCGGGGCTACCCGACACATTTTGAAAAGAGCTGAAAAACATGTTTTTTTAAATTTCTATTTTTTAAAGTTAAACTATACTTTTTTTGGTTTATTCTTTTTGTATTATTTAATTAAATGATAAAACAATAGAAACATACAAAAATCTTGATTATTACTCAATATTATACAGAAATATAAGCAATAGTCCTTAAGTGGGCGGGGCTACCCGACTCTCCCCTACATTATGTTTATACACAAATTTTGACAGTTGTATTTTTTTCTTTCTGTTCTGTTGTTTTTTACATATTACTTTATTTTATAATCGTTGTTGAACAGCCGACCCAATATTATGGGTTTACGACTACTGATGTTCAACTCCGTATCCTTGTAATTTTGGACCCAATCCAGAAGACAATCGATCCAGAACTCCTGGATCGAGTATTGGGAGAAATTTGCCATCATGGAGGACTTTTAGATGGAGCTGACCCGCATTTGCGTTACATGGAGAGGAAGAACATGAGAACCTCCCGCGGTTTGCCTGATGGCAAGGGGACTCTAACCCATGATCCACTGAGAATATTTCATGTCTGCACTGTGGTCGGTGCAAGCTGGATGCAGAATTCATATCGATCAGCCATCCTCAGGATCGAACCCCGGTTCACCTCATTGGAAGGCGAACATTCTGTTCCCTGAGCCATTGCGGCTTCTTTTACATATTAATGAAATAATCAGTTGTAGTCATGTGATAGCACTGAATAGGGGTGCAAAACTATTTGTTTAACAGTACCAATTAGAAAAAAATTTCTAAATTATGAGAAAGATTCATAGATGTTCTAAAGTTATTCCAATGGTGTACAAAGGTGGGTGAACATTTAAGGCAAATTCTCTTTAACAAAAAGGGGGGGGGGTTAGTGGTGGCAAGAAGAATCTCTTTGAGTTTAAAAAAAAACTATTTGGCAAAATATATATTTATAAAATTCGAAATCTATATTTTAAATTTATATCTTATGTAACTCATAGAGAATATTATTCTGTAGTGAATATTAAAACTGTTTTCATACTATTTATTTTATTTTTATAAAAAATTTTAAAATATTTTTATCATATTAGTTAAGAGCTGTTTTTTCTTACTTTAAAGTATTTGATTTTAAAAACTAGTACACTATTGTAATTTTGAATTCAGTATGATGTAATTGTGAATTTATAGTAGTGTATAAGTTCAGTATGTAGTTTGCTTATTTTTTTCTATTAAGAAAATTTGATGACTATATTTAACAGTTCTTTATATATTTCTGAAATTCGGTTTTACTATACTTTTTTTCATTTGCAAAAAATATTAGAAGAAACCACAGTTGTTTAAGCATCTTAAGAAGTTCATTAAATTTGTTTTTCTTTCGAATTGCTGCTTTTTATTTTCCTCTCGTATAAAAATGGTATATTCAATAGTTTAGAAATTAATACCATTATTTAATTATAACTTTAATAAATTATAATTTATATAAAAATTGTTTTAATATGTAATTAATTTATTTACTTTGAAAACAATTTCTTTCATTTCTGTTAAATTAAACTATTTCTTTCAGGTTTCGTTTTTTTCTGCCTCTTTTTTTTTTTTTTTTCAAATTGTGGCAGAAAATTTCTATCCCTAATTTTAACTACTTTTTATGTGTTTATTAATACGAATTTACTAGAAGGATTAAAAAAAAAAAAACTATTTTGAAATGTTTAAATTGAAGGACATCTGTTTTTCATATATATAATAAACTTTCACATTTCATTGAATTAATATATTTTTCTCTAATCTTCTATTTCAGTAAATTGATTGGTTTATGAAGTTAAAAAAAAATTTGCATTATGTAAATATTTTAATATATTTTAACACCTGAGTTCAATGATTAACTTAAAAATTATAATTTAAAAAAAAGAAAAAAAAAAAAGACTATTTCTAGCATCTTTTTTCTTAACTGTATTATTAGCTTAGATAATTTGCTGTTAATATTCAAGTAGTTTTGTTCAATGTGCATCAGTGATATTTAATGTGCATTTTTCTTCATTTCTAACTATTTTTCTAACAAAAAAGTGTGTTGATTGTACTAAATTTGCTGTATATTGTACTTTAACTTATTTTCTTTTACAGGTAAATTGGAAAAAGGTGAACAATATTCAGGAAAAGAACTGGTATTCATATTGGGTATTTTAAAATTAAGCAATCAATCATACCTCATACCAAAGGAATATGAAATTGATAATTTTATGTTTTTTAAATTGAATTTTTCTTAAACATTTATTGCAAATGGTACCGGTGATTAAATATGAATGTTCCTAATTATTTTGCCATATTTTTCAAACCTTAATTTTCGTATAATGTACAAAAATGTATTATTGTACCTATTCAAAATTCATTCAAATCGTTATAATTTTTTTTTTTTTAAAGAGTATGATTGAAATATATCTCTTTAATAGTTTTTATTAAAATGTTCATTAAATTGTGTAGGTTAAGTATTAATCTCTCTCTCTTTTTTTTCTTCTCTAATCAGTATTTCAGGTAATTGAGCAACTATTTGTTATTTTGATTTTTCAAAATTTTAATAGAATCTAAATTGAAAACCTTTTTCAAGTGTCCAGTTTTGTCACAAAAAATAACATCTGAACAATGCTTTAAAAAGTTTTTAATGCATTATTTTTTTTAATGTTTTTTCAATTTAGGATTTTTGATTGTCTGAATCATGAATTTCATTGGTTGTAGTGTTTTCATGTTTACTATAAGCTTACGACAAAGATTAGACAATTTCAGTCTTCATAAAGTTTAAATTTTTAAAAATTAAATAAAACCGATAACTTTTCAACGATGAGTAGACACTTTCAGTCTACACAAAGTTTAAATTTTCTAAAATTTTAATAAAACTCATTGTACCTTTTTTGGGTGTTCAATTAGGTCACAAAAAAATTATTATAATCAAGATGTTGAACCTTTTTTTTTCAATAATTAATTACAAATTTGTTTTTAATTTTCTAAATTTAGGATTTTACAGAGCATAGTATCGTCTTAAGTTAATTGTTTAAGTTAATAATTTTTTTCTTTCTATGTAACAAAACTCATAATATGCTCAATTATGTTTTTTAGTTAATTGTCTTTTTATTATTATTTTTTACACTTATCATTTTCTTTATTTATTTCTTTGTCATTGTTTATTTACATTTGCAAAATATTTGTCTTGTATTTGTATGGCTCGTGTAAATTTTTTTATTCTCATATTTTTTACATTGCACTATGTTTTTATATGTAATATTCATGCTTGAACTTCTTTTTTTGTTGTTTTGTCCCAAATTTGCATTGTTTTTTAAATGCAAGTGGTGCTTTATTGTCATTTGCATGTCATTTCATTTACAGAAATTGTAAGCTGTTTGTTATAATTTAAACTGTGTGTGCATTGAACTATAGATACTAATTTTATTGTTTACTAATATACAGTACTAATTGTTTTATCATGGACCAAAATAGGGTATTAGTTAAGTGTACATGACATTTATTAACTTATAATTATTCAATTATTTTTTCATATTACTTTTTGTCCTTATTTTTTTACCAATACATTTTTAAACTTAATTTTTGCAATTATAACTAGAAAATTTATCATATGGGCTTGTAAATAGCACTTGTTAAAGTGATAGTTGTAGTTGATTGCATATATAACTTTTCCAGAAATTGCACAATTGTCTGTCTCAAGTATTTTTTTTTTTTTTTTTTTAAACTTTCATTTGACGAACTATACATATTTAATTTTTTTTGTTGCTTTCTTTTAATATTTGTAATTTTTTGTCATTTAATATTTATAATTTTTTTAAATTACCACTTTTACTACAGTACCATAGAGTTATTTTGAATTTCTTAAATTACATTTTTAATCACTCCATGGATGCACTATGGATTTTAAGTAATTTCTACAAAATCAAACTGAAGGTATTAGAAAACTATGCAAGTCCCTCCCCCCTTTGTAAATAACCTTTTATTTTTTTATCTTATAGGAAAAAGTTATTAAAAATTTATTCTGTGATTATATTGCAATCAATATTTTTCATAATTTTATTTATAAAGTTTTCAGCTGTTAATAAATATTTTAAATTCCATACTCCTTGACTTCTAAATTAATATTTCATTATGTTCCATCACAAAAGAACTATCTGTTCACATTCTGTATTATTTCCAATTTTATAATAATTCTGTAAATAACTTGGTTGTAGATACTTGTTCATACAGCGATGTTAAGTCACATAGATGTATGAAATCATTTGTTTATCTTTGTAGTCTTGGTTTAATTGGTTATTATCAAATATGATTCATATTTCGATTTGATTAAAAATTTCTGCTACTTTAGCTGTGTATACATATAAGTCTAAACCTCATTGATCTTTAAATTAATTAGTTGAAAATTAATTTTTTACTAATTGAAACAAAAAAATTTTTGGCAATAGTTGTAAAAATTTTTTTAAAATTAAACTGTTGCATTTAATATAATTCTTTATCTTTCTTGCTGAGAATTATTTTATAGATTCTAGAAATGTTTCGTAAACATTCCTTATACTCAGAAAGAGCTTGAGAGTTTAGTTAGTATATACCACTTTAAAATGAGATTATTTTAAATAATATGAGCTTGAATTTACTTTTTATATTGATCAATTTTATTGAGAGCACTTTTCATTTCCATGTCACATTAAAAAATTTTATTAGAAAATTGTATAATTTTTGCTTTTAGAGAAGATTATGGTCCTGTAATTTTTTATTAATTTTTCTGTTACAAAATATAATAATTGTTTTATTGAACAACTTTATGTGATTGCAAAGAAAATATTGATGAATGTTTATTTTGATTTTATGACATTTATTGTAATTATAATGATAAATTATTTTAAATTCAATTTTTGTATAATAACTTATGAAGAAGTTGTGAAGTTTTCAAGTGTTGTGATGTTGGGCAAAATTGTACATATGTTTTCTAGCAAAATATTTCTTTTAAAGAACAGCAAAAGCAACGGGTTTTATTAGAATAAATTAACCATCTTGAGAAATTAGTAAAAAGCTAGAATTAAATTCTCAGAAGATTAACTTAAATGAATAATTTACTTGATTTTGTCTATGGGAAATGATTTGACTGGAATTTTTTTTCCCGCTTTTATTTTCAATAAACTTATTTTTATTACAAAATATATATATATTAACCCACTAAGCGTTAGTTCTGATTTTTTTTTTCTTCGCAGTTTTAACCACCAAATTTTCTTGCATTAAAACATTGGTTTTCTTCTTGTTATCAATGAGAAATCTTGTTTCCTTAAGTTCTTAGTGCACAACAGAGAAATTTTGTCTGTTGGCTCAAAACGTGAAGGGTTAAAATATGCATTAAAAATCTTTTTGAAATATATGTTACAACTTTGATTTTGGGATATTTCATATATATATAAAAAAGAGACAATCTTCAGTACATGTGCTGTTAAATATTTTAAAATAGTGATAATCCATTTGGATTTTTGTTTTAATTTTAACTTTGAACTGGCAAATTTTTTGTGCTATTTTGAAAACTAAACTTTTAAGTATTTATTAAAGGATTATCCATGAGAATTAAAAATTTACATAGTTTATTTAGAAGCAATTTATGTAGACATGACTAGCAATTTTTATTAACTATTTTTAATATTTATACTGACAGATAGTGATGATATTTATGTCTTTTGAGTGCCATATATCTTTTTAACAGGAACTTTATTACAGAAGAGAAAGTGTAATAATAATGGACAGTTTCTGATCGAGTTTTAATATTTTTGTGCAATTTACTAAGATATTATAAATCAACATGTAGAATCAATTCCATTTGTTTTCCACAAATTTAATTTTTCAAACAAATGCTTAGCAGACATTATCCTGTTTCAGGAATTATTCAATATTGAAGTCTTCCGAAAAGAATAGGTGCTGCAGTAATTCCCTCAATTCATTTCATTCATTCACTTCAAGCTTGGCTTGTTTCAACATTTTTCCAGTATACCTAGAATACATGATATCGTTTGCATTGTACTCAGTATAACTGATTTCAATTGAATACAAAAATGATTTTTTGAGATTCTTAAAGCATATAAATTTTTATACATTAATTAGAATTAACTACTTTATATTTATAGTGTTCTGTGATAAATGTTCTAATATATATTTTTAAAATCCTTTTTCAAAAACTTAGGCTAAGTATAAGCATATTGAAAAAATTACAAAAACGCTGAACTTGTCAAGTGCCCTAATCATCAAACCTTGTTTGCGGAAAAATGCAGGGAAGAGTACAGTGCGCAAAAATAAACCACCCTTCTTGACTTTTGATTTAATGATTTGATCTTCACAGACTAGGACTCAATCAATGGTTTGCGGGGGACCTTGAATATGCTAATTAGTTAGTACAGACAATATTTTAAATTATGAAATCAGACACGAAAATGTACTCTCTTCGAATAAACATACTATTTTGATGGATACCCACAAAAAAAAGGGTAGACACAATCTGGGAAATGTACCAATAGTTTGGTCAGGAGAGCAATAAAAAATTAGGACCCCTTAATGTTGATTTTACTTGTGTATTTTGATATCTCAAAATTTTTGAGTAAATTGAAACATTTTTGCTCTGTTATAAAATTTGTTTATATAAAGATAAATCTATGCCGAATATAATTTTTAATAATTATTTATTAGTTTATTTCATTATGGTTAAAAAAATTTGGAATTTTAAGAAAATGTTATCATTGTATATTTGAAATTTGGTTTTTCAGGAGCTATTCGACCAATTTTGTTCAAATTTTGTATTTTAACATATAAAATTACATTCTTTTAAATATAGTAAAAATTATTATATCTTACAATTCAAAAATTTTTTAACTCTTGTTAAATAAAACGAAGAATAATTAAGGATATTTTTTTTTTTTTGCATGGAATTATTTTTAGATAAATGAATTTTGTTCAAATTTGTGTGGAAATATTTTTGAATTCTCCCCAGAATTTTTTGATATGGTAAAATGCACAAAAAGTAAAATTAACATACTGGGGTTTAATTTTACTTTCGTAAAATTAGAACTTTGGACCGCTGTCCTGGCTGGTTTCCCAGATTGCGGCTACCCCTTATATTTGTAGGATCAGAAATGCATGTCATTTAGATAAATGAATTTTATGATTGTATAAAAAAATGTTTGAAACACATGAAAAGTAAAATTAACATTATGAGATCCATACTTTGGGTCTCTCCCCCGGCCAAACTACGGGGACCATATGCGACTGCCGGCTATAATTTGAGAATCAGAAATCCAAATCTTTTGAAAAAAAGGCATGTTTACTCAGAGAAAGTACGTTTTTGTGTCTGATTATAACTTACTATCTGATAGTAACTTTTGTCTCTGATAGTAAGTTAAAAAATTGTTTGCACAAACTAATTAGCATATATAAGATAACGCTCTCGGTACCATTAAGATTGAGTCCTAATACATGAAGCACATTGCATGAGGTATACAATGTGCAAATTTTTTGCACATTGTATACCTCATTTCTCAGTGATAATTTGTCTTGGCGTTTTTTTTTTCTTCTTTCCCCTCCTATAAATATTTTTTGCAACCCTTAATGTGTATCTTGTCATCATTTTTAACACAGATTCTAAAAATATATATATTTAAGGAGGTTATTATGGAACACCCTGTGTAAACATATTTTCTGAAGAATATTTTTTTTCTAACTGTATGTAGTCCAAGTTTAATAAAAATATACTCACTTTATAAATTTTAACTTTCCATGGAAAGTATTTATTTTCATGACATTTTTGTATGTGCACCTAAGCTATATGTTTATTGTGACTGTAGATATGAGATATATCTTGGACCGTATAAGCTAGAATCTCTATTTTTATATGCTCTTTCTGAATTCTAAGTATACTTGTATTCTTTTTTAATGTCATCTGTGTAAAGTAATTGATAACTGTGAAAATGTATGAGAATTAAAAATAAAAAAATTCTTTTCTTGTTTATTGGTTGGTTATGGTATTTATTTATTAATGGTAATAAAGTGTGTGACTTCAAGTAAAAAAATAAAAACAAATTTAGAAATTTCTTACATTTTTCTAGTTGAAAACATGAATTCTGCTGAAAACTAATACAGTTGCTCAGTAAGTTTTGATTCTTGTACTTTTGACTCTTGAAAAATCATTAAAGAAGAAAAAAAAATTGTAGCGTTTCCAGAATTCTGCTTAGGAAATAGCGTTTTCTTTTGTCGCCGAGTTTCAAAACTATTTACATGATCATCAACAGATGGCGTTGTTGATGAAAACTGAAACTATCTTTAATAGCATTATTTTGCAGTGACAATGTGCTGCAACCAGACAGGGCTGGATTACCCATTAGGCCAGACTAGGCAATGGCCTGGGGCCCCCAATGATTAGGGGCAATGACTTAAAAAAATTTGTTTGAAAATAAATTTACAAAAATTAAGAAAAGCAATGATTTTTTAAAAAAAAAAAAAAAGCAATTTCAAATATATATTAATAAAATACGATAATTTTTTTAGTTCTAATTTAACAAAATAAAGTAGAATTAAATTTTTTATTATTTTTATTTTAAATGTGCTTTTTTAAATGAAAGGATGTATAAATATTTATATATTTGAATAAAAAAAATATAAGAGAAAAAAAAATTTAAGGGCCCCAAAAATTTGAATGGCCTAGGGCCTTGCGTACGCTGGCCTCTGCAGCCAGATGACAAAATGAATTTACAACTAAACAGATATTTCAGCTGGATTGATCTGACATCAGCAGTGAAACTACTAATTCTACGCAGCAATACTGTCTCTTAAAAAATGTAGTTAATAATTTTGAGAAATATTAGTTTCCTAAGCAAAATGTAGCCTCCATCCTTCTTTAATTTAGTTTCAAATCGTTCGTTATTTCTGTAAGGCCTGTCCGTGGAAAAAAGTATATGAGAAAAAACCCACAGATGTTATAATTTTCAATAACTTGAATCATCTATGAATGATTCTTTCATCAGGTTAGATCTCATTATACAGCCAAATGCATTACCGTTTTTAATATTGATTTATTTAAATAAAATTACTACTGGCTAATTTGTGCTAAATTTGAGTGTAATAATTAGAGACTTCTAGTTTATTTTATTAAAAATCTTGAGAATTTTGTGTCAATAATCATTCGTAAATTTAAGTTATAATAATTGTGACATAATAATACTCCCTTTCTGTGGCTATGCCTCTTGTAAAAAAGTGAGGATTGTTAAATAAGTTTGTATATTAGACAAAATATAATGCGAACACAACTAAAGGTTTTTCCTTTTTTGAAGAGGGGATTAAGCAGCTTCTGGCCAATATTTCATACAGCCATTCGTTAGGGCTTTTGGCATTGTCTTATCAATTTGCTGCTTTAAAACTAATTAAAAATTGCAAATATACGCTTTTTTTTTTCAAAACAAATTTTAGTAAACAGTATTCAGAAAAATAATTTCAGCTTCGTTGACTTTTAGTTGTTTGCCTTTTACGGTGTCATTTGAGAATATCTGTTTCAATGACGATTTTAAATACCGTGCTAGCAAGCAGGAGGATCATTCTGAAACAGTTGGCCTTGGAGGTAATTAATAATAGACCTTCTGAGGCAGTAAGTTTGAAGACTAGAGCTGGGAGTGGTGTTTTCATCAGCAACTATGAGGAAATTAAATTTAGTATCCGTAACCTGACTTTTGCTAAGAATTTTGGTCAAAAAACTATGTTATTGGGAGGGCTTTTGAATTTGCCCTTACTACTGATTATAATAGTGCCTGGATTTCGACTGACTGTAAAAGTGCCATCAGATACCTAGAAAACTGACCAGGATTTGCTAGTACTTCTCTCCGAGTGACGTCTTAGGAAATCAGTATGCCACCTGTTCCTGCGCACGCTGGTTATGGTATGCGATTGCAGATAATCTTGCTAGAAATAGTTATGATCTTCCAATCCCCAACTCTGTTGAGCTTACTCCTTCGGTAATCCACTCGCTCCACAAAAGTAATTTACTTTCTACTTGGCGCCTCCCATCAGTTCATAACTGGTAAGCTGCAAAGGGTCAGGGCCTATCTCTGTTATGCAGGGATGAGGAACAACAGCAACATAATTTCAGCTCATTCTTATTCAAAAAGGAAACTTTTAATAAGTAATTATCCCCGTGGCGGAATCGCAGAACGTCACACAGCTTTTGCAAGAAGATTTTTCTTTTGAAAAGTGAAAAAAAAAAAAAAAAATACTGTTATTTTCTTCAGAAATTTACGCGTAATATTTGAATCATGCATTTAGATAATCACTTTTTGATGCTCTCAATTTACGCCGAGAGTATTGTAAATCGATGTAATGTTTCGATTGATTTTCACGTGGATTTTAAATATCCCGATATCCCAAACGCTTTTTATTTTCTCAAAACTGTGGCTTTTTTCCATTTTGACGTTCTGCGCCATTTTTAGAAAAAAACATAGAGGGCGCTAGCTAAAGATAGACTAAGCTTAATGTAACTGTTGCAAGCTCACATCAGTTATGAAACTAGCATCGTATTTTGCGAAAAAGCCCCATTTAGAGCCGTGACGATGGCTCAGGGGATAGAGCGTTCGCCTTCCAATGAGATGAACCGGGCTCAAATCCCACATATTGCTTTTCGATACGAATCCGCATCCGGCTTGCACCGACCGCAGTGCTGACGTTAAATATCCTCAGTGGTAGACGGATCATGGGTTAGAGTCCTTTTACCGTCAGGCTAACCGCGGGAGGTTCTCGTGGTCTTCCTCTCCATGTAGCGCAAATGCGGGTTAGTTCCATCAAAAAGCTCTCTACGAAGGCCACTTTCTTCTAATACTTGATCCGGGAGATCCATTGTCTTCTGGATTGGGTTCAAAATTACAAGGTTACGGAGTTGAACATTAACAGTCGTAAACCCAAAAATTGGGTCGGCTGTTCAACGACAGTTAAAAAATAATATAAAAAAGCACCACTTTATGCGACTACTGAGCCTTCTAAAAACAGTTTCTTTTTGATTCTTTAAATCTTCCAAATGGTAAAAAAGTATTAATTAAATTTCAACTACAGCTAATCCAGTTTTTGATATTACATTAATCTCAAAGCCTATATGACCGCCACTGATTGTAAATATACACAGTTCATAGACTCATTTAAAGAAGAAGACACATTCTTACTGCAAGCGCCAAACAAAACTAATAATTCGGAATGTTTAAAATAGTCTTCGACCAGCGATGGTTATTTCCAGTTGGGAAGATTCATGGGTAATGGTCCGAAGTGACAAATTGTTTCCCCTCCTTCCTGCCTGAGAAACGTTACCTAGCTACAGTGATATCAAAACATAAATCTTTCAAATGTCCATATTGGCCTTGAAGACAAATGCAGCCATTCGACAAGCTCATCATAAAAGACTTCTGGATCTGTTCCTTAATTGCCATTTCTTTTGCCTGGAGCAAACGATTGCGAATTCGAAGAATGAGGAAGGAATATGTTTGTTGGGATTGGGCATTAACGGCGTCTAATAGACATGCACGTTGTTTGGGAAAAAGTATACACTACGTGATTTGAGCATGAATATGTTTTGATTGAAAGGAAATCGATTTGATTTTTATCTCCTTGGAAACTAAACCGTCCATATTTCAAATTTTGTTTATATGATTCTACTAATTCTTAATCATTTTTCAAAAGTAATTTTTCAATGTGCGATTTTGGTATTTTTTTTAACATTAAATAATACTTATTCTCTCTCTCATAATGCTTGTCCGGAACTAATAATTTGTTTCGTTTTAACACGAATTCATTTTGGCAAAAGTTAAACGATTAATTGGTATTGGCTGATTCATACTACAAATACATCAATTGGAGCCGCGGTGGCACAGAGGATGGAGCGTTCGCCTCCCAATGAGGTGAATTAGGTTCGAAACCCAGCGGTGGGTAGGTTGATACGAATTCTGCTCCCGGCTCGCACTAATCACAGTGCTGACGTAAAATATCCTCAGTGGTAGATAAATCATGTGTTAGAATCCCCTTGCCGTCGGGCTAACCGAGGGAGATTTCTTAGTTTTCTTTTTTTATATGCAAATGCGGGTTCTCCATGATGGCTATTTTGTCTCAATACTTCTTGGTTAAAATGCTACTTGGGTTAAAAATTACAGGCCTGATGACTTGAACATTGATAGTCGGAATTGGGTCGGATGTTAAACGTCGGTTATAAAGAAAAATAAAATTGATTGAATTCTTACAAATACATCAATAAGGGCCGGGATAGCCTGGTCGGTAGGGCGCTGGGCCCATATCCAAGAGGTCGTGGGTTCGATCCCCGCCGGCCGAAGACTCCCCGTGTAGTAAATGGTGACTGATGCACGTTAAATCTGTCGAGTCTCAAAGTCCTCCATGTTCCCATAACAAATCAATACCTCTGGGGGTACTGATCCAGGAGTTTCCTTGTCTTCTGGATTGGTTCAAAATTACAAGGCTACGGAGTTGAACATTAGTAGTCGTAAATCCATGAAATTGGGTCGGCTGTTCAACGACGGTTATAAAATAAAATAAAATACATCAATAAGGCCGGGATAGCGTGGTCGGTAGGGCGCTGGGCCCATGTCCAAGAGGTCGTAGGTTCGATCCTCGCCGGCCGAAGACTCTAATAATGGTAGATAAATGGTGACTGATGCACGTTAAATCTATCGAGTTTCAAAGTCCTCCATGTTCCCATAACAAATCAATACCTCTGGGGGTACGGATCCAGGAGTTTCCTTGTCTTCTGGATTGGTTCAAAATTACAAGGCTACGGAGTTGAACATTAGTAGTCGTAAACCCATGAAATTGGGTCGGCTGTTCAACGACGGTTATAAAATAAAATAAAATACATCAATAAATTGAATACAACATATGTAAACTAACACTATCATTTTTCCGTAAACAGTTCAAAATCTATTTTGTACAATACAATGCTTTTGGAAACAGCTGAAACGAAGCCTTTTGTCAACTATTGCAGAACATATGTTTGCTATAAAATACGACACTCTTTCTACACGGACGTTAAATTTCTCTGCCGTAAATTAAATTTTCTGTGTATCATTTCATTACATTCATTGCTGGAACGTTTACTTCCTCTCTGACACTACAGCCAATATCTGTTCAAATACTTTCGAACAATTCTACTCTAAAGTAGTCTATCTCGTATTCAGTCTCCCAAATCTTAATCTTTAAAAGTCCAACCTTTTTCCCGATGGTTTCTCTTACACTTCGCGTTACTTCTATCCGTCTTTCTTCATACACTGGTGGACAAAATTAAGAGATGGAAGACATCTTCCCAAATATCTCAAAAAATACTGAATATAAATAAATGAAATTTGGTATGGATATAACTTATTCCACGATAATAAAGTATGCAAAACAAAAATGAAAGGGCCATTCACTGGCAAGACCCATTGCCAATAGATCCAATGTAGTCTGAACTTAAGGATAAAAGATGACAATGAAAGAGAGGCTTGTACAGTGTGTGTTGCCTCTATAGTGTATGGTCACCCCTGACAGACAGACAGCATGCACAACGAGTATGCATGCTGTTAATAAAGTTAAGGAGGACTTGTGGAAGACCCTCTCATTCTTCCACCCGAGCAATTTTTAACTCCAGAATGGTTCTGGGGGGAGGTTGGCGCATGGAAATAGCTCTCCCAAGGGCATCCCAAACATGTTCAATAGGATTCAGGTCAGGGGATTTGGCTGGCCAATTCATTCGTTGAATATCCTCGCCTTAGGGCCGGGATAGCCTGGTCGGTAGGGCGCTGGGCCCATATCCAAGAGGTCGTGGGTTCGATCCCCGCCGGCCGAAGACTCCCCGTGTAGTAAATGGTGACTGATGCACGTTAAATCTGTCGAGTCTCAAAGTCCTCCATGTCCCCATCACAAATCAAAACCTCTGGGGGTACTGATCCAGGAGTTTCCTTGTCTTCTGGATTGGTTCAAAATTACAAGGCTACGGAGTTGAGCATTAGTAGTCGTAAACCCATGAAATTGGGTCGGCTGTTCAACGACGGTTATAAAATAAAATATCCTCGCCTTCCAGATACTCATCAACCATGTGAGCCCTATGTGGTCGCGCATTGTCGTCCATAAAAATGAACTCAGGGCCAACAGCGCCCCTGAAAAGACGCACATAGGGCTCTAGGACCTCCTGCCTGTACCTCTGGGCATTCATGGAACCATTGTCAAACACATGGAGAGGTGTGCGGGTATCTTGCATGATCCCTGCCCAAACCATGAGCCCTCCACCAGCATAATGGTCCCTTTCGATAATGTTGCTGGGATGGTATCGGGTTCCAGGTTCCCTCCATATCAATAACCGTCCAGAATCAGGTTGTAGACTGAATCTGGACTCATCGGTGAAGAGAACATTAGCTGTGTGAAATGTGTGAAAATGCTTTCCATCTCTTAATTTTGTCCACCGGTGTAGATATTCTTTACAAGCAATTTTACTCTTTGTAGAATTTTTGCTTTACGTCTATACTTTATCGATTCTGACAAATTGCTGGTGGGTACTTTTGCAAACCGTTACTCTTGGGTTTTTTTCTTTTCTTTCGCTTACATAAAGATGGTAACATGTAACATACAATTTTATGTTTTTTTTAAACGTCTAAGGATAATCTTTAATTTTTTTTTTAATATCTATTTGTTTTAGAGTGCAATTTTTAAAAATGTTGTTAACTTCTAGTTATGTGTCGAAATTAAGAGAATATGATTAAGTAATTTTAACATTCTTGGTTTTAAGACAAATCTGAAGAAATTTATTTTCTTCTTATGTATTTAAATACAGATTGACTGTTTTTGAGGTCTAAAAAACGCAACTTTATATAGATGGTACCCAAAGATAATTTGTCACCTTAGCGAAGATATGACATGGAGCTCTGAATCGCATTTTCTGTCGCTTTCTCGGAGTTAACTAATTTACTGAATTACAAAATTACCTTAAAGATAAGTTTTATAGTTAGTTTATATACATTATATAGATTTTTCTTTTTGAAAATATTAAATCTTCAGTTGAATTGAAGAAATATATTTTCTTCTTACGTATTTAAATTCACCTTAAAATTTTTTGAGGTCTGAAAGAGTTTGATATAGAATTTACTAAGGCATGTTTGGCCGAAATTAAAATGATCACGACATTGAGTTCTGTATAATTGAAGCCTTACATTTTTTATCGTAACATTCTTCCGTTTTATCCTTGTATCTTTGTACACGTTTTCATTTCTGTACATAAATCTTTGTAACTTATAAAATTTCATCGTATTATTATTTCGTTTTATTCCTTTTCTTGTTAACACTTTTTCACCTCTGTACATAAATCTTAGTAATTAATAAAGAATTTGATATTGAATTTACTTATGCATGTTTGGGCGATAATTAAAATGATCTCGACATTGAGCATTTGACATCTTACATTTTTCATCGTTACATATTTTCGTTTTTCATCCTTGTAACTTTATACACGTTTTCTTCTCTGTTTATAAATCTTTGTAATTAGTAACTTCGAGTGAATCGAATCATAATATCGTTTAAAGATGCTGCAACTTTATTAATCTTTCTAAGAAGAGTATATAAGTACAATGATTGTGATTGACGAAATATAAAGAACAAGGTCAAGGATGACGAGGTGGGGTTTGGAAAGGCAGCATTTTGGGGAGAAAGGCCCCACACTTTTTGAGGGCCCCTCATCACAAAAAATTTGATGTTTATAAGGGCCCCGTAATAAACCTCGGATTCAGTCCGAAGTCATTGTAAAACTATTGTTCGCTACAGTTCAGGGTCATTCCAAATTTTGATGACCTAGTTTTAGGACCTTAAAGTAGAGTGTCAGTTTAAAAAATCTCTGTACTCATAATTTTTCTTCTTCTTTTGCTGGACCCTGTCGAGATTGTTTTCTGTCGGCACCATGGCTTGAAAAATCTCATAATTTTTACAAGCCTTACCGGACATGTTAGTCAACAAAATATATGACCTAATGAGATTTTTAATTGTCAGAACCATCCTTTTTTATATAATAAAAATCAGTAGTATTTAGATTTTATCAAATATAAAAAGAAAATATTTTTTTACTGTTTTATTTGTCCCATATGCCATTATGACGGATATCTCCAAAATTTAAGAGCTGTTTAATCTGATTTTATGATATTTCTGATTGAATATTTAAATGCCCTGCCTTTTCGGGACGATTTTAAGTTTTCAGACTATGTAAAACTATTAATTAAATTTTTACATCAAATAAGATTTTAATTTAAATATTTTTTTTTAATCAGTATAATTCGACAATGTAAAAACGTTTATTTGATTCTGTTTATTAATCGAACAAAATATATGTTATAAATGTACACTTATTCTAAAGACATTTTTGATAAAATGTCTCACCAATAAGCTAAAATAATTTATAAAAATAATATACCCAAGTGCAAAGCAAACTACAATAATATTGGACATCCTGTTAAATTTTTAGGATCATTGGACAAAAATTTGAATAAGTCATTGCACCATTGAGTCCACGGGGGAAAGGGGCATTTTAAATAGAAAAATATTTTATTCTGATATTCTTTATTAATTATAATTTTGCCACTTTAAAGCCACGCCAGGGAACATATGTATCTCTCCCCCCCCCGCTATGCCTCTGCTCCATGCTCCCAGTTTAAAAAAAAGAAAAAAGAAAATGCAGAGAACAATGAATTTGACCGAAACTTAATTGAAACTAAAAGTTAGACAAGTTGATATTATGCATTTTTGGATTGACAATGGAAAAGAATATCCTGATATTTCCAAAAAAGCTGAGAAATACATTTATTTCAACGTATGTATGTAAAAAAATCTTTCTTTTTGTATGCTGTAACAAAAACAAAATAGAGAAACAGGTTAAATTCAGAGTCATTAAAAGATTTCCATTTTATTAATTTGCTAAAATTATATTTAAAAAAAATGTTGCTTTTGTCTTATACCCATAGAATATACTTTATAACAGCAGTTCCTATTTTTTTCGCCTGTTGAACACTAAATGATCAACCTTCTTTTGGCCGAACCCCGACTTTATAAATTAAGTTCATACGCAGTTGTGAATATACAAGCCAAAGATAGACTACTCATTATTAAAAACCAAAAAACTACAAAAAATGACAATAGTAAATTTATTAACTAATAAGGGATTATTTTAATATTTATTAAGAGGAGTAATACATCGTTATATCATTAATAATCTTCAATTAGGTTTGACGTACGACAGCTGAATTCGCAGTCCGTGAGCTGAATCTAGTCTAGATATGAATTCGTTTTTTTCTATAAACATAAGCTAAAAATGAATAAAATAAACCGAATTATTGGTTTTCGTTCAAATGAAAACTAGAAAGAATTTAAATATATAAACTTTGAAAATGGTTGTTAGAGAAACACGTTTCTTTATTAACGAATTTTGTCACTTCATTTTGATTTGAAGATCGCAATAGGAAATACTCATGCACTTTTTTTTTTTTTATAAATGATTGTCTTTTCAATAATTTATTTAATACAATACTAGAAAAATCATATTTTTTTCCCAAAAATATTTGCCATTTCTTTTTCTTTGGCAATTTACTTTAAAAAATTTCATAGAGACATCCGAAATGTTAAGTAAAAAATGATTTATTGAATGGATCTAAATATATTTATATGTTAATGTACTTAAGTGTTTCAAAAATTTTTAAAAAATTCTTAACTCTCGGAACCCCTTTGACTCTTTCCCTTGGGTTCCGCGGTACACCATTTGGGCTTTAGAAAGCCAAATAAACCCCATTAGCAGCATTGCGATTATCTTATTAAGATGTTTTTGTTGTGATAAAATAAAGATCCAATAATAATTTTATAAATTTGAGTAGAATAACGCTTTGATATCCTTTTTTTTCTGCTCTTTGATCAAGAGGTTCCCTCAAGAAAATGTTCAAAGGGTTAATCGAAGTGTGAAAGGTTGAAAAACCCTGGTTTAGTTTATACCACAGCTTAATCCCTATCTGTGATGCATAATTATTAACGTGAAAAGAATTTCATACTTGTGATTGAATTTTCATTTTATGGTGAATAAATTCGGTGGTTTCGCGTAATATTTATTAAAACAAAATGTGTAAAGGGCCTTGGAACTTAGATTTAAAAAAAAAATCTAATCAACCAACTAACATACCAAATTTTAATCTTCTCCCTTAGAAGCATGATTATGAATTTGGAAATAATTTCGAGCTGGTGTTTGAATTTCCATTCCATGATGAATAAATTAGGTGGTTTCCCGTTGCGGAAATCATGACGGGAACAAAAACTAGCTTCTAACTCCCGCTTTACTCGAAACTGAAAACGTGCATGGAGTTTTAATTCTTATTTTCGAAACTTCTGCGCATGCGCCAGGTACATCTGCCGTTGGAGGCCGAACGTTACGGTAAGGTGTGTTTGGTTTTAGAAACAGGTGGTTCATTCTGTCGGTCTGCTTGGGTTATTGCCATTATATCCGCTCTTTCTCCCATTCCTGTTTTCTAAATAACAAAGTGAAACTATTTTTTTTTTTCTTCTGTGGAACAAAATTAACAACGGATTTCTCTTTCTCGAATTCTATATCTTACTAAAAGATCCTTTTGGTGACAAAATTTGATTACCAGTTCAAGGAATTCATGTGAAGTGTGATTTTGTGGAAGAAAACAAAATTGTGATACAAAAAATGAAGCCAAAAGATGAGAGGTAAGTGCAACTTTTGTGAATGAACAGGAAGTTTCTTTTCGTGGGAGAGGAAGGGAATGGTTGAGTTTAGTTGTTATTTATAACGACGCTCATTCTTTTTATAGAACATGCTAATTTTGATTGTAAAATAAAAAAACATTGAGTTAAGATAAAGCTTTCATGATTTCCGTTGTTTTATGTAAGTTCATTCTACTGAAATGATGGAAATATTAGTTATAACAAAATTCTACTGAAATGATGAAAATTAATAGCTATAGCAAACTTATTCAATAAAAAAAAAATAGTTATATCACATATAATGACTTGATTGAGTTGCCTGCTGGCAATAGTTTTAAGTGATGAAAATAATGATTAAAACAAAATTCTACTGAAATGATGAAAATTAATAGCTATAGCAAACTTATTCAATAAAAAAAAATAGTTATATCACATATAATGACTTGATTGAGTTGCCTGCTGGCAATAGTTTTAAGTGATGAAAATAATGATGAAAACAAAATTCTACTGAAATGATGAAAATTAATAGCTGTAGCAAACTTATTCAATAAAAAAAAAAATAGTTATATCACATATAATGACTTGATTGAGTTGCCTGCTGGCAATAGTTTTAAGTGATGAAAATAATGATTAAAACAAAATTCTACTGAAATGTTGAAAATTAATAGTTATAGCAAACTCATTCAATAAGAAAATAGTTATATCACATATAATGACTTGATTAAGATGCCTGCTGGCAATAGTTTTAGGTGATGAAAATAATGATTAAAACAAAATTCTACTGAAATGATGAAAATTAATAGATATAGCAAACTCATTCAATAAAAAAAAAAAGAAAAAAATGGTTATATCACATATAATGACTTGATTAAGTTGCCTGCTGTCAATAATTTTATGTGATGAAAATAATGATTAAAATGAAATTCTACTGAAATAATGAGAAAATTAATGTGAAATGAATTATAAAAGATTTGATAAGTTTAATGCGTGCAATTATTTTAAATTTATGAGAAATGTGTTGTTTTTTTATATCATAAAAAGGCATAGTGCCTAGAATGTTTCATTATTTCTAATAAAGCTCATTCTTTAAATAAAACTTTCTAATTTTGATTATAAAAAAAAAAACTTGTGAGTAAGGATAAGTAGTTAATAATTTACGCTGTTTTATTTAGGTTCGTTCTATTGAAATGTTAAAAATAATAATTATAACAAAATTTTGCTGAAATAATGACAAAATTAGTTATAGCAAACATAATGATTTGATTAAGTGGCATGCTAGCAACAATTTTAAATATATTATTAAAAAAGATTTTTTGATAGCAAAAAAGGCAAAAACTGATTAGGAATAGTCTTTTGAATGTACCATTATTTACAAGGAAATTTATTCTTTGTATAGAATTTACCAATTTTGATTATAAAAAAACATAAATCTAAGGTAAGGCATTGGTGATTTTCTTTGTTTATGTAGGTTCATTCTACTGAAATGTTGAAAAAATTAGTTATAACAAATATCGGAATTTTATTAAAGTGCGTTTAGGGAATAATTTTAAATTTGAAAGAAAAACAAATGATTCGTTGATAAAATGAAAAGGCAAAGGTTAACCAGAAATATAGTATCTGAAGTAATTCTTAAGGGGTCACAGTACCCAAAATATGCCCAAAATATCGATATTTTTTATTGCTTATAATAAAGCTTCAAATTATTCAAATTCATTGGAAAAAATCATCTCTCTATCTACATTTTTAAAAAAGTTATGAATGATTTTAGATTGCCCTAAAATAGAAACTTGATCAGCAGACAGACTTTAAAGTGCTTTTTCTCATAGATGATAATTTTGTGTTTCAATCTAAATTAAATCCCTAAGGAATTTTTTCAAATTAAGATAAAGCTTTGAAGTAAACTTTTTTTATCTTAAGTATAATACACTTATTTAAACTGTGCATTTTTTTTAAAAAATGTTAAAATAAAAAAGCCTTTAGGATTTAAAAATTTTGAATTTTTTCACTTTTTGTTAGAATTTAAAAAAAATTAAACAGTTTAATTATTTTTTGAAGGTAAATTATCGATTATAAGTTAAATGAGCATGTAAAGCATCCACAAAATGAATGATTATACATTTATTAAAAAAAAAAAAAAGAATGTTGCAAGGGTACTGTGACTCCTTAACTAATTTTTCAATTTTTTAATTTTGTCTTCATACAACATTAAATTATGGGTTTGTGGCAGTGTGGCGTGGGCAATGTTGCTCGCCTCCGAGACTTTGGTTCACAGGTGCCCACTGGGTAACACGAAATGAGCAACAATTCTGGCATCTTCATAGGCAAAGATTCAAATTCAGTGGGGGGGGGGGGGGGGGGAATTAAATTATTTTTTGTTACAGTTTTGAACTATTAAAAATCATGAGTGTAAATTTACTATTTTCTTTCTTTCACATCAAAAGAAAAATTGGATATCTAATATTGGTGTAAAGTTTGTTCAGAAAAAGAAAAAGCCTAGTTGCACTTAACGTAATGTGATGATTTTAAATTTTATTTATAATCTTGCTGTGACGAACTATCTGGACTTTAGAACAGAGAAATAACTTAAATATTCAAAAAGTTATTCAACTTTTTTAAGAATCGCCAATCTGGCGATATTTTTCCAGCTGGATGAAAATCATCAAAATCGCTTCCTAATTCTCAGTGTTTGCAAATTTTTATAAGCCCAGGTAATGCAGTATAAGAGTAAGTTTTTAAATTTAAAAAAAATTAGACCACAAGCACTTTTCCTTTTCACAAAACTGTTACTTTTCACCATATTGACGTTTAGCGCTATAATTAAAATAAGCGTAGACAGCGTTGGCTTTAGATAGGCTAAACTTGACCTAACAGTGTATATTATTAAACACAGTTTAAAGCTGATTTATATAAGCGTTATAGAAAGAAAAAAAAAGAAAGTCAGTTTAATTTACATGAATTCAATTTCCTCCTACTTTTAGAATAAATTATTTACAGAATAATAATCAATTGATAATTATTTTGAATATACGTCTATAAAAGTCTCAAACAATATTAGGTATGCGTAATCATTTTTCGAATGACGAATTCTACAGCTCTTGAAACCACGCACTTTTGATACGGATCATTGTGATTAATATCTGTGTTTAACGCCATGAAATGGAGAAATAAAATAAAATAAAATACGAAGTACAAGAAAAAATAGTAATATCACCATTTCATCATGATGGTGCTGAGAGAAAAAAGAAAATAAAGATTTCACCCAGCGGATTTCACTGATTAATACTGATAAAGCGTTGAAATCGTATCAAATAAATCTAAAGTAAAATTATTAAAGGCTTGATTACAATTAAGAGATAAAAAAATTCATCTTTAATGATTGAATGAAACATTCCTAATTTAATATCACAACACATAAAACTAACTAGAGTGGGGGAAAAATTTGTCCCCGCCGGGTACCGCCCACAATGTATGTTTTAATTGACTTTGAATCTTGCATTTGTCTTACAAATTTCTATAAGGTTACTAATTATTTTGATTAAAATCTTGTTATTACATATGCATTATACTAAAGCTGCATTTAATTAATTAATAATGATGAAATAGTAAACTATATTTAACCTTAAATAACTGAAGTACCCAAAACAATACCTTTAATTGTAGTAATTGAACCTATTTTTAGCCAGGATATGGTTGTTAGATTCTCATGGGATTGTTTACAAATTGATCGTTTTAATTCATAGTTTCATCTATTACGTTTCGCTTTTATTCTCTATTCAGAAAGTTTTTTATTCGTATGAGCTTTGTTATTTCAGTTTTCTTGCCAAACTAACTCCTTGAAAATTCTAGAAAATATTTGAAGAAATAATTAAATATTACAATTTTATTTTTATACATCATATAATTGCTAAGTAATTAAAATGACTTACTGCCGTAAAACTATTTTTCCTTAAAAACGAACAAAATGATAGAATTGTTCAAATGATTCTTATAAATTGTGCATAGTTTATTAATTATTTTTTAACTTTCATCAGTTTTAAACTTTTTACCATTTTTGAAGATTTTTATTCAACGAACAGTGCGCCAAAGAAAAAAAAAATAATAATAACTGACCACCCTAAATAACTCTTCATCTAATGTCGTCATGTTCGTTCTAGGGCTCAATCTTAATGGTTCTAGGGGGTGATCTCAAATATCTAATTAATTATTTCGGACAATATTTTATAATACGAAATCTAATACAAAAACGTACTTTCTCTGAATAAGCATAGCCTTTTTTCAACAGAATCGGTTTTTTGAAAAGAAGTTATGAAAAATGGAATTTTAAAAAAGTACTTTCAAAATTCGATTTTTCAGGAACTATTCATCCGATTTCGCTCTAAGTTTGTATTTTGCCATTTAAAATTACAAGTTAAAATGATGTAAAAAACTGAATACCTTAAAATTTTTTCGACTATTATTATACAAAATAATTAATATTTACTAATAGTTAGTTTTTGCATGGAACTATCTTTGGATAAAAGAACTTTATAAGTGTGAGCAAAAATTTTTCAACTCGTTTTAGAGATATGACGAAATGCGCAAAAAGTAAAATTAACATTTAGGGGTCCAAACTTTGGATCGCTCTCCTGGCCAAACTATTTTGACCATATTCCCCAGATAGCGGCTATATTTTGAAGTTAAAAATTCCGAGTCCATCGAAAAAATGGTATGTTTATTCAGAGAGAGTACATTTTTGTGTCTGATCTCGCAACTTAAAATATTGTCTGCACTAATTAATTTGCATATTTAAAGTCACACTCTCAATCCATTAAGATTGAGCCTTAGAACGTGAATATTCGAGATCATTAGATCAAAAGTTATTCAGAGTGTTTTTTTTTTTTTTTTTTTTTTTTTTTTTCTGCGCACTGTACATTTCTTTTTATTGTTAATTTTAATACTACTTTAATATCTATTGGAGCACAAAAATTCAAATATATAAAAACAGCTTAAAAATGTAATTATATATATATATATATATATATATATATATATATATATATATATATATATATATATATATATATATACATACACACAATCTCGATGAGTTTTTGTGTCTCTCAGGCGGCGAACATCACACAAGTGTCTATAATAAGCAAAAAATACATATTTTATATGAGGATTTGAATCTTAGATTTGACAACCATTCATATCCGTTTCTCAGAGAATTATCAAAAAGGAAACCTTCCATAATAGATAATAAAACCTGAGATTGAAATACAGCCCGACGGTCCGCTTTCCGATGTGTCAAGGCTTGTGATTCCACAGTGGCATCTTCTCTCATAAATTAGGTTAGCGAGAACGCGAATGGGCTTGGAAACAATGTACTTCGGGAACGTGAGACGCTTGCAATAAATTATTCTTCTATATACTCCCCGAATGAAACGGAAAAAACTGAATAAATATATTCGGGGATAATTTTATGATGGGTCCGATTGTTTAAAAACGCAATCTGATAATGCAATGTGCTTTCGGCAAAGAAGATGAGAAACTTGAGTGAAAAATGTCGAGCTGATGCATCAATGTCGAAACCTTCGTCCCGTGAACTCGGCAAGGTTTCTCATCTGAATATTAATGAATAGATAATATCTGAATTTTTTGAGATTCCGTAATGCCTAACTGGCTGAAAATACAATCGAAATGAGAACATCCTAACCTGAGGATTATTTTTTTTCTTCTAAAAATAGGACTCCATTTTTGTTTTTAATTGCACCCATAGATTTATTTTTAACGCAGAAAATGCTATTGGAATAATATTTGATGAGTTATTTTACTTTCGGTTCGTTAAAATGTGAAGTATCCTTTTTTGTGTCCGCTTAAAATAAAATACTTCAAATGTTTTCACGTACGGAATTTATTTGCTACGGAATATGAGTTAGTTAATGAATTAATTTTTTCCACTGCTCTAAATACATGTAGTTGATACGTGGGGACTCAGGGAAAAATACTTTCACCTCCCAGTGAGGTGTCCCGCGTTCGAATCCCAGCGAATGTCAGCCGATACGCACTCCGCACCCGGCTCGCGCCGACCACAGAACTGATATAAAATATCCTCAGTGGTAGATGAATCATAGGTTCAAGTCCCCTTGCCATCAAGCTAACTTTTGGACGTTTTCGCGGTTTTTCTCTTCATGTAACGCAAATGCGGGTTATTTCCATCAAAAAGTCCTCCACGAAGGCAAAATTTTTCCTATGCTTGATCTAGGAGTTCCCTTGTCTTCTGGATTGGGTTTAAAATTTCTAGGCTTCAGATTTTAGCACATTGGTAGTACTATCAAAATCGGGTCGGCTGTTCATCGACGGTTATACAAAAATAAAATATTTTGACTCTTAAGCAATTATTGCAGTTTGCAAACGTATCAATTTTATCAAAATGCGTATTGTTTTGTAACATAAGCATAAAATCCTTGATCATGTGACTTCCTAACAAATATTATAGTTAAGGTTTATGTATTTAAGACATGCACTGCTTAGATATTCTAAAGGCATTTTTAACATTGCCGATAATATTCATATAAGTAAAGTTTTTTAATTGAA
This sequence comes from Parasteatoda lunata, assembly GCA_949128135.1. Taxonomy (NCBI): domain Eukaryota; kingdom Metazoa; phylum Arthropoda; class Arachnida; order Araneae; family Theridiidae; genus Parasteatoda; species Parasteatoda lunata. Next base: position 48,690,157 of record OX421977.1, read on the forward strand.
TAAAAATTTTCTCTAAACTTACAGAGAAATAATGTACCTATTTTTTAGTTCTGCAGAAAATTATTTCCGTTAAAATTGGAAGGATTATTAAAATGTTTACACTTCTAAGACGGGAGAGCTAATGGCTCTTAAGTTTTTCCGCATTCTCTCTCCCTTCATTTGTTCGATTTTGAATTCATTTCCTTAATACACATTTGGACAATGTTTAATTTCTCATTTACCTAATTTTTTAACAATCAAAACTTTCATTTTCTTTTATGATTACGAAATCTTAGCTCTTTAATTGATGGGTATAATTGTTATTAAAAGAGGTGGAAAATTTCTTTTCAAAGAACGAATGTTGCAATCTTTAAGTCTCTTCCCTAACCTTACGCAACTAATCGTCTTTTACATTGTAGTGACATAATATAGGAAATCGTTTTCAGTTTTATTCTTTTCATCGACCTTGATGAATTTTCTTACAACTAAGCCAAACCTTCAGACGATGTTTTTAAATATTACTGAAGTAAAGTAATATTGTTGTTTGAATCAAGAGGCAAAAAATTTTTTTTGAAGGTGACATGGGTTTCCTATTCAAAACTATAAAAGGATGTAAAAATGAATATGCTTTAGGCGTATCTTCAAAATAACTTATTGTAAAGGGGTGGAATTTACTACTTCATTTGTCATGATTAAATTGACAGGCTTTCATACCATTTTTCTTGGAATAAAAACTGCCTTTGTTTCGATGTTTGGTAAAGAATTAAAAACTCATATAAAATCACATTTATTATTATTATTATTATTTTTTTTTGGAAAGAATATTGAATGGGAGCAATTCCTTGCAATGCAAAAGGAATAAAATGTTAGGCGATTTTCTTTAACAATGTGAAAACCTTTATGAAATTCAAACAAATACGTCACATTCAGAATTACTTGGATATTTCAATTGATTTTTAACCCTTTTCAGTGCAGTGTTGCCAGTCCACCGGAGGGAATTTTTTTTTTTTAATTTTTTACTTCTAAAGGTCCTCCGTTTCTTAGTATTTTTTATACTACGATTTTACTACTATTTTTTAGAGCATTCACTATTTTTTTAGAACATTCTAGAGTTGATGTAAATCTGTTAACTAAGAATTTTTGGTCTACGGTTGCTGTCTCTCATATGCTGTTTATCTTAAAATTTGGTGCTCCAGAAAGGGATAACGAAAGCAACTTTTTTTTTCTTTCGTATAATTTTAAAAATAGTAAATATTACATATTTTATGTCTTATAATTTTACTTTAAAAAATTTGCTCATATTTAAAGAAGATAATATTCATTTTACTGAATTTAAAAATAATTATTAAATTAAGAATATTAAATTAAAACAATATTTTTTTATTGAATAATTCTTAAACTAGTAATGGATGTAAGGCAAAGTTGAATCAAATGTGGATTTATTATAATATGAACGTACAAAAAACTTTGTTAAAAATTATTTTCTAAAAAAATGGTTGAAATTAGCTTATAAAATTTGAACAACTTACATAATATTCTTGTACAACAATATTCAACCTGAAAAATTGACATATTTAATAATTTTAATTGATATTTTAAATATATTTAATATATTTAATAATAATATAATATATTATTAATAATATATTTTATATATCTGATATATAATAATAATATATTTAATATAATAACATATTGCAATAATATATTCTGATATTTTTAAATTGATATATTTAAAATATTTAAAAAAAAATGAGCTAAATTTATTGAAAATTTTTTTAAATGACGCATTATGCTTATTTTTTTGTGTGCAAAATATCGCGTATAAAGTACTTTTTATTGTAAAATCAATTTTATAATAATAGTTGGATTACAACAAAAGTAGATTGCTTATTTTAAAGTATATAATAGAAAATACCTAAAAAAACATAAAAAAATAACAAAGGAAATTTATTGTTATAACAGACAATTATTATTAGTTTTATAAATATAATTATAGTTTATGTTATAATGATATATGATATAATAATGCACTATAAATAATCCCAGATCCTTTTACCATCTAATAAACTGAGTAGTTAAAACTTTTAGCGTCAAATGGCGTACCTTTTTACCGTCAAATCAATTTTTACCGGAACATGTTAAGAAACAAAAAATCAGTAACAGTAATAATTACAGTAAAATCACTGAATCATTTTCTAATTAAATAAATATTACTATAAAAATTATAACTACACACTTTATACCGTTTGTGCCGGCATTTTATACCGTAATTTAATCCAGAATTTTTTACTGTTTCTTTGGGAATGCAGCAGATGAAAATATTTGGAAAGTTACATTCGATAAAAATTTATTTTATTTCTCAAAATATTTGAAAAATTTTATTTCGATTTTTTTATGAGACTAAGAAAGAATATTCTGGAACAAAATTGATTTTGTTGTACCAAAATTTGCCGACATTTTATGAAGTTTGAAAAGTCAAAATTAGCAAAGGAAAATAACGAGAATAAATTATCTATAGACCTAAGTTTAAGAAACTGCATATGCAGATTCTAATTTTAAATAATAAAAAAAGTACCACATCATAATATTAAACAAAAAATGTATAGCTGTAAAATATTAATATTCAGTTATTTTCTATTATTCTTTTTTTTACAATTTTAGCATTTAGTAACATTTATATTTTTAATACTTTATAGTTAATATATATATATATATATATATATATATATATATATATATATATATATATATATATATATATATATATATATATATATATATATATATAAGCGCTAAAAAATTTAGAAAAAATGGAGGAAAAAAAATATTAAAAATCTGGAAAACAAAATAAAGAAAGGATATAATCTCTTCATCAGCTCACACGATTATATCCGCAAAAATGAGTGCTTTCTAATATTGTATCAATATAGCCAAAGCAAAATATATCAATACAAAAGTACTATTGTATTGATATATTTTGCTTTGGCTATATTGATACAATATTAGAAAGCACTCCTTTTTGCGGATATAATCGTGTGAGCTGACGAAGAGGTTATATCCTTTCTTTATTTTGTTTTCCGGATTTTTAATATTTTTTCCCTCCATTTTTTCTAAATTTTTTAGCTTATTTTATGAGTTCTATATACTTGCAGCTTATGCGCAGTTAATATAACTTATTAATTCTCTTCGTTTTTCTCTTTGTATTTTTTTGTGCTATATATATATATATATATATATATATATATATATATATATATATATAACTGTTAAAGCTTTAATTATTTATTCAGCTTTTATTCAGTTTTCAAAAACAATATATAATTTTTGTATAGCTTTTCTGAGTTTATAATTTAAAAATCACAACATTAAACTTTATAACTTTAATATCTTAGAATTGCAAAACTTTATGATTTTAACTCTATATTCATTACTGTAAGCTTCGTATTTTTAACATTTTGCTTTTAATTTTCCAAATTCATAAATGTTTACAAGTTATAACTTTATATATTTGTTTCTTTGAAAATTTATATTTTAATATTTTACGAACTTTAAATCTTAGTAAAAATCAATGATTCTAAAATTAATAAAAATATAGCTTTAACACGATATTTTATAAAGTATCTTGAAACATCGACGGCTTTTAAGCCTTATAACCAATACTCAATAATTTTAAATATTTTTACACTCTTTAACTTTAAAGCTCTAATAGTTTTTATAATTTTTGCCTTTAAACATTTAATACTTTAAAATTTTATAAATTTTAAAGTTATAAAAATTTCTACATTAAACTATTTATGAATTCAAAACTTTATAACTTTTAAGTTTCATAACTTTAATACGTTAATGCTGAATAACTTTAATACGTTAATACTTCATAACTTTAAATTTGACCACTTTTTGACTTTAAATCTTTTTAGTTCAAATTTTAAAATTTGAACAAAGCTATACTATACTGTTGGAATTTTCATTCTAAAAATAACCAGCAGCAGTCTGCCCATCTAAGTAGCTGTAAAGTTAATTGTATGGACGGCTACCCGTAAAGAACATTATTTACATATACTGTTCTTTTTAACCATTTACTACTACCATGGTTTCAAAAGCGTAGAGAAGAAATTTAACTTGTTTTGAAACCAGGTTTTTTGTTGGGTACTGAGCATTGAAGTTAGGTTGTGGTCGAGTTGTGTTTTATAAAATCAGACGTGGAATGTGATTTAATTAGTTTATCTGGTAGTTTCACCTATCGTAAGAGATAGAAAATTCTAGACTTTTTGTGTTAAGCAGCTTTATGGTGCTGCCATTTATGCATGAATGAGTGTATTTAAACAGTATAGGGTCACAAATTGAGGAGCACAAGGCGATGGACACTCTTCACGTGTTAAATGGAATAATTGTGATGTCAACGCTGGGACTCGAAACCCCGTTCTTCTGGTCAAAAAATTGACAAATTAGCTCTCCCGGCTTTAACATGAACCCAGCTCCAAGGAACTAAGTGGCTTCATTAGGTGATGCAATAAAATTCAGGTTGTTCAACCGTATTAGGTGAAAGCAGTTGATAAACGGTTTTTATCACAATTTCAATACCATTTTATTTAGGGTTATTTGATTGTTTTGCTTAAATATGGTAAAATAACAATTAAATAAATTGTTACTTTTGTTACTTAACCATTTTTTCCGAGAAATTTCTAACAGTGTATGTTACAATTTTAAAACATAATAGTTTCCTTTTATGAAGTAAAAGTTTCGAACTAAAGGTTAAAGCACCATAAGAGGATCATAAAAGTGTCATTTACTTATTGAAATCTGTTTTTGTCTCGTGTCCTTATGAGTCCTCTAATCCGTCTGGTGCAAACAGATTTCTGATTTCTCCGTAACGGTAGAAGTACCATAATCCCTTTCTCGGTTTTAGTGGAATTTCATCGGCTTCTTGACACTTCTGTTTGTCACGGATTAACTTCTACTTCTGGTATAACATCAGGAAACTTTTAATGCATTCAACCGCTTAAATCAAACTTTATTAATTTTTATACTTATGCTGATGAGAATAATAAAGTTTCTTAATTATTCCGTCGTTATAACTTGTAATCTAATCCCTATGGCATAAATAGGCTTAGCATTAAACGACAGGCAAGAAATACGATCGTTTTATGATTTGCCTTTGAATAAATTGACATTTAGAAAATTAACAAATAATACACCAACGTGAGTGGATGGAAAATTTCTAAGCTTCGGCCATTTGTTTAGAACTGTTAACACTGTAGGAGTTTGAATAATACGTAATAGTTTTCAGACTTAGCATTTGGAACTTAGAACTCTTAAAACTCAAAAGAAATTGCTATTCCTTCATACTTGACATCCCGAGTTTATTAAAATAATAAAAACTATGCAACTAACCAACTTTTAAGTTTGATTTTTTTAATAATAATAGGTAACTGTCAATGATACCATAAAATATGTGTAATTTTTGTGTTATCATATTAAAATCAGAGTACTGTGGAGTCGTTAGTTGAAATGTTCGGCTATGAGAGCAGACTTTTCGGAGATCTCGACTTCAACTTCTAGGAAAATATTTCTATAATATTTTTATAATTTTAGTAATTAGCTCTTTAATATTTTGTAATAGTTATAATATTTTGTAATAATTATAACTTTGTAATAATTATTCGAGAAATAGTTCACATAAATATAAATATTTATCTAGATAATTTTTCTCAAAATCAAAGACTTCTCTTTTTTATTTAACCTACACTGTAAAAAAAATCCGGATCAAATTACGGTATGAAGTACCGGCATTTTGTGTGCCTTATCCGTAAAATCCATTTTACCGTAAAGTCTATTTTTGCGTTTAAATATTATATCTTAATTTTTACAGTAATATTTTTGTTAATTACAGGAGTCCAGTGATTTTATCGCGAAAATTATGGTATATTAGATTTTTTATTCCGTAATGATTATTAAGTAATTTTTACCGTAATTTGATCCGGAATTTTTTACTGTGTATAAGACCTAACTTTGAAATTCAGCATACTTGCTAACTCCTATAGAATCGTCGTTGACTACCAGCCTTACTGACATTGACAGGCCTAATTAAAATAATGAACTGTTATTATAGTTTTTTTTTTTGTGGACACAATCAGTTATTTAAGATGGTCAAATTAGTATCTATTTAAATGGAATTTCTCGAAAACTCTCTTGGGAAACGTGAATTAAAATCTGAAGAAAGTTAAAAATGAGAAAAAAATGAAAACTTAGGAGGATTTAAAATAGGTTGCTCTAAAGCAGAACACTTTACTTATTCATAATTTATTATACTGAAAAATTTCAGACAAGTAAAACTTTCGGTATTTGAATGATTGTTTACTATGCAAACGACTTTTACTCTTCTAAAATTGTCCCTGTAACCTTCGCACCTCAACCTATTTTTTATTTCGATCATTTCTCTTTTTCATTTTGGCAACCGTAAAAAAGGGTCAGACGAATTTGTTTTGCCATTAAAAAAATGAAATCAGAAAAAGTTATTGTAATATAATTCTGATTTATTAGTTAATGTTGATTTAAGTTTTTATAATAAAAAATATTATTACAGCTTAATGAGGCATTTTAATTATAATTTGAATAAAATTCTGCTTTCCAGAAGAAATGATAAACCGCTTTTAACAATGATAAAAAAAAGGGAATTTATTTCGTTTTCTCAGCGTTGACTTGTGATATATATATATATATATATATATATATATATATATATATATATATATATATATATATATATATATATATATATAATATTAATTTCAATATGAAAGAATTTTAAATGTTCTGCACGTGAATACTGCCTCTCGGCATTCTGTAAATTACAGTAATTATTCAGTAAATAACAACTTTTTAAATGAGTTTAGAGTTTGAATAACTATAAGACTTGGAGTAGACTTTTCGCAATTAAAAAAAAACTAATTTGACTTAAACTTTTTTTACAGTATATTTGTAGTCTGAATGACTTTTTTAAAAAATTTCAAACAAGCAAATTATTTATTTTTTATTTATTTTTTGTGAAGGTGGTTGCGATGAATACAATGCATGTTTGAATCATGGATTATCAACGGTTAATTTTAAGACAGCGCCCGTGGAAATGAAGTGGTCCACCACAATCATTGTTCCAAAACACATGCAACAGGTCGGAACGTAAATTGTTTGGGTCCTTGAACCCCTTTGCCTTTGCAGAATGATGGGAAGTTCGTCAACTAACTAGTTGTGGAGGATCTTCCATTTACTGCTTGACGTATCTCGTGACCTGGTGAACCGTAACGACGATGCCATTTGTAAAACTGATAAATAAATAAATATCGTCCAAATCTAATAATGTTAGCAGTAAATAATCCCAGAAAAAAAACTCATTTGTTTTCAAGATTATGCTGTAAATTGGAGGGGGGAAAAATTATCAACACATTTTTTTAACCTTCAAGGAAAGAATATTTTTTTTTTTTTTGCTTAAAGTAATTATAATTTTGATTACAAGCATTCAGTAGCTGAAAATGAGCTATTACGGTTGAGCAAACCACCAGAGGTTTTGTCTTGCTAAAAAATATAAAGCAAAAGGTTTGCTAGTTTCAAGCATAAAAAGTTTGCCTTCAGGCGAGTTTGCTATGACCTAGTTTAACAGTTACCTTGTCTTTTGAGTTGAGTTTAAAATTACAAATGTACAAAGGAAATATTCATTTCCTAAAATCTATTGCGGGGATAATCTATTCGTTAACCGCGCACAATAAAGTCATAAAGCCTAAGAAAGTCGGGATGGTTTGCGGTATAATGGAGTATTGGCTGATACAGATGAACTAAGTTCGAATCTGATTGATACCTTCAGTCTTCCATTACCAGTGTTATCAAAAACACCCCCAACTTCAGAAAATTTCTCATTTTATATAAGTACTATTTCTTTCGTGCTATTTATGGAAGGTTCTTGCAATTTGCCTATCCACATTAAAAAAAAAAAAAAAAAAAAAAAAAAAAAAAAAAATTAGCTTAGTTTTTCTCAAAAAGTTCACTATGGTTTGCCTCAGAATTCTCTTGTCTTCTGAGTTTGGCCCAAAGTTATGATTATACTGAGGTAACTATTATTATTTTATACCTCTACTAAACGGGAATACCTTCAACTGTGAGGAATCATAATAAAAAAAAACGCTTTAAAGAGCCCCCCGCTGTTGAAATTAGTAGCTGTATTACGTGTTAAACTCTTCAATATAATTCTTCTTTCAGTACAAAAATATATTTTAAGATAATCAGAAAAAAAAACACCATCAGTAAATTCTAGAGATTTAGACAATTAACGATGGAAATTTTGAAACCATGCATTTAAATTTAAAGAAATTATGAAGTAATAATCGTTCAGACTTAGTTTCATAAAATTCTAGATGACAAAATTTTTATTAAGCAGATAAAACTATTAAAATAGCATTATTTATTTGCTATTTTAAGCATGTCTTTATTAGTAGTTGAATAGGACTATACGGAGATTTACTATAAATGAACAAATAAAGGATTTAATTTTTACACACCTAACAAATTATCAATATAAAATTCAAATTAAATTATGTTTCGATAAATATCTTACCAGGATTTATAATTATTCGTTTGGCGATAAATTTACTTTCTGAAAAACTAACACTGACCTCACGTGACTTGTAAAAAGGTTTTCAGGAATATGCACGTCATTTATAGGCTACTCTTACGCTACAATATATCATAGATATTGTCGTGCAATGGAAGAACGGAAAATCGATTTCTAAATAATGACGAACTGATATTGAGAACAACGTTTCATGCTACAATCACATAATTTCTCCAAGGTAAATATAAATTGATTGTAGAATTACGAGGAAAAGATACGCGTCAGTAGAAAAAGGAGAACGCAGAATGGCAACATCTAGAGAAAGAAATAGCAAACGATTGTTTCCAGTCTAGCGTTAATGAATTATATATTTCGACCGTGATAGAATTTTTAAATTATATCAGGGCTCGTTTTTATTATCACTTCCAATGAATTGTGAAGATTGATTTTATATTTCACTCTTACTTCATACATTGATGAAAATTTGTTCATTGAAAGTTGGTTGAGCATGGCTATAAGGTCAATGACAATATTTCTTTTATTATTTCAAGTTATTTTATTTAATAAAGTGAGGCACGTATGAAAAAGCGGGTAATTTTTTTTTAAAACTTCGTATATTTAACATTTAAAAGTATTAAATGCAATAATAACTATAGACGCAATATTGACATTTTAAAGTTATATGTTTCATACTTTACAACTTTAGAATGTTAACATTGCTGATTTTCTACACTTATTCCTTATAATTCTAATAAACTTTAAAACTTTATGTCTTTAATATTTCATAACTTTTATATTTATAACCCTGGTGTTTTCATATTTTATAATTTAAATTCTAATTAAATTTAATACGTATTCATTTAATATTCATAATACATAACTTTTTATTATTTTAATGCTTTATAGCGTTAATATTTTATAATTTTAATACTTGATAGCTTAAATATTCTAAGATTTTAATGCTTTATAATTTTAATACTTTATAGTTTTTATTTTTCTATTTTATAATATCTTTATCTTAAAGGTTTTATATTTTTTATAAGTTTAATACTTTATAACTTTAATACTTTTTAAGTATTAAAATTTATATATATTTTTAAATGTATATGATTAATAAGTGAATATTATCAAAATACAATGAATTTTATTTATCTATAATAGTAGAATGTATAATATACAATATTGTAGGTTAAATATTGAAGATAAAATAATTAGAAAATGAAGTTATTGCTGTTGCTATTATTATAAGTAATTTAAGCAAAAGAGTTTGATGACTAGTATAAGTCTGTTGCGATGTTTTCAGACTAAAAACTAAAATGTTTGATGATTTGGGTTATGACATCATTTGGCTATTATATCGTTGAGCCATAATATCATTTAATTTAACTTCATACTTCATATGGTGCTAAGATAAATCAATCGTACTTATTAAACTTGATTACAAGAATTTTATCATCAATCATGTCACATTTGTCTTATATGAATCATGTCATAATTCAAGTAAGCGATATCATGGCTGAATCGACATTTTTGTGATTGCTGCATTTAGTTTCGCTTGTGTTGGCAACCTATTACAATTAAAGTATTTTTTATTTTAATTGCAAGGAGCGAAATATAGTATTAAAATGGTTATAAAAAACTTAAATTATTAAAAATGAAATGTCTATAAAATATTACCAATAGTTGCCTTACTGTTAAAAAATAATCAGTCTTATCAATAAAAAATTAGTTAAAGAATCAATATCTATATTTTTTTTATCTTTATTAAATTTATCATTTTTTCTTACTATCTTTATATTTTATTAAATATTAAGTCATTGGAAAATACTAAAATTTTGAACATTGATCCGAACAATTGAAAGACAATTTTTTTTTAAATTTCTATTATTTAATAATATCTGGCCACTTGGATCACCTCCAAGAATTCTCTAATACATCGCACAGTGGGCCAGCATCCAAGGTTTCGTGGCAAAAATTAGTATTTCGATAAAATTTGTTTCAAAATTTGGTGGTTTTCAAGTGCAGGTAAATTTAATTCATAGTTAAAATTTTGAAATACACTAAAAATTCCAAAAACAAAACAAAATGGCGACTGAAATATGGCGAGCAAAAAAAAAAAAAAAAAAAAAAAAAATTATAATATAGTACGTTTAAATAATTAAATATAGAAATGAAAATACAATAATTTTCGTTATTTTATATTAAAAATGAAAAGCAAATTACATTTCCGAAATAATAATACAAAATAGCTCGAATTAATTACGAAATAACGCGAAAACATGAAAAAAACATAATTTTTGTTTTTCGATATATTTAGTCCACCTTTGCAATATGGGCAAAATGGGGCAAGTTTTTTCGAAAGAAGAAACATCAAAGAAGACAACAAAAAAAAAGTTTAGCTAATTACCTCGTGGAACTTTTTGGAGATAAGTTTCGAAAGTGAGTCAAACATTGTAAAATGTCAAATAATAAGATATAAACTATAAGTTTGTCAAGAGTATTAACCAATTCAGCAAATTGAAAAATTGTACTATAATTTCAGACTAATTACTCTGATAAAAATGCAACAGTAAGGTAAAATTCCTATATTTCTGAAATATAAATTTGAAAGTTACATTAAAAAAAATTTTTTAAACATATTTTTCACTACAGTGTTCTCTCGTCGGTCCAAAAAGTAAATTATAATGTTTGGAATGATTATGAATACTTAATTTGGGCGATATTAAAACTGCCTACACATATTTTAGTTGAAAATTTAGTTTTGACTTTTGGCCAAAGATCATGGTCTTCTGGCCCACTGTGCATAGTAAGAATAGGGAAATTCTGGTAGTATTACCGAACTGTAAGGTAATGACGTCTGGAAAAAAAAAAAATCATTCAGAATTCTAGTTATAAAAACCAAAATATACGGTATCTAAAATGTTCATTTGTTAACTTTTCTTTTCACATGGTAACGATTTACCATAAATTATGGTTTTCAATATTATAGTTCGTATTACCACACAAAGCTGAAATGTATATTTAATCAGTTATATAGTTTTTATGTTATGCTCTAAGGTATCAGGGGAAAATTACTGAATTTTGCCACTAATACAAAATTTTATCACGTGTTATAAAACCAAATTTTATTGTTAATTTTACCAAAATCATTACCAGAATGCTCGGTAAAATTTACCGAGCCTTTTGGCTTTCCCATAGATCCAGAAAAAAAGCCGCAGTAAATTTTAAAATTTTCTTGTAGTCTATTTCATTGTGTGAATTTGGAGAAATAAAATAAAACATGAGAATTAACTTGATTCAAAATTTATGCAGAATTCAGAAACTATTTGATTTTTTTTTTTGTATGAAAATATTAAGGAAGGAAATGAAAAGTTATGCAAATGTTCACTTAGCTAAAAAGGATCGGAGAAAGGTATTTAAAAAAAATAATTGAAGGAAATACAAAGTAGTGTATTTTTTTTTTCATTAAAACCTAAAGTGAAATAAATTATCGACTAACACGTTCTAAAATTAAATATATGAATGCTTTAAAAATTCTTAAATTCTTTCCCCAAAATTTTGATGCAGTTTCCTTCAAAAAAACGATAGTAAATCACATGAAATACTTAGAACAGTTAGAAAGAAAAGAAAAAAAAAAAGAAGAAAAAAAATACTGCGGCTTCAAAGCTAGAAAATTGTTTGAACACATTTATATCAATGCTGTTAATTGATCAAGACATTAAACTGATTATTCTGTTTCGTAAACATTTAGTTTATAAGGAAAGAAATCATGACATTTCTGTAAATGCTTCTTACTATTATTGTTGAGCGATGTTTCGATTTGGGCAATTAGAGAACCTAATGATTTTTGGGGTAGAGAAAATGAAGTATTTTTCTTTTATTGATACACTTTCAAAAATATATTAATGTCTGAATAAATAAAAGTGATCTAGATTATTTTTTTCTCTCCGAAATTCATTCTGCTTTTACTAAGTCAACAACTTCAGTTTATGTTTTAAAGCTCTTTCTTTCGTTTTTTTGTGATAATATAATATAATTTTTAATTGGATAGTCAGTTTTTTTCGTTTAATGTTTCATGTATTTTAAGAGGAAAAGAATGATCACTCAAAGAGTTTATTATTCAACTATTGACTTATCTTTAAAAATATGCTGTCTGAATAAATAAAAGCGATTGAGATTATTTTTTTTCCCGAAATCCTTTCTCTTTCGAATAAGTCAACAACTTCAGTTTATGTTTTAAAGCTCTTTTTTTTACAATTTCTTGTGATATGGTTTACATTTTATTATTGGATAGTCAGTTTTTTTTCGTAATGTTTCATGTGTTTTAGAGGAAAAGAATGATCACTAAAAGAGTTTATTATTCAACTATTGACTTATCTTCAAAAATATGCTGTCTGAATAAACAAAAGTGATCTAGATTATTTTTTTCCGAAATTCATTCTTTTTTTAGTTTGTCAACAACTTCAGTCTATGTTTTAAAGCTCTTTTTTTCATGATTTTTTGTGATATGGTATATAATTTATTATTGGATAGTCATTTTTTTCGTACAATTTTTTCACGTATTTCAGAGGAAAAGAATGATCACTAAAAGAGTTTATTATTCAACTGTTGACTTATCTCTAAAAATATGCTGTCTGAACAAACAAAAGTGATCTAGTTTATTTTTTTCTCGAAATTCTTTCTCTTTCGAATAAGTCAACAACTTCAGTTCATGTTTTGAAGCTCTTTACGTTTATATGAGATATGGTATACAATTAACTGGACGGTCAGATTTTTTTTTTTTATAAGATTTCTTGTATTTTATAGAAAAACGGGTAGATTATATTTGAGGGTGCCCCTTGATTCTCGCCAAGCTGTGATCTCGGTTGATCACCAAACTGGGCGATGTTGAAACCCAATTATGATTCTGATTGATTTAGATTTTAGCGCTATTTTTAAATGTTCAACTGTATATGTTCGTTAGTTCTACGTTGGATACCGGCTGGTAGGGTTACTTTTGCTTCCGGTCAATAAGATCGAAGGTATGTGGGCAGTCATAAAAAGGGACTTTAGAAAAAAATTCATCGCCAGTCCGGTACCACAGATTCCATTTTTGGTTCGTATTTTGCCGAATTTATGTGGCGATGGAGGTACACAGATTCTATTCATGATAAATCTAGACAGTATTTAACTGTTATTAGAGAATTCCGTGCACCTAAATCTGAGGATATTCAAACTTAATGAAGAAGTGAGTTTTTTTTCTTCCTTTTCTTTCTGCGCTTACTCCATAAATTTTTGCTTCGATTCAAAATGCATTTTATTGGGTTTATTAATTTTGCTTATATTGGGTTCATTGCAATTTTATGAAATTTTGGCCGATGTTTAGTTGAAATTTTCCAATGTTTTATTGAAATATCATTATGTTTTGGCCTGTTCTGTTACCACGGTGTTCCGCGCAAACAGGAATGGCGCCAAACATAATTCGCCAATTTCGCCGAGGGGCACCCTCAAGTATATTTTTACCAGAAAAACAATGAATGTGAACAATTTGTAACAATGAATGTAAACAATGAAAACAAATACAGATATAGATAAAAAAATTACATTCAAATATTTCACTTTCAACTTTTCTTTATTTACAAATTTTAAAAAGGTTAATTTTTAAGTTTTATTGGGTACCCAATTTTCAACCCTAACGAAAATGTTTTTAATTCTAAAAAATTTTCAGTTGATAATTTGCTCATTACAACTATTTTTTCAGTGAGTACCGGTGTAACACTATTATCGGTTTATTTTTGGTGTAAACACTATTATAAGAATTGAAATTTTACTTAGTTGAACTAGTGATACATGATATAAATCAAAAATATCAAAACTTCGACACTGGGAAAGGTATGGCCTCCGCATTTTGTTGGAGTTAGTTTAATAATTAAATGAAATATACATGAATGTAATGAATATAAATGTTTAGTAATTAAATGAAACTTTCTAGTCAACTTGTGCAAATTAAAATCTAAATATCAGTTAATTTTAAGGATATTACACTAACAAAATGCATCAAATTACACCAATTCATTTATAAACAACATTTATGGCTTATTCATAATAAATGTTATAAATAAAAAAATGCCTATCTAAAATAAGGATGAAGTTTATAGAACAATGTTTTGTACTAGGGTTAATAATGGAACGTCTAATGATCGTAAGAAGTTTTTGCTGAAATCCAGTTATTATTGTTCAACAAAAATTTTTCTTATTTTTTGTTAATCGACTTTGGCTTATTCATAATAAATGTCATAAATAAAAAAATAAAAAAAATGCCGATATAAAATAAATATAAAGTTTATTGAACAATGTTTTGTACTAAGGTTACTAATAGAACATCTAATAATAGTAAGACGTTTTTGCTAAAAGCCAGTTATTATTGATCAACAAAATTTTTTCTTATTTTTCGTTAATTGACTGGCTTGAACAGAAACTTTTTTGAATTTTGTAAAAGGGGAAACATTACAACTAAAATAACTATAAAATCAATACAATATATGTTTGAGCATTAATTTTAATGAATTTTGTAACTATAAAATAAATGCAACAGCTTAAAATATTTTCGTGCAGTAACCTGAAAAATTACGTATCTAATTTCCTGTTGAGCAAACTAAAAATTCTAAATAAAATAAAAAAGTTGAAAAGTATTTGTTTTGAATGCGCCGACAGAAGAAAAATCAATTTCGAACGCAACTCTAAACAATAGGATGAGAAAATTTGAATTAGGGCTAGCGAATCAGTGGACTGTAACGTATCCGGAGAAAACTGCCGAAAAATATGCGAACGCGGATTAACCAATTTTACGAACATGTCCTGGAAGTTATGAAATTTTGTTTCAATTTATCTAAAATGTAGATGATCGTGACACAGATGCCAGCGATTTAGACGTCTTCTTTTAAAATAGTAATTTTATTTACTACATCTGGTCTGGTTAATATGCTTGTCTGATGTAAAGAAATATGTATATTATTTGTGAAAATGCTTATTTAAACTTTAAAAAAAAAAGTATTTTTCTTATTGTCAATTATGATTTCTTTGATGCGTAAAAATGATTGAAGTTTACTATATCTACCTACCCTATTTTCTTCAATTTTACATTTACCTTAATTTTAAATTTGCTTTCCCATTAGAAGGGCTTCCTAAAAAAATATTAACATTGCAAAATATATAGCACCAGATAGCGTAGTTAGTTGTAAACTTCTGATAAGTTCATTTACTAATTTAGGTTGCCTACCAAATATCATCGATGCTTCCTTTAATATAATTTATAAACTAACTATTTAATCCCAATTTTTTTCCTGTAAAACATTTTACTCTTCATTTTGTTTTCGTCCAAACTCTTCTCGAGTTTTGTAAATACTATCACATACAATTATAACTCTAAAATATAAAGATTTTTTATTGTTTAAATCCGTTTCAAAATTGTCTTGACACGCTTCATTTTTTTTAAAAATAATATTAAACTGAAAAAAAAAAACATTTATTTATTTGCTTTATAAATTTATTCTTTGAATTTCAAAATAGCTTTCTATTTATCAATTTTAAATCTTTGTAACTAAAATATGACCCATTCATACTGTTTCTCCAAAATGACTTAGAACTCATTTTTTAAGATTTTTGTTTATAGAAAATATGAATGCAGTTTTCCATACTTTAATTCTAAGAAATAACATCTCGAATTATTACAATTAATAAATAGTAATTAATTATTTCGTAACACAACTTGTTAAATACAAAAAGCACTTTACTGATCCAAAATAAATTACTTTTCCATCGCAAAGAGACGTTCCACTGTCATTTGCAGTTATAAGTTCAATCTCATCAATGGCGAATGAAACTAAGGGTTATAGTATCGTAATAAAAACCGGTCGAATCCTTTTTAGTCCTTTCTCTAGCCTATTTTCCCACACCATTGTTAGTAAATCCACGAAAGCAGAAATCACGAAAAAAAAAAAAAAAAGCAATAATAAAAGAGGATCTCTATGTGGTAGTTATCCATATATTAAAAATAAATATTCCGGTTTTTGGGGTGGATGTCTTTAAAGTAGCCACAGCCTTCCTTTCACTTGAGTTAAATAACATTCCTCTCTCGAATTGTTTTGTGTATAAACGTTGGAGAGAAAAAAGAGATTCGTGAAAAAGATTTATATATATATATATATATATATATATATATATATATATATATATATAATATAAAGAGAGCTTTTATGATCAGGAAGATGCATAGCAAGAAGATTATGATCAGAAAGACTATGCATTTGAGGGTCTGTTTGGTGAGGATACAACATTTCATGAAAAAAAATATTATATTCTAATCTGTCTATTCTAATTTTCTCTTACCAGCACTGCAGCCGATTGTCTTCCATGGCTGTAAAGGGGGGGGGGGAGGGCTTTATCGATCTTTGACTAACAGTTATTAATTTCTATTTTAATGTTATTATTATTGCTTACAATTGTTCCCAAGTAATGTTACTGGTAGGTTTTTCAGAAACATACTCTTTTATTTTTAGTAGCGATGAATCTGGTGTTTTACTTGTTACTATCATGAATTTTTACCTTCATTGACATTCAAACCTATTCTAAACTTACTTTAGTACTCATGGAGAGGAATTTAGATTTTAATTGGCTCTTCAGTCCAAAGTAACACACACATCTATTAGCTATCAAGATTCGGTTTTCTACTTTCAACTCATTTTTATTGGCAATAAGTGTGTCCAGGTACTTAAACTGGGTGACTTCACTAAAGGTATAATTGTTTCATAAGATATAAGTTTTCTAATAAGCATTCTCTTCATTTATATCTCACTTGTGAATATGCCATCTATATGGAAATGATGAGTTATCTTACATTGCTGTGATTGGATAAAATCTTAATTTGTATTTGAAAAGGGCCGACATGTCAGAAAATGTCAGAGCAAATGACAAGCATAAAATCCAAAAAGTGGAATTAGGATTATTGCGAACTATTATTTGATTTGTTAAAAGCACGTCCGTGTCTTAAACTTCCTTTTAGTATATGAAACGAAGCATGATTTACGTCACCATATCGTCAGGATGAACGTTTGAAATGATTAACTTTACAACACCTGAATGCTTTACCATTAAAAATACGAAGTACATGTTTACTTCCTAACACATTTAAATTATTTTAAAATTGTTAACGATTAACGTGAAATACTTCTAAACGTAATAAATGTGTAAACGTTTCTTTTTTATTTAAAGCTAGACTAATAAAATTTGTTAATTTTTCAAGATAATCAGTTAGTTAAAAAACAAAAAAAAAAAAAAAAAACAAAAACAAAAAAAAAAAAAAAAAAAAAACAAACACGTATAAGTCTTTTAATCAGTAACAATCAAAACTGAGCAATGTTTTCATTCAGAAAAATCGTATAATCAAGTTGAAGAAAAATGATAGTATGGTTTAATTCGTATCTTATTAATGGTGCGACAAATTTTAATATAATGGATAAGTTCACTCAAAATTTCTAATAGTGTAAGTCAACGTATTTTTTAAACCTTCATTTGTGCAAAATGGAACCTAATTGGTTTTTATTAAAAAACCAAAACTGAGTCTTGTAACCGATTAGGAAAATCGTATATTCAATTTGAAGAAAAATGATAGAATGATAGTGCTGATCACATTGCCACAATCATGCAACACCTCCTAGAAGAAGGAAGGCCTCAGCACGGTTCAATTTAGTAGTCCGATGTGACGAAGTTAACTGCGCAGTTGATAAAAAATAAGAAAGATGTCATTACGTTCGGGGTACTAAGCTGCGCAGTGGTTGAAAATACGAAATATGTCATTACGTTTGGACTACTAATGGATATTTATGGTGACCCTTGCTGAGGCCTACTCTTTTCTAGGAGGTGTTGAATCATGCCGTTGCCCATGAAATTGTGGATCCTGGATTCACATGGCCCACAACGGGGCCTGTACCGGGAATGCTTAACTTTTATCAATGGGTTGCTGTTTTCCAACAAGTTTTAATACTATTTGTTAGAATACAAATATTAATAAAAAAATTGAGACTTGAGCAATAACAGGTTAATGTCCTCCTTACAATTTTATTTATTATTACATTTAATAAAAATTTTATTGAAAGATTTGCATTTATTATTATACAAAATATTTTATTGTTAATATCACAGTTGGTTAAAGCTGCTCTGTAATTTTTTTATAAAAATTACGAGTTTCTGATATTTATTTATTTATTATTTTTTTTTTTTTTTTTGATAGAGAATTTTATGTCATAGGGCGCGCTTTTGGATCATACTGACCTGATGATATATTTTATCAAAGCCGATTCCCCAGTTTCAAAACGAGGTTTTATATTCTTCGATCAAAGAATCCAGATCTCTGTCGATAATAGCGTGTCTGGTGCTATTATTGCCAGTGATTCTCCTATTAAACAATGGACGCATTTGATCTCTTGCTCCTATTTAATTTTAAATTTCACGTAGGCTGTTAGAATGCATTAAGGTCAATACTGTTGCTACAATAAACGCACGAAGAAAAAAAAAAATTTTGATACTGTATGGTAATAACATTACTGGAAAAATAGAACCATAATTCTGATTAATAAACCCAAAATGCACGATATTTAGATCATTTATTTGGTAATTTTTCCGTTCATATGATAACGGTTTCCCGGATACTCTGCTTTTCAAAATTATAGTTCTGTTTACTACATATTTAGTTAAAAATACAAAAGTAAATTTAACTGCATAATTGGTCTTGGTGCCAAAAGTATCATGATAAAATTATCAAATTTTACTACATTTACTAAATTTTATCATGTATTATAAAAACCTATTTTATTGTTAATTTTACCAAAATCAATACCAGAGTGCTTTGATAAAATTTACCAAGGCGTTCCCATAGACCTAGAAACACAGTAAATTTTACTATATCCTGCTAGCTTTGACTGTATTTCTCAGTGCGTGAAGAAGCTTATTTGATTGCTTATTTAAATTTGTAAATTAGGCATTGGTCAAGAAGATGGAGTGAAGAATAATGTAAATAAGATTTAAATTGCCATTGAATTTAAAGTTGAGTTTAAACAAAGAAATATAAATACATTTAAGATCATAATATCATTCTAATTTGATGCGAAATACTGAGTTATCAAAAGTACTGAAAAGGGATATAATTTTTTTTAAATGTTCTATATGAAATTAGAAAGTCGAAAGAACAACGGTTAATGAACGGTTAACATGATTAATGAAAATAGTTTCATCTATACTATAAAAACCTTTCCCTATATAATTATTATGTATTGTAAAATACGTGTTTCATTTTCCTTATTGCATAACCCATAACTGTAATTAAGCATTGCGTAAGCTTTTTTTTTTTTCATTATTGTGACTTGAGCAGTGTAAGCATTTGAGTTTTTAACTCAATTTGTCTTATTTTTTAACTATTTTTTCTTATGCTGCGAGATTCAGTTTTTCGATATTCTTTGATTTCTACTCTGCATTAATATCAAAATCTGATTATAAATTATGAAATTTAAAAATCGTACATAATTTTGATCCTATTTGACGTCTTTTTCAGAATTTAAAATACTGCTTGAAATTTATAGATTTGAATGCCTTAAAAAATTACTTAAAATTTTAATAATCTAATTCATTGCATAAAAATATATTGGTAATTAAAATAAAATATTTCTATAATTATGTCCTTAACAATAGTTTATTTGTTGATGTCAACAATTAATAGTGATATCTTTTAATTCTTGATTTGTAATATATTGATTATATTATAAGAAGTTTAAATTTTTCTAGGATTCGCTCCAGTTGCATAATTATTAATTTATTATTTTCTACGAAATTGAATTTATTAATTAGGAAACTAGAAAAATAAAAATAAGTTATGATTATATATGAAACTGGAAAAATAACATACAAGTTATTTATTATGAAGCTATAATAAATAACTTAGTTATTATTTTAATAGTCATATTTGAATGAACGAAGATAATTAGATATGAATGAACGAGGCGTTGATATTGCTTTCAACGCTTCGAATAAGTTTCTAAAACAAAGTTTTTTAAAATGAATACACTAAATGTTAAAAGAATAAAATCATTACTGAAAGTGATAAATAGTTAAAGATTAGCTCTGCCTATTTTTTTTACAAGCAAAAAAATTTAAAAAAAAAAATATTTTTGTGTATAATTTTGAAAAACGAAACTTTTAATAAAATCTAAATCATATGAATACTATCATCTGACCTATTGTATACATGCATTGAATATTTGTTGATTGTTTTTATCCACGTTTACACACAAAACCAACCTATATTCTCTGTTAACGATGACTTATAAAGATAATTTTATAATTAAGCATATATTGTGAATTATTATTGGTAAAACACACCATTAACATTATTTACGATCCATTACATCTTAACCAACAGTATTTTTCTTTCGTTTTATAGAGGTGATGCCAATCCCAAAATCATAATGTTTCCTTATTTGCATTTAATGTTGCCTGTTTGAGTTAATTGCCTACTAAATCACACCGCATCCCTCAGTCTAATCTGATCGACGTTCGATGGAGTAATTAGAATATGCCAAAAAAAAATCAAAAAGAATAAAATTTGGAAGCACAGTGGGTTTCTTGTGGCAAGAATGGCCCACGGCCTTACAGAGGTCGTCTCTCTTCCGTCATTTGCAAAAGTGGGTTAAGTGAGCCATCCGTGGGATTTCAGCATGATGGCAATAAGAAGCTTCATGCTGGTTCTTTTGCTGCAAGTTCGTTTACTTGTCCAATGTTTGCCTTTTTCATATTCAGCTTGACCTTTTTCAGCCACACAAGTAGTCTTTGTGTGAAAGTTGGTCGATTTTCAATTGAAGAGGTTTTTTTTCCTCCTGTTTTTAATTTTCCTTTCTTTCTGTTCATACTTTTATTTACCTTAATGGAGAGTTTTCATTTATTCTTTTCAAATGAAGTTTGAAATTGTGAATGAAAGAGGTAAATTTCTTTCAGTACAGGATTTCTGTTACTTTTTTTTCGGAATGAACTATTATTCTATTTTATATTAAAATAATTTGCATAACTACGCAAAATGTTAATTTCTAAAAATAGTAAGAATAATAATGGATAGTATTTAAATACGCTTTATAAAACTACAAAAAGAAATTTCAAAATTGGATATTGAATTTGACGGATGTGGCAAAATTTGTTTTAGCCAAAAGCTTTCAAACACGCTTCAAAATGAATAATTATTCTGTTGCAAATTTAAATAATTTTCATCAAATGAAAAGGGCTTTATTTATAAAAATTAAGATTAGTGGTGAATAATTTCCAAATACGATTTCTAAAATTCCCTAAGAAGTTTGAAACTGAGTACTGAATTTGACAGGATTAGAAAAATTAGTTTCAGTATTAGCTTTTTTCAAATCTTTCCAATTGAATGACTATTTTGTTGCATACTTAAATAATTTTCATAAAACAAAATATGCTTCTATAAATAGCAAGATTAATAAAGAATAGCTTCCAAATGCGAATTTTCAAAATAGCTTGAAATTGGGTTTTGAATTTGATGGAAGTATTAGAATTTGTTTTAGTAAAAAGATTTTATCAAATGTTTCATACTGATTAAATATTCTGTTGCATATTTAAATAATTTCCACAAAATAATATATTTAGATCGTATTGTATATATAAATGGCAAGATTTGTAAAGGATAGTTTCCAAATACGATTTCTAAAATTTCAAAAGAAGTTTGAAATGGGTATTGAAATTGACGGAAGTGATAAAATTTGTTTCAGTAAAAAGTTTTCCGTGAACGATTTTTCTAGTGTAATGATTTAAATGAAGTTATAAAAGAATAAGTGTCACTTCTTATTTTAATCAGTAGAAAATATTAAATAATTTCCCTTTATCCTTATTGTTTTGGTTTATTTGGTTAATTGAAATTTGAATTGGTGAATTACAATCCTGCTGTGTGAGTGTACTACTTGATTAAAAACTGCATCCGCTTCAAAAATATACAAATTGGAAATAACAGTCGACAAATTTCAAGTGCTTAAAAACACACTCCCACCTTCGGAACTTACCAGATATGTATGAGATGAAACAAAAGAGATTTGAAATAATTGCTGCTCAAATCGAGCAATTGCTGCACATTGTTGGAATCATGGGCAGGAATTCAATTTCGACTATGCAAAAATTATTTCTACCCCAGTCACATCAGCTCATCATAATACCATGGAATCTTGTTTTATTCATATAATTGCTGATTCCTCCTTGTTAACGACATTAGTTCCTCACCACCTCTCCAAAGCGAGTGAGATGCATTTTACTCTGATTTGCTCCTCTTGTTCACTGGGGTTTTTACTTTGCTATTTTTCCTTTTTTTTCTTCTTTCTATCCATCTTTACTGTGTTTTTTTCTGGTTCTGTTTCTCATCTTTATTTTTTTCATTTTTCGTTGGCAACTTCACGATTTTTTTTTTCCAAATTATTTTCGTTTCATCACATTTACATCTTGCAAATCTTGAAGAAAGCGTCTGCTTTTGAGCGCTTAAAACATGTCTACTGTTATTTCCAATTTGTATATTTTTGAAGCGGATGAAGTTTTTAATCAAGTAATATCTTACCGCTTCTGTTTTTTGGGATTATTAATTTAAATTTCTTTTCGGTTGCATATTAAAACAACTCTATCAAAATTAATAATGTTATACTTTTTTAAAGAAAAATTTGCATTAAGTTATAGTAAGATATTTAAAAGAATTTAGTTTGTAGGTAGGTACTTTATTTACGTCGCACTAGAGCTGCATAATGGGCTATTGGCGACGGTCTGGGAAACATCCCTGAGGATGATCCGAAGACATGCCATCAAAATTTTGATCCTCTGCAGAGGGGATGGCTCCCCTGCTTTGGTAGCCCGACGACTTGTGCTCGAAGTCGAGCTTTTTATGGTAGAACAATTTAACGGGAACCGATACCGTGCACCCTTGGTTCCTACGCAGGCTGATCAAAGTGGTCACCCACCCGCTTACTGACCGCAGCTAGTGATGTTTGACTTCAGTGCTCTACTGGGAACCGTGCCTTTACAATTTAGTTTGTAATTGTATTTAGCTTAGCAATGAGTGAAATAAACTGAATTGTTTCTTTATGTTAACTGTATTATTTAAGTGGTTTCTCTAAACGTTCTTAAGTATAAGAACAGCTATTAAACAATTATTTTTTATGCATGTTTCTTATTTGAATGTTGAAGAAATTAATATTAGAGACTTTACGCGAATCATTGGATGGGCACTAGTTTATGTAACGTTCAATCTTCTAAACTTAACAGTTTTGCTGTTTTACTTTTACATAAGCAGTTTTTTTTAAAGAAAAGTTCATATTCAGTTTAATAACTGTACCAATACATGCCATTCAAATTATCTTAAATATGCTACATTAAATTCTTTCTATTATTTGTACCAGTGGTATTAAAATTATAAACAAATTTAAACCGCAGCTAGAAGGAAATGTTCATTACAAAAATTTTACAATACATTCATTTATTACATATAAATTATGCTGCAATTAATATACATATCTTAATTGCAGTAATTATTTCCATTTATCTAATGAAATAAACTCAGTTAACAATCATAGGAAGAAAATACTCAGTGAAAAAATTTACTTTCAAATCCACCCAAAGTAATTACACTAATGATAATCAAATTATCTTATTATACTAAATTAAATCATAAAAAGAAAAACTTGAAATTTATTGGAAAAAATTATTTCCATAACATAAAATTTGATCTTTGCGCACAGCTTTAATTAAATATTCACTATTAAATATGTGGGCCCATTTCAAATTGTACATATCTTTAATTAAAATTCCACGGAATTTTAATTAATTCCACAACTATGTAATTTTACGGATTCACAAACTCAAATTGCGTTGCATTGAAATTCTTAAAAATTCCATGGGATTTTAATTAATTCCACAACTATGTAATTTTATGGATTCACAAACTCAAATTGCGTTACATTGAAATTATTCAAAATTCCATGGGATTTTAATTAATTCCACAACTATGTAATTTTACGGATTCACAAACTCAAATTGCGTTGCATTGAAATTCTTAAAAATTCCATGGGATTTTAATTAATTCCACAACTATGTAATTTTATTGATTCATAAACTCAAATTGCGTTACATTGAAATTATTCAAAATTCCATGGGATTTTAATTAATTCCACAACTATGTAATTTTATGGATTCACAAACTCAAATTGCGTTACATTGAAATTATTCAAAATTCCATGGAATTTTAATTAATTCCACAACTATGTAATTTTACGGATTCACAAACTCAAATTGCGTTGCATTGAAATTCTTAAAAATTCCATGGGATTTTAATTAATTGCACAACTATGTAATTTTATGGATTCATAAACTCAAATTGAATAACATTGAAATTATTCAAAATTCCATGGAATTTTAATTAATTCCACAACTATGTAATTTTACGGATTCACAAACTCAAATTGCGTTGCATTGAAATTCTTAAAAATTCCATGGGATTTTAATTAATTCCACAACTATGTAATTTTATGGATTCATAAACTCAAATTGAATAACATTGAAATTATTCAAAATTCCATGGAATTTTAATTAATTCCACAACTATGTAATTGTATGGATTCACAAACTCAAATTGCGTTACATTGAAATTATTCAAAATTCCATGGAATTTTTATTAATTCCACAACTATGTAATTTTACGGATTCACAAACTCAAATTGCGTTACATTGATATTATTCAAAATTCCATGGAATTTTAAATAATTCCACAACTATGTAATTTTACGGATTCACAAACTCAAATTGCGTTACATTGAAATTATTCAAAATTCCATGGAATTTTAATTAATTCCACAACTATGTAATTTTATTGATTCACAAACTCAAATTGCGTTACATTGAAAATTATTCAAATTACTGGAGTCTCATTGAAATGTTAAGTTACTGTTGCGTTTTCTGCCATAATGTTTAAGACTTTCGATCTAGCTATTTTTATCTCGCTGTTAACTGTTTATTGTTGTTCAAATAATTTTAAATATTTATTTTTGTAAAAGTCAAAATAGAAAATAATCTTAAAACTAATTAAGCGCATAAAATGACCTATAGGTTTTTGGATTAAGTTTGATGAGTTTTTAATGATGCATGAAAAGCCGAAATCATCAGATAATTTTATCGATTAAGTTGAATGATTTGAACTTCTGGGACGGTTTTAGCATCCAAAGAGTTCGATTTGAATTTAAATGACCTATTTTGTTTGATAATAAACTATAGTTTCAAAAAATAAAAATTTTTTCCCTGAAAAACTAATTGAAGCTTATTAGTTTGAGTAAATATGTCAAAATTTAATTAACTTTATAAAGAAAAATATTTATTTTTGTAATTAAGAAGCTAATTGTAACTCTTAAAATGTATAAACATTGTGGTGTTTAAATTCAAATTTCAATTCAATTTCTGCCATTATTAGTTTAGCATCAAGCATGTGTATTTATAATAAGTATTTAATTACTAAATAAAGAAGGGTAAATTTTGTACTGCAAATCAACAGAATTAAAATAATATAAAAAAAGCAGGAATAATGTTATATAAAATGAAATGCAATTATTTCGTTACTACAAAAGGTGCTTTTGTTTCTATGTCGACTGCACAGAGTATTTAACGTTAAATAAAACACACAAATAATGTCAAATAAATAGACATGCGATAGGTACTGTAAAATGAAAAACTATATTCTGCGTTTTGACATTGAATAAAAATTACTTCATTATAAAAAAAAAAACCGATCTAGGCGTTTTTAATAACTTTTCTTTTACCTTTTTAATAAATTTATTTGCAAGTGCTAATCTTCGGAAATTAATTGTTTGATACGAAAATCATGTGAAAGAAAGTAATCAGTTTTTAAATGCAGTTCAAAAACTTATACAATATTAAAACAAGACGTTAAAATAAAATATAAAAACATGATTTGCTGTTTGATTTTAATTTTTTGCACACTTTTGACATGTTAAAAAATATAGGTAATTTTTTAAAAAATATGCAAAAAAATATTTTTTTCTTCAGAGTAAGATTTGAGAATAAAAATATATAGGATAAAGATAAACTCCACTGTAAAAAAATCCGGATCATATTACGGTAAAAAGTACCGACACATTGAGTGCAGGTACTTTTATCGTAAAATTCATTTTTAACGGACGGACTAAAAAATCTGATATACAGTAATTTTAACAGTAATAGTTATCTTAAAATCACTCCAATTGAATAAATATTACTGTAAAAATTACGATATGATATTTTACGATAAAA
This sequence comes from Parasteatoda lunata, assembly GCA_949128135.1. Classification (NCBI taxonomy): domain Eukaryota; kingdom Metazoa; phylum Arthropoda; class Arachnida; order Araneae; family Theridiidae; genus Parasteatoda; species Parasteatoda lunata. Next base: position 48,717,101 of record OX421977.1, read on the forward strand.
ATGGATTTTACTGCATATTAGATTTTACGGAGGATTCACCCTAAGTGCCGATACTTTATACTGTAATTCAATCGGGAATTTTTTTACAGTCTACCTGATCAACTTTGACACGTAATAACACTTAAAGTAAAATAGCCCGTTCACTGCTTGTATCCATTATGTCCCAGAAACATTTCAATTAGTTTTATAAATACTTATTTTTTTACTTTGCATGTTTTCCAATCATTCTATGCGTGTTATATTCATGCATTTTTGTGCTATGTATTGTTTTTCTACTTTACACGTGTAGCTTCATTTTTTTCACTTGTTTTTACATGTTGCATTTTTCCTCCTTTTTTATGTGTTGTTATTTGTTTTCACTTGCTTCCGCTTTTGCTTGTGCTTTCTGCTTTGTAAATCTAAAAAGAAACCTGCAAACACTGATTTATAAATAAATAGTTTCATATAATTGTTTAAATCAAGTGGATATTTTCTTCTACTAGCTACCACTTTAGTTAAAAAAAAAACTTACAACAAACTGATATTCTACCATTGCATAATAAAATCGAATTTTAAATTATTGATTTATTTTTGGCCGTGTGAATGTGCGTCTTGGATGTCCGATGTACTGATTCTGACACTTTTTAGTCATAGTTTTCTTAGAGCAAAACGATATTTTAAACAAAACCTGCCACTTAACCATTCAACCAACGTAAATTGTTGCTCTTTTAATATACTTTGGAACCATTTAACTTTGTACCATTATACTTTGGAACCATTTGACTTTGTACCATTATACTTTGGAACCATTTCTTGATGCCAACATAATTTCATATTAACATATTGCTATAATTCGATAAGTGATAATTAAGAATATTAACCAAAATCATGATTGTCTACTTGTTTCGTTCCATTTATTTTCACAAATCACCGTAACCAACCATATACAAATTGATCGTTTATTTAAAACTTAATTTGAATAGAACTAAAATTAGAAATAGCTGTTGGCAAACTCTGATTTAGAGTGGAAAGTACTCTTCGAGCAAATAATTTGCAGCAACTAGGAAGTGGACAACGCCGAATGTCAGGGTCAGCACGCGCTCTGTCGCCCGAGGGTTAAGAAATTTTGAACATCAGTAATTGTCCTCCGGAACCGCTTATCACGACCGGTTGTTTCCCCTTTGTCTTTGGCTCTGTCGCTTGAAGAAGCCGGTTGCATTCCTCAAGCAAACATGCTAGTTGACACAGTGTCACAAACTCGTTTATCGCTTTTTAAGTGACCGTCAATTGGTAGAGTATGGTTTTGTTTTCCGTGAGAGGTTTGTTAAGGGGGCGCTACACCATGGGAGAAACATTTCATGATTTTATTATCGTTTAGGGAAATTTCATGAACGTTTTTATACTTTCGCTTACGTTTAGAGAAAAGTCGAACCCAGAACCTTTCTGATGCAAGGCCAGTTCCCTGACACAGAGCGGTCGGCATTGCTACTAAATATATGGTAATAAAAACTTTGATTTTGAAAAACAGAATTTTCAGTAAACAATAACCATAGCGAACGGTAAAACTACCAAATGAATGGTTTATATACAGTATATTTTGGTTCAACTACCAAAATTATGCTGCTTTTTTTTCTTCCAGAAACGTCTTTATCATACAAGTATCATAATTTTACCAGATTTTTTTTTTTTCTCCGTGTAAAAACAAAAGCCTGTTTCATCTCTATCAACATACTTTAAGAAGCTATCCTTGGGAAATAACTCAGAAATTATCTAAGGTTGCAATGTGAAATAATAGCTCTAGTTTTCAAGGTGAGCTAAGTAAGTGATTTGATGTTTGAAACCATTATTTTGACCAAGATTTATTGAAACTGCAAATGAATTAATATCAAATTTTCCTCAATTTGATAAGAAATCATTTTATTCTTAATAAAATTCAGGGAGTTGATTTTTACAAAAAATTTAAATTATTTGAAAGTTTTTACTGCAGTTGGGCAATAATTACTGAACAGTTGATGAGTTTATCAGAATCTTAATTTAATACATTTTATTAAGCTAGTCATTTTATAATAAGTTCTGGAAATTTACTTTAATCGATTACGAAATATAATCATTTATCTCTAATGGGCATCATATGTACAAGGCAAAATAAATTTAATAATTAATTTGCAACGGTTTATTTTAAATGAATTAATTAATCATATTATATAATATTATATTATATTATATTATATTATATTATATTATATTATATTATATTATATTATATTATATTATATTATATTATATTATATTATATTATATTATATTATATTATATTATATTATATTATATTATATTATATTATATTATATTATATTATATTATATTATATTATATTAAAGTAAAATTGTGTTTTTTCCGATACCCATTCATTTTAATACACCTAAATTTTTGTATTTTTTAAAGCTGAAATCAAAAGCATGCTACTTTAATTTAATTCAGTATTCACGTAGCTATTGCTGTAAAACTAATTGCTTCTGTATTTCTGTATCAAACGTTCGTCTCCAAAAACGAATATTTTAGACCTAATTTTTGTATTATATTATGCAGAATGCTCAAGATGTTAGGGGGATTAATTGAACAATTGCATTAGAGATATAAAAATTACGGGCTGAAATTATCTGTAAGTGCGGGGGAGTGAATGTAATTGGAATTACATTGGATTCAAAATTTGGGAGAAGTTAATCAAAAGAAGAAAAAATGCGTCAAGTGTGTGGGGGTGATGATCAAATTTAACGTAAATCGAATAAATTATTTTGCACGCGAAAGTAAAAAAAAAAAAAAAAAAAAAATTGAAAACGTCTAAAATTGAATAAAAAGGTTGATTTTTTTTCGTTGAAAATTTCATAGAGAAAATCCCTCTTTGCGGAGTGTGTGATTTTTCACTAAGCCAATAAGCAGTAATTTAGAATTGTTCTTAACTGTATATCCGTGGTTTCCACATATCCAGCTGATACTACTACGAGCGTGGAATGTTTATACAACTCATTGTTTACAATCGGTCAAGCTACTTATCATTCAAATCGTGTTCTCGGCATCGAATAACACTCAATGATAGCTAACGTTTCGTTATTATCTCCAAGTCGTTTGTCCGTTCTTTCGAAACATTTCCAAGAGAATGAGATAGCGTAAAAAATAATGTTACCTGTCACTTACATTTCATGTTGTTGTTTATTGTAATTAAAATGAGTTTTTATTTTTATTTCGAGTCGATGATGAGTCGGGTTAAAAGAGGTCAAAGGAATAAATGGAGGATTCATTATCTGATTGGATCGGCGAATGGCGCGGACTCAAGTTTTACCTTTGCTCCTTGGCATAGATAGGTGCTTAAGAAAAATTATCTTCTACTAGATGTTTGCAAATTGCAAAACTGCTCAACTTTAGTCCGCTGTCCTTGTCTTATGTTTATTTGATTATTAGGAAATAATTACAGTTTTGTCCTGATTTATTAATGATGAAAATGTTTAAATTGTTTATTAAGCTTTCGAGTTATACGCAAAAGCGAATACAGATAACAAGCAAAAGTAACTTGATCATTTCATCTATGAAAAATTTTCATTATGAAGTTAGATTTTCCATTTCAGATTGATTTTAGAGGCCTGTTGTTACTCATTATTTAGTTAGTTAATTATTTTAGTTTGACATGATTTACGATGTAAAATCTATTTTTATTTATGAAATTTTTATTTCAATGAAAAATCTATTATTTTACATAAGCACTTTGATGACAAGTTTCTTCAAATAATTTTCAAACTTACTTCAGATTTCAAGATATATCATAAAACGTTTAAATATCATTTAAGTTTTGTTTTACAGGAAATGAATCAAGTATTTAAATTACCAACATATTTAATACAAACATGTTTATTGCTTTCCGTTTAAAATGTAAAAATTCCTAGGTTCAAATATTTACGGATCATACATTCATGTATCTAAATTTCTTTAAAGCTTCAGGTGTTAAGATACTGTTTTTTGGAGCATAAAATACTAAATGTGATAATGTCTTTCAAAATAATGATTACGAGTACGAAAAAAAATTGTAACTTTCTCGAATTGATAAAAACATTTTTAGGCTATCTTTGGATTTCTTCGATCAGAAATTTTCTAAATTAAAATGTCATTTTGTCTAAGATATAAGAAATTTTTTTTTATGACTAAACGTTAAAGTGGTTAAAAGTTTCCTTAAATTTCGAATCTATGTCACCTTTTTTCACAGCTTCCCTCTAAAATTGCTAAAGGGTATGAAGAAAAGATCTCCTTTTCCCACATCACATCCGGAGGGATTTTATTCTCTTAAGAATTTAAATGGGAAATGAAATAAAAAAAATACCTCTACTGTTCTACATCGTTGATTTTAAAGGGTCTCTTTGAAACATTAACAATACGATAAACGATTTTTGAGTTCCGTATCGATGCGTTTTGGATATTAATCGAATTTTAAATATTGATAAATGCCTACGAATATGTAAGCTCTTCGGATTTTGAAAGTCATTATTTTGACGATTTAGAGAAATATTTTTGCTGTGAAAACTGTTAGTTTCTTTTATCGGAAAATGTGGGTTGTCACTAACAATGTGTTCCATGGATTTGCCTGAGGATACGGGGCTCACAACCGTTGAAGCAGAAACTGCAGCTTTATTAGGCCTAATAAAGTCCTACTGTGTTTGACATAACGGTTATTATGGAAACTGGTGCATGCATACTAATTGGGTGGAATATTTTTTGGTTTTTTGTAAACACATAATCAAGTTTTTATCTAAGCTCAGTAATGATTTTGAAAAGAAAACAAATAAGAATATCGAATCTGGATGCGGATTACGTTATGAAATTTGATTTCTTTGGAATGAATATTGATAACTCCATATTGTTCAGTAGAGTGCAAAATTGTGAAAAAAATTGTTCTGAAAATTCAAAATTTGATTTCTTTGGAATGAATATTGATAACTCCATATTGTTCAGTAGAGTGCAAAATTGTGAAAAAAATTGTTCTGAAAATTCAAAATTTGGAATCGGTAAAAATTTGTCTTTGCAGTTGAATTGATGTTTTAGCCATCTGAATTTGAATCTCGAAATGGACTTACTTTTGAGTAAAAAATATAACATTTAATTTTCTTTAAGGCATGAATATAAAGCATACTTTAGTTTAAAATGTATTATCGCTTATTTAAAGTTTCTTCACTGATAAAAAAAAGTGTGGAAAATACAACCAGAGTATGGTAAAATTTATCATGTTTTTGGCTATATGGGAACACTAAAGAATTCGGTAATTTTTATAGAAGCGATTTGATTATGAGTTAAGTACAATTAACAAAAAAATATGGTTTTATAATATTTAATAAATGTGGTAAAATTTGGTAATTTTATCATGATACCATAAAGCATGGCATAAATACCATTTATTCGGTTAAATTTACTTTTCAATTTTGTATTGCCTACTTAATGTGTGGTAATAAGAGCTATAATTTTGAAAACTAGAGCTTTCGAAAATGTTACTATTTGAGAGGAAAAAGTATCAAATGAATGGTTTAAATACCATTTATTTTGTTTTTAATAATCAGGATTTTTTTTTTACCAGAAATGTCATTACCATACAATACGGTAATTTTACCAGAATTCTTTTCGTAGTGTTCAAAAGAAATTCATTCCAATCGAAATTTCTGGTCATTTAAGCATTATTTCTCCCTTTCTTTCACTTATCTCATAATCTTTTATTGATTTTTAGAAAGGAATAAGTTTAACAAAAAATCTGCAGTGCTGCATGATTTCTTCCACCAGGCTAAAAAAAAAAACAAATACTTTCATGAAAATTTTGAATGAAATATTGTGATTCTTATTATTTTTGAATAGCTCAGGAAAAAAGACACTTAGTGACGTTTTTGAGAATATAGAAACATTATTATTAAAATATGGCAACACCAGAAAACTGTTCACTTAGTTTCCTTTCCCACTTAAAACGTTGGTTTTAAATCCTACACAAAACATTTTTAAGCTGACCGTATCAGTTTTTTAAACGCAAAAAATTAAGTCTTTTCAGATTGTTATTTGTACCATCTATTTTTTGTTGTTGATAAAAATAATGTTTTTTTTAAATTTTTTTTTTTGTCGTTTTTCTCAATATCTTTTTAAAGAAATCCTCATTCTCCCTTAATAATTGCTGATTGCCCCACGCTTATTTTTGCTTTTAGATGAGAAACAAAATGATGCATCAAAATTAAAAACTATAAAATTAAAATTTTTTTTTGTGCATACACAAATTTACTATCCGATTTTTTCGAGATAAAATTTGACCACCATAATTTTGCAAGGTTAACATAGCAACTTTATCCGTAAACTTGTTTTTCTCTGACTTGTAATTATTTTTTTGTTATTCGGTAAAAAATCGCTAAATAAATTTAGTTAAAGAAAATATTTTGCAATAAGGCAAAAGTTTATTTTTTTAATATTGTTTTAAAATTTTAATTAATTATTTTGTATTAATTATTTTAATTTCATACGTTGATTGAACATAATTTTGCATAATCTTAAAAATAAAAATAGCTTATTTAATGTTTAACAATTCTTAAACAGTAACTAAAAATATCGTCATCATAAAATATGTTGTATAATAAAGCAATATCATAACATTACATCAATACATTTAATACTTTATAATAATTCGAACGCCAAGCCTTTAATTTTGAATAATCATCATAATTGAATAATAATCATAATTATCAATTTTAAAAAAAATAAACAACAGAGAACAATATTAAAAATGGATGATAAATACATACTATTGGCAGATACCGTTAAATAAATAAATTACATAAATAAATTACATAATAAATTACATGGGAGAATGAATTTTTTTTGTATTCTGTTCAGAGATTTTTTTTAAACCGATCTTATTTACTTTATTAGTATTGCTGATTTCAATTTTGCTATCGGTTTCTCTCCAAAAGCTACAGATTTTTTAAATTGACATTTTTAGTCTATTTTTTAAGCGAAATGTGCAATACGAAAGTATCTAATATATAATGTATATAAACTATCTAATATGAAAGTATCGATCTCTGTAATAAAACGCGTTATATGTAACAGACGGTTGCATAAATGTTGCAACAAACCTCTAGGGAAAGTTACGGCACATCATCAGAATTAAAAATGCATAGAAACCCGTGTATGAAATGAAATTCACTTTTCGTAAGAGGAAAAGTGCATAGGAAACGTCATCATACGCTGCCAGTGACGCTTCATTATTATAAGCTTTTTTTTACGTGTGCTTCTGAACAGGTCATAATAGGGATGTAGTCTTGGCCGTTTACGACGACATTGTCGGACATGGGTTCCTATGCATTTGTAATCTTCATGATGTGCCCTAACTCTCCTAGAAGTTTGTGGCAACATTTACGGAACCCTCTTTTAACATTCTAAACTGTTATTTGCCGACAAAAAATAAACTAAAAATGTCTTTTAAGAAACTGTAGCTTTAAGAACATTACTTTAGATTTAATATCTCCGCATTAACTTTAGATTTAATATCTCCGCATCCGAATTAGGTAAGATCAGATATTTGTTAAAGAAATTTGTTCCTAAGAGTCAATTACCAGTAAATATCTTTGTGACTTTTATTAATTATATACTGATGTCAGTGCAAGAAAACTGAATCTTCTTTGTTGAGTAGTGATAATATAAAGTGATTTTTCGTCCTATGAGAATACACGAAACAGTTAGACAATTGTTTTTTGATGGTATATAGAGATACCCAAAATATTCTTAGACAGGATAAAATTCCATAAAGTAGAAGACTTTTAAGAAAAGACTTTCTTATCGGACATTGACAAATAGAATAGAATCATCACACAGTCAAAAAAAGAAAAGAATATAATCTGTTATGTAAAAGGTTTTCCACGTGATAAACATCTGTTCACATAACTGAAAATATTAAAAAAAAGTTTTTTTTGATTTGAAGGGAGATAAAAAGGTTTTGTTCTTACAGCTGCTGCATTGTATGTGTGAAATGTTCATTCATGTTTTGTTTTTTTCATTCAGAAAACATAATGCTGTGAGTCAACTGAAATAACCTTTGATACTTTCGATTTTCGAACAATCTTTTCTTTAAATTTCACAAAGGGATGGTAAAACAAAACCCAGAACAATGGGCGCTGGAAGAGAAAACACGTTTCGAACAAATGGAACTGAGAAAGTTTCAACAAAAGCTTCGAATTATGAAGAATAAAAATAAATAAATTTGCATTCAGTTCAGAATTTATTATATTGAAAAATCGTCTGAAATAGGAATTTTTTTTTTATGCCTTAGTATCTCGTGCAAAAGTGCACTAAGGAAGGACACTGTAAGAAATTCCATATCTAATTACGGTTTAAAGTACTGGCACATCCATAAAATCCATTTTTGCCGTAAGATAATATACCGTAATTTTTACAGTAATAGTTATTTAATTTGAGGGATTTTGCGATTTTACTATAATTACTACTGTAAAAATTACGGTTTAGAAGATTTTTGGTTCGTTACCGTAATATGTTCCGGTAAAAATAGATTCCACAGAAAGAAATACCGCCACTCTGGGTGCCGTTTTTTTTACTGTAATTTGATTTGGAATGTTTTACTGTTTAAGAAGGAAAAAGCTTGCTCTTTTTGAGAAAATCTGCTAAAAATCACAAAATGTATTGAAATTTCAATTTGAAAATTGCAACTTTTTTTCTTTAGCTTTACTCTGTGTGGTATTACTTAAAATATTTTGAAAAAATTCTAAATTTCTAACTATGTCCAACCAGTTTTTAAAAAAAAAATCTGTGGATTTTGAGCCAACAATCCAAATAAAAATGCTTATAAAATTTAAAAATAAGAGTTTAGAAAAAATCCCATCGAGCAGGATAGTAAATAAAAATTTAAAAGCTCAATACTATTCAAAACTCCATTATTCAATTCTATTCAAAACTCCATTATTCAATTCTATTCAAAACTCCATTATTCAATTCTATTCAAAACTCCATTATTCAATTCTATTCAAAACTCCATCATTCAATTCTATTCAAAACTCCATCATTCAATTCTATTCAAAACTCCATTATTCAATTCTATTCAAAACAAGAGTGACAAAAAATAATTTTATTTATTAAATTGCAGTTATTCGTATAAAAAAAAGTAATTCGTATAAAAAATTCGTATAAAAGTGAAAAATAGAAAAAAATTATAATTAATATTTTGCAATTATTTTTATAATGAAATAATTGGAACTTAGAATTAAACTTTACTTTATTACTTTAAAAACTTTTATCACTTTAAAATTGAAGTGCCACAACAATAAATATCTAAGTTTCTTTTTATCAGAAAACTAGATTTCTCTCTCTTTCCATTGATTTCGTAGAAAATTATGAGAAAATGTATTTTTATAATTTTAATCTAGTTGTTTAAAAAAAAGATAAACTAGTTATTGGTTAAGTATTAATTGCGTATTAGATAGTAAAATTAAGACTGTGTCAAAGCTCAAAGTAAATAAAGTCAATAAATCGCATTTTGAAGACACGACCTTTTTTAAAATTTCATTTCTCAGGAACTATTCGACCGATTTCGATCAAATTTTATATTTTGCCATGTAAAATTACATTCTTTAAAATGATGCAAGAAAATTGTATATCTTATTCAAAATGTTTTCGACTATTATTAAATAAAACATTAAATTAAATAAAATAATAAGTTATTTTTTGCATGGAATTATCTTTGGATAAGTTAATTATATAATTATGGGTAAAAAATTTTCAATTCACTGTACTCTTGAGATATGACGAAATACGCAAAAAAGTAACATTAACATTTAGGGATCTAAACTTTAGAACCCCTCTCCTGACCAAACTATAGGACCTGTATTTCCCAGATTGTAGCTACCTCCTATGCTTTAGGGGTCAGAAGTCCAAAATGGTCGGAAAAAAATTCTGTTTAATCAGAGAAAACACGTGTTTGATTTCTTAACTTAAAATATCTTCCATACTAATTACTTAGCATGTTTGAAGTCGCATCCTCGAGCCATTAAAAATTAATCCTAGAATGTTTAGATCCAATTAGAAAAAAAGTTATTCACGGTGGTCAGTTTATTATTATTATTATTTTTGTGCACTGTACCTCACTTTAAAATTAAATTTTATTTGATTAGACAGATCAAATTATTTTCCAATCGTGTAATATATTGGGAAAAATTTAAAGTCTAGAAAAACAGCTGAAATTGGGAAAAAAATAGCAGATAGAAATAGAAAAGTACTATAGAAATTGCTGTATTAATAGAAAATTTTACTTGAAACATTACGTTTGTTCTCACTTAAATATTTCGTTTTTTTTTTTAATAAAATGAGGCATGTCCAGATAAATTTTTAAAAAAAATCGAAGTTGTAGTTAGTTAAAAGAAACTCGAAAGATAAAAATTAAAAAAAAAAAAAATTAAAATAGGAATTAAATATTAAACATTAGAAAACGATTTTAAAACTACACCATATATAGAATTCGCGATCGCAACACTCGATACGCCATCTAGCGGGAGACTGTAAATATCGTGCATTAGTTCCCACATAACCATTGGCAATGACGGACGCCATTTTCTTAGCATAAAAAAAAAAGCAAAATTTCCCTAAAGAAAAGGTAAAACTTCTTGAAAAAACTAATCAGAACATGCCAAACATTGAAGCAGAACACGCCAAGCATTTGAAGAACAACTTCTCAATATTTTTTACCTTTCTATTACCAACAACATAACATGATTTCATGATCACTTGCTGTTACAGATGTGTGTATTGCGGTAAAATAATTTTTCTGTCTTCAATTCATTACAAATTAAAATGAAATCAACATTGCTTTCGTCATTCCAATGAATAAATGTGTTCCAATGAATTCCATACAGAACTGTAATAGTTATAGAATATTCTTCTTCTTCACAGAATAGTATATATTTCTGTATCTACATAATTCAGAAAACAACAATAAAGAATAATCCGAATTACTTGAAAAAGTAACTTTTGTGCTGATTATAAATAAATTTTTTATCGTTTTCTTGGTAAGTGTTTTTTAGTTTTGAAAGAATTTCAACTAGATTTCAGCTATTCTGTTTTTAAGCTACATATTAAAATTCATATCGAGATCTTACAATTATAAAATTTTGATGTGTGGTATGTTACCTAAAAGTAATGAAGGGATAAACTATGTATATATTATTTGAGAATAAAGTTTTCTAACAAAGAACATATCATTTTGGAATTCTCCGGACTTATAAATCAGGTAAGTGTTATGATTTTTGTAATAAAAAATTTGCTTGTAAATCTTTTTTTTTCTTACTTGATGATCGTTCTCTACAAAATGGTTTTTTTACGTCTGATTAAATACTATAAGAATTAAAAAAAAGAAACAAAACGAAAGTTTTTATTGAAAAATGAGGAATTTTTAAAATCGTTTTTATCCTAAGAATTCTTTATTTTACGTTTTTTAGTTTATCATTTTATATAAAATTGTTGTCAAAATACTTTTTTTGAAAAATTAAATGGTATTAAATTATGTGTTTATGTATACTTCTTGCATATTCTAATATTTGAAGTAATATGATTCAGAAAAGTATGGAAGAAAAATTCGGTACTTACGTATTAACCACAGCTACAGATTTGGCAGATTTTTAAGTGCCGCCAATCTACACTTAAAATTTTTGGAAAAAATCTTAAAATGAAGCACTTTGTTTAAAATCAAAGTAGTCAATCGGATTTCGGTGGAAAATGGGCCGATATAGAGTTTAGCATAGATTCAAAACTAACTTTTCTCTCACCTGATTCTATAGCCATTATGAACTCTAATAAATAAGATTCAAAATGAAATAACATTTCCAAAACGGACTTTTACTAAGATAAAGTTTCATGTTATGGGTATTGGTACATTTTCGTTATATTTCACTCCATAAAATATTTCGCTCTTAAAAAAATAAAATTGCATCTTGTTTTGTTTTTTGCAAGTCCCAAAGACGCATTTTCGTAACACTAAAAATGGCGACAAAAAAAGAATAGTTCTTTTTTTGTTTCGTAAGCATTCTTTATTTTACGTTAAAATTTAAATGGGCCTTTCATGTTATACCATTAAATTTAGTAAAACTATTTCTCAGGCATTAGGTTTGAACTCTTATAAGAATAAAACTATTTTTTTCTCTTTATTTACAAATATTTTTCCGATGTGTTCTGAATGTTCCTTCTCTAAAAAAAAAGGAGATACCATTTTGTTTTCGTTTGCATAAGAAAGAAAACAAGCATTTTTCTTTTTTAACTTTAATCAGCCACAATAAAGATGGAACGTTACAATGCTACATGCTGCATTAAAGACGTCTCCAGTGTAACTGAATGACTGTTCATGTGGAAATCGCCGGGATTCGGCACATACAACAACGCCCCCTATAGTTCGTTGCGATCGCGAATCGTTTTCACAAAACGTTGTTTCTTTCTTTCTTTATAATACTTATTTTCAGTAAATAATTAAATTTCACTCTTTTTAGAAAGCTTTTTGTTTGAAGAATCATTCTACAGCTGTAGATTTTAACTTGGTAAAAATTGCAAAAATCTTATTTTTATAGTTCTCCTTATGCTTCTCAATAGGAGACTAGTGTATTATTTTTAATAGAATGCAGACAGAATAAATAAAGCTACAGAGATTTTCTCTCCCAAATATTTGTATTTTTCTTCCAGCACTAAATTCTTTGATTTAGTCATGAACATCGAAGTCTTGTGTAAAAGATGATCGCTCTGATTCTTCTTTTTGATGTATCAATTAAATTTACATTAAATTGTTTGACGTAAAAAAACTATCAAATGAAGTTCTTTGACCTAGACATTGTCTTTTTTTTTTCTAAATTAATATACGAAGTTAGAAAACGATTTTAAAACTGTGTCATTTATAGAATCGTTTTCTCAAAACAATATTTTCGTTTTCAACTTTTAGAAAATCATTATAAAATATCTTAAATCTTAATAAAATTAAATCTTATTAAAACACTTTTTGTGTAAGAAATCATTCTATAATTGTCGTTTTTATCTAGGTGGAAAATTTAGAAGACAATTTTTACAGTCCTTACTTTACATTAACAATAGGAGGCTAGTGTATTATTTTAGTAGAATGCGAATGCAACCAATTAAGCAACAGAGATTTTCATTTCGAAAAATTTTTGATTTTGCTCAATGCTAAATCCTTTGATTCAATCATGAACATCGGAGTTTCATTTTGAGGATGATCGCTCTGATTCTTCGTGATATACCATTTAAATTTTCATCAAATTGTTTGTCGTAAAAAAACTATATAATGAAATATTTTGACCTAGACTAAGTATTTTTCTGTGATTAGTTGCAATGACTATGCATAATTAACATTATGATTAGTTTTTTATATGGCAACTAATTAGTTTTATGCGTCAAACATATATTTAGAAAATCAATCTCATGTAATATTTGCTAGTTCAATATTTGAATTTTCTGTTTAAATTAATTATTGAAGAATGTTCATAAAAATATTTTCAGTTCGTTCTAATTAAGGATGTAACGAATATTCGGCTGAATGTTCGGCCAAATATTAGTCAAAGTATTTTTCTATCAATATTACGAAGTATTAGTATTTGTTATATCCCGATGTTTCTGATGTTGTAAAAACTTTATTGTTAAATTAATGTTTAAGTTAGCTTTTATTATTGCACCAGATCCACGTTAATCTTTTACTGTTTTGGAAGAAGTTATTGAACTCGATCATAAGAAAAAAATGTTATAATTTTCTTTTTCATAGGATAACGTGATTACATACAATCCCGATTTCATATTCAGAAACGCTTTTTAAAATGATTATTTATAAAATGAATTCTATAAAAAAGTGTTCCTAATTTCCAATTTTGATATAATATTTTTTCTAGCAAAATAAAGTTAATAACTCTTTTTTAATATAAATAGTCTACATAATATAATTGTCAACATTAATACTGTGAAAATTTTAAAATAATTTTAATAATTTTCTTTTATAAAAATATTAATATAAAGTTGTTTTATTCTTTAAAACTCACATATAACAAGCATAAAATTAAATAGAAAATAAATTAATAGTTAAGTATATTATGACATCTTGCGTTTGAAATGAAGTAGAAAACAATAGTAACGGATATAGTATATTATGATACTTTAGTACTAATTCTTTAGATACTTTGGTATAGTATGAATTTAAAATAACTATACGAATACTTACTAGTCATAATTTATAATAGTAAAATACTTGATCAATACAAAATCTCCTTTACAATAACTTCGTACATTAGAAGGCGAACGATAAACATAAAAGTTTATTCAACCTTTTGATCCAGTTAAATAGTAATACTTAATATTTATATTCTTCGTGTGCTACCAAACTAAGGACAGGAATGGAAGCAAAGAGATCGTTTCGAATATTAATGTGGCTAAACTGTTTGGTTTTATCTGCGATTCTATATTTAAAAACAGCGTGCTTTCTAAAAATGGAATTAAATTTTTTATCACAACAGCGAAGTTCGTGTATCCTTATGATAAAACAATATTTGGGTTAAAAGAAATTAGTAGTTAGGTTGCTTATAAAAAGAATTTATAGTTCTGTAAAGATTATCGGTATATTTTTAAGCAGTTTATAAAAGTAGACTAGTTACAACAGGCTATTCTATTTTAAAACAAGGAATTTTTATGATGATTTTTCATCTTATCCGTTTAAATTATCGCAGCTGTTTCCAATTCTAGAGTTCAAAATTTACGCAAGTTCAGCGAAAGTTTAGAAAAGATATTTTTCTTTAATAATTGTAAAAATAAGTCCTTTTTTATTGCATGATTTAACATACTGACTTATATGAAATAAAACTTATAGGAAATAAAAATGAAATAGTTAATAACAGTTCTATTGTTAAGAAAACTCTAATTGCGTGGTTATTCAATAAACTTAAATACTAATAGCCGAAAATGTTGTTTACAACTTGTCTTAGCAGTTATTAATTTCCCCATATCTAATTTTTAAACATTTTTACTTCATATCAGGAGCATAGCTTTGGGGGAGGGTCTGGAGGACAAAATGCCCTACGAAATTATACATTACTTGATTAATGAGTTATTGTACAGTAAGTAGGGTGTAAATATATAAAAGTTTGTTAAAAAGTGTTCCTTTTGTTTTTTAAATAAAAAGATGCTTTTGAAAATAAAATAAAATGGAGTAGTAAACAATAGTAACGGATACATTATATTATGACACTTTAGCATGTATCAAAAGTCGTTTATAAAAATAAAAATAACTATACGAATGCATACTAGTCATAATTTATAATAATAAAATACTTGATCAATACAAATTCCCTTTTACAATAACTTCGTACATTAGAAGGCGAACGATAAATATTGACATAAAATTGAAAAAAACATAACATAAAATTGAAAAAAAAAATTTATTTACTAGTTTTAAGTATTTTTTTTTACTTTTTGGTATAATTTCAAAACTTCAACTTTTTTCATATGTCGTATTGCATTAGATAAATTAAAATTAGATGTTTAATTTAGATGATAATGATTTTAAAGGAATTAAACTGTCCCTAATGTTAATGTAACGTAATGCAAATGTAACTTCCTAATGTAACTTAAAAAAACTAGTCTTTCGATAGGGACTTAGTTACGTAACGGTTATTTGACGAAATAAAGTTTGATGCTAAAATTATAAGTTTAGTCATGTTATGTTAACAAAAAATTATAGGAAACACCCTAAATAACTTTTGATCTAATGATCGGATTTTAACGGATTTTCTTTTATCAAATAAAATAATAAAAAGATTTTTAAAAAAATGATAATAATTAGTAAAAATAGTTTTTTTGCTGGAATATCTTTGTGTAAATGAATTTTATAACTGTATGATATAGAGAAATATGCAAATGCTAGATATAGCGAAGCACGTAGAAAGGAAATTTAAAATTAAGTGGTGCAAAGTTTGGACCGCTCACCTCACCAAATTATTGAGACCATTTTTCTCAGATTGTGTTTACCTACCATTTACAATGAGGGTGATGAATCTAAATCCACTGGAGAAAAAAAATTTCACACTTACTCATAGAAAGCTAGTTTTTGTGTCTGATTTCTTAACTTAAAATATCGCTTGTATAAATTAATTAGCGTATTAAGAGGTTACCCCTATTAAATTTATGTTTGCGTTCCAGTACTTAAAAGTCAGATCGTTAGATCAAAAGTTGCCCCGAATGTTTTTTTTTTTTTTTTTTTTTTTTTTTTTTTTTTTTTTTTACCGTGCACTGTATGTAAGATAACTGTTAGTTTTGTCTCGTGTACCATAAATTTGATTCCTCATAATTTCAGAAAATAATATTCCATAAGCATTGAACCAGCACCTTAGATGACTTTTAGTTTTGTGTGCCAATGTTCTGATTTTTTATTATTTTATATAAATCATATTCCGTAAAAAATAAATTTCCATTTAAGATAACAATTTTGTTCGAGGTTCAATTCCTTATTATTGTTTTATATAAACCATATTCCTTAAGCATTTGACTTGTACTTAGGGTAACTATCAGTTTCGTTTTTCGTGTGTGCGTGCGTGTGTGCTTAAGATTTCATCCTTTTTTTATTATTCATATAAATCATTCCATAAACATTGAACTTGCACCTAAGATAACTAACTATACGTACGAATTTTGTTTCTTGTCTGTGCCTAGGGTTTGGTCATTTTTAAATATTTCATATAAATCATGTTCTATTAACGTTGAACTAGCACCCAAGATAGCTAAAGATTTTGTTTCATGTCTGTGTCTAGTGATTGATCATTTTTAAATATTTCATATAAATCATGTTCTATTAACGTTGAACTAGCACCCAAGATAGCTACAGATTTTGTTTCTGGTGTGTCTAGTGATTGATCATTTTTAAATATTTCATATAAATCATGTTCTATTAACGTTGAACTAGCACCCGAGATAGCTAAAGATTTTGTTTCATGTCTGTGTCTAGTGATTGATCATTTTTAAATATTTCATATAAATCATGTTCTATTAACGTTGAACTAGCACCCAAGATAGCTACAGATTTTGTTTCTGGTGTGTCTAGTGATTGATCATTTTTAAATATTTCATATAAATCATGTTCTATTAACGTTGAACTAGCACCCGAGATAGCTACAGATTTTGTTTCTGGTGTGTCTAGTGATTGATCGTTTTTAAATATTTCATATAAATCATGCTCTATTAACGTTGAAATAGCACTCAAGATAGCTACAGATTTTGTTTCTGGTGTGTCTAGTGATTGATCGTTTTTAAATATTTCATATAAATCATGCTCTATTAACGTTGAAATAGCACTCAAGATAGCTACAGATTTTGTTTCTTGTCTGTGTCTAGTGATTGATCATTTTTAAATATTTCATATAAATCATGAACTATTAACGTTGAACTAGCACCCAAGATAGCTACAGATTTTGTTTCTTGTGTGTCTAGTGATTGATAATTTTTAAATATTTCATATAAATCATGTTCTATTAACGTTGAACTAGCACCCAAGATAGCTACAGATTTTGTTTCTGGTGTGTCTAGTGATTGATCATTTTTAAATATTTCATATAAATCATGTTCTATTAACGTTGAACTAGCACCCAAGATAGCTACAGATTTTGTTTCTTGTGTGTCTAGTGATTGATAATTTTTAAATATTTCATATAAATCATGTTCTATTAACGTTGAACTAGCACCCAAGATAGCTACAGATTTTGTTTCTGGTGTGTCTAGTGATTGATAATTTTTAAATATTTCATATAAATCATGTTCTATTAACGTTGAACTAGCACCCAAGATAGCTACAGATTTTGTTTCTTGTGTGTCTAGTGATTGATAATTTTTAAATATTTCATATAAATCATGTTCTATTAACGTTGAACTAGCACCCAAGATAGCTACAGATTTTGTTTCTTGTGTGTCTAGTGATTGATAATTTTTAAATATTTCATATAAATCATGTTCTATTAACGTTGAACTAGCACCCAAGATAGCTACAGATTTTGTTTCTTGTGTGTCTAGTGATTGATAATTTTTAAATATTTCATATAAATCATGTTCTATTAACGTTGAACTAGCACCCAAGATAGCTACAGATTTTGTTTCTGGTGTGTCTAGTGATTGATCATTTTTAAATATTTCATATAAATCATGTTCTATTAACGTTGAACTAGCACCCGAGATAGCTACAGATTTTGTTTCTGGTGTGTCTAGTGATTGATCGTTTTTAAATATTTCATATAAATCATGCTCTATTAACGTTGAAATAGCACTCAAGATAGCTACAGATTTTGTTTCTTGTCTGTGTCTAGTGATTGATCATTTTTAAATATTTCATATAAATCATGAACTATTAACGTTGAACTAGCACCCAAGATAGCTACAGATTTTGTTTCTTGTGTGTCTAGTGATTGATAATTTTTAAATATTTCATATAAATCATGTTCTATTAACGTTGAACTAGCACCCAAGATAGCTACAGATTTTGTTTCTGGTGTGTCTAGTGATTGATCATTTTTAAATATTTCATATAAATCATGTTCTATTAACGTTGAACTAGCACCCAAGATAGCTACAGATTTTGTTTCTTGTGTGTCTAGTGATTGATAATTTTTAAATATTTCATATAAATCATGTTCTATTAACGTTGAACTAGCACCCAAGATAGCTACAGATTTTGTTTCTGGTGTGTCTAGTGATTGATAATTTTTAAATATTTCATATAAATCATGTTCTATTAACGTTGAACTAGCACCCAAGATAGCTACAGATTTTGTTTCTTGTGTGTCTAGTGATTGATAATTTTTAAATATTTCATATAAATCATGTTCTATTAACGTTGAACTAGCACCCAAGATAGCTACAGATTTTGTTTCTTGTGTGTCTAGTGATTGATAATTTTTAAATATTTCATATAAATCATGTTCTATTAACGTTGAACTAGCACCCAAGATAGCTACAGATTTTGTTTCTTGTGTGTCTAGTGATTGATAATTTTTAAATATTTCATATAAATCATGTTCTATTAACGTTGAACTAGCACCCAAGATAGCTACAGATTTTGTTTCTGGTGTGTCTAGTGATTGATCATTTTTAAATATTTCATATAAATCATGTTCTATTAACGTTGAACTAGCACCCGAGATAGCTACAGATTTTGTTTCTGGTGTGTCTAGTGATTGATCGTTTTTAAATATTTCATATAAATCATGCTCTATTAACGTTGAAATAGCACTCAAGATAGCTACAGATTTTGTTTCTGGTGTGTCTAGTGATTGATCGTTTTTAAATATTTCATATAAATCATGCTCTATTAACGTTGAAATAGCACTCAAGATAGCTACAGATTTTGTTTCTTGTCTGTGTCTAGTGATTGATCATTTTTAAATATTTCATATAAATCATGAACTATTAACGTTGAACTAGCACCCAAGATAGCTACAGATTTTGTTTCTTGTGTGTCTAGTGATTGATAATTTTTAAATATTTCATATAAATCATGTTCTATTAACGTTGAACTAGCACCCAAGATAGCTACAGATTTTGTTTCTGGTGTGTCTAGTGATTGATCATATTTAAATATTTCATATAAATCATGTTCTATTAACGTTGAACTAGCACCCAAGATAGCTACAGATTTTGTTTCTGGTGTGTCTAGTGATTGATCATTTTTAAATATTTCATATAAATCATGTTCTATTAGCGTTGAACTCGCTCCCAAGATAGCTACCTATTTTGTTTCTTGTGTGTCTAGTGTTTGAACATTTTTACATATATTTTATATAAATCATATTATATTAGCATTCAACTGCTACCCAAGATAGCTACCAATCTTGTTTCTTGTATTTCTAAGGTTTGATCCTTTGATATTATTTCATATAAGTCATAGGACTCGCACCAAAGACAAATGGAGATCAAGAACGATTTACATCCATTTCCCACAAAAACGGCGATTAAATTGTCATCTGTTGCATTTTGTATATTACCAAGTTTTGACAAATCAATAACGCCTAAAATTTGTTTATTTTTAATATCATCTTTCATGGACTTATACTATTCTACCCTTTTGACTTTCTAATATTAGTGCCTAGTTAGAAGTTGGTATTTGCTTATTATGAACATAACTAGGCTTAGCAAGCACGATGAGTCAAATAATTTTCAAAGTCCTACTTTGTTAGTGTCAGAGTGCGTTTTATACGTACATTTCATTACATCGGGTTATAATATACTCGCCTGTTGGCACACTGAAATGCGTGTTAACGCAGGAAGTGGAAGAGGGGCGACAGGGTGGTGTCTCGCGTGCACATATATGCCTCACGCACTTTAGAAAAGTTCCAGACAAGGCTTACAGATGGTTTTTTTTCATTGCCGTAAAAGCATGTAGAAAATGGTCCCTGCGATTAGGTTGTCTGTTTCTATCCTAATCTTTCATGCATTACGGTCGAAATTGCTTAAATGACCTCTGATGAATGGAGAAAAGTACTTTGAACCCAAATTTTAGGGCTAAATGGCGCATACGAATAGAAGGAGGCGAAGTATCTATAGTACTTTGAAAACTAATCTCAACTATTACGAAAATCAATACTTTTTCTCTGTAGTACTCGAAAAACACGATGTTCTCTGAAGCGAATATTTCTCGGTAGAAAAACGAACGGAGACGGTGAAAGTTTTTGTGTGGGTATTTTTAACATTTAGGAGAATTTTGTTTTAAAAGTTTGAATGAATTTTTTAAAAATTTTGTTTTCTGTTTTTATTAATTATTATTTTTTTTCTTTCATATGTTCACAAAGAAGGGTGTTTAAGGATGTTTTTATTAGTTTTATTTAAATAACAAATTAAAACTATTTAATTATAATTAAAGAAACTAATTCAATGCTGAATTATAAGTTCATATAAGTAAATGAAGCATTGTTAACTTTGAAAGTTAAAATAATTAATGTCTTAATATTTATTCAGATAGTATTATTGCAAACATAGAAGTAAAATAAATTATGAATAAAATAGTAATACCTTAATAAAATGATTTGTTAACCTTTTTTTTTGCAATTTTTTCTGAATAAATAAACGTTCCTTCGAAAACAAAATCAGAAATATTTCGAAAATAAATTCAACAATTTTAGTGACGTACTGATGCAATTCGAACGGATAAAATGAAATTTTTGAGCGACATATATAATTAGGCGCACTACCCACTGTTCGAATTTCAGGACGCTAGCCCAATCGGTTCTGGAGTTACAATAAGAGAACCATATAGAAACACAGACTCTTCCTTTTATTGTTATTATCATTACAGATTGTTAATAGCTTCTGTCGGGGAAAAGGAAACATTGCACTCAACGCATCTGCCTCCCTAATGTAAAAAAGTGGAAAATTTCTATTTTCGTATTTTCCGTAAGAAGTTAAGAAGTATGAAAAAACTCTGATAATTTTAAAGTTTTTATTATACAAAAAGTAAGAGTCGAAAGGACTTAGAGACTCATATAATTAAAAATAACATTTATTTGTGACAAAAATACTAGAGTTTTGTTTCAGCAAACTATTCTTCAAACGACGAGGTTTAGATACCGTTTTCCAATTTTCAATTTCGAACTTTTGTCAAGGAATATTCTTCAAAACTGTTACTCCAAAGCGTTCTTATACATCTCCGTGTATAAAAAAAAAATAAGGCAAATTAGATAAAAAATGTGTTAGCAAAAAAGAAAAATATATATATATATACCAAACGATTCTAAATGACAGAATTTCAAAAACGTTTTCTAATTTTCAGTTTCAAACTCTTGCTTTTTAATTACATATATGTAAAATTTTTTTAATTTTATTTGTTTATTTTATTGTGATAGACCTGAACTTTTAGTTTATTTTGTAAACTAGCAACATGCAAATATTTGTCACTTTAGTGCATTCAATCGTTTCGTGTTCCACTTTATGTAACGCGCGGCGCACTAATCACCTGCAGAACAATCAACATGCGTCGCATAGTCCTCATCTGCTACACAAACAGCATCTGTCACTTTGTGTACGAATCATATCATTTTGTTTTATTTTATGCCAGTTTAAAACTTATGTTATTATTTCGGATTAGAAGGCGTGAAACGGAACTGAAGTCAAAAGTGTGTTTCCGCTTCATATGTACGATTTAGAGCCGTAACGCTACAGTCGTTCATTATGAGACGGTTTTCACATCATTAAGATGTTGCTCTATCATGAACTTCTTTTTCGTGTTTTTATCCGTGTCTTTTTTTTTTCTTGGAAAGAATGGGGTGTTAGATGATATTTAGAATGTAAAGTATATTAGGGAATTCCTACGTAAGAAACTTGATGAATGTCATTTTCGAAAAAAAAAAAAAAAAATAGCGTGAAAATTTCTCTGTTGAAAATTTATGTAAAAGGGGACGTAGGATGACACTTAAAGTAAAAAGAGTATGGAGTTATTTCCATGCAGAAGGAAATATATATCTTATTCTGAACTTAAAGAACATCAGATATTTCTACGCGTGGAGGCATAGCATGCCATTTAGAATGTAAACAATCTGAGAAAACTTTTCTTCGTAGTTAAGTTTTTGTAGAAGAGTGGTTAGTCTGACTTATAGAATAAAAAGAACATTAAGCTATTTTTATGTAGAAGGACTCAGAATGGCTTCCCGAACGTATATCGAAAGTATATCAGAATATTTCTAAGCGTTTATTGTATAGAATAGGGTATAGCAAGGCAAGTTAATAGTTAGAGGAAGTTTCTCCATGGAAAATTAATGTAGAAGATGGAGTAAGATGACATCTAGAATATAAGGCTGTTTCTACGTGGAAGGGCAAAGAATGGTATTTCGAATGTAAAGAATATCAGAATATTTCTGAGCGTTTGGTGTAGAATAGGACATAGCGTACCGTTTACGATGTAAATAATAATTGTTCAGAAATTAAAGTTGTTCTTAAGATTAAGTGAAAATATTTTACTACATAAATTACTTAATTGATAGATAACAACACTTTTTATAAGAATGAATCTATTTTTATAGCTGACAAAAAGTATACCCAATTTAAGGATTGGGGAACTTTTTCTTGCAATGAAGCTATAAAATTTTTTTTAAATTTATTCTCAGAAAACTAAAACCAAACTTGTTTACAAGTATCTAATATTAACCGAAGATTAATTATTAAATATTAGTTTTTTCAGTCTTTCTTTTATCAATTTTTGTGACATAATATAACATAATATATTTTATATATATAATATATTTTGTGACATTTTTGTTCCTTTATCAATTTTTGTGACATAATATAATACCAATAGATATATCGTAAACTAATTAAAATATCTGGCTCTTTGTAAATAACGCCACCATTTTGCAATATGCCTGGCTAAATGGAACAGTCTCTAGTATTTTTTATTCGGCCTAAAAGTTTTCTGACTTATTAAGATTTGTCTATATGCTTTTGAGTTATTTAAGAAATTTACGAAGAATTACTAAATCAGATTGGATTTACTAAGACTTATTACAATAAGCATTTTATAAGGTTATTTACTATAAGTCTTCATACTCCGAGCTTATTGTAAATTGCTTGAAATGAATCAGATAAATTGAGACCAATGAATGATACATTTTCTAGTCAGTTTAAAGGTACGTGAGTTCATTGCAAAAGGCTTAAAAAGTGTCTGATTAGAAGATACTGGTGACTTTCTTTTTTAATTAGCTTGACGCATCGCAAAATAAGGGGACTATTTGCTTAAAGCCGGATTATTAAACTAGAATACGAAGTGTACATAAATGTATAAAGGAGTAATGGAAATATAATGAAGAGGAACATGAATTTTCTCAAAACAAACTCTGATCGCAACTGTACCAGACACAGTTAGGACAAACTCTACAACCTTTAAAAAATCACGAATTAAAAGACTTAATCGATTTATCGGGCATTAAAGGGTTCAGTGACTTCCTTGTGTAAACGCTATCTACATCAGTTAAACTATTGTTTTTTTTTATGTTTCTTCAAACAGTTATAACTTTCAGTTATCTTGTACCCCCTTTGGGCAAAATCAAATATAACTCATGTCGTCTTTTTCCGGAAATACTCGCTTTGAAACTAAGAGGAATTTCACGTCTTGGAAGAACGACCTTGTGAAAAGAAATAAACAAAGGAACGATACGGGGTCATTCTTTTACCATTGCTTGATGATGGAATGCGATGGAAAAATGGGTCTTTCTAAATCTGTTTGATCTCTAGGCATTCCTAGAATACTTAATTTTTTTTTTTATTTCGCAAGTATTTTCAAAAATTAATAAAAATCTTAATTTATACAAAAATATGGATATTTCAGGAATTAAAAATAGCAATTTAAAAAATATATTGAAAAAAAAAATATTATAAACTTCCGATTTTTCTAAGGTTTGGGTATTTTCGGTAATGAGTTTATTCGTTTCAGGTTCAAAAAAATAAAAGTTTTGATAGAGGAAGGGTACAAATAATTTTACAAAATTGAAATTTTTGCAAAATTTAAAGCTAATTAAGTGTATAAAGGAATACCATACATTTTTTTTGTGATCATCTTTAACTATTAAAAAAAAAAAAAAAAAAATGCTGACTGAAAGTTTTTGTTTCATTCGAAAAGTAGACAAATTCGTAACGTTTTAGTTACGCAATGCAAATTATCAAAGATTTATTGAAAGTTAAAATTTTGTAAGGAGTGAAAATTTTATGATTCATAAAAAACTCAAAACTTTTATAAGTGTATTAAATAAATAATCCCAAGAAACTGAAGCTGTAAGATATTACTTGATTAAAATCTTTATTCACTTCAAAAAATATACAAATCGGAAATGGAAGTCGGCATATTTCGAGCCCCAAAAATCAGGCACCCATTTTCAAGACTTGCCAGAAATTAATGAGAAGGAACAAAAGTAGTTTGAAATAAAAACGTAAAGTTGTGCCCACTGAAAATGGAAAAGTAAAGGGAGGAAACTAAACTAGAAAAAACCACAGTAACTGAGGAAAAACAAAAGGAAATACAGAATAAGAAAAACTCCAGTGATCGAGAGGGGCAAATCAGAGTAAAATGCATTTCCATGCGTTATGAAGCGATTGTGAGGAACTTATGTCGTTAACAAGGGAATCAACATTTATATTATGGATAAAACAAGATTCCATAGCATCAAATTGAGCTGATGTAACTGGAATGTAAATAATTTTGGCATTGTAGAAATTGAATTCACGCCCAAGATTCTAACACTGTGCAGCCCTCGATGATTAATCGTATTCTTGATAACGGGCATATTTATCGTGTTCCTTAAGTCTAAATTTTAAAACGCGTCTATCCGCGTTTGTCCGATGTATTCAAGGGAAGGGTAAAAGTTCTTTTGCGAAAGAACTTTTACACTTGTAATTAATTAATTGCTTTTTGAATACAGTTAACTTCTCCTTAAATTATTAAATAAAATAATTTTATTCCAGACACTGCATAAATAAATAAAAAAATAAATATCTATTTTCGAATTAGACTTGTTGATAAATTGGCAGAAACTGATTAAAGTGCCCAGTATGCATCTTAAATATGGGATTCGTATTGCAGTTTACAAAATTGAAAAGAAAGAATTGCTTATTTATAATTAATGTTAAATAAAGTTCAAAAAAAAAAAATCATCTTAGCTTATGTTGCATTTTCAGAAGTGCAATAAAAAGGAATTAGTGGACAATCCGTTAATAATTAACAAACGTAACTTCTTATAATTTTGTTAATGATTTCGCTGTTTTGGGGTTTTTGTAATAAATGCTTCTACAACAATAATGCACCCCATTTTATTTACAATATTTAAAAAAATCTAGAACTTTTAACATGTTGAATACCATGGGGTCACCGGTGACCGGCACTGAGTTTGTTCGTAGCGCCACGGAGGTCACCGGTGAAGCCAAGATTATTAGAAGCAAATTTTCAAGTAAATTTTTAATGCTTTTAATTTTTTCATATTATTATCTTTACTAAAATGGTTTGAAGAAATTAATGCAATACATACTGAGAAAACCATTTTGGCCAGACGGGCAAGCCATGTAAAATTAGCGTGGCATTCAACGTGTTAATAAAACTCTTTGATTTTTTTCTTTATTTCCGATATAAAGTCTAAAAATATAAAAAAGATAATTGGTTTGCAAAAGCATGAATAAAAGTAAAAATATTAAAAAAATAACGGGTTAGCAAAATCATGAATAAAATAAACTAAACACATAAAGAGATAAACAATAAAATATAAGCAGACGATAAAATTAGAAGTCAATTTTTAGAACAACAGAGTTGTTGGTTTTTTTGGATTTTGTAAGTTTATTCTAACCCGTTACGGGATTTTCTATATTTTATTGAAAGATTATTATTAACCCGTTACGGGTAGTTTAATGTCGTTACTGTATTTGTTCTGGTGTGAAATAAATGCTTTTTTAATAAAACTACGAACTGTTCTTAATATAGCTTGATACGTTACACCGAAGTACATTATTATTATATAAACGTAAATTATTCAACGCAAAAGTTACAAAAATAATTGAGTTTTTCAATAAATCTTTCTTTCAAAGAAATTATAAAATCCAGATCCATTTTTCTAGTTATTATATTCTTTCAGTTATGCACCGGTTCAGCCACTTTTTTATTAAAAATGGAAATGAATTATCCTTTGAATTATCCATTCAGTTTTATGTACTCTAATTGAAATGCTATCCAGTTGCTCAATCCATATTAAATCAACAAATATTTCTGTATTTCACGCTAGCTTCAATTGAATTGTTCATTTTTTGTTCTTAAACCTAGTAAATCATGAGACGGAAATTTACGTCAAAATGGGTAAAGCATCGTTTTCTTTCATAGATTCCTTTGAATGGTTCAGAAAATGGGTAAAACCTTCAAAAGAATCCCGACCACTCCCGCACTTAAGTGTGTAGGTGTGGCAAAATAACAATGCTAAAAATCACGATTTCCTTGCTTGAGATATAATTTTGAGTTTTCGGATGAATACTTAAAGAAAAATTTATGATCTGATCCATTTTCTTCCATAACTTGTAAAACAAATCATTTCTTGACAAAATTACATCTACTTGTAAAATTTTCGATCCACAATACCGCAATAACTTGCAAATTCGCTTAACTTTAACGGGGTTGATTAGTTGAAACATACTATCGTGCAAAATAAGTTCTTATGGTTCAACAATAACTTTTATAAGCACTGATTTTCGATGTAAAGTCGATGTTGGCAATAACATGAAAATTCACACAACGTGGTTGCTTAGTTGAACCAATACTACCATGCAAATTTTGTTATAAGTTTTTATGGTTCAACAATAACTTTGCTATGTACTGTTTATTTTCGATGTAAAGCCGATGTTGGCAATAGCGTACAAATTTGCTTAACTTTAACGTGGTTGCTTAGCTGAACCATAATAATAAATTTTGTTATAAGTTTTTATGGTTCAACAATAACTTTTCCAATAACTTTTCTATGTACAGTCAGCAAAAAAAAAAAGATATCACCCTGAATAATTTTCGTTCTAATGATCGGATTTTCACGAACTAAGTGTCAATCTTAATGGTTCCTGGGGGTGACCTCAAATATGCTAATTAGTTAGTGCTAACTATTAATTAAGTTACGAAATCAGACACAAAAACGTACTTTCTCTGAATAAACATACATTTTTTTTACATATTTGGATTCCTTATCTTTTAAATATAGGGGGTAGCCGCAATCTGGGAAATGTGGTCCCCATAGTTTGGTCAGGAGAGCGATTCAAAGTTTGAACCCCTTAATGTTAATTTCACTTTTTGCGTTTTCCGTCATATTTTAAAAACTAATGAAGCAATTCAAAAAAATATTGCACCAACTCATAAAACGCATTTACCCAAAGATAATTTCATGAAAAAAATAATTTTTAATAATTATTAATTATTTTTTATTATTTAATTAAAGAGAGGATGAAAATATTTTGAATTATAAGGTATGGATTTTTTTATACCATATTAATCTACATGCTTTTCAATTGAAAAATCTAAAGTTTCAACTGTTTTTATTTATTAGAAGATGAGAAAAATTAAAATTAATTATTTTAAAAAAAATAATTTGGCGACAATGAAAAAATGATTAAATGGGGCGATTAATATTAAAATGTGATAAACTTACGAAGAACTTGATTTAGCGCGCGTGGCGTAAAATTTCATTCATATTTTTTTCGCTAATAATCGTTTGCTAATCTTTTTATTTTTATTTTTTTAAAACTATAAAATACAATGTTTCTTTTTTAGATTAGATTAGATAAATAGATTTTCTTCCTCTAAAAATCTATTTGAAATTAAGTAAAGAAATTTGAATAAAACATTTTATTGAATAAAAAACATTTTATTCAACGAATGTCGAGTTTTATAAAAGCATGCTTTTGATAGAATATG
Source organism: Parasteatoda lunata (assembly GCA_949128135.1). Taxonomy (NCBI): domain Eukaryota; kingdom Metazoa; phylum Arthropoda; class Arachnida; order Araneae; family Theridiidae; genus Parasteatoda; species Parasteatoda lunata. The sequence continues at coordinate 48,745,575 of OX421977.1, forward strand.
ATTATACACCAGATTGTGCTAATTTAATGTGATTATTTTTTAGTTTTTTTTTCTCAATAACTGATACAATTACAATAATATACATACGTATGAATAGATTTGGAATAAAACATTTCTCAGTTTCTTGTATATATTTTTTATGAATATTAATAAAAATACGTAGTAAACATATTTAAGCATATCTCACATCATCGCAAATTTCTCAACATCTTATATATCGTGTTAATCTTAAAAGTAATTTTTTAATCACCTGTCCGGAAGTGTTTCGCAGAACTATTTTACCAAATTTTAGCATTTTTAAAAATTTTATTCTTTACCCTACTACATTTATTATTTTTTCATTAATATACTAATAAATTTTTTTAGTACTTTAATTTAGATTTTCTTTAAAGTAAAGTTCCTTTTTACATTATAGTCAAGTTTTTTTTAAAAGAATTATTGTCTGCTAGCTAAGAATAAAGCCTTGTTAAGAAATTAAAAATACTCCGCTGTTTAAAATTATTTAATGCAAAACAGCTGATTATTTACTAAGCATACTATTTTTTTCGAAAAAAGAATATAAATCATTGATTGTCTTTTTTGTTTTGTTTCTTGTGACTTCAACGTAGATTATCTAAAATAGTGTCCATGTTTTATAAGTCACTACAAAGAGTATAAAGATACCGAACATAAAAAGCTGTCAAATACGTAGCCAAAACTTTTAAGTGTCTTAAAATATCTCAGTATCTTAAATGATTCTTTCTTTATGATTCCGTGTAGATTTTTTTCCGGATAATATACTAAACTATTTTGTTCAATTTTTTACTTTAGCACGATTCCCAAGATATTATTGTAGTATAATTTGTTATCAGGAACAATGCCTTATTTTGTTTAGCAGGAAACGCTAAAAATTGAAATTTGTAAAAAGTTTCCGAAGCCGTGCGAATTTTAGAATCATCTGATTTAAAAAATGCAATAAAAAATACGTAAATTTCCGAACTTATTTTGATTAAAAATAAAAAAATAATAAAAAACGTGGCAAGAAGGCTAACATACTTTTTACAGAACTGTGAAAACCAGTTTTTCCTATAATTCGTCAAAAGAGGATAAGAATGATATTGCTCCAAGGGACCTACTCAATAATTTCGCTATTTCCAGAATGAAATCTGTTTGATCGAAACATATTTCCTTGAAAATTAAAACGGGGAAAAAATTTACTTTATTATTTATCTAAGCTTATTCCATTCATTTAATGATAGCGGTATCAAGGTTAAGGATATGCGATGGAAGCCCCGTTTACTATTATACTATAAATGCGTTAAATCATATTGCTTGAATAATTTATTTTAAGCTTATTATTTAATATTTTTAAGCAAATAAGGGTGTAAAAATAAACTCGATCAAAATACTCCGAAAGTATACCCTAAAATATTTGTAGAATAAACTTTGGAATCTATATATACAAAATACCTTTTCAAACAACTTCGAGTAGGACGGAAACGCTAACTTGTTTGAAATAGTTGTCCTTGTAACTATTTAATTTCGATTTCTGGTGCTAGGGGACATTCCATTTTCTCATTCGACTTTTGAAATTTCAATTGTAAACGGAATTTTTTTATGTCCTTAAATTAAAATGTTAAGGCTTGCAGCAAAAAAAATTTTACTGCATTGATTTTTTTACAAAATAGCAAATTATTATTTTTTTAATCTAAGAACCTGTGCCTATAACTTAAGTAAAACTTATTTTAATATCGAGTGAAATAATTTAATATATTGTGTATTTAAATAGATAATCCCAAGAAATTGAATTGAAAATATAAAAACTTCATTGATTTAAAAATAAATAGATGATGATAAAAATAGACATGTTTTGAGCACAATAATAAAAGTCACAAGTTATTCAAGCTTGACAAGTTTTGAGAAAGGGTGAATATATTTGAACGCTCGAAACATGTCGACTTTTACTTCCCTCTTCATATTTTTTAAAGCCAGTTGAGTTTTTATCATCAATTATACTGTTTTACATTAGGGTCTTGATCATTATTTTGATAAGGTTTTTATACTCGTTAAAGTAAACATATGCATTTTCATGTTTTAACAGGAATTATGTGGTCTTTAAAAACATAAGAGCATCAATATTGTAAAAGTTATATTTAACTTGGTTTAAAATTAAAATTTTGAGACCAGATATTTTGAGTTAATGAAATTAAATATTTTATCTTTTAAGTTTTTGTGCCCCCCTTTCAGTATCTTAAGGGTGTCTTGGAGCCTGTTCCTGCTACCTCGGCCCCAGACTTCTCCCCCTCTTCAGTCAGGAAAAACTTCAATAAGACACTCCCACAAATATAACCAGGTACTTTTCTCTCCCCCAAGTAGTACAGTTAAGTCGTCAATCATGTCAACATCGACAACACCCCCATTTCACACTCTTTTTACACTTTTTGGGAGGTCTGACCACGGCGGTCAAGCCTTACTTCAGAAAAGGACTAAGTAAAAGCAGGAATTTCTTATTCTTCTGGTGAATGAAATAATTTCTTTTTTTTTTTTTTTTTTTAAGTAATAAACAGTTTTTATTTTTATAACAAATAAATTAAACTTCATGAAATCTTATCAATTAAATTAATGTAAAATTATAAATTTTAATAAAGTATAAAATTTAATTTCATAAATTTTAAATTTATTATAATTCTTTCGCTTCATTATTCACTCTTTAAATTTTATTCAAAACTGTTACATGCGTAGTGTTTTAATTTCCAAACCAGGTTCTACTATTCACTGTTACTTTTTTCCGTTTTTTTTAAAATTTAGATATTTCAATGTTTTTTAGCTTAAATTCTAAGAAGATTCATTAAGCTTATATGTGCTTTGTGTTTTTTCTACAATTCTAAGTAAAGTTATCATTGTTATTTTAAAGTTATCATAGTTACTTTCTTTTCCTTCGATAGTTTATTATCATCTCAACAGCACTCACAAAAAGCAACATAATATGAAATTCAAATCAAACGACTAATTTATATATATATATATATATATATATATATATATATATATATATATATATATATATATTGATTACGCTAAATATTTTATTAATTACATTTTTAAAAAAAATAAGAGAACCATGCAAATAAAATAAAAAAAACTCTTTCCTTTCTTTTTGTTTAGAAAACTAATTATCCCACAGATGTTTTTCAGTTTTCGAAAAGAAAAATGTATTCTGTAAATGTCATGAGAAATAAAAAAATTTATTTGAAATTGATGGATATCAATCTTTTTACTTAGCATCGCATTTTACTAAAATTAAATATAACTTTTTTTAAAAAAGTTACAATTCCTTCTACTAGTTATCCCACAGATAGTTTTCAGTTTTCGAAAAGAAAAATGTATTCTGTAAATGTCATGAGAAATAAAAAAATTTATTTAAAATTGATGGATATCAATCTTTTTAATCATTTTAGCATCGCATTTTACTAAAATTAAATATAATTTTTTTTTAAAAAGTTACAATTCCTTCTACTAATTATCCCACAGATAGTTTTCAGTTTTCGAAAAGAAAAATGTATTCTGTAAATGTCATGAGAAATAAAAAAATTTATTTAAAATTGATGGATATCAATCTTTTTAATCATTTTAGCATCGCATTTTACTAAAATTAAATATAATTTTTTTAAAAAAAGTTACAATTCCTTCTACTAATTATCCCACAGATAGTTTTCAGTTTTCGAAAAGAAAAATGTATTCTGTAAATGTCATGAGAAATAAAAAAATTTATTTAAAATTGATGGATATCAATCTTTTTAATCATCTTAGCATCGCATTTTACTAAAATTAAATATAATTTTTTTTTAAAAAGTTACAATTCCTTCTACTAATTATCCCACAGATAGTTTTCAGTTTTCGAAAAGAAAAATGTATTCTGTAAATGTCATGAGAAATAAAAAAATGTATTTAAAATTGATGGATATCAATCTTTTTACTTAGCATCGCATTTTACTAAAATTAAATATAACTTTTTTTAAAAAAGTTACAATTCCTTCTACTAATTATCCTACCGATAGTTTTCAGTTTTCGAAAAGAAAAATGTATTCCGTAAATGTCACGACAAATAAAGAAATTGGTTTAATTTCGATGGATATCAATCTTTTTACTAATTGTCGCATTTTACTAAAATTAAATATAACTTTTTTTAAAAAAGTTACAATTCCTTCTACTAATTATCCCACCGATAGTTTTCAGTTTTCGAAAAGAAAAATGTATTCCGTAAATGTCACGACAAATAAAGAAATTGGTTTAATTTCGATGGATATCAATCTTTTTACTAATTGTCGCATTTTACTAAAATTAAATATAACTTTTTTTTAAAAAAAGGTTATAATTCCTTCATACAATAAATGTTTAAAAAATATAAAAAAATGTATGCATACAAAACATAGAAAATATCAAATTAATGACCAGGTTAATCAAAAGAGGAAATCTCCACTCGACATGTTTTTGGATGAAAACTGCGATTTGTACTGTTGCCTTATACATAAATCGTCCACAGAATTAGAAGAGGAAGGATTTTGAAATTATCAGATTTTTCAGTCTTTGTTATCATGCATTTATTTATTTATTTTTTTACTTTTCTGTTTTTTCTCTATCGCTTCCATTATGTACTTGGGATCTCGGATAGTCATATTGATCTGGTATATCTGGGAACCAGGATTTCAGGCAACAAACAATCAAAGTAAAATCTTTTAAGCTTTTCTTCCATTTCAGTTGCCCAAAAACAAGTCATCTCTTTCAATTTTTTCAACTTAAATTCCCTTTGTGGTCCAAAAAGTAAAAAAGCAGAACTTGGCTTTTGTTACATGTAATTGTCCGTGCACCTGAAAATAAAAATTGTGTTTTTTTTTTATTTCTGTAATGCAAGATTTTTCTTTGTTAGTCTTCCAAAAGGTGAATTTTCTGTCAAGTATAGCTTCATTTGGAAACAAATTCGTACATGTCAGAGGACACTTAACTTCAACAATACAATCAACAATTCTTCAACTTTTATATTTATGCGTTAAATGATTCCACCGCATTATTAGTGGAATTATAAAGCAAGCTTCTGGCACGGTTTGTCAATTTCCCTATAATTTCCATGATTTTAAACAAAATCCCACTTTCTTCTAATTCTGAGATATGATTTACATTATCTCTATCATTACAAAAGTAGGAAGCACAGTATGTATGGTCTCCAAAAACATGTCGTGGAGCGTTTTTCATATCCTTTATTAGATCAGCTTGTGCATTTAGTTGATATTTTCTATGCTCTGACGCCTTTACAATTGCATTTATTAATCTAAGAATTCTTTTGTCTAGCAATTGTAATTTGCGAACTGCGGCATGTCCTAATTTTGTATTTCTTGCTACCTCTTTCAATTTGTTGCAGAAATTTTGGTGGTTCCGACATTCAATTATTTCAACATCGAAGCTTCATGTGGGTTAGCTTCCAAAACTTTTTTGTACACATTACTGTCACCGTCTCCAATCATGGTTACATATTTCACACCATGTAATGTAATACTTTGAAGGAAACCTTGAACAATAATGTTTGCTTCCATTGAGGTAGAGCTGCCTTCCCAATTCTTATAACAGTAGGGGGGGGGGGGCTACAGGACACTTCAGCCTATCCTATATATTACCCCCTAAATTTTCTAATTCATAATCGTAATATTTAAAATAGGCGGACATTTTTATAGGGAATAATAGATAAAATCAGCATATTTTAATTAATCAAAATTCTTATTTTTATATTAATAAAATCGTTTTTATTTGACATATTAATAAAAATATTTTTCAAAACAATTATCATAATAATAATAACAAAATTCACAATCATATCTACCATCAACGATCCCATGATAATCGAGATAAGTAAAAGGGATAGGATCATCTTTTACAACATACTTAATAATTTCGTGTCTAGTTTCTTTAGTTAAACAATCATTTTTTAAAGCTAATTAGTTTCATCGTTATCTCATATCTAGATTTATTCAAACTCTTTATAGGATATTTCCCAACTTCCAAATCATTTAAGTATCTCTTTGAAAACTCCATTATTTTAACTTCTTTTTATTTAGAAACATTTTTTAGTTTTTTTACTCGTTTATTACTCGTGTTACGTTTTTACTCGTGTATTATGACAAATTTCAGAAAGAGTATACAAGCTATCTTTTCTTTGTGTGAATTATAAAATTCTTCTGGTAATATATTGTTTTTATTTTTTATTAAAAGACAGAAATCTATTTTAGAAACAAATTCTATTACAAAATCTTTATCAATATCTTGATATTGTATAATATAATCCCAATTTACATAATCTTGAAATTTTCTTATAAGGTCCATTGATAATTTTTGATATCTAGATGCAACATTCATATTTAAACGGTCATAATAATTCTCTATAAATCTTAAATTCAAAGTTTGGAATCTTGATATTTCATACCAAGTCACTTTATCTACAAATACAACCTTTTTTTAATTTTACAGTTTCCCATATTAGCAATCTACGAAAATCTATAACAAACGTTTCTTGGCAAAATCTCAACATGAAATAAAACAGAAATACATGCGGATCCACACAAGAAAAAGGTGGTGGGGAGAGTCATAAATCACAGTGAAAGCTGGCTTCAACCTCTTGCGGTGCAAAGGGTCATTTTCGCTGTGGGTAATCCTGTTGAAAAGGGTTTTAGAAGGGGATAGAAATTTTGAGTCTGATGATTAGAATTATTGAAACTAATTTGTGATTTACGTAATCTGTATAAAACCTAGAATTAAAATATTAATCTTAAGTTAAAGAGAATTTCTTAAGCTTTCAATCTATCTAAAAAATTTTCCAAAAATGCTAAAAATAAACTTGTAATTAAAGCTTATCTCCTAAATTTCAGTCTTTTAAAGAACACGTTAGTTTTAAAAAAGTTTTAAAAATACTTAAAATCTTCCAACTAAAAATTTTGTAAGGAAGCTTAATAGTAGACATTTCAAAGCATAAAATGAAGCAAAAAAAATTCAAAAATATTAATTAGTGACTAAATAAAGAGTAGGTTAAGAATCATATAATTCTCCATAGGTTAACATGGGGAACGAGGAAAGTTGAATCTCACTCCAAGACACCCTTAAGGACCTTACAAGCTCTGTTTAAAAAGAGAGTTTCATATCAGATATATATTAGAAAACAAAAATATTCATAGTATCAGTATTTGGTGGTAAATGTAGCTTATCGTAATTGAAGAATATGCTGTGCGATATTTTATGGTGAATTTGCGAACTTAAGTTTCTAAATGTATCGAAGCATAAGGATGCTATTTGATAATCATCTTTATCCAAAGAAAACCTTGTTATCTAAACATCTAGCAGAATGAAGCGATTTTTGAAACAATGAATCATACTATATGCAACATATTATTTCAATATCTTATTCTTAAACATAACCTATTTCAATGCTTTTAAAATACCATTAAACATTCAGCAATTCCTTGAGTTATAGGAAAAAGAAATATCGTAAATTATAGAAAAACTTGTGAATGCGCATTAGAATTACTATACAATATACATTTTATTATTCAAGCACTTTTTTTTTCTTCAAACTTTCTTGCCTAGAAGACTTGATTAAAGCTGTAAAAGTGATTATCCCTAAAATTTTGTATTTAGCCATAATAAGTTATGTTAATTTGATTTTAGTATAAAATCCTCGAATAAATATAGCAGAAACAACATAATCTAAATAATATCAGATAAAATGTTCATGTATTTAAATTCTAAAACTTAGAAAATCATAAATAATTTATAATCGATTCAAATTTTCTTTTCAAGTAAGATTAAAATAAAAAAAGACTTTGCTTTTTGGACAGAAATCAGCTTAAAAATTGTCAATTGCCTAGAAACTTCGAGATATTTTCTATTAACTATTAATTAAACCTCTCTGAGTAATCACAGAACATTATTTAAATTTTTTTTTCCAGTCAGAGCTTGGTTGCTTAGCAACCTAGTAAAATTAAGCATTTTCTTTTGAATTAGTCAATGGGTTATCTTAAAATATTCATTTGCGATGGCGACTTTTTTTGGCGGTTTTCTGGAATATCGCCAAATATATAAACCTTTGTTGCGACCCTATTTACCACCCATTTTTTTCAAAATTTTGTCTACCCCACCTAATTCAAGTATCTGGATTCCAAATATGTAAAAAAAAATATATGTTTATTCAGAGAAAGTACGTTTTTGTGTCTGATTTCGTAACTTAATTAATAGTTAGCACTAACTAATTAGCATATTTGAGGTCACCCCCAGGAACCATTAAGATTGACACTTAGTTCGTGAAATTCCGATCATTAGAACGAAAATTATTCAGGGTGATATCTTTTTTTTTTTGCTGACTGTACTGTTTATTTTCGATGTAAAGCCGATGTTGGCAATAGCGTACAAATTTGCTTAACTTTAACGTCGTTTCTTAGCTGAACCATAATAATAAATTTTGTTATAAGTTTTTATGGTTCAACAATAACTTTTATAAGCACTGATTTTCGATGTAAAGTCGACGTTGGCAATAACATGCAAATTCACACAACGTGGTTGCTTAGTTGAACCAATACTACCATGCAAATATGGTTAAAAGTTTTTATGGTTCAACAATAACTTTTCTATGTACTGTTCATTTTCAATGTAAAGCTAATGTTGAAAAGTGTTAGCAAACAAAGATCGGTACCTCCTAAACACTGTAAAAAATTTCGGATCAAATTACGGTATAAACTATCTGCACTTTGTGTGCTTTATCCATAAAATCTATTTTATTGTAAAATCTATTTTTATGAATATAATAAAAGATTATACCACAATTTTTACAGTAATATTTATTTAATTAGAGTGATTCAGTTATTTTATGGTAATAATTTCTTGAAAAATTGCGGCACATCAGATTTTTTGTGCTGTAAAATGTTCTGGTAAAAAGGGATTTTACGGATAAAAGTATCGGCACCCTCAAGCCAGTACTTTTTATCGTAATTTGATCCGGAATTTTTTGTAGTGTAGTAGATAAAAATATTTCTCGGTTTTGAGTTTATAGAAACTTAAATATTAATAGTTTCTTAATTTTTATTTATCATAGTTAATTAACACATTATTCTAGTCGTTAACTATTTATTATTAAAAATTTATTGTGTCGATTTTGCATTTATCACAGTTTATTGTACTGATACTATAAATTATTTGTTGTTGAAATTTGATTTTAGTTTAAAATTATCCCATTAGAACCTGTAGTTTTTATAACGTGTGTCGATTTTCCCATTCCTATTTTATTTGGGTTATCATATTCCTCTTTTGGAAAAAGAGCGAAAGAATATGCTTTTTGTAAAAAAGCAAAATACTTTTTGTACTAAAAGGATAGGAGGCAATTTTCTCTCTCACATTCTATTTGTGTGATCTAATTCTCCTTTTGGGAAAATGTGAAAGAATATTTATGAATTTGTGTAATCATGTTCTTTTTGGGGGTAAAAAGTAAAAGAATATGCATCTTGTATGAAAATCAAAGAAATCTGATTCTTAGTCAATGCACAGTAGTAAAATTTAAATAATCCTGGTTATTGTTCGGAAAGTTAGCTCTCCACATGTAAGTATCAAAACTTCAGCATCGAGGAAGAGCTAAAAAGTTTATTTGGTTGAAAAACGAGATTACATAACGATACGCATGACAGACAGTTTCCGAACGGATTTTTGAGAAAGAAATTATTTTCGTAGCAGCAGGTCAATCAGTCAGGTGGGGCAAAGTAAACCGGTTCAAAATAGTGTAATCCAACTTTTTCCTTTATCATCTGCTAAAAGAAAAAAAAAAGTTTTTTTCATATTTTTTTATTAAGCATTGCGTGATAAGACCGGATGCCGTTCTTTTCAATCAAAATTGCAACGTTCGATCGATTGCAGCAAACGCAAACGATAATAAGCAGTTCTAGTTGATTTGTTGTTAAATTTAGAATTGCAATTTAAGTTCCACGCTTTTGTTTCTATGAGTCTTCCTCGCCTGTTGGAAACCTGTTATTTGTATTTATATTTATTTTCAGATGTTAAATATGATTAAACTGGATAGAAAAAGATATAAAGAGAATTCGTTGAATATTATAGATCTCATCTATATTAATAACATCTGTATTATATAACATCTATATTGATAAGATGCTCAACTTAAAATAAATATAGGTGATTAGAAAGAAAGTTATTCTTATGCACTTAATTGATATTATATTTTTAAAAAAATCAGAAAAAATAATTTATACAACTGTAAAAATAATAGTGGGATTTTAAAAAAATAGACAAATTTTAAAATTAGGCCCTTTTTGCTAAAATTCAAACTTTTATTAATGAACATCAACTCTAATAAAACAAAAAAAAAGTATATAAATCATTTGATATTATAATTTTTTATCAGTATATGGAATAAAATTTGCCCAGAACTTGCTGGTTAATGCTAATTTTTATCACCAAACACGCATTTTCTCGAATGTTAACCAAATCAGGTTATGTAGATTTCGGTTGACTTTGAGATTGTCATGTAGATTTTGGAAGATTTAAATGTCAATTTTCATACTTATTTGGTTTACTGTATTTGCAGTTTTGAATTTGAACAGTAAAATTCGTATTTATATTGAAAAAAAAAGTAAATAAATAAATGTACATTTTTAAACCTCCGTCTCGCCCCCGAAAAAAAAAAAAAAAAAAAAAAAAAAAAAAAATCCGGACTTATTCCGGGAAACCTAAATATTTGTCTATTACTTAAATGTTATTTTTGTCAAATTATTATTACTATTTAGAAAATCTATTTTTTATTGACGTGAAATTTTGAATGTAAACAAAAAATGCTCGTTAATGTCGTTTTAATAATTATGCTGTGAAGAATTAAACATTACTTAAAACTAATTTTTGCCTAACATTCCAAAAAAGAAAAAAAAAAAAGAAGATACACTTAACAGTAAATGATTAATGGATTATATGATAAGCTTGTAAAGTATTTAAAAAAATACAATTAACTTGAAAAACGGTAAGACGATTGGAATTTTCAATAGAATCCCCCCCCCAAAAAAAAAGAAACTGAACTTATTTTTTTGCATACATTTAATATATATATTATTTTGTTATCAAATAAATTTAATTTTATGAATGTTATATATTTCCTTTTCTGTGCTTAAAAGTATTCTGATTATTAATAATTATTGATTGTTTATTTTAGTTTTGGCCTTGGACCACAGCAGAATGGATATCGTTCCGAATATGCAACTATGGAACCGTATGCTGCTAGTATCATTAAAGTCATCACTCTAAGAAGAAGGGGTACAGCTCCGCTTGGATTTTCCATCCGTGGAGGTATGCAAAGGAATTGTTTTTAATATATTTTCATACAAAATAGCTGCCTGCAGTGCGTAAAGCTTCATACATTGTGTCCTACACAAATAAAGCCACCTCTATTTCGTGTGATAAATGCGCACAAAATAAACCAATTGAAACAAAACAGAAATGATAGGACCGGGATAGCCAGGTTGGTAGGGCACTGGACCCATGCCCAAGATGTTGTGGGTACGATCCCTGCGGCCGAAGACTCGCCGTGTTAAATCTGTCGAGGAATCACAAAGTCATCCATGCTCCCTCAACAAACCATATCTCTGGGGGTACTGATCCAGGAGTTTCCTTGTCTTCTGGATTGACTCAAAATTACAGAGCTACGGATTGAACATTACTAGTCGTAAACCCAAATTTGGGTTGACTGTTCAACGGCGGTTACAAAAAAAATTATAATAAAGTGTGTGTACAAATATATATTCAAAAGTAGTGACTTACTTTCTGCTCCTCTTGGAGTGGAAAGACTATCGAATTTGTAGAAACAGAAGAAAAAAGTGCCCCACTAAAATAAAGCCTCCACTGTTGATCCATTTTAGGTCAAGCGTAGATATTTTGGCATTATATTCATTGAAATATGCTTAAATTGCATTCATAAGAAAAAAATTTTCTTGCATGAAAATATTTTGTTTAAATAAAATGGTAGTTATATGCACTATTGGCCAAATCAATGGACGAACCATTTAGCTGATCACAATTTTTTTTCTTCATGAAATTTGTTTTATTTTATTTACGGAACATGCAAATATTAATCCATCATAACACATGATTAATCTCAAAGGAAATTAATCAAGGATTAATTAATTGAGTATTAATCTCTAAATTTTCAAAAAGTCGAATTTTTCAATAACCTCTGGGAAAACTAGAGTAGTTTAAAAACTTCTCAACAGAAAGTATTTACTCCAATTGAATCACTAATATTTTATAGATTTCATCAGAAGCCGTGACAATAGCAAAAAACAAAATTAGTGAAAAATGCAAGTCACGGTGATAAAAATACTTTCTGTATGCACCTGTATGCACGTCTATGCACCTTTGGTCGAAAATGAGTTAATAATCTATATACCCGCCATATTTATATGCATACAATGCTGCATACCATTTACCAATCCCTGGAGGGTAGTACCTACAATATTATCCCAGGTTTCAATAATACTGCCTTGGTGTATACAACCCTACTTAGGATACTCCTGGGGATTGAGATCTGGGGACAGGGCAGGCTATTCCATGATATGCACACTATTGTATAAAAACTATACCAGTGAAGATTTTTCCCCATGAATTTAGCTACCGTTATTGAACAGTCAACCCAACTTTGGGTTTGCTGGTACTAATGTTCAACTTCGTAACCTTGTGATTTTGAGCCCAATCCAAAAGACAAGGGAACTCCTATATCAAGTATTGAAAAAAATTTGCCTTCGTTTATTACATTAAACATATCCATATTGATATAACCACTTTATCTTATTTTCATTGATTGATAAATTCCTTTAAAAATGTCATTTACCTGATTTTTCTACTAAGTTCTTCAGTTGTGCCGGTATTTGCTTTTCAGTTTTGTACATGATTTCGTACAGTTGTTCAGTACTGATTAATTGAAAGGCTTTAGGGGTCACTTTAGGCCTACAGGCCATAGGTTGGACATCCCTGGATTAGCATTCGAAATGTATTCATTGTTCGCAAAGATACTTTTTAAACTATTAGGGTAACTACATCGCGCAGAGGCACTCAATGGAATGTGTAACATAGCCAACGGCTAGTTAAAACTGATGGAGCATTGTTCAGAATTAAACACGAAAAAAAAAAGTGTAATGAGTTCGACATTAGTCAATTCATTCACATAAAAAAATAAGAACATACAATTCATTTCCGAACGTTTTTTAACAAGTTCTTGCCATAATAGTAGCAATTAGTGTTTTAAGATAAAGAAACAGATTAAAATAATAGAGAGAAGTGTTTTGGGTTAGGAAGGAATTGTTACCTTGTGTCACGCCTGGTTCGTAAATAAATAAATAAAAAAAGACTAGATGTCGATTAGTGATGCATTTTTATTGATGTCTTATTCGCATTAAATAAAAATAACTAGTTTTAAATGCATTATTAAATATTTGATAAACATTTTGCATGGCTTTAATTGCTAGGTCCTTTGTTCTCCTGCCTACTTTTGGTGTACAGCTAATTATATACCATGTGTAACTATATTGTTTTTTTTTTTATCAGAACATTCTGTTTTTTAATATTGAAAATTGCAGAGATAAATATGAAGATAACTATATATATTCTGCGTCGTCTCTTTGTCTCTCAAAATAAATAAATAAATAAAATGAAACAAAATAAATAAAATGAATAAAATAAAATGTTAAACGTAATACGATGCGAAATTTCTTTATCGATTCAAAATACGATTTAATACGATTTAATAAAATTCAAAATAAAGTGAATTGGTAATAAAATATCGATTTAATACGATTAAAAAAACGATTTTTATGATTCATACAACTTAGTACGATTCGATCGTATCTATTTAATATAATTTTTGATAAGGTAAAATATCGATTTAATACGATTCAAAATATTAAATCATGTTCAAGTTGAATTATTGTGCAATCAATTTTAAGTAGTACGATAATATGGTTCACCATAGGACCCATTAAGATTACACCAAAATTTTACGATGCAGTTTAGCATGCTCCAAAATTTTTAACTGTGTTGGATAGTAATTTTATTTTTGTGAAGAAATATTATTAATATCTGGATTCCTTGAAAGGTTTAGTACATAAAAATAGCAATAAATTAATTTTTATGTAAACAACAACTTTTCTGTGGTTTTGCAGGGAAAAGTAAGAAATAAAATGTTGAGGTTAACACGCAGGAATCGAGTTGTTATGGTTTCAGTTAATTTTGCTGTTATTATGTTTATGTTATATTTTCGGATATTGTGTTTATCTTAAAATGTGTTGCAAGAATTTTTTAAAATATTTTTAAATAACTGTAAAAATTACGGTAAAAAGTATCTTAAAATCCATTTACAGTAAAATTTTAAGGAACAAAAAATGTGATATACCGTAATATTTATTATTCTGGATCAATATATTTTTCAGTTGTCACCGAATCAAATTTTAAAAAATAAAACTTTTATAATCTATCAATTTTTAAGTTATATTAATAAAAGATATTTTTAATACTTAACACTATTTTTCAAACATATCTCTCGAAGACTTAATTAAAATTTGTAAACGATTTTTAGGATCAGAGAAAGACTCTTATAATAAAAGGTTGTGAATTTTTTGCATACATAAGAAAAAATAACGACATTTACGATTTTAATTAAAACCCTTTTTTAATATGCCTTAAATGTTTTTGGAGAGATAGATTTGGTATCAGGAAATAACAAACATTTTCTTTGATTAATTTGAAGATGTCCAGACCACCTGCCTGAATAAATACTACACATCAGTAGTTTACCATTAATGCCGATTTGCCAATGTTACACCTGACTGACAAAAATCATTTGTTGATTATTGATTACCATTTTTATTCAGTTGCTAGAATTGAGAAAAATTAATTGGAGTCTTCTTTTAATGCTTAAAATAATAAAGAAAAAAGTTCTGCATATTGTAATTCTTAATCGTTTTATTGAAACTAATTTATCATTTTGCTAATTAATTTTAATCAAATAATTGTGGATAAATAATTGGGGTTAATAACATTCAAATGGGGAAATAACTTATAGTATACTATCGCAAGTATTTTTTTCTTCTTCAAAATCACAACTGTGTAAGTTTTGGTATTGTAATAGAAGCAATTAATTAGAAATAACAACGTTTTTGACAAAGAAACTCCACTGCAAATTATAAAGTAAGGTTTAAATAAAAATAAAAATTTCAAAACAAAAACTCAAAGCAGTTTTTATTATCGAATAGAGAGAAAATTCAAACTATCATCAACAATTTAGAAGAGAAAATTAATTAGCAAAATTTTGGATTTATTACACAAATAATAAAATAAGTATCTCAAGTTTCAAATATTATTAACAAACTGCTTATCTCAGGATATGACGTAAGCAAAATGCATACTCTTGTACAAATTAAAGATATTTGCTGAAATTTGAACATAATAGGACATTTATTAATATTTAGGAAAGAGGGGATAGTAGAGAAATTTTTTACAAATTTGTCAAAAAACCATATTTAATATAACTTTTAACAAACGAAGAATTTTTAAATCAATATTTTTCACTTTTACCTGCATTCTGTTTTATATTTTGTTTATAAGTGTGGAAAAATATTTTAACTTAAAAACGGACCCTTCACAAAGTAATTTTTATTTTAATCGGACCCTTCGCAAATTTGTTTATCTTCATTATTGTTTTGTTTATTGAATAAACCCTTCCTAGGGCAGAAAACAAGAAAGATGGATGTAAACGAATTAAGTTTTGTCTTCCGCAAACGATTCTTCTATTATTCGTCCGAAATGAATGTTCTGCGTTCAGCAGTATAGACTAAATACCAAATATTTGTATGTTGCATCTCTAATTTAGTAGTAACAATTGCTGTTTATTTTTTAAATTTACTAATTTTAATTATAATTTTTCAGTGTTGTGCATAATTTTGTATGTCTTTACAATTTAAAAGCTCCTTGAAAAATTTCTTTTTTTTGCAATAACGGACCCTATTTGCACAAATTCACAAAAGCGGACCCTGGTTGAAAGAATGAGAGTAATTTTTTCCCAATTTCACGAAAAACGGACCTTTCACAAAATGTCTGGACAGACCCCTGGCTGTGTTGCTTCAAATGCTACTTGCTAAGTAACAGCAAACCTGCTAGGCGAAACCAAGAGAATTTAAGGCAGAGGAAGGAATTAGGAAAACATGTGTTTGTTTCTGCCTAATGCTGGTTAATTGAAAGTGTACAGAGAAAAACTTAAAATCAAAATAAATAAGAAAGCAGTATAATTTATAATATATTATCACCCTTTGTTGAAATTTTGAAAAAGAAATTTGTTAATAAAAGAGTAAGGAAGAAATTTGAAAGTTACTTTTGGACCTTCAAAATCTTTTTTTACTAATTTCTACTAAAATAATCACAGTGTAATTATGCAATCAGTGTTGTCTGTCTGTGATATTTCTCAGAGGAAATTTGACTAATAAATCAAAAAGTTATTCAGGGTGTCCAATCTAGCCCCAGGTCCACATTATCCTCGACTATCTCTGTCTCTGCATACGACATTTTGTAAATAAAGTATTTTTCTGTATAAATTAAAAGATATTAATTGAATTTTAAAATTATTGGGATTTCCTTTAATGCGTGACGTATTGTAAAAAAGCACACCATAATCTTGTATAAGTTAAGAATATTTGTTGAAATTTTAATAGTATTTTCGGATATCTATTAGTATACAAAGCATCTTTATGATACAGTGGAATTGAGTATACTTTCTTAAGTACTTTAAAGATGGTTGTTATAATTTAAATATTTCTGGGATATGACGTAGTGTAATAAAATGTACTCTTATGTTTATTTAAAGATGTCTGTTGAAAGTTTTCATATTATAAAGTATGCATTAGTATATTTTAGCTTATGACGAATAGAAATTAAGTGTACTCGTACAATCGTTTAATGAAATTTAAATATTATATTATTGAAATTGTTGAAATATAAATAATAAGTTGCCTTATGTAGTAGAACATGACGTATAATGTATGCAACATAAACTAAAAAAAAAATATTAAAAAAACTAAAACTTTATTTGACTATGTAAAAAAGCATAGTATAATCCAGTATACGTTAAAAATATTTATTGAAATTTTAATATAATTGCTAAAATATAGTAATTATTAATTAGCAATTTAATTCCTGTTTGTAGGATGGGAACACGGAACAGGAGTATTTATATCAGAGATCGTTCCTGGATCCATTGCTCAAAAACAAGGATTGAGAGTAAGTCAATGTGATTTTTTATTTTTATTTTATCTTTATTTTAATGTATTGGGTTCAGTAAGTTTCAGTAGATAAGGTTTATAAAATTTACTCTATCAGTCAGTTAGTTTGAAAAAACATACTTCATAAGTAAATTATACATATAAAACTGCTTTTCTCTAAGTATTTGTATTAATATGGAGTGATCAAATTTGTCGGTTTAAAGTTTAGCTAAAAGAGATTAAAATAAACCATAAAGAAACAAACACATTTTTTTTTGTACTTTTATAAAGATTCTGTGAATAGTTTGCGTTTAAATTTTTTATTCTTTTTCATTTTAAACGTCGAGTTTATTATAGAAAAAAAACTGAAAATTTTTATTGGTTTTTATTTTGACCCTATATATATGTATATAATCTTTACAGGGCATAATATTTCTAATGTTTCATGAACGTTTAAAACTAAACTTTTTTCATTTTAATTTGGGTTATTTCTAAATAAATTATTTATTATAAAGTTCTACTCAATATGTTTCTTTTTTCATGATAAGGAATGCCAAATTTATTAAAATTATTTAAGTAATCCAGAAGATTACATAATATTTTAATTATTTAATGACTTGTTTAATAAGTTTAAATAACGTGTGTGAATGCTCAAGTAACTATGATCTATTTATCAAGAACTGTTAGCCAAATTTGATTAAATTGTTTAATGTTCACCCCATTTAAACAAGGTTTTAAAACTATTGTTAATTTTAAATAGAATGGTGAAATGTTCACCATGTTTAATTAAGATGTTGTTTGAATGATTTCAATATTTAAATAGAGGGGTGAAACGTTCACCCTGTTTAATTAAGATGTTAAAATAAACGCAATATTTAAATAGAGTGGTTAAATGTTCAGTATGTTTAATTAAGATTTTAAAATGATCGCAATATTTAAACAAGGTGTTCAAGTGTTAACTTTTGAATAAAATATTAAATCGATTCGAAAAAATATTAAATCGATTGGAAATGTTGACTAAAATAAGCAAAAAAATTAGTCTAAGAAATCATGAAAAGCATTATTTAACACCTTTTAACTCCCCCTCTAGGTTTGATTAGCTGCCCGGATTCGGTTAAATTCACTAAGTTTGGTCATACCCAGTTTATACCACACCTTGAAGATTTGATCACGCAAATCTTAGACGCTCTTTATGAAAATTGTAAAGATGCTGAGCACTATTTTTTTCATTGACATGTCCCGTTAGTCTATGCAGCTTAAGACAGGTGAATTTGCAGGCCAGTCGAGGCTACTGTCATCTTAAAAAAATAAATTCATTAACAGCATACTCACCATGAAGATTGACTGAAATGCACAGCCTAATCATCTAGAATGTTACAATAAACATGCTCATTTACATTAATGGTCTATTGAATATTAAAAAACTGTTAAATAACCATAAAAAAAAAACACAAATAATGTTATGAATGATATGATTTCCTTAGGGGTAACTTTTTTTTTGTTTGGTGAGTTTTAATTTTTTGAAAATTACGAAAGTAATTTTTACACATATATGTGGGTTAAGTATTAAAAGAGCTTAATTTCATTTTTAGGTTGGTGACCAAATTGTAAGGATAAACGGCTTTAGCATCCATCGGGCAATCCATATGGAAGTTTTAAGCCTACTGAAAACTTGTCCGGGAATTGTCCTTAAAATCAAACGTAAGTAAAACACACAAACTTAAATTGAGAGCAGAATAGGTTTAGTTATTCTGCTGTTATGTATTTCAAAGTTTTTTTTTTTTCTCGAGATAATTTATATTTAAAAAAAAAAAAATTATATTCAGCATTACTGAAGATATCGTAACAAAATGACGGTCGTAGTGTATTTTGCGAAAATAGAGGAGGCTAAACAACCGTTGCTATGGCTACGATGGTCACTTGTTGAATTAGTTTGGCCGATTTTTAAATTCTATCTGATGTAGAATTATATTCATAAATGCCTCTAATTGAAATATAAAATGGAGTAGTAATTACATTTTTCTTAAAAAATGAGTGGAATTCTGCCCATATATTTTTGGTCTAAGTTTTATACGCGTATAGAAAACATTTAATGGGGCAGGCTTGAAATGCTTTATGGCGTAGTCTTAAGATGTTTAAATTCAATCTGATGGAGTATTGAATTCATAAATGCCACAAATTAAAATATAAAATAGAGTAATAATTACATTCAAAAAATATATTAGAATTCTGCCCGTATTTTTTAGTCTAAGTTTTTCCTCGTATAGAAATTATTTAATGGGACAGACCATTGCATAATGAAATTGAAATAAATATTTTTTCTTTTGCGCACTTTAAAATGGGTTTAGAACTTGTCCGTAATGTTCTCAATATGCTACGGCATATAAACAGGCGTTCAACATCATAAAATCTGTTTTAGAATTACACATTATAAGCGAAAAAATAAATTAAAATGATCGTTATTTTTATGATGTCACTGCTCTAAAGTCAAATTGAAGAAGGATTTAACCGATGCATTAACTGATTTATGGAAATGAATTGAATCTGTAAAATGATTATTCTGTGAAATATTGTCTGAGAGTAAAATTTATGGTTATAATTTTATCAAAAATTATTTTATTCAAGCAGGAGAGCAATCGGACACTTGATAAATAAAACTGATAAAAATCGAAGAAGTAGCAAGTTACGTGTAAAAAAAGATTGTATTCAAGTTATAAAGTTAATTAAAATGATAAAAGGAAAAAAAGGAAAATATGAATAAAGCTATTCTATGCTCCTTCATCATGTTTGAATTGTTTAAGCTTTCAAGACTTTTCAATTATTTTCCAATTCTGTTTCTTCATTCATTATTTATTTTAATTTTAGTGAGCATAGTTTTCTGGTATTTTTTTTAATTGCATTTATTTACTTTTTTATAGGTGTCGGTATATTACCAGTTAAAGAGTGAGTAGATTTTTATTTATATAATATTTTTAATTATTATAACATTTTGAAAGATTATTTGATGCTTTCATAGAAGGAGGACAGAAAATCTACTAATATAGTCTATAATAAATTTGCCAAAAAGATATACTTTCGTTTGCTATTTAAATTTCAACATTGGTCTTAAAAATCTAGGATCATAGATTTTTTTCGGAAATCATTTTGAAAAACGGAATACCGAACTTAAGCTCAACTCCAACCTGGTTATCGATGCTAAGTTATTTGGATTTCTAGTTTTACTTAAGGTTTGAAGATACCAGAAAAAATATCAATAAAAAAATGTAAAAGAAAAATTTGGTTAGTCTATATGGCAAAGCTTATTTTGCCGAAATTATCGACAAATAAGCTTTCGGTTTCAGCTGAGGTTTTTGTCGTCCCTTTTAAGTTTTAGTGCTGCTATCTGGTGAACAAACAAAGTAACACATGCAGGGTCTTTCAAAGCGACTCGTAATTTGACTCTGTAAATAAAGTTGAAGAATTTACCACAGTTATGGCTAGATTTGAAACTTTGTAGTTCAATAATAAATTTTTCTCTTTTAGAACGTTTTAAAATATAAAAATCATAGTTGAAAACATATATAATTTAAATATAGAAACCATAACCATTTAAGAATTTTATGTGATGCTTAAAAACATTGCGTTTATTCCGAGATGAAAAACACACATTGAAATTTGACATTTTTGTTTTTAAACATTTTTGTCTAAGAATCTTGCATCAATGTTTATTTTTCTTTAGAAAAGGAACTTATCTGAAAACATAAAATAAAAGATTCATGCAATAAAAGAAAATGATTAGAACATCGCTTAAATGCTCATGTCTGAGGCAATCGACAATTCTACCATTATGGGTATAATATTTGAAGATTTAAAAAGGACATAAATTAATTAGTTCAAGTTGTTTATTTTTTGTTGAAATATCTCTTGGCTTTATTTAACGCGCACAGCAATTTTTATTGAATTTTCGAACTTTTATTTTCCCCCCTTAAAAATCAAGCTGTTTCAGGCACAGCTGGTTGTTTTACTCCTATTTTTTATTTAAATTTTAAAATTATTTTTTATTTAAAATTTTCCTTAAATTTCTAAAAGCTAATGAAAATTGTAGTACGTGTTAATTTAATAAAGAGTCATTTTAGCAAAAACTAATTCAAACTGGGGCCACTTTTCTTCTATTTAAATTTATGTACATTTAAAGTATGAAAATGTTTCAGCCATAATAATGAAATTGACCAACTGACAAAATAGTTGTTTGATTGCAAGATTCATATAGTTGTGTGTAGTCGATATATTTTATTAAATAATATAAATTACATAGAAGCGCCTTCATGTTTGATTTGTTTTTTATTTAATACAAAATTTGAATAGAATTTTACTATACTAAAATAATATAATATTTTTTTTTCAGACGAGACAAAGATCCGGTGACATGGAAAATAGTTGAACCACAAAATCCCTTAATATGCTCTAATCAAGTAACTGTAAGTCTTTTTTGAAAGTTAAAATAATTATTTCAATTTGGCTTGTTTATTTATAATTGATATTGAATTGAAAATTCGAAGTTACACGAGTCTATTGTTTTATGAAATGAATATTTAGTTTTAGTAATTCATTCTTATAATTTTAATTGAATCACTTTATATAAAAAAAATTAATGAAAATAATCATGTGACTCTAAGTTTTTTTGAAAGTTTAATGAATTATTGCAAATTGTCTTTTTTATTTATAATAGGTATTGTGTTTCTAAACTTTTATGATTTAAATATTTTATTAAATTTTATCAAAAATGGCAATCATTTTAATCGCATATGTTTTCATAAGAAAGAGAAATTTAAGGAAAGAGGAAAGCTTTCCATGTTTAATTTTTTTATTTTTATTTTTTAAGTAAAGTTTTTCACTGTCTTGCTGTTAGTTGTCTGTTAATGAAAAGTTGTTGCCTCTTGATTTTATGTATTGCAATTTTTCAGAGAAAGTTAATTTTGATAGAGAAATACCTCTGAAGATTTACAGTTTTTCTATTATTTAAAAAAATAAAAATTTATTAAAAATATTTTATAAGCAAAAATATTCTTTTGTTGAAGAAAATGTAGAATACTATTTTCTATTCAATCTAAGGGAAACTTTTTACATACTGAAACTACTTTTTGAGATAACAGTTTCTATTTAATAAATATATCAATTTTTAACTTTCATAAAGCAATAAAAAAATAATAACCAGTGGCTCGCTAAATTATAAAAAAATTTTGAAAACGTTAAATTCACAGAAAATGTTTTTCTAATTTATTATGATAATGAAATAGCATAAATAATATAATTTATAATTATAATTAAATTTTAATTAAAATTAATTAATATAAATTATTATAATTAATTAATAATTAGTTATGATCAACATAGATAAT
The DNA here is from genome assembly GCA_949128135.1 of Parasteatoda lunata. Taxonomy (NCBI): domain Eukaryota; kingdom Metazoa; phylum Arthropoda; class Arachnida; order Araneae; family Theridiidae; genus Parasteatoda; species Parasteatoda lunata. Next base: position 48,768,256 of record OX421977.1, read on the forward strand.
TATATTAATAATTAATTATAATTAATATAAATAACTACAATTATAAAATAAAACAATACTATTTATAATTATAAAAAAAATTGAAGGCATTAAATTCACAGAAAATGTTTTCATAAATTAAGCATTTGCTTTTTTTAATATTTTTTGAAACATACCTTTAATACTTTTTCTTTTAGATATATCTCTTTTGGAGATATCTGAAAAATCTTTTTTAAGCAGGGATCAATTTGGAGCGAGGACGCATCAAAATATTATTCGAAACCCCTTTTAAAACTGAAAATTTAATGATAATTATTAATAATATATTTAAGAAAATCAATAATGGTTTCAAACTAGCTCTTACAATACTATATTTTAAACATTTATGCCAGTCTAGCAATTAAAGTCTCTTAAGAACCTCAATCTGTGATATTACATCATATTCTAGGAACAAATTGATTAAGCTTATGGTACTTCCGGTCTTACAAATTGATAACCGTGTTTAGAACTAAATATCTTAATTTTGCTTTAAAATATTAGTAAAATGCAAACAGTTTGAAATGCAAAAATATACCAATGTTTCGTTTATTAATTACCATTATAAAAATGAACGCCTTCCTCAAATTATACAGCTTTAGACCAGCTCTTATGTTATAATATATTTAAGTTTATTTTAAAATGCCATTTTAGCAAGTTGAGACTCTTAAAGAGGAGCCCCTCTAGCACCTTAATTTGCAATTTCGTACCATACCTCTAGGAATCGATGGGCTACTTTCCAATCGGTTCTGAATTCCAAAAACTGGGAAGTTGTTTTGAAACGTCTAGTCCTTCAGTTAAGTTGATTACTATTTTTGGAAATAAATGTCTCAATTCTGTTTCAGAAACATTAGTAAAATGCATTAATTTAAAATGTAAAAAAAATCGCAATGTTTTTTTTAATAATTATTATTAGCCATGAAAAAGAACGTATGATTCAAAATTAGGCAAACAAGATCATCCGATGACCTGCAATAAGATGTTTATTTATTATTTTAACAAATCGGCCGTTTACGTAAATCATCCGCGGACCCTTTGAAGCATTTCTAATTCGACTAATGTATGACCTGAGCGTTGAATTGGTGAAACAGTTTTGACGCGTGGGAATCTTAGGCATAAAGTGTTTAAATTTTTTTTTTAAACATCAACTCCCACGAACGTATATCTATATATTTTTTTTTATCTCTGCATTAGATGAAAGAAGATTTGATTTTGAGTAATGCTTTTGGGAAGCTAATTTCTAATGTAAATGCAATATTTATGGACTCTTGATGACGTATTAATCTTTTCACAGCATTCGCGTGTGAATGGCTCTACTTCGGAGAACAACATCATTGTTAAAGTAGAAATATGCGTCCCTGGTTCGGCAAGCCTCGGTTGCAGGTAAAATGACATATTTCATTTAAATTATACTTTGTTTTATATTATGTAATTGATTGTTTTGAGTTGACACACAGTAAAAAATTCCGGATCAAATTAGGGTTAAAAGTATCGGCATTTTGGGTGTCGGTAATTTTTACTGTAAAATCCATTTTTTCCGCAACATGTTCCGAAACGAAAAATCTGATATACCGTAATTTTTACAGCAATTATTTTACCTTAAAATAACTGAATTACTCGAATTAAATAAAAATTACTCTAAAAATTGCGGTATAATATTTTTCGGTAAAATAGATTTTACGTGTGATGCACCCAAAGTGGTAGTTCCTTATTGTACCATAATTTGATCCAGAATTTTTACAATGCTGATTTGTTTATGTTATGTGTAACATAACATAATATTGCATTATAATTTAACATAAATCGATGAATTTTTCTTTCTGAAACATATTTTGAAATTTTAAAGAATATTCAAGACAAAATACAGAATGTTTCATGTAATTGTAATCATGAGTTAACTGCATTTGTTCTACAAAATAATAGCTTTAAAGAAAGCATTTATGATTTTAAACTTTAAAACAAAAATATTTTTTATGGAAGTTAATCTAAAATTCGTTTAAGTTCCGTTGATAAATATTTCCTAAATTTTTTCTAGCCTAATCCTTAGAAGCAGATTGATAATGAAGTTTATACTTTATGTACATATTTTTTCAAAATTTAATGCCTTAATTTATTGCACAATTTTTTATTTAAAAAAAGCTTAAAAGGCACACCAGAGGCATAGGTAATATTTGCATTGCCCGGGGAGAAACTCAGTTTTTGCGCCCCATTGAAATATTGTATATTTTCTGGATCTTTTAATACTTGATAATGTCAAAATTTAAACCCCGCAGCAGGCATTTATTTTCGAAAAAAAATTACATTCAATTAGATTTTGCAAGTTTTACATAATATCTTTTGAGACGACAGTACACATTAAAAATACGCCTTTTTCAAAATTCGATTTCTCAGAAATTATTCGTTCGATTTCTCTTAAATTTTGTATGTTGTCGTTTAAAATTGCATTCTTTAAAATTGAGTAAACACTGTTTACCTTACAATTTAAAAGTTTTTCGACTATTATGAAATACAATAATAAAAAATAATAAATATTTACTAAAACGTACATTTTTTGGGAATAAACGAATTTTATAATTGTCTGCAAAAATTTTTCAATTCGCTCGAAATAATTTTCGAGATATCTTGAAATATGCAAAAAGTAAATTTAACATTAAGGGTTTCAAACTTTCAAGAACCGCTCTCCCGACCAAACTATGGGATTCATATTTCCCAAATTGCGACTAAATATTTTGGGCTCAGAAATCCGAATGCGTCGAAAAAAAGGTATGTTTAATCAGAGAAAGTACGTTTTTGTGTCTGATTTCGTAACTTAAAATATCATCTGCAGTAATTAATTAGCATATTTACCCTTTGAGCTTTTAAGAGTGAGTCCTAAAACGGGAAGATCATTAGATCAAAAAAAATTTCAGAGTGATCCGTTTATTTCTTTTGCACACTGAAAGTCTATAACTTCATCCAGGCTGTTGAAAATTTAACAGTCTATGTTACTAAAGTAGCTTCCATTACGCTTAGTTGTTTTTGATTACGTTTATTATTTTTGATTGAATGATATTTTTTAAAGATATTTTTCATTTAATATGTCACCAATATGCAAAATATAATTGAAAAAAAAAAAAACTTATATGCAAAGCAAATTGTAATTTTGATATAGACGTATAAATATTTGAAGAAATAATGAAACCTTTAATTAGGAAATGAAACTGTGGATATTTCACTCTATGGATAAGCTTTTCACTCTAGAATTACTTTTTAATTATTTTTTATGAATTTGGCGCCCTTCTAAAGCTGAGTCCGGTGGGGGGAGATGTCCCCTCTTGTCCCCCACTAGATACGCTGCCGAGGCAGACATTTATTTCGGGATTATAAGCAAAGTTCTATAATTATATTCCGAGTTGCAGAAAAACTAAGTACTGTGTGTTGTCAGTCCTTAGCATGCTCAAAGACCACCTGCTTTAAATTTTTGTTCATTCGTTACTTCCACTTTAGTAGCACGCTTTCAACTTTAGTAGCACACTTTCAGCTTTACTAGAATTATTATCACTTTGTGGGAAAAAAAGTATGGTCAAGACTACCAGAATAAGGTAAAATTAAGCGTGTTTTTGGCACTATGAGAATGCCAAAAAGTTCAGAAGTTTGTAACGAAGCGCTTTGGTAATGATTTTGGTAAAATTAACAATAAAATATGGTGTTATAATTCTTATTACAGCACATTAAGTAAAACATACAAAATTGAAAAGAAGATTCAACCGAATGAATAGTTTTTAAGCTGTGCTATAGTTTGCCAAATTTTACCACATTTACCAAATTTTATTGCACATTATAAAACCATATAGTATTGTAAATTTTACCAAAATCATTACCGAAGTGTTTCGATAAAAATTACCAATCTTGTTGGTGTTCCCATAGATCCAGAAACACGGTAAATCTTACAATATTCTCTGGTAGTTTAGACTATACTTTTTTTCTCAGTGTAGGATACAAATTCCTAAAATTTAGTTATTTTGAATCGAATTGCTTGAGGACTTATTTTCTATCATTAGTTTCATGTTTATATATAGGAAATATAATGTGTGTTTTATTTCTAGTATTGCCAAAGGACCTGCTGAACTGCCCGGTATATTTATGTGTACTGTGAAAGAAGGCGGGATTGCAGATCAGGCTGGCTTGCAAGTTGGCGATCAAATTTTGGATATGAACGGAACAAGCTTTCACGACTTAAAACTCAATGAAGTACGAATCAGGTTGATTTAATATGTCGTTCTTTAAATAAGTTGGAAAAGTGAATTGATCGTTAATTATTTAAAACCCCTTTGGTCAGAATTTAAAATCTTATAAGCAAGAGTTGTTTTTTTCCCTTTTTGTAGATAGTAAGCTCCGGAACCGTTTTGCACTCGTAAAAATAGTGAAAACGATTTTTTTAGAATGCTTTTTTTTTATTAAGTTTATCATACAATGAGTTTTAATAACTTGTATAAATGCTATTTTCTCGTATAAATATTATTTCTTTATATATGAATGCAATATTACAAAAACTATAGTAGTTCATACATTTGGAAAAAAAAACTTTATTATTAAACTTTATTACTCGATTAATTTTTAAAATTAAATAAAAAGCTGTAGTTTTCATTCATGAGTGTGTTTTCTTTGGGAGGGGACAGTTTTTTTTTTTTTTTTTTTTTTTTTTTTAATTTTAATATTGACACTTTTAAAACGAACAATTGTCATATTTAGAAAAAGTAAAATAAAAATACAAAAAAAAACTCATCTAATTTTTTTACCTCAGCTTTATCAGAATAACAAAAAAAAAAAAGAAAAAAGATATCAATTAAAAAAACATGGTAATTCCCAGTGAAATTTATTGAAATTATGGCTATTTTAAATGTATTTAGGAAGTTTCTAACATGCATTTTATGTTTAGATATTGAAGCATTGATTAATTAATTTCTTTCGAATTTAAGTAGTGTTTTTATTTGATCTTTAGCTTATAGTTTGTTTTAAATTTAAGTTAGAGTTTTTTTAAAGAAAATTTCATTTAATGTGCATTTTTAAAAATTAATTAAGCTTTACACTCTCAGGAATAAAACTCTCACTTTTGACGATTAAGCAATCCTTGAACTGTAATTCGTTAATTTAGAGAATCATTTCGCCACGAAATTATGTGATTTGTGATGAAACGCGAACTCTCAAATGTATGACGAAAATATTTTTTCAACTCGAAATCTTATTGTAGTGCATTGTGGGAGATTGTTAACTAGAAAGACGACTAGGCGATCGATAATAAATTGACAAAATAAACCGAACGGACTGTATGGTGGACAAAGAGTTGGCCTGATACCAGGAAGATCGGGTTCGAATCCTGCTTCGGGCATGGGTGTAATTAATCTAACTTATTTATTCTTCTTGTGTTGTTGGAGTGACATTGATCTTACTATACAGTGATTATCCGAAAACTCTGCATTAGGTGCTCTGAGTTTTTATTTTTTTTATTTTATTTATTTATTTATTTATTTTTTGGAAAAATTAGAATGACGAAATATTTCTTTAATTTTGACGAAATTCGTTTCCTCGAAGAAGTGACGATAGTTATCTAGTGAGCCGTGAAGACTCAGCGGATAAAGCGTTCGCTTTCCAATGAGGTGAACCAGATTCGAAACCTAGCGGTGGAGGTGGATACGAATTCCGCACACGACTCGCATCGACCACAGTGCTGACGTGAAATATCCTCAGTGGTAAACGGATCATGTGTTAGAGTCCCTTTGCCATCAGGTAAACCGTAGGAGGTTTTCGTGGTTTTTTTATCTCTATGTTACGAAAATGCTGGTTAGTTCCATCAAAAAGCAAAGACAAATTTCTCCAAATACTTGATCCAGGAGTTCCCTTGTTTTCTGGATTGGGTTCGAAATTACAAGGCTACGGAGTTGAATATTAGTAGTTGTAAATCCAAAATTGGGTCGCCTGTTTAACGATGGTTATAAAATAAAATAAAAAGATAGTTGTCTCGTCATTTTAAGGAAATTTTTGCTCGAAGCTATATACCAGGAAATGGTTTCGTTAAAAACGAAGTAATTTTCGCGATATTTGAATATCCATTTTCTACAGTATAATTTTTTAAAAATAAATAATTTTAATCACTTTTTTAATTTTTTTCTTTCTAGGCCGTAGGTCTTATGAAATCTGTTAAGGATATTCGCCTGACTGTCAAAAAAGGCGCAGGCATTAGTCTATTCTTAGACAATGCTTCTACCTGCCAATCTAATGGAAACAACAAGAACGAAGATTGCATTTCAACTACGAGAAGTCTCAGCGACGGGTAAATGAAGCATTCAATTAAACATTTACGCAAGGACAATAAAAAATTCACCTCAGGGACTGTAGAAATATGGTTGCATAAGTTACACTAAAATCTAGATTTAGAATAAGGCTTTAAGCATGTTTTGTTTAGCGATCAAATTTTGTTGTTTGTTGTTGTAGTATTATTTTTGGTTACTGCTTTGCCCGTAGCTTTATTTTTTTACATTAGGCTTTATTTTCATTATGTTTATTTTTTTTTAAAAATATATTCTGTTTCTTTGGATGTTAATAAAAATAAGTTTCTATTCTATTTACATATTTGAGTCATTTTTTCCCCTTTAAAACATTTGTTTTTAACGTGATGAAAGTATGTTTTCTTGTTTAGTTTTTGAAAAGTAATTTAATATTTTAAGTCAGGTGGTATGAGTAACTTAAAATAATTGTTTTTTTTTTTTTTTAACTATGTTAACTAATTTTAAAATGCGATGTGGCCTATTTTTGTTGAATGTTTACTTTTATTGAAAAATTAAACTATATAAAAATTGGTAATTATTTTTTTTATAAAGAATTCGAAACTTAGTTGCGGGTAAATCTTTTTCAGATTAAGCTTTAACTTAAGAAAAATTAAAAAATAAATGAAAAGCTTCAGGTAATATTCCCGAATATTGAATTAATAAAGTGTATGAATACTTTTTACTAGATCATTCTCTTGACCAAGTGGAAAAAAATTATAATAAGTTGTATCAGAATGACGTCACACACCTAAATCCAAAACAACATTTTTGTGCATTGCCTCATTATGACGCAATTTATCACTGAAACTTTTTATAATCTAGTTTCAAAATAGGTATTTTTATGCTATTAAATTATCTTCCTTCTAAATCTTAATCAAGTTTTTTTTTTCCTTTCCGATGGGAATGTGAAAAGAATGGACCCCATTTAGTCTAACAAAAAAGTCTTTTTTTTCCCTTAAATTCTTTTTTTCCTTTTTTTTTAAAAAAATTAACTTTTAAAAAAATTGTTAACCATTTTTTCAATAAAAAATTAGGAATTTAGTTAGAGGTACAGATAATTATTTTGTGGATTAAACTTTCACTTAAATTTTGATTTAAAAAAATAGCTTCAAGTAATGCTTACGCTAGTTGAATTATCAAACTGTAAGAATGTTTTTTATAAGTTTATTCTCTTGACCAGGTGGGAAAATTTCTGATTAGTCGTATCAAAATTACGTCACACAACTAAATTCATAATAACATTTTCGTGAATTGCCTCGTAACGATGTCACTTTTTCTAATCTAGTTCGAAAATAGGCATTTTAATATTACTAACTAATCGTCCTTCAAAATAGGAATCAAATTTTTTGGAAAGTTTAAAAATAATGGATCAAGTAAAAAAGTACATTTTCTAGAAAAAAGGAATATAATATTTAGAAATGTGGTGTCATAAATGTGATCTAAAATTCACACTAAAAAATATGGATCATTTTTAAATATTATTAAATTTCTAAATATTTTCTTTGAGCAAATATGGCCAAACGTTCATTAGCAACCACCATACATATGATTTCTGTAACATTTGTATTTACTTATTATTATGGCAGCTACAAAGCAGTAGAAGTTGGGCGGTGTCCACTTTAGCGCATTTAACATATTTGTAAGTAGATAGAAAGTATTTAATATTTATGCACGTAGATAGTAGACAGCATGCACCTCTTGGATTGCTTATAGCATGTTTTAGCTTTGGGTTTCAGTAGTACGTTTTTAACAAAATATTGCATGCATTACATTAATTTTTCTTATTGTTTGAAGTAGTTATCAGTTATAAATAATGCTTAAAGTTGTGAAAACTAAATATTGTACTCATAGCTCAAAAAGTTTAACGAACATCTAAAAATTTGTATTATAATTAATCAGTTTAAAACAATTTAAGACATTTATTTTATTAGAATAATTATTTTATTTAAAAGTAATCGAACAGTTATGCAATTTTAATTAAATTATATTGATTGCTTGATAAAAAATTATACAAAGATTTAAATGCATATAATTTTTAATTAGCTTGGTTTGGGTTTTGAATTGTAATTCAACTTTTTATCTCTTAACTGCAATATTTGTTTAATCTATGTAATTTATTGATCAATGCAACGATTTATTATCAACGCAAAGCTATGTTATCGAAAACATGAAACAAGCATATAAGCAATATTGCGCTTGTTTCTGATTATAAGTGTCTTTAAATTAAGTTAAAAATAAAATTATTTTACTTTAAAATTGGAAAATTTTAAGAAATTTTTATGGAAGATATGGAATATGTTATAAAATTTGGGATGAGCAGTTAACTGTATAGCTGTCTTCTTAATTATTTTTCTTTACACCTTTCCCAATAATTGTTATAATCCACAGCTTCATCTTCTCTGCTTTTAGCTCTCATTACATTTTGCCTGTTAAATGTATTTTCAATGCCAATTTTTTTTTTACCTATCTAGTTTTCAGAGCTTTTGTAAAGTAATTAGAATCTGCAAATTTTCTATTATATTTAATATACTGCAATAGTACATAAATATTTTAGCATTTATATTAATATTTTAACAATGAGGGTCAAATATTTTCGCATGAAGAAGAGCTTTTAATAAATTAAAACCAAATAAAGATGTTTTGGGTGTAAAATTAAGTTTTTATGTTTTACTACGTTTTTGTTCAATATAAATGATAATAAATTCTGAAAGTAATAAAAAAAAAGTCTAAAATGAATTTACATAAGTAAAATTATTATGGCAAACAAATTTTAGGGTTAAACAAGGGAAAATGTAATTTTTTTTCTCAGGCTTTTATTCTATTTCTCTGTTTTTGTAACATTATTTTAAACTTTTATTTGCTTAGTCTTAAATGTCAAAACAGCTGAAAACTTTTGCTTTGTATTCCATATTTCCAATCTTAACTAAACTAAATAGCGAAAGCAAACTTCAACTCAGATAATCTGAATCTTATTTAGTTCTCACTAGGGCTCGAAAATATCAACATTTTTACCTGTCCTGCCATGCGTCATCAGCGTTCATGCCTAAAATGAAACTTTATCATGTCTTAACGTCTTTTTCGATCGCATATTCAAGTAAATTATTAATGTACTCATTATCAATCATTCACAAAAAATATGTTTGCAACATTATTATATTCGTATCGAAGCTTTTATTTTTTAATTTAAATCAAAAGTTGTTAGTCTTATAAACGAAGAAAAATGAACAAAGACGAATAAGCATTGTTTTGGGTAAACGCAGAGTATTATTATTAACAAAGAAGTAGTATCATAAATATCAAATATTATCACAAGTATGAATTGACCTTAAATATTTAACTTTGAAAATATTTCATAAACTTTAATATGAATTTTTTCTTATGCATAGAGATTGGGGTAAATTTATTTGATAAATATAAGCATTACTAAGGGAATAAAAAAGAATAAGCTTACTTTGTTTGATAACTCTTATTTATGTTTGTGTGATTTCTTCTTTATATAATTAAATTTAATAGTATTAAAGTTATGAAATGTAATAGTTTTTCTATTGGCTGCTCTTCGGTGTTGTTTATTCGCACCATTCGGAAGCTTGGCAATTTTAGTCAAAATTTGAGGGGTGCGTAATACATATTTTTATGTATTATCTGTTTGAATATTTGTATATAGCTGTAAAAATATACATTTATGATGGATGCCTCAGGCAGGTCAGTCAATTACTTTTCAAGCCTTGCATTGTGAAAAAATTCCGATTCAGTTTCAACGAAAGCTTGGGGTCATGAAGAATAAAAATAAAGAAATTTGCATTAGGTTCAGCTTTTATTATATTAAAAAATAAATTAATTTAAAATAAATAAATTAATTAAAAATAAATAAAAAAATTAAAAATAAATTTAAATATAATTATTTATATTATATTAGAAAATCGTTTGAAATATCAAATGTTTTTTATACTTGAGTATCTCGTGTAAAAGTTCCTAGGGGTCCTTGTGCTAGAAATTCCGGATGAAATTACGGTATAAAGTAATTGCGCAACGAGTGCAATCCAGTTTTAGTGTAAGATTTTGTACCGTAATTTTTACAGTGATATTTATTTAATTACGGTGATTCAGTGGTTTCAAAAACTATAACTGTAAAAATTACGTGATTTTTTTTGTTCTGTATAACTAATTAGTTCTGTAAAGTTCTGGCAGATGCAGAGCCTGACAAAGGCAGGGGCATACGGGGCAGTTGCCCCAAGCCCCACATCAGAGGGGGCCCCCAAATTGAATTGAAAGTTTATTTTAGGATTCCTTCATTAATGTACTTTTTTTTAAACAAAATATCAGTACAGTGTAAAATCCGTCAGTTTTACGTTAGATTCTTCATTAATTTATCGTATGAACACAAATTTATATCTCGTAAGTCCCATGTCTTTCTAGTGCGGAATTACGTAATTACTGTGGGCAAATTTGGCTACTTTAAAGCCGTATTTTTACATTTAGCAAAATGTGATTTGTTTACAAAAATACTGGCTTCTGAATGGCTCAAGTGAGTAATCGTATTTGCGAAAATTTAGCCGAATTCCGCCTAAATATCAGCAAGGATATGAATCTTTCTCAGATGACATGGTTAACAATCAGAATACTGCATTCAGCATGATGGACAGAAAATTAAAAAAATGAACAGAACGATATTTCATCTGACCAGTGGAGGGAGGGGGCGGAGGACTTTATAGCTATTAATGGTTCTAGTCAATTTTCTTGTTATATATCTGTAATGAGATGAAAATTTAAATCCCTCCATAAAGTTCAATTCTTCATTACTGAAGTAGAGGGGAGCCCCAAAGAGGTTTTTGTCCCAGGCCCCAATTAGGTTAAGTCGGGCCCTGGCCAGATGATTGCCGGTACATTTTACCGAGACATGATCCGGAATTTTTTACAAAGTAACTCGCGTGCATCGTGGAAACTTTTATATTGTCTGACAGAGCAATATTTTATAACGAGAATAATTTTACAACGAGTCTACTAAACATTTGGCTTGGTAAAAGGTAGTTCTGAAAACTAGATTTTTTACTTAAAAATGTACTTCAAGCTTTTATAACAAATTCCTTAAACTTATTACAGAATGTCAACCACTCTAAAAGAACACGACTTTTCCGGCAGCTGTTCTTCTAAGTCTGAAGGTAGTTCTTTCCAGAGCAGCGTTTCCAGCGACTCTGAGAAAGACTACTCCATCTCGGAGGAGAGTGCTTTTGATGGCGTACCAAAGAACGGCAAGTGGCCAACCCAACACAAGAAGAATCCATCTTCTGCCTCGACCATCGAAGACGACACGTGGCTTCTGGAGGAGAAGAGGAGTCTGGAGGAGGAAAAAAGAAGGCTGGAAGAAGAAAAGAAAAGGCTGGAAGAAGAGAAGCGGAAACTGGAACTGGAAAAGTCTTCTTCTTCGTCGTGTTCTTCTTCTCAGTTGACGTCACTGGAAGACACTTCCTTCAAAGATAATAGTTTCTTAAATGAATTGCAAAAGGTGGCGGCAAAGATGAGCACGAAAGAGAACAAAGGTGATGAGGTGCTCAGAAATGGCGTACCCATCAAAACTACTCGTGCAGGTAAATACACCACTGTTCAATATTCATCTATAATATCGATACCTTAAACTATATTATTGTGTAGAGTTGTCGCAACCTTAATAATCATGTAATCAGTTTCGATGAAGATTAATTTCAAGAATATGGTTTAACCCTGCTTCGTATCAGAAGAGGAAAAAAAAAAAATTGGATGATATTATGCTTCAATCCGTTAAAAATTTTCTATGAGTTTAATGGTATTTTGCTAAATTATTATTGCAAGTTTAGTATTTCATAACATTTTGAAGAGAAATAAAACATGACAAGGAAATTTTATTATGTATTCTAATAGTTCGAATCACAGAATAAAATTAGGGATTTGAATCTTTGGCTCGAATCGTCGATTCCGAACATAATCATAAGATAAGTTGATTCATTATAGATAACACTAAGATTAACACTTTTGGTTTAATTTGTAGTGATTTGCCCTTTGTTTGAAGCAAATACATTTCAAATATGTAAAAATATATATTCATAAGCAGTGACTGTTGCACCGATCATTAAAAAAACAAAAAACAAATCTTGTCTGATGTAAGTAGGGTCCCATCATTTTCTGCATCGTTTGCACCTGTTACCTGTCAAAGCCAGCGAGACTCAAGGTTGATATTAGCCAACCTTTCTTACTATCAGTGTACTTGTTTCGAAAAATTTCAACCTTTAAACTATGACGTCGGTCTGGAGTTCACGGGCTCTTACTCCTATTAACAATAATATAACCTCCTAAGACATTACTTCCTATTAACATGATACAATGAAACATTAATATAAATATCTTATTTCTTAATTAATACAGGTTACCTTGTATTTAGTCGCATTTAGAATAAGTTTTAAAGTCTTATATATACTTATAATTTTTATGTATTTTTGACTCATTGCGGAATGTATTAATCTTTCCTTATAAGTTTATAATACCAAGTTATATTAATAAAATATGTACATTTACAGAAGTATTTAAAGGCAAACGATGCAAAGAAGATGCCATTAAAAGAATGCAGCATGGTAAGCATTTTGAGTTTGGTCTGTGTTTGCAATTATTTATGTTAACATGAAAAGTTTTAAACTGACTTGTGAAAGTACCCTAGGCGAGGAAAGTACCCTAATCCTACCATACGAATAATGATAAATATTGCATATTAAAACGTTATGTTTAATGTACTATTTTTCAAATGAAGAATGTATTGATTCTTATAATTTTTTAACATGAAAAAACGCTATTTAAATTAACAGAAGGCTCCAATTTCTCCTTCATCATTGTTTTTTTTTCTTCTTAAAGTTGATATTTTTTTTAAAAAAAAGGAAAGATAATTCCATTAATAAAATATATATGGTTATTATAATTTCACGTAAGTACATTTTGTAAATATGTGATAGGTTATATGTTAATATGTGACACAATAAGGAAAAACAAAAGAACAGCAATTTCACTCATTAACGATAACCTAATGTAACTGAATCAATTTAAATTGTATAAACGGTTTTTATCTCCCTTTAACTTCAGAATCGAGTTTTTTATACATTTGAAAGTTTCAAAATAAATATTAAGATGTTATAACTGGCAACATCTAATCTCGCTTATATTTCTTTTGTTTATTTCTTACTTTCGACTTCCACTCTAGAGAGAGAGAGAGAGAGAGAGCATATAAAGTAAAGATCTCGAAGGAGATGAATTAAATTTTCTACAATGATGGATAAATATTAAAAAAAAGCGAGAAAAAAATTCACTAGACAGAAAAATTCACAAAGTATTGCAAACGATTTTTTACTAAAGAGAATTTTTTTTTTTTTTTTTTCATTATCATTTTTTTGCCCTTATTTGAGTGTTTTGGCGGTTTAAGCTATATTTTTGGCTTTTTAAATCTGTTTTTGCCTTATAAGGTATTTTATACAGACTTCAAAAAGTTGATATCAAAGTTTATCAAGTTGATATATTATTAGATTTCAGATAAATCCTTATCAGATTAAAAGAATACAGACAAAACTTATGAATATATATTTATCAGAATTCATATATTCTTGATTACATTATTAAATATTATTAATTTTAGAAATGCTAATGGAAGAATTTCGAGCTGCTCATCGAAAAATGTTTGGTCAACAAACAGTATTAGAAACAGAAGTGAATGTAAGTAAATTGGATAATTTTTCTTTAAATTATAAAATAGCCTTAAAATTATAAATAGCTATTTTTATTAATAGCATTAAATAAAGATAAAGTATTTTTACATTTTTTCATGGTTATTATTTGTGACATATAAATTTTAAAGCTGTTTTTCGAAGGCTCCACCGTCATATAAAACGATACTTGCGAATACTAACTTTAATAATAAATACTAATTTTTAAACTATTTTCATAACTGCTTTGAGTTGACTGCAGTTACTCATGACTGTTAGGACAAGCTTAGCCTATCTAAAGCCATATTCTTTTCGGAAAATGGCGCAAAAACTCACTGTGGAGAAAAGCCACAGTATTGTGAAAATGAAAACACTTTGTGGTTTAATTTTTTTATATTTACAAATTTAATTCAATGCTGCATTATCTGGGTTCTTAAAAATTTGTAAAAGCTAAATAAGGCAGTGATTTTGATAATTTTTCTCTGAGTAGAAAAATGTCACCAAGTTGGTGATTTTTTTTTAAAAAGGTTTAGTAACTTTTAAAATATTTAAGTTACTTGTCTGTTCTAAAGCTCTGATAATTCTTCACGGAAAGATGATATATATAGTTTAAAATCAACGCTTTGCTTCAAGTGTAAGGCACTTAAACTGGGGCTTTTTTATTTTCCTTGGCGACAGAGCTTCACGAAACCTTGAAAAACTGTTTTATAATTACATTTTCTTAATATGCTCAATTGCATTTTTGATATTTTAAAATTTAGATGTAATATTCTGGAAATTTTTTTTTTTTTTTTGTTGTTGTTTTCTTGAAGAGCTAGTTTTTTTAGCTTCATTTTGTAGATTCTCAATAATATTTTGCATATCTAATGGTAAATATTGCGAATACAAGGGTAAAACTTTTTTTTTCCTTATTAAATCATTAATGGCATAACAATGAAGCTGCGAAAAAGTATTTTTAAAGTTATTTATTTTTAAGCCCTGATCTCAGATTTATGAACCTGTAAGGGCTAGCTGTATTATTAATTAAGTCAGCCATGTATTTATATTTCTCAGTAAAAAATATCTTTCATTTTTATGACATGATGAATTAGAAAACTTTATTTCACTGAGCTTTTTTTCAAAGAAAAAGAGGCTGGCTCTATAAATTAACACAAATTTATTTTTAAAGTAGATTTCTCCCAAACTTTTCAATTGAACGTACAAACATTTCCAGATTCAGCATAAACTTCTTATTTTGGGATCTTTAAAAATAGTTATTGGCTGATTTGGTCTTATAATAGCTTAATACTTTTACTGCAGTTACAACTAACAAATCAAAATTGGCAATATGGTGCTAGGTTAAAGAATAATCAATTAAATATATCTTTAAATTTAAAACTGTTCAGACTAAAATTCCTTATGGTATTAACAGCCTGATTCTTGTTATATATTCAGACTCACAGTTAATTTTATAAAGGTTTTATAGGTTATACACAATTCATACGCATGCAGATCAAGCTATTTGCTAAAATATTACATATTCATCATGCATCTGTATTACCCTATTGTTAGTAACGTATAACAATTGAGTAATAACAAATATTTACAATGTAATAGGTCCATAAAAATTTTATAATTTAAAATATTTCCATTTTATATTTTAGGGGAAGGAGAAAGATACAGATAGTTTTGATTCGAAAATGTCTTTTAAGAACAAATCAAAACCACCTCCTCCGCCACCAAAGACCAATGAAAATAATAATAACAAAGAGTGCCAAAAGGTAGAACTTATTTACTTCAAGTAAATATATTGTCACAATTTAGAGAAATTCAGATAATTTTTTTTATTGTGTATGCAATTTTATAAAATTTTATCTTACAATTGTACCTTAAATTATATTATGTAGTGAATAACTAACAATTGTATGAATAAATTTTTGTATGTGTTTTTTTTATAAGATTTTGTTCATTAATTATTTAGGAACAATATCGGTAACTTGATAATTTTTATTAAAACTTTAATTCATCAATTTATTTTACAATTAATTTCGTGATTCTATTGTATGGTTATGATTGATTTTTTGATTTCAACAATAACTAGATAGTTTCAGTAATAAATAGGTAATATCACTTTTAGTTTTTTTTTTTTAAATTCCTTAATAATATTTACGGTGTTAAATTTGAATCGTAACTGTATCATAGTAAATATGATACCAACTCGCAATCTTCCTGATCTGAGGCGAACTTCATGACTAGATACCAACCCTGGGATGTTCTTGATATGAGGCGAACTTTATGACTAGATACCAACCCGGGATCTTCCTGATGTGAGGCAAACTTCATCCTGATATGAGGCGAACTTCATGACTAGATACCACCTCGGGATCTTCTTGATATGAGGCAAACTTCATCCTGATATGAGGCGAACTTCATGACTAGATACCACCCCGAGATCTTCCTGATATGAGGCAAACTTCATCCTGATATGAGGCGAACTTCATGACTAGATACCATCCCGATATCTTCTTGATATGAGGAGAACTTCATGACTAGATATCAACCCCGGGATCTTCCAGATATGAGGCAAACTTCATGACCAACGCCGGGATCTTCTTGGTATGAGACGAACTTCATGACTAGAATACAGGCTTACTAGAATAGAATATTTCGGCATTCTAGTTTTGATCGCTTAGTCTTCAGTCTAGTTTCGTCATTCTAGTTAATAATCTTCGACAATACACTGCGAAGAGGTTTCGAGTTGAGGAAACATTTCCGTTATATATTTCAGAGCTCGCAATTCGTCAAAAATCACGTGATTTCATGATCAAATGATTCTCAAAATTAATGAAATATAGCTCAATAACTGTTGAATGGTCAAAAGGGAGAGTTTTATTACTGAAAGTGTAAGCAGAAAAGATTTCATTTCGCGGACCTCCTATATTTGGAAGAGGGGAAAAGTTACTCGAACGGATTAAAGTGGCTGTTAACATGCCTTCTTCAAAAACAAAATTAATTGAGCGATTATTAAAAATTGTTCCGATTAAAAAAATTTTCAAGGTGGCTAGCTTTCAAGTGAAATTTTTACTTATCATAGACAACTAAAGGATAAGAAAGAAAAGTCAAATGATAATAATGATCAAGTAAATATTATTTGATAATTACAATAAAAGTAATAATAGAATAATGGGGTTAGCTTAGATTAACGATACAAAAGTAAAAATCCTCGTTCGTTAAAAAATTTTTCTCGAATATAAAATTATTTTTGTTCGAACCACCAGTGGTTCGAGGACCATCGTTTGATAAATCATTGTGTCTTGATGTCCCGGAATCTTGTTTTTGTTTTATTCATAAGAATGCTTATTCCCTTGTTAACGACATTAATTCCTCACCACGTCTCCGTAGCACGTGGAAATGCATTTTACCCTGATTTGCCCCTCTCGGTTGTCATGGTTTTTCTACTTCTGTTTTTCCACCTTTTTTCTTTCTCTTTCTCGGTTATTGTGGTTTTTCTAGTTTTCTTTCTCGTCTTGATTTTTCCATTTTTTTGAGACGCTTAAAACATGTCGACTGTTAGTTTTAAATTTTTGTAATTTCTTAAGCGAATGAAGTTTCTAATTAAATAATAGCCGTAGTTTATTTTATATATATATATATATATATATATATATATATATATATATATATATATATATATATATATATATATATATATATATATATATATATATATATATATATATATATATATATATATATATATATATATATATATATATATATATATATATATATTTACTAATAGTTCCGTATTTTTTCGTTTTTGTTTTAGATTACAGTCAATGGTCAAGTTCCGGGCTTGCAAGCCCAGACGCTGAACAAATTCGAAAGGGTCGTCACTGTACAGGATAAGCCAGTGGAAAAAGAAATAGTCAAACCTCCTACTCCAACCAATGGCTTCAGAGTCACGGTTACGGATAGATTCAGGCAGTTTGAAAATGGCTGCAATACTACTGCAGCTAAAACCAAAACAGGGACTTTGGTTGAAGTGACCCCTTGGACTACCAGGCTCTAAATGTTATCGTTTGTGAACTACTGTGCAATACAAGATGCTCAAGATTATTTGCTGTATTTCTATGTCAAAAGTTTGAAAGCATGGACTTCATAGTCAAGCGAGGGGGATTTCTGGACATATTTTTGATGAGGTTTTTTATTAAGAGTTTCAACAGTATTCTATTCTTTTTCATGTGCATATTTCAATACCAAAGTAAATCCATTTCATACCAATATAAAAAAAAATTCTTTCTCCAAGTATCTTATGGACGTATGTATGATAAATAAATTGCATAGATTTTACTATTATAAAATATTTTCCATGATGATAATTAACGTAAATGATTATATGCGTGGCATGATATAGATTCTTTAATCTAGATTTGTGTCTTCAAAGTTGAAAGATGGAAAATGTAAACACTATATTTTCATTGCATATGTTACATCCAAGTATGCATCATGTTGCGCATGCATAATTATGTGGTTTGTAAAGTATTTGTATACTGTCATATTGGAAAACAAAAACCTTTATTAAATTCAGTTATATCTATTTTTTAAATACAACAGAAGCTAAAGTTATAAAATCAATATTTTGTGTACGTCGAATACCTGAATATGTTGTATGTATAATGCATTTATTACGTTATGAATTCTGCTAAATAATGAAAGGGATTAATCTTATCATCTTTTCTTTATATATTTTCAATTTTATCATTTTCAAACACTCATCATGGCTGCCTGTAGGACATTTTTTTTTTCATTAAATTTCATGATGTATGCTAGTAAAAGTCGATTTTATAGATATAACTTTCAAATTTTCTAGAATTTCAAACAAATTTCTATAATTTTTTAAATTCGTTATTTTCAGCTTTGCTTAAAATTTTTTTTAGTTTTCTTCTTAAAAAAAGTGTTTTATATACATTTTTGTTTTATAGTTTGTGAGACAGCTCTATTATAATTCCTTTTCATTCCTTTTTTAAAAAAAAAAAAATATTTTTTAGTCGTAGTAATTCATATCTGATAGTATGTATATACACATGCATGTAAATGTATGCACATACTGTATAAATTGAGTAAATGAAAGCTAAATGGATGTACATTTGAAGTGTGCTAGGTTCATAAAAATGAATAAAGTGTTTCATTTGCGAAAAATAACATCATTAGCGTAAAAAAACAAAAATTTTATTTTAATTAAGAATGATTTATTTTTTGAAATATATTTTCTTTGCTGTTTTTAAATTTGATTCAACATTATATGATGTAGAATTTTCAGTTATCTTTTATATTTTGTGTTGAAATAAGTTTTCATAAGTATATGAAGTCATCTGTCATCATTGTATTCTTAACTATGTATTTTACATATTTTGTATGTGCATGTAATAAAGGTAGGTTTGTTACGCATGTATTGAAATAAAAAGAAAACATCGTTGTAATTTCTTGTCAATAAAATTATGAAATGAATTTTTTTTTTTTAATTCAAGAAATTATTTAGTTTTACGCAAATAAAAAATGCCTAATGATGAATAATTTTTCGAATATACTTTTTAAAAAAATATTTTTATGTTTTTTCTTTAATTTTCTGTAAGTTTTTATTTATATTTTTCTATGGCTATGCAATAGATTTATAAAACAATATGTAGAATTTAAAAAATAGCGGTGGTGGTGGAGTAATTTTTTTCACTTGAACTTAAATTCACCATCTGGTAAATGATTATATTATTTTTTTCAAAAAGCAAACTATAAAATAAGTATCTCTAGCATACTCATTTAAAACATTAGTTTATTTCATCCATCACTATGATTTACTGCTATATATTTAACTTGTCATGCTTTCAATTACATAAAGGTTATTATTATAACCTTATAGTACAAAAAATCAATAAAGTACAAATATTTTATAAAATAAATCATGAAAAAACATTAAGAAACTGCTTAAAATCTTAAACACTAACAAAATTTAAAAAGGACAGAAAATATTATAACAGAAACTAAAGTAAAAATCTATATACTTAAAACAATATGAATGATTATAACATCTTCAATTTTTTCTGAAAATTTTCATAAAGAAAAAGTAAATCACACCACGTGATTAGTCTGACCAATTGGAATGCACGAATTGCTCATAATTTTTATTTAATTTTTATGCATATAGATTTTATGTATTTTATTTCAAACTAAAATTTGTTTAATGCAATACAAATAAACAAGTCCTCTTCTTTAGGTACTTTAATAAAATATAGGGATGATTCTTTCATATTTACATATTTCTCAAATTTATAAACTTATTTTCCAATTCGTAAACTTGAAATTTTTGAATTATAACCAATAACTGATTTTCGTATTCGCGATCGCAACGAACTATAGGGGGCGTTGTTGTATGAGACGAATTTCTGCGATTTCCATAAGAACAGTCATTCAGTTGCTCTGGAAATGTCTTCAGTGTAGCATTGTAACGCTCCTTCTTTAATTGTTGCTTATTAAATTTAAAAGAAAAAAAAAGAGATATTCTTTCTTATGCAAGCGAAAAGAAAATGGTATCTCTTTTCTTAGAGAAGGAACATCCATAACACACCGATCTTCTTATTAGAGTTAAAACCTTATGCCTGAGAAATAGTTTTACTAAATTTAATGATATAACATGAAAGGCCTATTTAAACTTTACTTTTAAGAATCATATTACTTCAAACTTACAATATGCAAAAAGTATACATATGCTCATAATTTTATATAATTTAATTTATTCAAAAAAAAAGTTTTTTGACAACAATTTTAATCACAAAATTTTAAGTTTCAATAAAAATCATTATTTAGAAACTAAAGAACGTAAAATAAAGAATGCTTACGAAACAAAATAAATAAATAAATTTAAAAATTCCTCACATTAAAATAAAAAAACCTTTATGTTTTTTTAAATTTTTTATTCAAAATCGGACTATTCTATAGAAAATTATCATCAAATAATCTTGGATATCATCTTTTGGATTCCTTGTTGTTTGCTGATTTTTGACGCCATTTTTTAGTACTACGAAAATATTCTTTGGGATTTGCAAAAACAGAACAAGATGCAATTTTATTTTTTCGGGAGCGAAATATTTTACCAAAAAACGAAAATGTACCAATTCCCATGTCCTATAAATTTATCTTTTAGCTTGTAGTTGTAAAAGTTAATTTTATTACGAATACACTTATACAACTACAAGCTAGAAGACAAATTTATCGAATAATTTAACAGACCGATTTTTTTAGTTGCTAACTATATATAAAAATATCATCTCTGTTTTATTCCCCACTGTATTTCCGTATTTGAATGGAAAAAATTATTTAGCTATTAAAAAGACAAATCAACTAAACTGTAGGCAAGTTTTTCGTCCGGATGAGAACACTAAAAATCAGAAATTTTACTAATCTTATTTCTATTAATTTAATTTTAACTTAATAAATTTTCCAACTTGACATTATTTGAAAGTTTATAATGTTTGTCCTCAGTTAACATGATAATCTTTTACTTAAATTAAGGAATATAATTTTTATTAACGCTTTTTGAAAAGTGTGCAATCCACGTCAAAATTCTTTACTCGGTTTGATTCAATACAAGGGAACTTTGAACAACGGGAATTAAAGCAGTTATTGAAACCAGTGCAATAATAATTATGTATTAGAAGAAATGTTACAGACAATAATTGTGTCTGAAGAAATATTGAATGCTCATTAAATGGTGAAAAATAACAAACCTGATATTTTTTTAATGAAATTTGTTTGAATAATTAAACCGAACTATCTATCGAAGACAATTTTATTATTCGCTTTTTTTTTTTTGCATTCTTCTTAATATTTAGCGAAGTTTTCCTTATTTTTCTTTAATATTATGGGAATGTTTTTTTTTATGTTATAGTTTGATAGAATTACCTGCCGGGGCCAGGATAACCTGGTTGGTAGGGTGCTGGACTTCAGTTCGTAAGAACGGGAGTTTGAACCCAGCCCGCCGAAGATTCCCCGTGTATGGTGACTGGCGCACGTTAAATCTGTTAGGTCACAAAGTCCTCCATGTTCCCATAGCAAATTATTCCTCTGAGGGTACTGGATTGGAGATTGATCGTTCTCTAGTAGAGGTCAAATTGCAATCTATGGATGAATGAATGGATGTATGAATGGGTCTTACCTATAAAGAGGTGCGACGTATGGATGTGACAGAAGTTGAGTTCTTGGCCATAAATGGCGCCGCTGGAAAACAAGAACGATCGCAGCGCCATTGTCTTAATGGCCTGCGTCAACAACAACAACTACGGTTACTTGCCAAAATACTTAAAAGAGTCGTTAATATCAAAGATTCCTTAATTGCCAGTTTCCAAAAAAATATAGAAAGCACTCAAGCACATTCAAGTAAGAAGTAAAAGCGTACAATACGTTAGGGTGATATGATTAACTTTTAGTTTGGTAGGATTACCGCACCGAATAGTAATAACATTTCAGAGTTTAAAAAAAAACAAAAAACGTAATACTACTGGTTAATAAAATCTAAATACATGATATTAAACATACAAACTTATATAGTAGCAAAGTATTTAATTATTTTACGAGTGTCCTACACATTGTAAACTAGTATCTATGGAAAATTTGCTAGAAATTTTATTTTAAAAACATTTTGTATCAAATGAATAAAGTAAACTTTTATCTGTGGTATCGCAAAACGTAACAGATTATTAAGCTCTTCTGCATTTACTACTGATGTAGTAAATGTATATGGAATGCGCATCTAGAGGGCAGCACGACATACCCAATTTCAAATCCATTTGAACTTCATTTTTTAAATTTTTTTTATATAAAAATAAAAAAGAAAAAAAAAAAAACAGCTTGAATATTTTTTTATTGATTGTTTTATATATTTATAGAAATATTTTTCATGCATAAATATTTTATGATATTATGAAGGAAATTCGTATAATTCATATAATAAATAAAATATATTTCGAGTTAATAGATGGCAGCACTGAATTTTGAAACTGAAATTTTTTAACGTTATATAATTTTTTAAAACTAATTTTTGACGTTATTTCAACAACTTGATCCTTCTTTGGTGTAAGGGGTTGAATTTTCTTTTTATTTGATAAGCTGATTTGAGCTTCAGTTAAAGGCGGTGTATCAAATATGTAATAGTAATAGTGTATTATAGTATATAGCTAAAATAATTCCAGCTTTTTATTTACTTATTATTATTTGCTTTCCTTTCTGATGGCTTTACATTATTAGACATCAAAATAAAGATTTACTATATTCAGTATCGCTTGACATTGCTTATCAGGGTAATTCCTGATAATAAAATTACCCCAATCTAGTAGTTTTCTCCCGTATTTACCCTTTGCGGGACCGTAAAAGATTTATTACCACGATACTTATACTAGGTGTCATGATTTATTAAAACAGCACCAATTACCATAGTACCAATTACCACGGCATTGCCTATCACCTAAAATTAACTAAGTATAATTAGTGTCAATAATATATAATGGTGACTTTTTACGGTACTCGTAAGTTCTCTCTCCATTAACTCACTTTTGATTTCAATTATTGTTGATTTTAAATTATTCAGTTTTCTAGAAACTCGTTTCAAAAGCGTAACTGTTAACAAAACAAACATGCTTTCAGGTAAATGGTGGGATACTAATTCCGTTACGTAGCCATTACATGATTTAGGCTTCAATTATTGAGCTTACCTGACGAAACGAATAAAAATTAATTAAGTATTAAAGAAAATGGAATGAACACTTTTTTTATCATACAAAGCTGATATTATCTTTTAAATATTTTCAGAGTCGTCTGCAGTTTAGTTTAAAGCATTGACTAGTGCTAGACCAACGAAAAAATTATTTTTTTCTATTAAAGTGTTTCCGCTGTTTGCATCTTGTTACGTCACTGGTTACAATAATTACGTCACAAGGTAAAGGAAACGTCATTTTATTAAGTGTACGTTATTTATAGTGTGTATTAAACCGTAAATATTGTTTAAATTACGTATACGCAAAAACGTATACGTATTAAACAGTTAACTGCATACGTTTTTAACATTGCGTATTTAACGTAAAGTTAAAAACGTATTTAAAAGAAAAATTCCGAAACAATAAATAGATAATGTTGTGTTCAAAGGTAATTAACCTGGATTATTAGTCAAACCTACCTTAAAGGAATATTTATTTAAAATTATATGTGCTTCTTTTAAAATAAATTTTTTCCCTCAGCAAATTCCTAAAAAATACTTTTCCCAAAATGAAATAAAAAACTTTTTTACCCAATTTACACATTGTTGCTATAAAATAATTAGTTTTACAAAAAAATATTTCGTAAAAAATACTTTTCACAAAATGAAATGAAAAACTTTTTTAGCGTTTATTAGACAGACTGTTTTTAGTATTAAAATAATAATGCAACTTTCAAGTTTTTTAAAATTTTTATATCAAGGATTTACTCAATTTGCACATTATTGCTATAAAATAATTAGTTTTACAAAAAAAAATTTCCTAAAAAATACTTTTCACAAAATGAAATAAAAAATTTTTTAGGCGTTTATTAGACACACTGTTTTTAGTATTAAAATAATAATGCTACTTTCAAGTTTTTTAAAATTTTTATATCAAGGTTTTACTCAATTTACACATTATTGCTATAAAATAATTAGTTTTTCAAAAAAATATTTTAAAATTACTAAGTAAAAAAGACTTGAATAAATATATAAAAGATAAAACAACAAATACAAAAACAATAAAGGTGCCAAATAAAAAAAAAATTTCAGTTGGATCGATATTTGATGTTTTTTTTATATTTTACTATTTTTGAGATTTGTTTGTAGGTAGTTGAAAAAGTGACAGATACAGAATGAAGCATTCTAGTAAGTGTGATAAAAGGACTTATGTTTTTAGATTAAGTACTTTATTGCTTTGCATTAAAATAAGCAATAGGTTTATTTTTGCTTCACCTATATGATTTTGTGCAGAATTTACTCTATATATAGATATTTTATAGATAAACGACAATGAGATTTTTACGTCATTGTGCACTTAAAATCATTTAAAAAGTGTTGGTAACGTTTTTGTGTGAGAGGATTCAATAAATAGTGAATGAAAATGGTTAAGTTTTAGTTGTGGATAGAGGAAAAGAACTGTTTTATTCTTTAGGAAGTTAACACCTACGACTAATTGAAATCTTTTTTATTCATTGAAAATGTTACAAATGTTACATATTTTAATCGTTTCTGCGATCATTTGTGTTGTGTAAGTTCTTTTCATTCGTTCTCACACTCGAACAATAAACTTTGGATCAGCAAAAATGGTATCAACTCAAATTATCTAACTTAAATACTATTCATGTTATGGTGAATAGGTATATTTTTTCATACTTTATTTCATTCCAAATCATTTTTACTTTTACAATGACACAGTTATAGAAATATTATCCGCCGAAAGGAAAATGCAGACAAGTGAAACCTATAAAATTTCCCGTTATCATTAAAAAATGAATTTTTTTTTTTTTACTGAACAAGTAATAAATTAATAATTTATTATGTATTTCGCAGATTTGTTTATATATTTTGCACGAATTATTCCTTCAATAATGATAATACATTACTAGTAAATTATATCCTCCGTTTTATCAAAACATTATATTTAATTGGAAAAACTTCGGAAAATAAAAAGCAAATGCAATAAATGGTCAAAAGGTGACAGCAAAATGAAACAATTAACCGCAACACCGCACTTAAATCACCCTCCTCCATATCTTTATCAAATCTTACTAACAGGAAAATTGAATGACATAAAGAAACAATTACAATATTACTATCTAGGTCAGATATGCCTGCCACGCTTTTTATTATTTTCGCCAACAAGAGCACTTATTTGATGCCAACAGCCAGAGACAAAATTGAAAACTTTTGTTTAACATATAATGCACATTAAGCCGTTGCTATTAAACTGGCAAAATAGATACACCGGGTACCAGGTCGGCTTTTAACCAAAGGTCTTTTTTGTGACGAGTAGGCCAACGCCTATTACCAACTTTTACTTAGGTATATTTCTTTATATGGAGAAATCCTTTGTCATAAAAGAAAAGTAACAATGATTTCGTGTTTAAACAAAGAGCATTTAGCGGCCTTTTAACAAAAGAACTCCTTCGTTGTCATGGTAACGCGTTGACAAGTTGCCAATTAGAGCAGTGCTTGTGGCAAAAAGGAGATATCTGTCGTATACTTGCGCCCGGCTTTGTAGAAGGTAGTTCTGTGCCACGCCTTCTATTGTCGGGGTCGAGGTCGGACCCATTAGGACCGAAACATTTTATCCTGTTGTTTGTGTGTTCTTTGGAAGAGCTATTGTGTCTAATGGTTTTTACACCCACGTGTGAGAATTCATTCACTTAATGAAGTTACAATTACGAACGGTAAATTGTTTTTGAAATAAAATGAAATTTAAAATGTGGATAAAGAATGTACTTTCACGTAATTAAGTCTCACTTACTTATTTAGTCTAAATAACTAAACCAATAATGTTTAACTTACTACACATGAAGTACACATTGTTAAATAATTGCGACAGTAGAATATTCAGCAAGACATTTTGGAGATAAATAAAGGTCATATTTTGCTGCATTATTTTAGATAGGTTCAGTAGTGGGGCAGCACAGAAACAACCTCTATAACTGTTATTTTATTTTACTTCTTATTATTTCTTTTTATAACCGTCGTTGAACAGCTGACACAATTTTTGGGTTTACGACTACTTATGTTCAACTCCGTAGCCTTGTAGTTTTGAACCCAATCCAAAAGACAAGGGAACTCCTGGATCAAGTATTGGGAGAAATCTGCCTCCGTGGAGAACTTTTTAATGGAACTAATTCGAATATGCGTTACATGGAGGGGAAGACCACGAGAACCTCCCACGGTTAGCCTGACGGTAAAGGTACTCTAACCCATGATCCATCTACCACTGAGGATATATCACGTCAGCACTGTGATCGGCGCATGCCTGATGCGGATTCGTATCGACCAGCCATTGCTGGGATTCAAATCCGATTCTCCTCATTGGAGGGCGAACGCTTTATCCCCAGGGCCATCGCGGCTCTTATTTTTGGTTCCTCTAAGATCATCAAAATCGAGCACTCTGAGGATGGAAGGCTTAACATTTATTTTTTTCGGGGGGCGGTCTGATGGTATGAAGCCCATGTATTATTCTATATCTGTGATCTAAGAACTAAAAAATATTAAAAAAGACGATAAATGAAAATAAAAGGAAGCACCACTTAAATGCGAAAAGCCTTAAGCAAACTCACAAATATTTATCTTCAGAAATTGCTTATCACATTAAATTGGAAATATTTGATATTCAGAGCACGTGGTGAAAAACAATTAAAAAAGCACCTACCAGTTGTGAAGTATAACGTAGGAACGTGGCGTTGATTCCGGAATCCAAGTTGTCAAAACTCGTGGTTAAGGTTAAAGCTAGATGTGAGGCTTCGAATAAAATTAAAATAAAACGGTGGACGAAAGGTTACGAATTGAGTTCATGCTTTAAGAGAAATACTACAGGTTCTTAGTAACGTAAAGGAAGTTTCGTCTCATGAAATATCGAAATGTTATCTAAAGTCCCTTCTTGTTGCAAATAAATATAACTGAATCATATATTTTGAACTGATCAATCTATTTTAAAATAATAATGGCTTATTTATAAACCCACTACGTATGATTAAAGTATAACAAACTGGAGCTATAATGTAAAACCAATTCCTCACGAGTGTCATAATACTTAAAGTGTAATACTGTTGAATATCTGCTAGATATTTGAAGCTTAATTATGTGGCCTTCTGTTGGAAATATCTTTCGAACCGTCATAAGCTGTTACAGCTAAATACGGCCCCTTAAGCACAAATTTGATTTAAATAATGTGATTAGAAGTTTTAATTTTTTAAAAATTCATTTTTCATGAATAGTACATTAAAGTGGGTGATTTTATCCATCGGGAGGTGATTTTATCTATCAGAAGGTGAGTTTGGATCATTTTCAATGTTCTTTACAATGATATAAAAAGAACAAAAAATGGCGTTCCTTGGTATGTCTTTTTATCGCCAATATTTCCTACTTAAGACGAACTTTCTGTGTATGTTTTCCATTAACTCAAAAATTTCCTTTATCCTAAAAAGGTCTTCATAATCCACATAAATAAAGATATCAATACATAAAAAGTAAGTTTTTTTTTACCAACCTATCACTTGTAGTAAAAATGATGACATCTTAACCTTTGATGCATACTTTCAAACTTTCAAATACTTTCACTACTAAGTCACCTTGGACAGAAAAATCACATAATTCACACTAGTTTATTATTTTTAATAAACAAAGACGATTCACTAAGAAGTTACTAAGAGTTAAAATAATATTTATCTGTTAATTATTTATTTATCCTATAATTAACGGCCTTCACCTAAAATTTTTATATCTTGTTAGCATTTTTATCTGTTATTATTTTTTAATTCTGATTTTGATTGTTTTTCGAAATTAAGGCTGTAAGTTCTGTTCCTTTATTAAATTATAAGTGGCTAAATAAAAATGTCGTATCTATAAAAATTTGAGTTTTTCAGGAACTCGATCGATTTCTCTCAAATTTTGTATTTTGCCATATAAAATTGCATTCTTTAAAATGATGTAAAAGATTGCATGCCTTACAATTCAAAAGTTTTTTCCCTCATAATAAATAAAATGACGAAAATTAGTAAATATTTACTAAAAGTTACTTTTTACATGGTATTATCTTTAAATAAACGAATTTAATAATTGTGCTAAAAAATGTTTTTAAAATTTATTTTAAAAATTTCTTGAGAAATGATAATTAATGCTGAAGAACGATATTTAATTAATGCTGTTAAACTGAAATTAAAAAAAAATAACCTATCTACTTAAAAGCAAAGTTAATGGAAAAAGTTACTTATTCATTTTGGGATATTATTATTCGTCATAATATTGATACCAATACTTAATTATTATAGGTAACATGCATTAATTGAAATAAAATAGTAAGCTATGTGCTAAAAAGAAAAGTTTATAGAGAAAATGTTAATTGGAAATTCGTTTAGGGGAACCATAAGTAGATGACTCTTAATTAATTTAGGTAATATGTACTACTGATGTTATGGTAATTGGTGCAGTTGTAATAAGAATTAATGGATAATTTTAATTAGAATGAACGGCTTTAATTTGCTGCCACTGATGTATTTTGCTCAAAATTCAAATATTACAGGGTTATACAATAAGTTCCAAATGTACTAATTTAGGTATAGAATATAAATATTTATGTATTTGGCAATTATTAAAATTGCACCAACACTGAGCAATTTTAAAATGATACTGTGGAAATAAGCTTTTCCCTTGAAAGGGATATATATACTGGAGAAAATTAGTGGTAAGTTTTGATTATCATGAGTCGGCTGCAAGCAATATCATCAAGCAAAGCGATACTAAATACAGTTAATCTCTATTGTGATGAGATGAACTACAAAAAAAAAAAAATAATAATAATAATAATAATAATAACTATAATAACCTAAAACCACCAGAAAGGGTAATAAATAATGATGAATAAAAAAATTATTTTAGCTTTATTTATTGAAGAGCTTAGTGGAAAAATCAGGTAAGTGAGATTTTTAGAGAGGTTATAATCTGGGTAAGAAAGGTAATGTCCGAATTACACTCCTCAAAAGTGAAATTGCAACACCAAGAAATAATGCACGTAGTGTCATGCAAATTTCAGAAGCGATAGTAGTGAGATGGATATGCAAATGTTTCTTGCTTTGATGGGATGCTGTTTTTTTAATCATTTGCATATCCATCTCACTACTATCGCTCCTGAAATTTGCATGACGCTACGTGCATTATTTCTTGGTGTTGCAATTTCACTTTTGAGGAGTGTATTTCATTACCGATTTATTAGAAGGAGGTACTAACAATTCCTTGTCGTATTTTATTTACCACTGCCTAATTTGGAAATAAAAATCATGCAAACATACTAAAAACTAAAATGGATAAGGTATTTTAAGACTTAAGTGAAAGCAAAAACAATACCACTAATGAAGAAACACCTTTGTTATTTTCCCTGATTTATAAATGCGTTAAAAATTTCACTTATCTGGTTTTTCCACTAAGCATTTTAATTAGTCGGAATATACCTTTCAGTTTTGTACATGATTTTGTAGAATTGTTCAGTACTGAGTAATTGATTTTTTTAATTCATTTTGTACAAAGAACAGGTATTCAGCTAGTAGTAATAATAATAATTTGAAAAATATATACTTTACATTATTTCCTGCTTTAATTACAATTTTCAAAGTATTTTAGTAAAGATTTTTGAATATCTTATATCGATATTCAATCTCACAGTTATTATTGTCCAGTAAGTTTCCTTCAAATTAGGCAGTAACAAGTTCCTTCACAGTCTACTGATTTAGGCAGCTCAAAGAGCATTTGCTTTTCTTGAAAGTTCTGGAAATTCCTAAATATAATCATTTAAGTTCTTGCTAATTCTTTTCTTGTAAGTTCTAGAATTCGTATGATTTGTCCTGGTTAGAATTTTTTTAAATGTATTTTCTGTATGTAGTATACTTGAGTGATATAGATATATCAGGAATTGGTATAGATAAATCACGAATGGATATCGATAAATCATGTAGTAGACGAATTAGTCTGTTTAGTGTTTAATTGAAAACGAAATAATGAAACACTAAAGCGACTAAGCACTAAACCACACAAAGAACACTAAATTGAGCGCAAAAATACTTCTAATAGATCAGCATTTTGAGAATTACAATTACAATTACCCCAGTTTATTATCTCAGTATAGTTATACTTTATTTATTTCAAAATGGAAAAAATAATTGATTCCATTTTAATTTAATTTATATATTTAAAAATTACTAATTTCTTAAAAAATCAAAATCTAGTGTTCTACGTCAAAATTTACTACCATCACACTTCTGTTAATGTATTTCTTTGGCTATATTATCTACCAAATGTTTGGCACGTGGAATTACCCGATTCGTTTTTCTAGAGGATATTGAGGACCCTTATTCCATTTCTGAAAACGCATTATGCATTTATGCATAATGCGTTTTAGGATGAATTTATTTTTAACCAAATTTAAGTTATATATGAAAGCTATTACATTTTTGGGGAAAATAATTGAATTGAGATTCTAAGATGCAAAATGAGTATTTGGATATTTGTTTTAAGTGGTTTTAGATAATCTTAAGAGGAATTTATTTCATATTAGCAATACCGCTACAGCATTGCATTAAGAAATCTTCGCATAAAAAAAAAATCGTCTGCTGATTTATCACTACATTCATTTTAAAGCAGTATTATAACACTATAAAAAAACATAAAAAATATCTTTGAAGCTTAAATCGCCTATAAAATTCTTCTAATGAATTTGGAGGTACAATCAAGAACACAAAACTAGCTCTCATCTGCTCTACTAAAATTATACCAAAATATCTTAAAACTAAAATCGTCTGCACAAATATTTGTAAACACACTATTTTAAAACTAAAATCGTCTGCCTAAATATATTGATTTAGAGATAAAATTAGAATAAAAACTTTAGAATTTCTCTTTATTTTTTTAATTTTGGTTCCTTTTAAGTTGAGTAATTTGCATTCAGAGCATAAACAATGAGGATTTATTCGGATCAGAACAGAAATCGTGAGGTCTCGCATCGTTTGATAGACTGTTTCAAACTCAGTGAATGTGAAAGCTTTTCGTGTGTGTTTTGGTTGGTGATCATAAATAAAAATGATTATTCCTAACATGGATTAGTGATTTGAAACATGATGAAAAATTGTTCTTTACAGTATAATAAGGCTATCAGTTGTTTACATGTTCCATATTACAATTTACATAAATTTTGCGATAAATATATGAAGGTTTCGTTCGGATCATAAAATTAATTATTTCTACATTCGAGGATCACGTTAAAAATTTCTGTGAACTATTTATGATATATTGGTAAACTTTTTAGAAATTACGTAAATGTATTGAAATTATATTTTTCATTTGTAAATTTGGTTGTTATTTGTATAAAAAATTTTTTCTGGAGATTATAATTTAAAATTTATTTGCAATATATTTATATCGTTTCTTTTGTCGCCTTTTATTCAGTTACGTAGCTTTTTGGGAAAATAAAAATGTAAATCATTCCCGCAACAGCCTGTTGTGAGCCAGGGGGGCATGGAGATTAGAGTTTAATTAGATTAAATTTGTTACTGATTAAACTTAATATCTTGAAAAGTTAGCAAAGAAAAAAGAAAATGGGGTTGAAAATTGTTAAAATTTTTAAATCCAGATTTCAAATAAAAATTTGAGTAATCGTTCGAGCAATAAAAACTTAACAGTTTTCAATTAAACATGCGTGTTTTCTATTAAAATTCTTAAGCAAATTTCGAGACATTCCATATTTTGCCTTTTCATATTTTCACAATTTGTAATTTTTTTTCCTTCCAATTTTGATATAAATTCCTTGACGTTGGAAGAAAATAAAGGTCTTTTTTTTTAAATTCTGAGTGAAAAACCATGACAATTTCAGGAATCAAATACCAAATTTTAAAATTAAAAATATCTCACAACCTAAATTTTGCACGTTTGCATTTTTGTATGTGAGAATTTATGTGTGTCTGCATACCATATTGCGGATGCACCATATGCACTAAAAATTCAACGTAAAGGTACATTTGTAAACAAATTATAAAGCCAGATTTTCGATTTTTTTCTAAATTAGATTTTTAACTATGAATTTTTTCAGGTGTCTTTCAGGGGCGTTTTTTGTGATTTTTTTTCGATATTTCGCTGCTTTGAAGCCCATCGAGTTGAAACGAAACGTTCTTGAGTTTTAGTTTTTTCTTTCCACAGGTTTTTTCCCATTTAGTTTTTTCCTTAAAAATGAACTATCCTATTTTTCGAGACGATTATTTTTCTCTTTTTAAAAAACTAACTTGAGAAACCTATTTTTTCGTCATTTTTGATGAGTTTGAATTGAATCACGTTTAAGTAATTGAGAAAAGAATTATTCTGTAACATAACAGAAGGATCAAGATAGCCGAGAGCATATACTTAATTGAGAATTTTAATCTCAGCCTTTTTACAGAAGTATATTTTTTACTCAAGAGTAAGAACACTCTTTATATCGTTTTCTATCGTTTATATCGTTTTTATATCGTTTTCTACTCTTTATATCGTTTTTATATCGTTTTCTACTCTTTATATCGTTTTTATATCGTTTTCTACTCTTTATGTCGTTTTTATATCGTTTTCTACTCTTTATATCGTTTTTATATCGTTTTCTACTCTTTATATCGTTTTTATATCGTTTACTATAATTTTGAAAACAGTGGTCACTTTAGCGACGCGTGCAACACTTTGAGATAGATTGTCATGGTTGTGCCAACCATTCTTTCAGTGGTTGCTCATGAAGTAATATTTTCAAATTTAAAAAGAAATTTTGAAAATAATAAATTTATAAGGGTTTAGGATTATAAAAATATAATAAATTTCAAAACGACAAAAACTTTTAAATAAAACATAATTTTTACCACGTTTATATTAACTTGCCCTCGTGTATGTCTGTTGGGGTGGAATTTTGTAATCGATTTTAAACTAACTTCCCGACTAGCTACAGACTTCAAATTTGGCACATAGTTCAGAATTGGATGACAGTGCATGAAAATGAAGAGAAAGAAGACATACAAAGTAAAATAAAATTAAAATTAAAGAAAAATTAGTATTTTTGCGATTATCTTTTGTTGTCCATTCGATTATTTCAAATTAGAGTCACATGTCAGTTGAAAAGTTTTGTGTACAGTGAGTGAAAAAATTGAGATTTTTAAAGTGAGTACAAGAAAAAGAATCAAAATAAAAAATAATATTTTTATAAACCACGTTTTTGCAGTGGAGTATAATAATTAAAAAATAAAAATTTGAAAAATGAAAAACGTGGGGCGCATGAAATACATAACAGTACATATACACATACATATACACATTTTCGTACTCATACACACGCACAACCACATCCACATCCACAGATACTTTCCTATACACATGCATATACACAAACATATTCCACATCCACATCCACATTCAGATACAATTACAATTACAGATATACATACCTACACATATTCTCATGAGCGCACATACACACACTAATATAACATTACTTTTATGTATTTCATGCGCCCCACGTTTTTCGTTTTTCAAACTTTTATTTTTTAATTATTATTCTCCACTACAAAAACTTGGTTTTTAAAAATATTATTTTTTATTTTGATTCTTTTTTTAAAATTAAATTTCTATTTTAGCACAAAGGTCGCCCACTTGTGTATTTAAATTTCTATTTGATTGAATGGAACTAAACAGTATAAAATAAAATAATAATACGATTTTTGGATTACAACACTGAAAGATCACAATAAAATTGTAACCACGAAGCGGTGAGTTCATTTTGGTAAATTCATAGAGGGAGTCGCAATGGGACGAGTCCTTGCACGAATTTTACTCCATTTCTTTTATTTGTTTCTAATGCTTAATGTTTATCGGCCAAATGCAGCAGAATTAATGTGAAGTAGCGAAATGGTGAATCAGTGAAGGCGGAAATCAATGTGGAAGTCGTGAATTCGGTTAGTTTATGTTGGTGTAAATGTTATGTTATGTAAAAAAGAATTATGTGATTTTCAGCGCCCCAGTTACGCGAAACTCAACTGTCCCTTCTAAGAGTTTTCTTAAATTAAAAAATAATCAAAAAATATAATATCCTTTCGTGAATTGTCTCGCATCAATGCTGATAGCATTTATTTTTTAAATATTTTCAAAATTGAATAACGTAAACTTATAGTTTCTTAATGATACTTCCAAGATTTAATAGGCTCAAATTTTTTCATTTATTTTAATTGTTATTTGAATTTTTTTTAAATTTTTTTATAGGATATTTTTTTTTCTGCTTACTTTTTTGCCCTCTTATTGTTATAAATTTTTTTAATTGGCAAGCTTCTTTATTCGCCAGTCTTATTGTTCATTTTCGGAATGTTTTGAATATGATCAGTTTTCAAAAACCAGTAAAGCAAAGAGAAAAAAAGGGTTGATTTCATATAATGTTATCTGCGTGACTTTTTGAGTTAATGTCGTGTTTTTCTTTTATTTGAAAAAAATTAAACGGATCAATGACCGATAAGACTAAAAGGCGTGACAAACGATATTTACGGAATAAAAATATTTTTATTTTGTTTGTGATTTTTTAGTCAACTTTAAAGATTTCGCGTATTGAAAACTGTAAATAAATAAATAAATATTGAACTTTATTGTATAAATATACAACTGTATTCAAGGAATTAGTTTCATAAAAGTACAGTCGAACTCGCTTATAGCGACCGTGTCGGTATCGTAATATTTCCTCATAATATCGGAAAAAAACGGTTTTAAAAAACGTTCTCGTCAAAAACTGTTTCGTCCACAAGTTTCAAAAGTTCATACTTACAAACTAAATCGTAACTGAAATATTTATAATTTAGTCTGTAGCTTTTTTAGTCTTACAAATTAGTCTGTTAGTTGTTTCATTGTTCTTCAGATAAGACTCATGGTTCGAGAAACAGCGTCCTTTATCACCCTGCGTTCGTAATAATTTTACATATTTTCTGGATTACAAACGAATCATCAGAATAATAATTGAATTTTTTTAAGTAGAGAGTAGCTAAACAAAAAAACAAAAACAAAAAAAAGGTAAAGTACCGAAAATTTTTAAAAGTCTCAAAAATAGTCCTTGCTAAAACCGGATTTAAAAGTGAACTCTGCTACAATAGACTTAACATTGTACCAATAATGTTTTTTTCTGGTTTGTTCGTTAAATCCGGGGTCGTTCTAAGTGAGTTAGACTGTAATTTAATGGCCAGGATGGATTGTAAGGCGCTGGACTCACGTTTGCGAGAACGGGAGTTAAAATCCAGCCGGCCGAAGACTTCCCGTGTAGTAAATGGTGACTAGTGCACGTTAAATCTATCGGGTCACAATGTCCTCTATATTCCCATAACAAATCAATACCTCTGCGGTACTGAATTGGAGATTGATCGTTCTCTGGCTCAGGTCAAAATTACGATCTGCGGGAGAATGAATGGATGTATGAATGAGTTCGCCCTATAAACGGATGTGATGTATGGGTTTAGCAGAAGTCAAAATTCTTGGCCATAGATGGCGCCACTGAAAAACGAGAACAATCGCACCCTCTGTGCCTTAATGGCTGACGAAAACAACAACTGTAATGTAACTTATCCTTGTATCTATACTCACCAGGGCAGGAAAATTAAAAAAAATATCATTGAATACCGTGAACCTGCTATATTGTGGGAGTGTTTTTCGTATTACGCTCGCTTGCTGTGGTGACCACTAACATATATCAGAATGTTTGTTTCAAAATTCTGTATGATCAGGTGCTGCCATTGTGAACATTTTCATGTTTCTGATGTTCCTATATTTTGCAAATGACAACAGCAAAGTTTATAGGGCAAGAAGAATATGGTCATGGTTTTATGAACATTTGCACACCATATTATATTTCAAAGAGCTTGCAAAATCATCTGACTTGATCCCTACAGAAAATCTCTGAGTCATCTTGGAGTAGCCGGTAGAACGTTGAAATCATTATCAATGCTGTTAGGTAGATTTACGCGATCCAATCCTTCAAAGTGACTTAAAATGGATGCGACGTACTTAAACCTTGTTTTTACAAGTAAGTCGCTTGTAATTTAAGTAAACCTTTCCTTAAATAGTAACCTTAGTAAAATAGTAACCTTAGTAAATCTTTTCTTAAATAGTAATTTAGTAACCTTTTCTTAATTTACGCTTTTATTGATTGCTTTTGGAGTGACTAATTTTTTCTCTGATGAGCTTATATCCTTAATTTTATAAAGCCTATAGTTTTCAACAATCAAAATGTTGGGAACAGTTAATTTTAAAAAGTTTATTACTACTGCCAAATCAAACCAAACACCACGGATATAAATGGAATGAAAACATTAACTTTAAGTAAAGTTGAGGAAAACGAAATTAAACACGATGTTCATTGCAATTGTACTATTAGTTTTCTTCAGCTAAGCAAACGAATAACATAGACTCACTCTAACATACTAACAGGATTAACATTCTAATTAATCTAATTAATCAATGGTAATCTAATTAAATGCATCTATTATCTCTTCTTTTCCCTTCTGAATGAATGATTGCACTTACAAAATTATGAAGACAGAGGAAAACTGTAAAAAATACTATAGTTTTGAAAACTTTTAAGCGACAAACAATACATCTTGCAATATTTGAAATTGAAATTTACAACAGCTTATTTAACGTTGAAAATTTAATTCCCATTACAACTAGTGAACATTAAAAAAAATTTCTAAAGTGGATTTCCTACTGGCAGGTGGCATTATCTATTCTTATATGACGTCACCTGCGATATCTGCATTGAAGAAAAGAGACATGATCTGACGTGCCGGTGTAGGTGTACTAGAGAAATCCCCTACTTTTCTCTTAACAGACCCGTTGCCTCAGCTGAGATGTAAATAAAATGGAACAAAAGAACCCCAGCCACAATGGGTGCCCGAACAAAGAGACCATTGTGTCAGAGCCTCATGCGAACAATAGGGCGGCGCCGGCTTCTCCTAACCCCCTCCTAGACGGGGCTTTTCCAGTTAGGATTCCGGTTCTAGAAAATTGGAATGGAGGCACAAAATAGTTCTGGAATCCAAGACACAAACGACAAATCTGTAGTTCAAAGTTTACGCAGATGTCTGCATGAACAATGTTTGCTACAAATAGACTTGAAATCAAAAACTAAGCACATCCTTATTTATTATTATGTTTACAATATTCTTGGTAAAGTTTTTGTAGAGGATTTTCTAATAAATTAAAAACTAATTCAATAAACTATTTTTTTCTTTAGAAATCTTTACAACTTTTTTTTTTCAATCACGCTACAAATTATAACCAAATTTTGGAATTGAAAAAGAGCAATGATTAAGTAGTTTAATAATTAAAATCGAAATTTAAATTTTCATTTCTGTCACGGAATAATCAGCGTAGGATGTGACGAGAATTGTACCAGGAACCCTTCAATGATCCAGAATGATTGGTGAAAGTAAAATACTCCTCAACTTGGACGCCTGCGTTTTATTTGGCTGTCTTGTAATTTAATGAGTTCTGATCTATTCATACACAAATCTGTAACACATCCGAATCAAAAATGATACATAAATCTTCATAGATTTATAAGCTCTTCACAAGTCGAAGAATAGATAACACATTACTGATGACCACCACATAGAGATAAATGCAGGGCAGGGTTTTGCTGGGAATCGAACCAGTTACCTTAATGTCTTAGAGCGTTTTTGCAGAAGCACAATGCTCTGCGAACTCGGGGGTCCTAAGGAGGAGTTCAAGCCTGGGTGGTTTAGAGAATATCATTTTGGAAGTGAGACATAGAAGTTCGGCTTCCGAAGTCACTGAGGAACATTAACTTTTGCAAGCTAATAGTATCTTATTGAAGTAGAATCAACTTCATAAAAATAAGGACTAGTAGTAGCATGTATTAACTTTTTTAAGCAGCTTAAGAACCGCACAATGGGTTATTGACGACTGTCTGGAAAACATCCCTGGGGATGATTCAAAAATATGTTATTACAATTTTGATCCTGTGCAGACTGGAGGCTTTCTAACTTTGGTAATTCGACAACCAAAACGCGAAGTAGAGCACTTTGTGATAGAACAGTTTACCGACCGATGCCAAACCCTGGTCTCTTCGCAGAATGATCAAAGCAGTCACTAACATGCTTGCTGACGACTGCCAGTGATGTTTGACTTCAATAATCTACTGGGAACCACATCTTGCGATCCACTGTGGGACAGAAATGAGGACTAAGATTTTGTACTGAACAGTACCTAGAGACCTCCCTGGTTGAGCGATATCGTCCGCCTAACTCTCTGTAGCGGGGAATTAGCTGATTTGATTCCCACCCTAACTTTGAATGTATCTTCGGGGTGTCTTTTTCAGAATTGTGCTTTCTGTTCTTCCACTTGACAAAGGCGATTAAGTCGTACTTACGTAATTGAAAATACAACCTGCGTATGTTTGTGCACCAATAAATAAATTAATTAAACATTTGGTTTGATTTATTGGAACAATATGCATTTTCCAATAAATAGAAGGACACATAGCACAATACAGAGAAGGACAGCACAAAAATACATCCAGGGTAATAGCGGGATTCGAATACGCTTCGTCCACGCTTCGTACAGTGTTTGGCTGGTAATAATGCTCTGTCAGGGAAACCCCAAAATAAACAATTATGTGGTGTAACTCAAAACGTAAGTTTAATTGTGTTAATTTTTTATTCATTCCATACATAAAGATCCATCCATATTAAAGAAGGACAACAAAAATATACACACAAAGTTGAGGTGAAATTCGAATCCACTACCTTCATGCTTCAGAGCTTTTGGTGGAAGAAAAGTAAACTTCGGCTTCGAAGGTCCCGTAACTATCCCTTCAGCTAGGTCCCTTAGTTCCCTATTGCTACATTTATGTATTGTTATTCATACATATGCAGACTTGTTATGCTCATCACAAATATAACTTATAAGCCCTTGTTAAGTATAAGAACAGATAACACAAATTAGAGAAAGTCATATAACGATGCACATAGGTTTAGGACAAGATTCGAATCTGGTAGCTCCACGTTACAGAGAGCTTGGCGGAATGGCGAGATATATAGAATAAGGAGGTATACACCATTCACACATAAATTTGCATGCTAGTTACATAACAACAAATTAAGACTTATAACCTCTTGTAAAATTGAAGAACATATAGTAAAAGTTAGAGAACAACAACACTAGGACACTTTGAGGCTTACGGTGAAATCCGAACTTACTACTTTCACGCGAAACGACGCGATTTGGCGAAACGACGAGACTTCTCGGCCAGGAAGAGTTCCATATAGCATTAAATATCTGTTTAGAAAAGTAGGAAAAATCGATATCGACATCAAATTGCGCTGAGCAATGACAAAATAGTTCCAATTGATCATTGATTGAATTGTACATAGTTGAAGTATTTGCACTGTATGGTGGTTTTTATGTGCTTTCATAGTTTTCTTTTCCCTTACAGTGACTATATTTTGCATGATATCTTGTGCGTTTTCTTTTGTATAGCATAACGAAATGAGTTCTGCAAGAAGATCTAAAAATCGAAAACTAAATGTAACTAAAATCAGATGATTGATGAGATTTTTGAAGAAAACTTCATCATTGAGTGACGGAAATTAAACAACAATTAATCTGCTTCAAGAAATGCTTTGGCTGATCGTTTGTATAAAATAGAAACACCGATAGATGGCAAAAAGTAAGCAATTTGAAATTATTTACTGTCAAATTATAACTTTATTCTATGTTCATAAAGTTGGGAAAATTGTAAAATATCTAGAACGACTGGTATGGATTTTAACTATAAGTGTTTATTGTATCGCAACAATTAAAAACCTAGTATACATAAACATTACAAATCTTTATTAATTACGTTTCTAATATAAAAGTTTTAACGAAAAACATTTACAATTAGTGTAATACATGTACGAAATACGGGAATACGAGTAAAGTAGGACATACGCATAGTTCGTTTATTTTATTTTGTTTAATTTCCCAAAATCTAGTTCTTTATAATGCAAATCATTTGTTTAAATAAATAAAAAAAGATTACAGTACACAAACACCAAAGCCGATCCAGTCTTGGTCTCAGCCTAGTATATATATATATATATATATATATATATATATATATATATATATATACTATATATATATATATATATATACTATATATATATATATATACTATATATATATATATATATATACTATATATATATATATATATATACTATATATATATATATATATATACTATATATATATATATATATACTATATATATATATATATATATATACTATATATATATATATATATACAATATATATATATATATATATATACAATATATATATATATATATATATATACATATATACAATATATATATATATATATATATATATATATATATATATATATACATATATACAATATATATATATATATATATATATATATATATACATATATACAATATATATATATATATATATATATATATATATATTATGGTTTTTCGTACTTACCACCCTTAATATATATTTTTTGAGATGAAGTGAAAAAAATATCCGTATTCAAATGCTATCAACATCTAATAAATCGTTAGTGAAGAAAACGGTGTCGAAAACAACCAAACCTTTTCGATTCATTGAAGATGCAGGAGGAAAAAGGCAATTATTGGAAAAAATCTCCCTATTTCACGAGGTAATCAAACAGGTTTTGTTCTTTTCTGTCTGTCCATCGCCACTAGTAAATTGTTATAATTCAATAACATTTCTGTTTTTCCTTTGTTTATATACAAATATGCAACTCTTGTGTATATTTTTGATAAGGATTTTAAAATTATTTATTCAGTTTGGTTAACAGAATTCTCTATACAAAATTTTATATTCAGAAGTATACAATAAATTACAGTGTTTTTATCTGCAGTTTGTCAGTGATAGTATCTTTAGTTATCTTTAGTCATTGGTTCACTCTTTGACGCGAATGGAACATTAGTGTCCCTTTTAAATACATTTTTTTCTGACTATCTAATTACAAGCAAAAATGTATTTTGGTATTTTTTGAATATAAAAAAGGAGTTTAATATTTACCAATAAAATCTGCTAGACTATCGGAATTATAAGTACTAAGATATAGCCCCCCCTCCCCCGAAAAATAGTTTTATATATTTTTTCATTTATATTTAAAAATTTATAAATTATTGATTTTGTAAATTAAAGAAATTTCGATGATTAATAACTGTTCCTACTGGATTTAATCTCTCTTAGTTTCTAGGTGATTCCTAAAATTTGCAGGCATAAACTTGCTTTTAGACTTATTGTCTCGGATATTGATACCAGTGCTATAAATTTTCTCGCTATTTAGCGCGTATCATCTCACCTCTAACTTCAATATCGATACAGATAAAATTTCCCATGATTTTGTTTCTCAACAAGCAAATCTTGCCCCTCCAACAAAAGTATACTCTCTTTTCCTCTTGCTTTTCACTAATGGCTCCATTTCTAGAGCTATTGGTTGTTCAAAACTATGGTTGCAAGAAATTCAAAACTCTTTTATTGAAATTGAAGATATCTCCCCTGTCAAATTCTATATTCAGCAAACTGCTTTTCAATTCAATGGTAGTTTCTACAGATAAACTTAGGGTTTACCCTAGGGCAACTCCCATTCTTTGTGACCTATTCATGCATTGTTTCAAAGAAAAAGTTTTTAAATTGGTCAAATTCTCATGGTAGAAAAGATACGTTGATGATACGTTCTCTTAGTTGACAGGGATACTGATTTTCAAGAGTGAGTTACTGTGGTCAACTCTCGCTTGACCACAACATTTAAGTAGACTTTAGATTTATTATTTAATTAACTTTAATTTATTAAGTATTAATTTATTATTTATTAATTTATTGTTTATAAATTTTTTATTTATTAATTTATTATTTATTAATTTATTTAACATTTAATTTACTTTCCTTGTTTAGATGTTCTTGTAACCAAACACCCTGATCATTTTTGTCCTTAGTTTATAATAAAAAATTTCCCTACTCTTTACCCCCTCATGCTTATTCTGATCACTCTAATTGTCAGAAAATTTCTGCATTTTGTACTTTCATTTTCCGCGAACTTAACCTTTGTTCTGGTTCTTCTTTTTTAAACTCCGAACTTAACTTCCTCCGTTCGCTGGCTACTAACCGTGGATTTAACCCTTCTTTAGTTGGTTAAATTTTAGTTAAACTCATTAGACCCAAACACTCCTTTTTTTCTAATCTTTACAGAGAACTTATTTCTTTACCGTTCACACACTCCTACTTGTTATGAAATTGCTAATATCCTTTTCTGTTTCAGTTTTAAAGTCATTCTTAGGTCTCTTAACAACAACGGACATACTAGACGCTCTTTAAAATTTAGAATTAAGGAACACGATAATTGGGGGGAAATGAGCGCTACACTCCACTTTTAGGGTTGATGGTTTTTTCTATAGTGCTATGGAATGAGTGCTTACCCCACTTCGGGTCGACGACCTCTCGTCTATAGGATGAGCGCTTTACCCCAATTCCTCAGTATAGATGAGATCCCTCTAAGCACGTAGCATGGCTCTTTACGTAACCTGCTTTGGACTAAGCAAATGCTTCTTAAAATTTTTAGGTGTTTATTTCTTTACAACTATGGATATATTTGAAAAATTTTAAGCTAACTTTTTAATCAGAATTAAGTTTCCAATGAATTCCTCATTACAAATAATTATAAAAAATTATGAAAGTTTCTTCGATTATGTTAATCATATATATGCTCTTAACGTCGCATGGTTTTTATGTGCATGTTCTTAACG
This sequence comes from Parasteatoda lunata, assembly GCA_949128135.1. Classification (NCBI taxonomy): domain Eukaryota; kingdom Metazoa; phylum Arthropoda; class Arachnida; order Araneae; family Theridiidae; genus Parasteatoda; species Parasteatoda lunata. Next base: position 48,811,915 of record OX421977.1, read on the forward strand.
TAGCATTGTTTGAACTAAAAATTGGTTTTTAAAAATTTTGAATTCATATTTTTTGACATATACGGGTAATTTTGAAAGAATTGATGCTCATTTTTTAAATTTTAATCAAGTTTTAAATAAGTTCCTCGTTGCAAAAAATTATTTTTAAAAAATCGCAAATTGTCCTCTTTTTTGTCAATTATACATATGCTCATAACACATGAATGTTTGGAGTAAGCAAATCCATCTTAAAATTTTTGATTACTTATTTCTTGACACATATGGGTATTTTTAGAAAAACTGAAACGCACTTTGAAATCTGGTGCAGGTTTCAAATAATTTCTGTTGTGCAAAAAATTCTAAAAAAAATTCGCAGTGTATCCTTCATTATGTTAACTACAAGTATATTAATGCTCTTAACGTAGCAACATATGATGAAACATATGCTTCTTAAAAATTTTACTATTTATTTTTTCACATCTATGAGTACTTTTGGAATGCCGCTTGCTTAGCAATCTGAAACAAGTATCAAATAAAATTTTCATTGAAAAAAATTATAAAAAATTCGCACAATGACATTAATTTTTAATTGCATGCTCATAACGCTGCATTGTTTGAACTAAAGATTGCTTCTCTAAAAATTTTAAGTACTTATTTCTTGACACATATGGGTATTTTTGAGGAAAAAAAATTTACGCTCACTTTATAATCTGAAGCAAGTTTCAAATTAAGTCCTCATTGCCAAAAAGTACAAAAAATTGGCAATTTACCCTTCATTATGTTAACTAAATCAATGTTCTTAACGCAGCATGGTTTGGATTTAACAAATGCTTCTTAAAAGTTCTTACTATTTATTTCTTGACACATATGGGTATTTTTGGAAGAATTGCCACTCACTTTGTAATTTGATAAAAGTTTTGAATGATTTTCTCAAGGCAAAAAATTTTTAAAAATTAATAAAATAAACTCCTATATATATAGTCTTTACATAGCATGGTTTTAACTAAACAAATGCTTCTAACAGATTTTGAGTGTTTGTTTCTTCGAAACTATGGGTATTTTTGAAAAATTTGACACTTACTTTTTATCTCAAACAAGTTTTAAAAGAACTTCTCATTGCAAAAAATTACAAAAAATTCTCAAAGTGTCCTTCATTATGTTAACCATATATATGTCTTAACCTGGCATGGTTTAGATGGTGGCATGGTAAGAAAGCTAATGTTTAATAAATACACATTGATGTGAAGAAAAAAATAGTCAAATTTTTTAAAAAGTATTAGTTTAGTCCAAATCATGCTACGTAAAGTTCTTATATATAGTTAAAAGATGGAGGACATTTTGCGAATTTCTTATAATTTTTTGCTATGAGGAATTCTTCTAAAACTTTTTCAGATTAAAAAGTGAGTGTCAACTTTTTCAAAAATACCCACTGATTTGAAGAAATATTTATCCAAATTTTTTATAAGTATTTTTCAGTTCAAACTATGCGACGTTAAGAGCATGTATATGGTTAACATAATGGAGAACAATTTACGAATTTTTTATAATTATTTGAAAGGAGGGATTCATTTGAAATTTGTGTCAGGTTACAAAGTAAGCGTTGAAGTTTTCCCAAGTACCCATATACGTACAGAAATATATACTAAATTTTTTTGAGAAGCATTTGCTTTGTCTAAACAATGCCACGTTAAGAGCATATATATAGTTAGCATAATGGAGGAATAAGTACTTAAAATTTTTTAAAAGAATTTGTTTACTAACGTTAAGAGCATATATGCGTAATTAACGTGATGAAAGAATTGTTATTTTTTTATTTATTTATTTATTTATTTATTTTTTGCAATAAGGAAATTATTTTAAACTTGTTTCAGATTATAAAGTGAGCGTCAATATTTTTCTCAAAAATACTCATATTAAGATTAAAAAATGAGCGTCAACTCTTTCGAAAATACCCGTCAAAAATAAACTAAAAAGATTGCATGCACATTAGAAGTCACAAATAAATATTTAAGCCAGATAAAATCAAAAACGCGATTATTAATGTAAAAGGAGGCACTAATTATATTAAAACTTGTTTGAGTTTTGGATGAAACAGGGAGGAATTGAATAATTCGAAATACTTCCAAACATAATGAGGAAATCAAATTAGCTTCGATGTTTTTCATCTCGTTTTTTTCAGACTTCGATAGCGTTTTTTCCCCTGCTTATTTGAAATAATGTTTTTTTTTTTTTCTACTTCATTTTTGATAAGGATTCTAAACTGATAACAATAGAATTTCGGGTGGCTTATTGGTAGTTGGTAAGCGATACAAGGAGAGTTCTCTAATGTTTCAAAAATTGATATTGTCTCACTTGTTGAAAATATAGTTAATTTTTACTCTTTCTCTTTGTTTTAAACTTTGTTTTTTCATTTGTTTCTTAAATTGTTCACAACAAACCAAAATGTTTGTGCATTGGAATTTAGAATTTAATCAGGTTCAATGCTTTCTATAAGCACATCACTAAAACATTTAAAAAAAAATAATAATAATAAAAAAGAATCAAATTTCTTTACAGGAAAGTTTAATTTCGTGATTGGAATTTTAATTTTGACACTTACGATTACATTTCTCTTCAGTCAGATTTTTTTCTAATTTTTACTTTTATTAATTCGAAGCTGAAATTTTGATATTAAGCTTAGAATGAAAAGAAATAATAAATTTCGGCTACTTAGCAACCAGTACTGTCCATTATTTTCCTGATTTCATATAGGAAAGAAAATACGTGTGCATTCACAATCCTGGAATGAAATTTTAATTATTATTTAAAATATGTTTATAAACAAAGTTTTAAATTATTTTTCTAAAGTTGTAATATTTTATTAATTGAGAGACTTATGCCCCTGAGCAGGTGTTTAGTGGGAAAAACACCACTGTCCAAAATTGACACACAGAAACAAAGCAAACGATATTTTCCATCGTTGATTTTCCCGGTTCTCAAAGTTTTTCTTATATTCCAATAACTGTTCTCTGATTTCAGTTACTCATTGAGAGTGGCGCCCCCTCTCGGAGCTTCATCTAAATGCTCCGCTGATCACAAAAGCACGTGAGAATGCAGTCAAACGATCTCGCATCATTCATCAGTGAGTTATTACCGTTTCCCCGGAGTAGATGAATATCGGCATGTTTTTTTGTGTTTGTTTACATTCAGTGACAGCGTGGTTTTTGAAAACAGTGTTGTGATTCGTTTTAAAAATAGGACTCAGTTTAGTGTATTTACTGCAACAATCTAGGAGGATTATATGACTTAATTATTGTTCAGCACTATCCATTTATTCTTTTTTTATGCACATTTCATCATTATTATTTGTCTTTAAAAATTGGTGGCAAATTAATAATTTCAAACGACTTATTGTTACAGTAGTATATGATATTTAGAAACAGAATTTTGGAGTTTTTTTTTATGCATATTGAATTTTATTGATGCCGACATTTTGATTCAAATAAAGTTTCATTGGAATACTTAAAGAAATTTATTGAAAAATGTATGCATACTAGATTTAAACGAAGTACAGCTGTATGCATCGAATTATAGAAAACTGTACAATAACTGTTCTTAGTTTTTAGAATAGTGTTCTTTTTCTTCGAAGTACAAAACTTCTTTCGGTGATTCAGCAACTTTTGTACAATTGAAGATTGGTTTAATAATTAAACTGAAACTAAAAGGAAAACTAGGCTGATATAGGAAATATTATTTATTTATAAAATATATTCTCTCTATTACTGGATACTTGTGGCTACAGCAAAACTGATATACAATAGGAAGGATCTATTTTAAAACTGAAGCAACAGGTAGGAATATCTTTTGTTTATATCTAGCTTTTAATAGTAATTAAATTCACTTTGACAATTTGATGACTGTAAGAACAATTTCTATTGTGATTTAAATTTAAATTTTTGGTTTTATTTAGGTGATTTTAAAAGTAATTGTCCAGGATGCTAATTTATTTCTTAAACTTATTTAATAAATAGCTTATAGGATAAGACAGAAATATATTTTTCGTATTGACCATCTAATTATTTTATAATTTTAATATAAATGGCGGTTTATAAATGTATTAAAAGCTTTTTTTTTTCGATATAACGAATTGCCTAAGCGTATAATGTTTGCACGTGGAGCAAAAAAAAGGTTGTGCTTTAAATTATTTTACAAAATAATTGACGTCTAAATCAGCAAACTTTTCTACAATTAAACCTATTTATTCTAAGCCACATAAAGTGGTATCCCAATAAAAATAAAATACACCGATTAAAAAATAGTAGTACGTATTCGTTAAAACCAAGTGGATATTTAATTCTGTTAGCAATCACCGTCCCTTGACTTCAAGTTCAAATATGCATATTTATATTATTAATTAATTATGGAAGGAAAAACTATCTTGTTTTAACAAAATGAATTCTAATAACGAAACAATTGCGATACCATTTTTTTAAAAAATCTTTTTAAAAGGACGCTAGGCACAAATAGGTACTTGGGAGGTATCGGGTACCTACTTGGTTCCTGAGAGTTTATTTTACTATTTGGTACTTCGGAGGAGTGCTACATAAAGTTCTTAGGAGGAGTAAATGCTATAGTTCTCATTTCTGCTCAAACCCCATTTGGGCTGGTGACAGGTTCGAGTACTAGATTTATGGTCATATGGTTTCTGACTACATATGGTTAGTAACCATATCGCTGATATGAAATATCCTCATGTCATCCATTTATAAATCTGTGGTTATTGCCTAACTTTTATGCTCTTTGTGTTATACACGCTATACATGCATCGGACTCTTTGTAAACCTGCTTACACTACATTTATTTAAGTGATAGTAAAATCTTAAAGTACTAAATTTGTCACCACTTTAAATATACGATCGTTGACTTTCGTTTGGTTTTGTCGCGTACCAACAACCCAGAACGAAAGGTACTCACCAGGACGTCTGGGCTATCACATTAGCAGAGCCACAGATTTATGATTTGCCTGTTGTATCATGTAACACGATTCCATTTGTAAATATATATATATATATATATATATATATATATATATATATAACCTCCATTTTGGTGCCTGACACCCTCTCTTTCTCTTATTTCCACATCCTACAATTTCCCTATTATAATCAGTTAATGTCACTTCGTGCAATTTCCAGTTGTCGTGTAATAAGTTTCCGCGGTTTCCCTCTGTGGGGGGGGGGGAGTTCCACGCTCTTGCACCCCACAGAACTCAAGAAAACTAAGATGGGCACAGTAGGCCTTGGCCTTCTATGGGCTGTCACGCCATTTAGTTTAGTTTGAAACTTGACCTTTTTTTAAAGTTGGATTTAATGTTATATGGTTATGATGGCTAGAAATGTTCATAATGACCCATGGGAATAAAAACTAAACAATTGTGACTCAAGTTCTTTTTATTTAATTTGAAATTTCAAGATGCTACTCTAACTGGCTCTCGCATTTTTAAGACAACTTAGCCTTTATTAATTTTATGTCTGCGCAATATAAAGCGTATTTTAAAAATGTTTCTAGTTTTTAAACTTCATTCAAAATTTTTCATCGTTAACGATCATGAAGTTTAATGATAAAGGAAATCTGTTATGTCATTCGAGGAATTTGAACCAACTGCTTTTGAATATTGAAATTTCACTTAAGTCTTGAATTCCGATATTTGAAAATTGAGTACTTGCAAATGGAGAAGAAGAAGTGATTACGCCTTACCGTGTGATTTAACTCGATATCTGACATCGCGCGCGTGTACCAAACCTGATTTGCTTCTGAATCGAAAATGCTACGATTTAACTACTCATGACTTCGCTTGCAGGTATCCAATTGTTTATTTTGTATTATTCTTTCAGATAAAATATTTATAAAAAATACTGGAATGGTTTTTATATTGAGGAAATTTTCTTATTGCTACAATATTTAGATTATAAAATGTGAACCAGATAATTTTATTTTATTTCCGGTATTGAACAGTCAGCTTATACCATTGGTTCGTTATTTGAACCCAACCCCGGAGATCAAAAGAATTCTTGACTCAATCATTGGGAGAAATCTGCTTTTGTGGAAGACTTTTTGAGTATAATTGGACAGCATTTGCGTTACATAAAGAGAAAAAATACGAAAACCTCCTATGAATAGCTCGACTGCCAGCAAACTCGAAACTATGATCAGTCTATTGATTGGTATGTTTTTCGTCAACACTGTGGCGTATACGAGACGGAAACAGTATATGAATTGATCATCGGGATTCGAACCTAGGTCTCTACCATGGGGAGCGGAAGCTCTATCTCTAGGACAATTCCGGCTCTAAAATTAAACAATTGTGATCTTCCTCGAATAATTTCCTTTTAGGCTTTAACCATTTTTTTCACTTTTTTTTCAGAAAACAGTATGCCATAAAATCATTTTTAATTGATGTCTGCTGAACCTTATTGGCCAAAAAAGCCAATAGTATGATCTAGTTTTCTTGTATGAAGATACAGATTTCGTTGATTGTCACCAGAAAAAATTTAGTCAGATTTAGCAATGTATTGCTTAACTGCTCATTACCTGCACTATTTACTTCATTATCTCTAATTTTAAAATATTTATTTGAAATATTTATTTATCATTGTTTCGTATAGTATTCTCTGCTATTAATTGCGCTTTTTTTTATTTGATTAACTGATAGTTTTTGAATTTTTTTTTTTTAAATTGAAATATTTCTTTATTTCACGGAAAACTTATATTACCTCATTACTCAATTATTTCCATTATTATTAGTATTTAATATATAATCAACAATTTTATGATAAACATATTTCATTTTATTTGCATCTAAACTTGATCATTTTGCAATTATTAAACAATAAATAAGTTCGATTAACTTTCAAAAGTTTTTACAAAAAAAAAAAAAAAAAAAAAAAAAAAAACATGAATTTAAAAAACAAAATTGTGAATAAAATTTTACTTACCAAGCCAAAGGATTAAGTTTGTAATTTATCCGAATAGAATCGCGAACCAAATCTGTAAAACAAAAACTGTAAAGAAAACTATTTGAGAAACTTCAAATGATATTATTTTTGATTACCTATAAGATTCTCTCTTTACCATATCATTTTACTAAATTGGAATATTATATATCTTTAAAATATTGTTTAAATGTGGGAATGGCTTTGAAATAAACAAATAAAATTTAGATTTTCAGTCTATTGACTGATGATGGCCAAATTTATAAAAATATAGTGAATTATAAAATTTTTCGTTTGTAAGTTGCTGCTAAAACTGACGAACATTTATTACTAGAAGATTATAGATGTTATTTTGAATATATGTTTTGCTCCCGAAGCCACATATTTTTTTTAAATGATATTTTTAGTCTATTTTTTGTCGAAAGCCACAAGTATAAAAACGTTATATATAACAGGGGGTGGAGTAAAGGCTGAGCCAAACTTCCAGGGGAGTTAAGGCGCGTCATCAAGATTAAAATGGCATAAAAAGTGATGCCCGGAAATGCCGTCGTGAGCGGCTAGGGGCGCTTTCCTATTATGCCCTATTATTAGGGGCCTTCACTATTATGAGAGATGCTTCCCCATTTATGTTCAGAAACACGCGAAGAAAAAGTTCATAATAGGGAAGCGTCCCTAGTGGCATATAACGACATTTTCGGGCATGGGTTCCTATGTATTTTTAATCCTAATGATGTCCTCCTCTAGAAACTTGTCGTAACGTTTATGAAACCGCCTGTTATATATAACGTTTGTAAACTTGTACATTTCTACAAAAATAGACTGAGAATGTAATTTGGAGGGAGAAAAAAAAATTGTAGCTTGAAAAGAGATACCGATTGGAGATTTGAAATCAGCGACATGAAAGTATCCGACATCCGTTGAAAAATCTCATATAATAAAAAACAAAAAAATATATGTTCCCCACTGTAGTATGTTCAGGGTATTTTTGTTGTTATGTATCTGTAATATTAGTGAAAAGGAAAGTTAAAATAGAAAAAATTACGAGATTTTCAAATTTAAAGTATTAACTCAAAAATTAAAGTTTAGGTATTTCAAATAAAGTCTTATAACTTAAAACATTAACAGTTATTAAAAAGCAAAATATAAATTTTTTTTGTTGTAATTATTATTTATAAAATTGTAATATTGTTAGAAATCTCAAGAAATAATCTCGCAATTAGTTTGCAATTTATTTTTGATTTAGTCTAAATAAGTAGCATTTATTCATAGTAATTTTCATTAAATGTTAAAAAAAAATTATCCCGTTTGATGGTCTTAAATGGTTCATTAAAATAAACAATGTACTTATCAGTTTCGATAAAGTCAACATTTTTTTTAAAAGGACAAAACTAATAAGTTTGACCCGCGATGATGCTTGTGTTCTCACAAATTTAGAACAGATAAGATTAAAATATAATCCGAAAACAACTCACCCAGTGTTGTCTACATTGTTAAAGAGTTGATAATTTCATTTCACTTTAACCGTAACTTAAAAAAGATATTTTACGGTTTTGAATCTCGTAATTCCAGATTTGTCGGATTTGTCCTAAATCACTGATTTCGGAACAGACTCGTGGAAGCAATTATGTGTGTTTGGATATTTCGCTAATTTTTGTTGACTAATTTTTTACTGGAAAGCTAAAGAATATTTATTAATAAATTTTTTTTTTCTACAACGAAGAATTGAAGTTAGTTTTTCAAGATTTTTTTATTTTTAATAAAGCTAAAATATATTTATTAACGAATATTTTTTTTCTGTTACCAAGAATAAAGTTAGTTTTGCAATTTAAAAAACATTTATTAATAAATATTATTTTTTAAATTACGAAAGATATATTTAATTATTCTCATTTTGTTCAATTATCCGTGGTATGAACAAAAACGGAGAAGCGAATTTTGGGAACAGTTATCAAAAAATACTTGGGAAATGTGGAAAGATGTACTACATAGAATACTTAGTGTGAATATTTTTGAAAAATAAAAATTCTCCAAGAAAAATCGTATTTTAGTTTTTTTTAACTGTACCAAATCAATTTATTTCTTCGAGTCTTAATATTTTGTAGATCTGTGAATAGCCATATTAGATAGCATTATTTTAACTATTTTCGAAGTAGATGAATGTTTCTACTGCATTTGGCAACGACCTTTCAACAAATAATCTAAGAAAGCCCTTTTTTGGAGAGCGAATTAAAACGCTGAGCGTGATGCGTACGCTATGATGCGAACAGGGTGAATGATTGTTGGGGTTTTATAAACTTCGCCAGGTGGCAAGCCAGGTATTCATTGGCGAAAATATTGTTCCTTAAAATACAGAAAAAAAGTATAAAAAAATTAAATAATGTCTAAGAATTGAAAGATTGAACCTTAAATATTAAAAAATACAAGACTTGGAGATGTCCTAGACAGAGACTGAACTATATCACTGAGTGGAATAAATCAAGCATTTGTCGTTTCTCTTTTCCTATTGGACGATTCATATTCAAATCCAATTGAAACGTATTACTATTGGTTGCTATCTGTAACTCATTGATTATTGATGGGTTTTTTAGTGGAAAAGCAAGTAGTGAAGTGGAATCAGTTAAGGCATCTATATAATAGTTTCTATAACACTAGTAATAAACATGGTTTCTAGAAATATTATTAAAATAAATTTGAGCTGAAGTTCTTGGTTATGTAAGCAGTAAAATACTATGCAAATCTATTGAAGTTATTAGCTTCGTAAATCTCTGGAAAAAGAATGAACTATACTTTTACTTACAAATACAAAGTAATGTTTTTTTTAGGCTTTTAATTATTTACATTAAGTGTATTAAGGTTTTAAAAATATTATTTGAATTTAAACTTTAACAGTATTTTGATTATAAAAATAGTTTGAAAATTGAAGGTTTGAAAATATTTTGTGCATAAAAATATTATTTCAATTTAAGGTTTAAAATAAATGATAATTTTCTTCAAGATAATAAATTTTTTTTTTAAATTGAGCTATTTGTTATTTTAAAACTAAATATGTTTTCTCACATTCATGTTAAGGAATTATAACCATCTGTGCAGTTTTCCAAAATCACAATTTTTTTTCCAGTTTGTAAAATCTAATTAATTAGCAGTTTTATATTTTAAACTGATAATGTTTAATGTTTTAAGTTATTCTGACTAAAACTCTATATCTTACGCAAGTCCGACATAAAAGCGCCTCAACTCGATTAACCAACCATAACTTATGTTTGGATTATGTTCTCAAAATTATGTTTGTAAAACGAGTGATTACTTAAAACTAAAACACGCTACTGATTCAAAACTATTCTACCAGATTATAATTGTTTGGTTTTTAATACAGCTAGTGGGATTTGCCTTTTGTTCGGTGAACCTCCCCAAGCCCCGAAAATTTTTATACTGTCTTATATGGTTTGATTGGCAAACCATGCTCGTTTAACTAGGTACTAAGTCAAACTCATTTGAAATATGTTTTAGAGTAGAAGTCACAAGAATTTAAACCAATTATCAAAATCTTTAAAGCTAATTCCTCTTTAAAAAATTTAAATTTTCAGTCGATGATAAGTTGTAATAAAAACAATTAAATTTGAATTTAATGGCATACAGTAGAAAAACTTGCAGAAACGAAACAATAAATATGCTTTAAAAAAATTAATATTAAAGTTTGTTCACAAGTTTGTCAAAAACACAGCTCAGAATATTGCACGATTACAGTAAAGCTATTTTTTTTTTTATTTTTTTTTTTTTTGAAAAAAATATTAGCATTTAACTTGCATAGGTATATTTAAAACATAAATAGAACTGTTTGTTTGGTAATATGAACTATTCACTTTTATTTACCTTAGCTTTTAATTCACTTCGACTTATAACTCAGTTTGTCATAACTTTTTGTTGTCACCACGAAAAAAGAATTTTTATTCAGAAATTTTTAAACATGCAATGTTTACGCATTCATACTTATTACAGCACACATGCTTGATATTTCGATTCTTTTTTGACCACGCGAAAAAGAAAGAAGACTTTCTTTGTCTCATTGTAATAGAAATATACATAAAGACGTGGATACATTTTTATGAAAATAATAAGTTCATAGAAGACACTTAGTTCCCTGATGATATGTACATATTATAGCCGAGAGGGCTAATCTGAAAAACTCATGATCGACAGAGTTGTGTTTCAAGTCCCAGTGTTGACACCACACGATTTCTTCTTTTCCTTTTAACATATGAAGAGTTTCTAGTGTTCTGCAATTTGTAACCCTGGGCTGTTAAAATACGATGCTCTCATGAGCGCATAGATGGCCACACTTTTAAGCTGAAACTTCTTTGTTTTTACGGTTTTGGAACCATGCTAGTTGTAAATGGTTGAAAAACTGTGTAAATTTTTAATTCATGGTTTCTTAACCGTACTAATTGTAAACGATTATTGCAAAACCATAAAGGTGAAGAAAAAAAGTTTTTTTCTTCTCCCCCCCCCTCCCTTAAATTTTATGGTTAATTGTATGGACAGACTGCTGCTGGTTATTCTACCATAATTTTAGAATTAAAACTGTAACAGTGTTAAGCATTGTCTTAGGAGGTTATTCAAGTCGCTTTGTATTTTAGAACGTCAGCAAATTCAAGAGTATTAGCTTTAGAAACGCATTCATTGTTGTAAAGCTTAAACCTATACTTACACCCTATCTTTAATTGCATGAAAGTTTTGAGAAACGTGTATTCTAAATAAATAAATAAACATGGTGACTTAAGTTACCGATCACTGTCGGGTAACTAAAGTCAAAAGCGAGAATTCAGTGTATGGTTATTATTAGTTGCCGATTTATAGGCAAAACTAAAAGCGTAAAAAATATTTAATTAAATTTTTTGAGTTTTTCATATTTTATTTAATTTTTAGATGTTAAAAATTAATGATTGAAATTCAATTAACAAAATCATATGAAAAATTATTTAAATTTGCAATAGTTAATTTATTGATTGTTATCGGCTATGCAATAGCGGAAATCTTTGCAATAATTATATACATAGTTTTGTGAAAATCTTTGGCCTATTCAGCCTCGAAATATAAACAACACTGAATCTAATATTAAAAATATTATATAATCAATGAAGTAAATCAATAATAAAAGAACCGTTTCAGATTATTTTTAAAAGTGACCATTGAGAATTCAACTTAAAATTATGAATTTGGTAAATCAAGTCATGAAACGCATAAAACTATGTAAAAATTATATAAAATGTTAGGAAAGATTTCGTTTAAAACACACATAGCTTTAAAATAGGAGATCAAAAACTTCACAAGAAAAAGAAACTTAAAGAATGGAAATTAACAATTAATTTCAAAATAGTGTCGCTAAAATCGGCCTCCAGCAAAATTGCACATCAAAATGACTTCAGTTACCCTTAGTAAACTGACTTAAGTTACCCTCAGTAAAATGGGTTTAGTAACCTCGGATGACGTTAACTTGAATATATTCTTTCATATTCTCGAAAATTTATTCACACATATTTTCAGTGCTATAATTTTTAGAAAATGCAATAAAAATATCTTTTCAAAACTTGCATTTTGCTTTTCAAAGTAAAATATTTTCTGAATGATGATTTATATTCCTTTGTAAAAAAGTATTTAACATTTTAATATCGCAATAATTTGTTATGATTAATCATTAAGAAAATTTAATTTATTTTTTACGAATTTCAGTTCTAAAAGGCGCATAACTTCATTCTTTGTTAAATTTAATATTTGTAACTTATATCTTGATATCTAATGCTCAATTCGTAAGCATACAAAGCTTATTGAATGGAAAATTTGTCCGACGTGAAAATAATGCTACTGAAAATACTCTAATTATTTAAACGAAGGTTATGAGTTTTCTTTCTTTTTCCTAAATCTAACAATATCATTGAATAAAATAAAAAATAATAAGTTTAAAATGCACACATTCATTAAACTAATGTTTCAAAATTATGTTTATGACGATAAATTTGTATTAATATTTGTTTTATTTAGAAAACTTGAATTTTAAAAACTGAATACTTTTTTAATTACGGTTAAAATATTGTTTTTATTTTTTATGTGGAAGCGGAAAATATACATCTATTTAAGAAACATATTAATTACGTTTGAAATTTTGGTTCAATTTTCATTTAGTTTAAAAATAATTTACACGCTGATAAATTTATGTCCAGGAAAAAAATGAAAATAAATTATGTACATTTAAAAAGTTCTGAAATTTATAGTAATAAACTCAAGTTGAGTTAAATATTTCAGATTGATGCAGGAACTACTATGCTATTTCATTTACAAACTTCAATGGAATAAAAAACATTGAGACACATAGTCTTTTAAATGCTTTGTTTTCTTTGCTTTTTTATAAACTTAAAACAGTTTATTTCCTATTGCATTATTTCCCTTCTTTGAATGTTTCAGATTTACCATTTTTTTTCTTTGTTGTTTATACTTTTGTTAAAGTTGAATGCCGAATAAGTTCCCAAACACCCGCGGCTTTTATCCAAATATCCCTTTCACTGTTTGGAACAATAGCTGCGCTGCCATTGTTCAAATGTGCAAAGTTGAAGTAAAATAACCTTTTGCAGACGATATTTTAATATGAAGCTTTTATAATCGTTTTCAAAATCAGCATTTCCTTTACCTTTTACAATATCTTGCGTCCCTTGCGTTTCCTAGAATACATTCATGCTTTCTATAAAATTATAAATTTCTGTGGATGAAGGTGAACTGTTCACAAAAATATGAATATCGAATCGCACACAATTTTAAAATGCAGAAAATTTTATGGAAAATTAGTTTTGAAAAATAGGTCTATTTGTAGGTTATTTTCTAAAGAAAACTATTACGCTGTTTCATTGTTTGTGATAAATATTTCAAGTGTTGTAATCTTGAACAATATAGCTTATTATAAACAAAAACACGTTTGCATTCAAAATTGCGTGGTATGTATATATTTTTTATTTTTATCGAATACAAAATAAAACGTGCAAATTTAAAAAAAATGTAATACAAAGAAAACACATTACAATTTAGAAATATAATAATAAATCTTAATTGAATATTAGTTTTATGAAAGGTAAAGCGGAAGTTGGAAACAAGGTAAGAGTTTATTATTTAAACAAAGAAAAAAAAATTTACAAGGTTTCTTAGCTAAATGTAATGGAAAAATACATTTTTGAATATAAAATATGATATTTAAACAAATAATATCATTAAAATCAAAAAGGCTAAAACAGCAAAGGAATTGAATATCGCCCTTTTAAATTGAAACAACTTATGCACTTTTTTTTGGTTTAAATTTCAAATTTGTTTTAATTGAAACATAATTCATATTTATTTAAGTATAAATTATACGCAGTACTTTAGATAATGTGACTTTGTAAATACGTTTATTTCCTTATTTATCAAAATAGTTCAATACCTGGAACTAAGAAAAAGTTTAATATTTATATTAAGGGCCGGGATAACCTGGTCGGTAGGGCACTGGGCCCATGCCCAAGAGTTCGTGGATTTGATCCCCGATGGCAGAAGACTCCCCGTGTAGTAAATGGTGACTGATGCACATTAAATCTGTCGAGTCGCAATGTCCTCCATGATCCATAACAAATCAATACCTCTGGGGGTACTGATCCAGGAGTTTCCTTGTCTTCTGGAGTGGTTCAGAACTACAAGGCTACGGAATTGAACATTAGTAGTCGTAAACCCAGAAATTGGGTCGGCTGTTCGACGACGGATATTTAAAAAAAAAAAAAAAGAAATATATATATATATATATATTTTTATCAATGCTACGATTTACATCATTTTAGATTTGGTTAATTTTATGTGAATTTTTTTTTTTACATCTAAAAAAGACTATACATTATTATTTTAATATGGAATATGTATATTTTCATTTTTATGAGCTATCAGATATATCTCTAGAAATTTAACTAGTGGATAATATTGTAATGGTCTTTAAAAGAAAATAACTGATTGAAATTGGTCTTGAAATTTTAAAGCTTATTATCGTTTTTTCCTTTAAGTAGAAATTACATCTCATAAAAATTTTTCAAGTTGAACAAAAAATACAGATGTTCAGTTTCGAATAATCGTGAACATAATAAAAATTTGAAGAAAAAAAATTATGTTAAGCAAATAAATTTTTAAAAAAAATGGAAATATTGCTTAAGAAAGATTGTCATAAATATATTTTTGTCTTGTTTACAGCTCAGAGCTTTTAAGAAAGACTAAAAGGTGCAAAGAGTATTGTATCTTGGACTAATTTTTAATTTTTTTCATGTTGAAAGTAATAATTCAAATATTATGTTAATTTAAATGTTAATAACTCAAACAATATGCGTTTGTCTAATTGAAGAAAGAAACTGTTAAAATTATTACCAACATACCATATGGTAATGCCATTTCTAGAAAAAGAGACATAATTATGTTTAATAAAACCAAAATGTATGGTATTTTAACCATTTATTTGGAAGTTTTTCCGGTCCCATGGTAATAGTTTACCTGATTTATAGTTTTTATTTCCACACATTTAGTAAAAAATACAAATTTAATAGTATATAAAAACACAAAAGTAAATTTATCAACAAAAAAAAAATATTTTCTTGCTAAAATTTTCTCATTCACCAAATTTTATCATGTATTACAAAAACCATATTTTATTGTTAATTTTACCAAAATTATTACCAAAGCGCTTCCATAAAAATTGGCGAGCTTTTGGGTCTTCCCATAGAGTTGGAAAGACGGTAAATTTTACCATATTCTGATATTTTTTACTATACTGTTTTTTCTCAGTGCACGGATATAACTTTTTTGAGAACAAATTCTGTAACATCAGAAAAAAAAAAGCTTTTTAAAATTAAAAAAATCAATCCTTTAGTTAAAACATGGTGATAAACTTGTTTTATTACATGGTTATTCCTCGGATATCACTCATTTTGATTTCTATTCTTTTAAACTTGTTAATTGATTGAAAAGGATATTTGCGTAATTAATATTTTATTTGTCACGTAGCCTAAGCTAAAATAAATCAAGTTAGTTTTAAACGTAATACCAAAAAATGTTTCATTGGAATATTTCAAACATTTATGTCGTTATTAAGAACATAAAGACTTGCACACGTGAGTGGCGTAGTATGCAGAGTAAAAACTACCCGTATTGTTTCAGGATCATCCCGTATATTGACGGTATAAAGCTGTTTTGTTGACAAAACGGTTTTCTAAAGTTTCCCTCTTTAATCATAAACGGATTAAAACCGTCAAATTCTAGATTTTGCTGTAGAGTTTTGTATAATTTGGCTATTTTTGGCTTATTTAAACTCATTTTAAATTTTAATAACTTAAAATTTTCATCAAGCTTTCCTGAATTCAATCCTATCGGAATTATTTACTCAAATTATTATTTCAGTAATGCCTGGAAAAAATTTTGAAATTAAAAAAAATTATTCTGACTAAAATAAAAACGTTATAAAATGTTATATTTTTGTTGCACTTATCATATTGTAAATGTGTTTGTATAGTTATAAATAGTATGGTGTATTTCTTTGAAATAAAAATAAGGTTTATTTAATGGCTATAAAGATTTGCCGTATTTTCAGTAGGGCTCACACTAGTCCTAATATTTTGAGATTGTAAAGAAAAGTATCTTTTTTTTTACGATTATGTTTCTACTGGACAATTTTTAGCAAATAAATTGAACAATTTGCATGATCTTTAACTTACTAGAACTTACCGGTTTGTGAGCTTATCGTTGAATATGATAATTAATTAGTGCAGACGATATTTTAATTTTCAAAATCATAAATAAAAATGTTCTTTCTCTGAATAAAGCTGATTTCTTTTATCTATGGATTTGGATATTTGACCCTGAGGTGTAGAAAATATGGTTTCAACAGCATAGGTAAGAGAATAGTCGAAAGTTTAGCACTCTTGAAATTAATTTAACTTTTTATTTCTTAAGATCTATATGGCAGACTATATCATATTTTATCATTTCAAGTTACATGTGAAATGGTGTAAAAATTTGCATACCTTGTAATTATCACCACTTATAAAACCTTTATCGTTTACTTTTCATAATATGTTGCCAATTTTGATACGTAAAGCTCTTAGAAAGCAAAAACTAATTTTGTTTCGGTTACGATATCAAAGCTATAAATCAAAACATGTTTTTTCACGTTAACTATTTAAAGCAGGACTGCAAAATACAAATTTTTTAAAATTCGATTTTCAGAAACTATTTACTAAATTTTTTGCTATGCAAAATTGCATTCTTTAAAAGGATGTAAAAATTTCATTCCTTAAAATTCAAAATGTTTTTCACTATTACAAAAAAATAAAAAATATTTATTAAAAGTTTTTCCTTTGTATAATTGCGAGAAAAACTTTTTCAAATCAATTATGCATTAAATGAAACATGGCGAAATACACGAAATTAAATTAACATTAAGGGGTCCAAATTTTGGGCTGTTCTCCTGACCAAATTAATGGGATCGTATTTCCCAGATTGCGCCTAACCCCTTTTTTTTTGGGTTAGAAATTCGAATTCGTGGGAAAAATATATGGTTATTCAGAGAAAGTACGTTTTTGTGTTTGGTTTAGTTACTAGAACTATCGTCTGCACTAATTAATTAGCATATTTGAGGTCACCTTCTCGAATCATTAAAACTGAATCCTAACACGTAAAGATCTGATCATTAAATCAAAAGTTATTCAAGGTGGTCCGTTTCATTCCTTTTTTTTTGTGCTCTATACATAATATTAAGTCGATATTTTTTCCATGTATGCATTACTCGAAACTAAACTGCTGTGGCAACAGTAAAAGGAGAATATTCAGCATTTGCTTTTTTATTGTTTCGTATTTGGTTTTCAATTTTATTTCCCTTTGTAATTTTTCTCCGTGTAATTTTTATATCGTATTTAAATAAAAATAAAAATAAATATCAAACCACAAATAAAACTTTTTCAAGATCCTAATACGAGGGATGCCAATGTCATTTAGTTCATAGTTAACTAAACTAATCTATTTCAAAACAACTTTAACAAAAGTGTAAACTTAATATGCAATATTCCCGGAATTTTCTGCTGGTTATAAAACTGCTACTTGATCTAGTGACCAAAGATTAATTACAATAAATTATATGCACGGAATCGTAATCATTTTTCTCCACCATCTTGTTTTGTTTATGTTATGTGCCTCAAAAGGAATGGTTATAAGAAATTAGTGATCGCTCATGCATTTGATTGTTTTGGATTTTTATGAAATCTAAAACAAAAGAAATATTATTCTATATGGTTAATAGGAGTGATTTTGAGCGCACTGAAGATACGTGAAGATATTTTAATATTACTATTTATATTAACTTTTCTTTGAATTTGGGTGTTTTTAAGTATATTTTTTATTTATAATTGCAACTTTAAAAACTGCGTCCAAGAAACTTATGAGTTTTGTATCGGTTTGATAACTGCTTATTAGTTGGAAGCTATTTTGCGTATTCATAACAGAATCAAATTTGGAAACTTAAACCGGTAATGCATCTTTTTAATTTAAAAAAGAATCAAAACAATAACCTTGATGAAACTCTAATGCATAAACAGTAAACATCTGTAAAAAATTGAGGAAGCGATAAAAATATAAATGTGTAATTATAAAGTTTTTAATGGTTTGATCGGGGGAAATTACAAAGTTATAACTTCTTTTATTCTATTCTTCCCCCCTATTCTTACATGTATCTTTCTTACTTTTTTCATCAAAATTTGGAATTGAAATAAATGTTAAGAAATGCACAATATTTTACTAATACGCCATGTACCATCAATTGATATATATTTAAATTTGAAATTTATTTTGAAATAATACTCAAATATTCTTATAGATTACTTGTCAAATATCAGCGTTATTGTCATTCTCATTTTATAATTTTTTGCACGCGAGGTTCTTTTTACAGTTAAAAAAAATGAACTCAATCATTAAGAGTTTTCAAGACAAATTTACTGTTTGTATAGCCGTGTAAAAGCTAGAAACTATAAAAAAAAAAAAAAAAAATTAAAAATAAAAAAAAAAAAGTGTAAAAAATTTAACATATAAAGTGGTAGATAATATATGGGGGCCGGAATAGCCTGGTTGGTAGGGCTTTGGGCCTGTTTCCAGAAAGTCATGAATTCGATTCCCGCCGGCCGAAGAATCCCCGTGAAGAAAATGGTGACTGGCGCACACTAAATCAGCCGAGTCACAAAGTCCTCCATGTTCTTATAGCAAATCGTACCTCTGGGGGTACTGAGTTGGTGATTGATCGTTCTCTGGTTCAGGTCAAAATTACGATGAGTGAATGAATGTATGAATGGGTCCCCCCTATAAACGTTCTGTGACGTGTGAGTCGTTGTAGTCGTATACTTGGCCATAGGTGGCGCCATTGAAAAAAAAAAAAAAACGCAAATTCACTTGCTTTTACAAAGCATTTCACTGGTATTGGCAAGTGGCATTAGAAACAACAATAGATAATTTATAATATCAGCCAGTAGCCAACGAATATAAAAGATTAAAAATATAAATGTTCCCCAAAACCTAACATTTGCATTAAAGGTTTTTATGGATATTATACTTTCATACCTATATTTAAAAATTGTAAAAGCTTACAAAAGTTTTTCTATAAATGGTATAAACAAATATCATCAATTTACATTTATTATTTGAAGGTACAATATTTGTTTAAAAATAATAGTATAATAAATCTATTAATCACTAAACACAAAATGCATTAAAATTCATTTATTACATTGAAAAAATAGAACAAATCAAAATTAATTAATAATTATACTCAATAATATAAAATAACATATTAAAATCTTAAAAATAATTAAAAATAAAATGTAAATTGTAATTGTGTGTCCACAGAACAGTACTTCATCAGGGGACACACTGTCTGCAAACACACAGGAGCCTTTCTGTTGTTAGTGGCTGAAGCCAAAACTAACAGTGCCCCGAGGCCCCTAATGATAAAACAAGCAAAATTAAGAATAAAAATAATTACCAAATTAAAAATCACATTGCAAGAGAATCACATTTTACAGAAATAAAAATATATAACAATGAAACGCCGTAGCATCCTATAAATAATCAATGTAATAGTAAACAGTTACAGTTATTAAAATGAAAATCCTTAAATATTCCACATCAGAATCCAAAGAAAAAAGTGCTGATACCTAGATGTAAATAAACACACTAAATAGCAATATCATTCAAGTGCTGCCGTCTATAAAAAACCCTTCAAAAATTTGAAAAAGAAATCCAAATTGTTCACCGCCCAGGCCTGCTTAGGCGGGCTTCAATATCGGCCAATTAATAACATTTGCTTAGAATATCTTGAATCAGAACATTAAAATTATTGAAATTGAAAGGAAATTTATTTTTCTCCAAACTTTTTTTCAGATCCTCAATAGCTGTTAAAAAATCTGAACGGTTGTTGCAAATGAATTTAAATCTTAAAATTTGACCAAAAACAATATTTTTGAAAATTTTATAATAAAGGTTGGAATAAAAATGAGTAAGGCTAATAACATTAAAATTAAAATCTTTCCTTTTATCATAAACCCCTATGAAAATATTATTATTAGAAATTCTTAAATCGAGATCCAAAAAATAAGCATGAGAGTCATGTGAGTTGGTTTTTATTAAATTCAATTCATCAGGATAAATGTTATTAATCAAATTAAAATCACAACAATCAAAAATGATTAAATCATCAATAAACCTAAAACCCTTCAAAGAATTATTCTGTAAAAATCTATGTTCATAAAAATGAAGAAAAATATTGGCAAATGCACTTGAATAACTATTACCCATAGCAATACCCTTAACTTGTCTATAAAAACTTATACCATTAAAAAGATAATTTTCAAAAATGTTGACATTGCATAAATTAATCCAATCATCCTTGTTAATACCCTCATTAATCAAATAATTATCAAAAATTTCAAGACAAATGTTTTTTAAATTATTGTGTGGAATACTAGTAAAAAGATTTTCGAAATCACAGGTAAGAATATTACTAACATAATTGTTATTTAAATAATTAATAACTTCTTGGTTGTTTTTAATAATAAAATGTCTATCCCTAGAAATGATTTTGTTTAAAATAATGTTTAAATATTTAAAAAAACGTTTACCAAAAACAGAATTATAACATCCTGTGCAACATGTAACAAATCTAAATTTAACAGGTGTTTTATGAAATTTAATGGTCGGGAATAGATATGGAAATTTTAAACTATTTGGTTTTAACCCAATTTTTTTATAAAAAGCCAAAATTCTATTGTCAATTTCTTTCTTAGGGTAGTTAATCCTAATGAAAGTATCATTGTTATCATATTATATTATAACTTTGTTATTTTGTTATTATATTATAACTTTGTTTTTGGATTGTATTATACTCAATAATGTAAGACTTATATTAAATAATTAAGGAAAAACTATTAAAATGCATTTATTGCAATTTTAATTAAAATAGTATTCTCCAAATTTTTAGATTTTTTTATTGCATGAAACATAAAATCTGTTTCTTTATGTTTTATTTTAAGTTTAAAGCAGGAAAAACGTTACATAATTAGCTTTTATAATAATCTTAAAACATAAAAATTTACTCAAAAATCTGATATTTTTGTTCACGCAAAAAAAGGCAAATATAAATTTATTTTTCTTCCATACAAAACTTGGTTCGTACCATAAACATATCTATTATGAAAATAAATATATTCATCAAAGGTCATATGTAACTTTTAGACTTACATAATTAACTTAATTACTTTGCTTTGATTACTTTTATAACGTTATATAAATAACTTTTATAATACACTTAAAGCGTAAAAATGTGCACTAAAATCTGATATTTTTATTCGCACAAATAATGTCAAATATAAATTTATTTTTCTTCTTTACATAAACTTAGTTCTTACCTTAAACATATTTATATAAAATAAATATATTCATCAAAGGTCAATATAATGCAACACAAACTTTTAAAATCCTAATTATATATATTTTTTTCGTGCTCAGAGAAGCAGTGTTTTTCCTGATGATGTCAAGATTAAGTGGCAATTGAATCTCAGTAAATTATCCTCATTTCAATTTCGATTCTCATTCAAAGTTGTCTGACTGAAAAGATGAGAGAGAGAGAGAGAGAGAGAGAGAGAAAAGGTTTTTAAAGAATGGTAATTTCTCTTCACTTCGTTGTTAGATTATAGGGTAGAAGGATGTGTGAAGGAAATGCGCGTGCCTAAAAACTTTTATCGAATTATAATTGTTGAGGCCTTGTCTAGTTTTGCTCCTTATCTCTTATAACATACAGAAAATCACACAAACAAGCAAATCTTACTCTAAATTCAATTTTGTTAAAGGGGAATTCAAAAATGTATATTTATTTGAAAAACTCACATCCCTCAAATACTAGAACAATATTAATATTGTATCTTACACGAGATTGCCCAAGGAAGTTATTTTGACTGCTTTTAAACTGCTTTTTCATTTGCAAAAAATG
Source organism: Parasteatoda lunata (assembly GCA_949128135.1). NCBI lineage: Eukaryota > Metazoa > Arthropoda > Arachnida > Araneae > Theridiidae > Parasteatoda > Parasteatoda lunata. Next base: position 48,834,433 of record OX421977.1, read on the forward strand.
TACAAATAATAATGCATAATTTTTTTTTCCAAGTGAAGGGAATTTTTTTATTGTTAATATTTACTAATAATTTTTTATATATCTGTAAATAATGTAAGAAATATTAAAAATTAATTAAACAAATTTCTTTACACATTAGTTATTCTTTCAGAATGCAGTCATTTTGACTGCTTTTGGGCAATATAGATATATACTAAGTTTCAGTCTTTCTAGTGTTAATCCCAAAAATTTTTACAACATATGTCATTTTATTTTATTTTATAACGGTCGTTAAAGTATCGACCGAATTATTAAGTTTACGGCATCCAATGTTCAACTTCATAGCCTCGTAATTTAGAACCCAGTCCAGAAGATAAGGGAACTCCTGGGCCATGTATTAGGAGAAATTTGCCTTCGTGGAGGATTTTTTTTATGGTATTAACCCATATTTGCGTTACATGGAGAGGTAAACTACGGAAAACTCCCATGGTTAGCCTGACGATAAGGTACTCTAACCCATGATATGTCTTACCATTGAGGAAATTTTTACGTCAGCACTGTGGTCGGTGCGGTATGGTCAGAATTCGTGTCGACCAACCATCAATGGGTTCGACCCCGGGTGACCCTAATTAGGAGACGAGTGCGCTATCTCCTGAACCACTACGTCTCCAATGTTATGCTGCTAAAAATCTAATTCAATCTAAAAATATACTATTTGGTAATAACAGTCCACATGTTTCGAGATCTCAAAAAAGGCTTGCTGTTCAACTCTGTCACGTCTTGGAAAAAGGCCCTCGCTGAAACATGACTGTTATTTCCATTGTGTATATTTTTGGAGCGAATGAAGTTTTTAATTAAGTAATATCTTACCTCTACAGTATCTTGGAATTATTTATTTAATGAAAATATAGTATATCCAATAATGTATGATTTTAGGGTAGAAAAATGTGCGAAGTTAAGTAAAAACATGTTTTTATTTGTTAATTGTTGATTTCTTTTCAAGCTTTGCTCATTATCTCTAAAAAGCCTTAAAGAAAACTACAAAAACAAACATATTTCATTAAATAAATAATCCCAAGTAACTGAAGCGGTAAGATATTACCCGATTAAAAATTTGTTTCGTTTCAAAAATATATAAATTGGAAATTTTTATTCTTATTTGTGAAGACTGTTATTTTCTATTTGTATATTTTTGAAGCTTTTAAAGTTTTTAATCAGGATCTCATAGTAATCTCGTAATCTTATCGTAAATTTTGAACACTAAAGAATAATTCATATTTGCTATATTGCGACAATGCTACTTGTTTTATATTTTTAAGGAATTATTTTACTTCGAATATTTTTCCAATGTTTGAAAACGGCCTAATCTTAATTTCAAAGTTACATGAAAACTGACGTTTTTTTTATATTATAAAATTGCAAAATTTATGTTTTTTTTTAAGATTGAATTATAATAATTTTCTGGTAAAAGCAGTTTTCTAATAATGCGTCTAGCGGAGATGTAAAAAATTAAAAAGAGTAATGTAATGATGTCAAGATTAAGTGGCAATTGAATCTCGGTAAATTATCCTCATTTCAATTTATATTTTAACTCAAAGATGTCTAACTAGAAAAAAATTAAGCGAAAGTAAAGGTCTTAAAAAATAGTAATTTTTTTTCACTCGTTATTTGATTATAGGGTAGAAAGATGTGGGGGGGGGGAATGAGTGTGCGTGAAAGTTTTCATTGAATTGTAATTGTTAAGGCCTTGTCAGGGTTTGCTGCTTATCTCTTAAGTTCTTCGCAGAAAATGAAAAAAGCATATGTTATATTCAACTCAATTTTATTGTAAGGAAATTCAAAAATATAATTTTTTTTAGAATAACACATATTTTTTAAATACTAGCATGATATTCATACTGTGTCATCCTTAGAATATAGCGTATCCAATGATTTTGCAATGCTCAGAAACGACCGTAATTTTTTACTTCAAGTAGATTATGTAATTGATCGGGAAAATTTTTGTTTTTATTATTAAATTTAAATAATTCATCGGCTATTAGCTTTTAATTTTGTGTCTAAAAACTTAATTTCTTTCTATATCTTTATAGAGAAAAATATAAAAAAAGACAAAAAATAAATATGGATTAAAGAATGCTAATTTTTCTTCACGAGTTTTTGATTATACGGTAGAAAATTATTCGAAAGAAACGCCTGTGTTCAAAAACTTTTATTGAATTATAATTCCTGATGCTTTGTCCAATTTTGCGCCTTACCTCATTAAGTACATTACAGAAAAGTACGCAAACAGTATTTTATTCGAAATGTAAAAGTTTTTCTTAAAGTGTTAAATTTTCACTGCGTGTTAAAATAATAAAGAAATTTTTTTTTTTGATATTGTAATGATATTGAAGGAATTTTAAAGTACTATTATTGTTTAATGTGGTGATTTTCTTACTGTTAAAAAAGTTGTATTTCCAATGTCAAAGCTTATATTGAATCTTTTTTTATCAAGTTTTTGTTCATTTTTTATACTTATTTCTCAAATATAATTCAAAAAGACGATACGCACAACTTAATTAATTCAAAAGAAATAAAAGCTAATATTAGATAAATTGACTAACACTAATGTTGAATATTAATATGTTGATGAACATTTTTATAATTATTAATGTAGTATAATTATAAATTGATTAACATGAAAGTTGAATATTAATGTAACTTACTTTCAAATAGACACGTTTTTCGTGTAAGCGTAAAAGACGGAGCGCATTTTTGCAGACATGTTATTGAAAAATGTGAATTTTTAAGTTAGTAAATATTATAATTGTATTTTAATTATTTTAAGTTTAATAATTGCAATTAATTCAAACAGCTTTGGAACAAAAATTTAGAAAGCAATTATCAAAAAAATTATGGTGATTACACGCATTTAAAATATGTTAAAATAAAAACTTGTAAAGCCCTAAACTAATAAAAAAGTATACTTATTTTTAGTAGAAATTAAAAGCTTAAACCTTATGGGTATGAGAATTTTGGTCAGGGTATGAGAATTCCTAAATAACGTTAATGTCTCTTTTATTTCTAACTTGAAATTGTTTATATGCAGTATTTTATTACGTGTATAAAATAACTTATGCGCGTTAGTCTTTTAAGTGTAAAATAGGGCTTATTCCCGTTATGATACTACTTGTCTAGTTTAAAAAAAGCTTAAATGCATTATTGCATTTCATGACTATTAGAAAAATGCTTCTACGCATATATGTATTGCGTGCTTATACACGTTTAATTATTACGCGTTATTCGTCTAAAAACGCGTAGGTGTGCCTCTTCGTGTCTAAGAAGTTTATATGCCTCATTTCATAACACAAAAATTATGCTAAATATTTAAAAACAAAATTGCCTTAAAACTACGAAAGATAGATGAGATAATAATGTTTTAATAAAAGTTACAGTTTAAAATGTCAAAATGAAATGTCGACACGAAAAATAAACCCTGCCAACTTGCATCAAAAAAGTGGAAAAATTGGGTTATTCTAATTGTATTTATTAAATGCAAAAAGCTGCGTAGCACTTTCATAACTCTTTTTGAAGGAAAATTATTGGTCGTTTCTAATCTGATTTTACATAATAGCATTTGATACTTCAAATAATGTCATTTTTGAATAATTTTGTAATTGGAGGAAATTTTTTATTGTTTTACATTAACGAAAAATATTTTATTTCATTTACTTAAGTAAAAGCTGTTTCAAATTACTGTAACAATTGAATTAATATAATATTAGATATTAAATGAATGTTTAAAATTGATAAAAACTTAAAGATTTTACATTTTATTTCTTAAAAACTGAAGACAATCTTTTTTGTACTTAAAATATTGTTTTTTACAGAAGTAAGAAAAAAATGTTCGATTTCTTGTTAATAGAAATTTCCTTTCTACATAAACTGCACTTTGAAATGGTTGGAAAATTTTCTTAGAATAGTTATTTCTTCTTTTTAGAAAACTTTTTTGAATAACTGTTAAATGGTGTGATTAAGTAATGTTATTTATTTGTAAAAAAATATGCATCTTTTTAGAAATTAGAGTATTTTTTGAAATTTAACTAACTGTTGTTAACAAGTATTTAAAATTAAATAACAGCAAGAAATTGAAGCTGTACGGTATTACTTGATTAAAAACTTCTTTCGCTTCAAAAAATATTATTAGGAAAAAGCAGCTAACATGTTTCAAGTGCTCCAAAAAATAGGCTCCAATAAATTTTATTAAAAAAATTTTTTGCTCCAAAAATATATAACTAGGAAAAATACAATTGACATGTTTCTCGCGTTCCAAAAATGGGCGCCTATTTTTTGAAGCACTAGAAATATGTTAGCTGTTTTTTCCTAATAATATATTTAATAAAGTAGAAAGTTTAGTAAAGTCAAAATCCTTACTGAAATATATATTCTGAGAAAGTTATAAGTAAATAAAATGAAAATTGAAAAAGTTAATCAAGTTCACCGTTTGTAAATGTTTTTGGATGCTTTGCAATGGTAAATGTTTGTCAAATATTTCAGAAGTTTTACGTGCTTCTATAATATTTGAATTTTCTTAAGTTTCTGTAAAAACATGTATGTTTATATGAATGTAAATATAAATGTTTTGATAAATTTTTATATCAATAAATTAAGTAGTAAAACTGGTAGTTTTTTTTTTTTTTTAAACAAATCTATAACAACTGCAGCAAAAGTCCGGTCATAGTTTGGTAAACAGTTTTTATTTTATTTGAAATCCTCTCTTTATTAACACGACGCTTGTATTTACACAACTTTTAACACTATTCTCTTATATAAACTTGTACGGATACCCCTTTCCATTTAGTTTTTTTTCCATCTTTTTCGCAAATCACCACACTGTAAAAAAACTATAAATTCTACAGAATAAAATCGTTCTTCAAAATTTTTTTTTAGAAAAATGCAGAATTTTTTTTCTCCATTCGTTATTTGCGCATTTATTTGTTATTGGAATTCCTGGTCTTTTACAGACTTTCGCCATATATTTGACGATTTAAAGCTATTTGTTGACAAAATGGTTTTTCTCTGTTTTTCATCCTAATCATTAACTGATAAAAACCGTTTGTTCAATTTTGCTTACCATCTGATAACTATACTTTTTTTTCAAATCATTTTATGATTATTTTCTATACTTGCACTCCCTTTCCAGCAATAATTTTATCGTTTTGAACATCACATAAATAAAACTGATTAAAACTTAACTGATGAAACTAAACTGATTCTATTTCATTGTCAAATTGATACTCTACCTGATTATTAAATTTTTTTGTTATAATTTTTAGTAAGTAATCTGCCAGACATTTTTATTAACCCTCGATAATTTTGCACTTAAATATTATTTCAATAAGTAAGACTTTAAAGATTAAAACAATATAGGATTCAGTAAAGCTGAGCTGAGGTAGCTCAGAGCGCTAACCTCCCAATGATGTGCCCCAGGTTCGAATCCCAGCTTTGGCCGGCCGTACGAATGCTGCTTTCGGTTTGCACCTATCATAATGCTGACATAATTACTTTGTAGAATTGTTTCCTAAAATAACAATGCCGGTTAAAATAACAGTGTTCATCTGCTGAAAAAACAGGTTTCTGTTTGTAAATATCAATATTTTTCTCTAAAATAAAGGTTTTATATTGGAACACCATCCGACATTTTCCCTCGTAAATTTAACAGATCTTTTTTCACAGTGCATTGTTTTATTTTGTAATTTTTATGATCCACCAATTTTATTATCCCATTGATAGCATGTCAACTAAAAATTCAAGTTTATGATAATGTAATTTATCTAATATTCCTGTATTTAAATGCTTTAATTATCTGCCTCGTCTTCCGACGTTAACTGTTAACCGTTAAACTAGGGGCATAAACCTGGGATTAAGTGTTGGTGTGGGCGTACCTTCAATTGATAATTTTTAATTTCCTTAATCGAAGTTTAATAATTTCTTTACCATTTTTCTCTTTACATTTTTAAGTAAAAGTAATCTTCTGTATAGAAATAAAAATGTTTAAATATTGAGGAAAAAAACTTTGACAGCTTTTCCTTAATTTCAGTTCAAGTTTTTTGTATTTATAATTTATCTTGATTTTCGCATTACAATAGTTTTCTATTATATTAATTAATTGGCTATTATATAAATATTTTCTATTACATAAATTAACAGTTATGTAATTTAAAAAAAAAAATGTGTTCTGTATTCAACTAAAATCGTTAATTGCGATAAAATTTTGAAATGCTTTTAGAAGCTCTGGGAAATATTAATGCGGTTTCATAACAGCTAAAAAAAAAAAAAAATTGACTAAAAAATTTTAGTCAAATTTTTTTTTATAAATTACTTTTACCCATTACTTTTCTCAATTAAGTAAAAACTTGTATATAGATATAATGACATTTAAATACACTGAGAAAAAAAGTGTGGTCAAAACTACCACAATATGGTAAAACTTACCATGTTTCTGACTGTATGGGTAAACCAAAAAGCATGGTAATTTTTAACGTAACTCTTTGGTAAAGATTTTTGTAAAATTAACAATAAAATATTGTTCTAAAATTTGTTAAAATTTGGTAATTTAGAAATAATACCTTAGAGTATGGCATTAAAACCATTTATTCGGTTTAATTTACTTTTCAGTTTGGTATTTGATACTAAATGTATAATAATAAGAACTGTAATTTTGAAAACTAGAATTTTCGGTAAGCCGTTATCATGTGAGCGGAAAATATAGTATATTTTGTTTTTATTACCAGAATTTTTTTTTTTTTTTTTTTTTGTTTGAAAAAAACAAGCAAACTAGGAACGTCTTTTTCATATAGTACAGTTATTTAAACAGAATTTTTTTCTCTGTGTAAGGACAAAAGTGTAAAAAAAAAAAAAAAATATTTTGTTTACGTTTAAAAATTAATAGATAAGTCAAATTTGTTGTACATTTTTGACTGTTTTTTCGATAAAGATTTAAAAAACAGTGCATAAATTAAACTAATTTTTCTTTTCAAGTAAGTTTAAAATTAATTATATTAACTCTCTCTGCAGTATAATTTGTAATTAAAAAATAATCTTAACATGTCAAAACATGAAAGATAAAAATGATTAATTTTAATTGTCAACAAAACTAGAAAAATTGTTTTCTAATGTATAAAATCTATAAAACTATAGCTATTGTGTAACTTAATTTCGTCCCCCTCAAAAATTCAGCACTGTAGGGCTCATATTATAGTATATAATAAACGAAGTTTTGAAAATATGTAATGCATTATATCTTTACATTTCGTCAGATTTCAGATTTAAAGTTAACTAATACTATCAGCATTAAATTTGCTGTTTTTTGCTTTGTTTGTCTCATTACTTGTATCTGTTATTTAACTATTTTGATACAACGTATTATTTGTAGTTTGAAATTTGAGATTTTGGCGGCATGGCATAGATTAGTAATAAAATGTTCTAAATTCTAGTTCTGAGAACAAAGACCACTCGTTTTTCAAACGATGATGACTAATTTATCGTTTGGTTAAAACAGCTCGAATTACGTGCTCCATATTTGAAAGAATTGTTTTATTTCCCCACTCAGTTATTCTTCAAACGTTATTCAAGCACAGATAGTGTTTAGAATTTCAAATATAGTTAAGGTCATTTGAAATACTGAAAGTAAATAGCTCGCCAATTTCATGAAAGTACCTTGAAACTTATTTGTTCATCAAAAGTTTTTGAAATGAATTACTTCGTGTAAAAGTCAATTTTAGTGTCGAATGAAAAATTTGAAAGTTTTTTTTTAAAAGTAAATTTTTGTTATTTATTTGGAATGTTAAAAGAATAACTATTTGCCTGTTAAATAGGCCACTTTCTGGAATAATTGATTGTGTGAAAGTGTCCTCGACAATGAGCTAATAATTTTCCAAATCGTTTTAAACAATGAACTATTCAATCATTTTGACACCTTATTTTAACGACATTGCATGTTCATTTTAATGTTAATTATACATATGGAATGTAATGCCCTTTGACCTGTATTTAATCAATCCATCATTATCTAAATGTATGATTAATTTAAATTCCCACAAAAAAATCTACTGGTGTGATAAGTTTAATTAGACAATTTACATTCGAATTGTTAAATTTTTCGATTAACTATAACTTGGAATTCTGATATCAACTCAACTTTATCATGTTTTATAAACTGATTTGCTTTAATTTTCTAGAAAATTTTAGCAATAATTAAAAAAGTGAACTCCATTTTTTACCTGTATTCAGTAATAATTTTATTTTCAGGCGAATTTCTGATAGAATGCCTATAAATGAAAGCATTGATAAAATTTATTAAATTTAATTTTTCAAGTACAAGATAAAGATTCCAACCTACCGCTACGTTCAGAGGAAAAAAAAAGGCTATACGAAATAGCTTTACAAATTTAACAAGAATGTTAATTTTTAAAAATATTTTTTAAGAAGAATGACCCATTTTTCTAAAAATGTAAAATCAAAAATTTTTGAATTAAGTTCTTAAAGTTCTTTGAAAAAGAAATAAAAATTTTCTTCGTGACTTTAAAAAGTAGAAATACTATCTATCCATTAGGAAATCAAAACTCTGAAAAAAATGCCTATTTTATAAAGACCAGGAGCCCCTTTTTAAGAAAACAACAAACTTCTGTTGATTTCTTTAAAATTGCCATTTGATAATCAATATTTAATATAATTTATTCAGATATGTCAACTGCTATAATTTCAGTAGCTCAGATCAGTCGACTACTCTAATTTCAGTAGCTTATAATATAAAACTTTTGTATTTTGATATATTTGTGCTAAGGGGGGACCCCACCCTGAGATGGTAAAATAGTAACGTTTTTCTTGCATTTTTTTTTAAGTAATAGAGACAATGCAGAGTCTACTTGTTTTTTTTAATGTTATTTAGTTACAATTTAAGTCTTTTTCTTTTAAATTTTTTTCTTTTACAAAAAAATGAAAAATAAGTTGGTGGCAGTTCCGTGTGTGGCTGGTCATCAAAAAGTAACTGGCCTCGTGGATTTAAAAGTCCTGAAACATAGGAAAACGATTTTGTTTAGATTTTCTGAAACATAAAGACATTTTCTAAAAAGTAGCATAGCGATTTTTTGATATTTGCAAAATTACCAAAATGGCGGCAATTTAAAAAAAAATTTAAGTTTTTCATTAAAAGAATATTCATTAAAATACTAATAAAAAATCGAAATATAAAAATATCAAAAAAATCTTACGCTACTTTCTAAAGAATATATTTTTACGTAATTTAAAATTAAGAACAGCTTATTTCGTAGTATAGATCATGAGAAAAACGTTATGCCAGGTCAAAAAACAGCGTTTGGAGAAAAACACGTTTAAAGTTTTGACTTACGGTAGGGGGAAACGTTTAATTTCATATATATAATGGTCGATAAATGAAAAGCCTACAATAAGTTTCTATATACAGTCAACAGAATGGATGAGACACAAAAAGAATGCCGTCCCTCCTAATCCGGCCGAACGGGCCTTTCTACCTGCTTAGCGACGACTCTCTATTTTCCGGTATAACTTCCAAACGAAGTTAGGTACCGAGAAATCGTTTTAGACAGACATTAGGAAGGGCACAAAGATTCGAAAAATGCAAGAAATTTTTTTTTCGAATTTTTGAAATATTCAGGGTGGGGTGGGGTCCCCACCCCCCCTAAATATAAATCAAACAACATATTTCTTGCCCATAAGTTTTCAAGTTTTTTTTAATATTATATTGTTTATTATACAATTTGTGTACATCACTTTTTATGAAAAAATAATTATGCTGAAAAATTATAATCCCAACAAATTATAATTCATACAAATAACAAACTATGAAGTTTCCATGAAGTTCACAAAGTTTCCCTTATTTTCGTGTATTTTATACAGTATGTTGATGGCTTATACAGTTTTTTTTTTTAAATCAGCACAAGAAATATATATAAACATAGAATGAAATAATCATTGACAAATTCTTGTCCATAATTTTTCCTTACAACAGTTTTCTACCTTTTTTGCATTCCATTGTTCTTCCTAGAAAAATCACTTTTTTAAAATCACTTTTAATAAAAAATAACTTTTTAGTTTTAATTCTTACCAATAACTTCTGCTTATAAAAGTTTTTAGGCTTTTCTACATTCAGTTTTTTAGGCTTTTCTACATTGTTCTTCATTCAGTTTTTTAGGCTTTTCTACATTGTTCTTCATTCAGTTTTTTAGGCTTTTCTACATTGTTCTTCATTCAGTTTTTTAGGCTTTTCTACATTGTTCTTCATTCAGTTTTTTAGGCTTTTCTACATTGTTCTTCACTCAGTTTTTTAGACTTTTCTACATTGTTCTTCATTCAGTTTTTTAGGCTTTTCTACATTGCTCTTCATTCAGTTTTTTAGGCTTTTCTACATTGTTCTTCATTCAGTTTTTTGAAATCACTTCTGATAAAAAGACACATTTTGAAACATTTTTATCTTGTATTATTATTAATCTTGCCCTTAACAAATTAAAATTTTAATTCTTGCCCATAACAAATTATGATTTTAATTCTTGTTGACAACAAATTATAATTTTAATTTTTGTTCATAACAAATCATAATTTTAATTCTTGCTCATAACAAATCATAGTTTTAATTCTTGTTCATAATAAATTATAATTATAATTCTCGTCCATATCAAGCTATTATTTTGATTTTTGCCCAAAGCTAATTATAATTTTAATTCTTGTCCATAACAACCTCTGTCATAATAAATTATAATTATAGTTCTTGTTCATACCAAATTATGATATTCATACCTGGTTATAAAAAATTATAATTTTCATTGTTGTCTATAAAAAACTATAATTTTAATTCTTGTCCATAACGAATTACAATTCTAATCCTCATTTTTAACAAATTATAATTCTAATCCTCGTCCATAACAAATTGTAATTTTCATTGTTCATTTCAAAATTTGTTAGCCACTTTTTCAGGGGCACCATATTAGGTGGGCCAACGTTTGCTCCCACAATAAGAACAGATTATACTGAGAATGAAAGAACATCCATGCTTTGACCGGAATTTGAACCCAGAACCTTTCTGATGCAAGGCCAGTTCCCTGATCCCTACAAAGTCCAGTCGGCTTCTCTACCAATGATAAATTTCGCACAATTTTCAAATGTTGGAGGATCTGCATATTTATATAAATGATTGAGCAAACCGGACTGTCTAGCGGTCAGGGAGCTGACCTCACATCAGAAATATCCTGGGTTCGAATCCCGGATAAGACATGGATGTTCTTTCATTCTCTGTACTATCTGTCCTTATTGTGGGAACAACGTTGGCCCACATAAATTGGTGCCTCCGAAAGAGTGGTCAACAAATCTGCCCTATTGATTGATACTACCTGAATGACGAGTGTCAATCAGGTGGGCATTGGGGGAAATAAATAAATAAATAAATATATATATATATATATATATATATATATATATATATATATATATGTGATTGATATGAATCGGTTGTGGGTTACACTGATTTTTTTATAGATTGATATACCAATATAACTTAAAGAAGAAAAAATCGACATTTCTTTCCTATATGATTATTTTTTTTAAAAATCTATCTTCATATAATTTTTTGTCTCTGAAAAACCGTAATTTAACTATTTGGGATTTTGTACTAAGACATTTCGCTGTTAAATCTGATGGCTTATCAACGATAAATTGATCAAAAGAAATGAGAATGTAGATGTTAAAATTGATTCCAAACATTCCCTGACAAATGTAATTGAACGTTCTTCCTCGTCCTTAGGACTACAATGAAATCTTTTGTGTACTCCAGTCAGCCGCAATTTTTCCATTTTAGTAGAATAAAATTTCGTCTGGCACGGAGTTCTGCACTTTGTTGCTGGCATTCAGTCACTGCAGATCGGTAATGAATATTTGCATTCAATTATACATCTAGGCCAAGCGATTGATTGGGAATTTTTGCCGCTCTTTTGCATGTTTTGTGGCGGAATAAAAGGAATATCAGGGATATCTTCAGAACCTTTTTTGACAACACAATGGAAGTACTTTATTTATTTTTTCTCAACTTTTCTGTGTTACGTGATGGAAAATCAGTAAATCAAAGAAACAGAATGTCTTACATTGGCGTCAATATATATTTTATTGAAATCGAAGGAGAATAAGCTGAACGAACATTTCAAACCTTTTAGAGACTTAGCCTTAATGCAGTTTTCTTCATTGTAAAAATTTACAGTAAATTCTACAAAAGAAAAAACATGTTTTTTTCAGAAAAAAAGTTATGGTTTGATGAAAAATAGATTTTTTTTCCTGTTTTTATCCGTTATCCACATACTGTAGAAATTTCTCCATCTTTTTACAGACTTTCTCTGTATATTTGACGGTTTAAAGCTGTTTTAATGACAAACAATGCTAATAATAAACGGATTAAAACCATCAGTTCAAATTCTAGTTTTTGTCATGAGGTTTTGCTTATTGTACGATTGTTGGATTAATGCACTATTTAATGATTATTATATTTAAATCTATATTTTTTGGTAAATTAAGTTGCCATATATTTTTATACGGGTAGGCGTTTTTACACTTAAATATTATTTCAATAAGTAAGACTTTTAATATAAAACAGATTTTCATATTAAAAGAACAGAAACAGAACTGACTAAGATTTTTTATTATACTGAGACACTAGAGCTGCAGTACCTAAGCGGACAGAACACTCAACTAGAGAAGTGGCCCAGGTTAAAATTCTAGCGTCGACTGTTCGTCTGAATGCTTCTGTCAGATCGCAGCGACCACAATGCCAACATTGTTATTTTATAGAAAATTCAGTTAAAAATACCATATTTTGTTAAGTGAACGGAGTTTGTTAAAATATCAGTAAATATCAGCTGAAAACAGTACAATAGTAACAATATTTCCCTGTGAAATAAACTGTTTTATCCTAGTACACCAGCTAACAGTTTTCTCCCCGTAAATTTAACAGATTTTTTTTTTTACTGTGAACCTGGTCACCGGAGTTGCATGTTAACATCTTAAAAAACTGTTTTTACATTTTCAGAATAAATATGCTAAAATTAGCCCTAGGTATTTCTTTAAAATTACAAGCTAAGTGTAAAAAAATATTTTATATCCAAAATATGACCTAAAATATCTTTGTTGTTTCAACACTCGCATCATCTTCAAACTTAAAAATTATGACTCGTTATCTATTTTTCTCCGAATATGTGTTACATCTAGTGAAAAATTGATTTTAAAATACTTTTTTGGCTTTAACTAAAATAAGTGCACTATTTTTAAGAGCTGGATTGTTTTCGAAGCATTTTTCAAAATTAAACCTGAGTTATATTGGAATATATTGAGCTGTAACAGCAACAAATTTTCTGAACTTTCTTCGTGCATTAGTTGCAAAAATACCACCTTTTAACTTTAATAGGGAGAATTTTGTTGATACTATAGATTTGAGGAATATACACTCTACAATTTAGTATCTCTGTTGATTTTAATTTACGTCCGTTTGTTCACTAGTTCTTAAATTATGTTGTACAATTATAATACGAACAGAAATAAGAAAAAAATATATTTATAATTCAGTGGAAAGTAGTCGTGTCAAAGAAATAATACTTATATTATTATATTGAACTGATGAATTAAGTTTTAGAACAAGAAAAAATTGAAGATAAAATATGCAGCGGTTACGACCTGGATAAAAATTTGTTAAAAATCTTTAAATAGAGTAATTTACAAAGCACATGTTTTGTAAGCATGCAAAGAAAAAGTGTCATTTATCTTTAACACTCAATTCTTTAAAAAAAAAAAACACTAATATTTCATTTAAATAAAAGAAATAACTAAACCAGTAAAGAGTATTTAATGAATTCAATTAAAAAATTTAAAAAAATGATAAAATCATTGTTAAATGAGTAATTCAGCTTTCTACCGCAGAGCAGCGCTGTGTTCTTTTTGGCAAAAAGTTTTGCCATTTCCTTGTGCCATAAAAAAATTGCGCCATTTTTCGCATACTAAAGAATTGAAGTTACTTCTCTGAACTCAAAAGCTTATTGTATTTAAAATGTTTTGGAGTGATTTTTCAAAATTAGAGCTTTTGAAATTATACCAACCGATTCAGAGTTGTGTAACATGTTTATGAAGTAAAGTTCCATTTTCATCTTTGCAAACAAAATTTTGTCTTATTAAACATTAACATTTCCTAAATAACACAAGGCTATTGTTCCAAGTCTACCTCTTTATGGATATTTTAATAGAATTTTCATATTTAGCATGAATTAAAGAAACGTTTAAAACGAAATTTTTGTATATTTTTTTTGTTCTTTCATTCAAAATTCATAAACGCACCTTTAAGATGTAAACAATCTTTCTTCCTCATTGATGACCCGAAATAATAAAGAAAGTATGACGACGCGTAAACAAAAAAGCACCCCAAACGATAATATTACCTACTATCATTATCATTTAACTTATTCCATTCACGGTTACAATACATTAAATTTTTAAATAATTTCCGATGGAGAAACGTAAATCGTCTGCTTTAAACAAGTTCTTAACCATTATGGCCTCGATTGCCACCTTTTAGAAAGAAATAATGCTATGAATTTATACATTAAGGGAATAATGCGAAACGGAGAATTATCCATACAGTCATGGTGAAGAAAGCTTTTAAAATGAAGAGGTAGTCAGAGTTAAAGTTATTCTTCTTAACTAGGAGTTTCTTTTAGTGAGTTGTAGTAATGGATTTGAGGTAACTTCATTTCGTATTTACGTGTGGTATTCAACTGTATAGTAGTTCGAAGAATAGTAGATTTGGCTACGCATGTTCCACTTAGGTTATCTTAGTTTAAAATGAAAAATATAAATATTTATGCTATGTTTAAGTGAAACATTTTCAATTCAGTTTTTATTCAAAGATTAATTTTATGGGTCGTCTTATCCTGCATACTGCATGTGATTGAACGCAGGTAGTAGATTAAAAACAAGAAGGCGATTGTTATCGTTCTTGTAGTTGTATTTTTAATTTTTTTTTTTTTTTTTTTTGACAGTTGTTCTAACTCTTATCGCAGTCAGAAACATCCTAAGGGATAATCCCCCCCCCCTGCGAATCCAAGATGCCCTTAAGCCGGTGACAAAAGATTTTTTTTATAGTGGTAAAGATTTTATTTTTAAAAATTATTTTGGGAATTGAAAACTTGAACATTTTAATTTTTATTTTTCCATATAAATAAAATTTTAAAAAAAGCTACACATTTTTAGAGGTTCCACAGAAAAGAATCTTCATATAAATCAAAATTAGAGATTTAGATATACATAAAAAAAAAAGTTTAATTTCAACATTTTTAGGTTGTTTGGAACCCGATTTTGATAGACCAAACAAAACGAAAGCAGATTTTACGAAGCAATTGTAAAAAATTTTCAAGTTCAGTTTGCCGTGAAAATGGAGCAAAATCCTAATTATTTTTAAAATGATCCTATTGTTTTTAAATAGAAACGATTTGTTATTTGTAACCAAAAAGATTGTTAAAGTTCAGTGATGCATATCATTTTTTAAATGTATGATTTCACTCGGCTATTTATCAGATTTAGAGTTTATAAGAAAATTGGATAAAAATCATTCGAAATAATAATCGCCATTAAAAAAATAATCTATGTGGGAGGTTGATCCAAAGAAAATGCTATGACAGACCAAACGAACACCAATTCTCAAAATTATTATAAATATATAATTAGTACAATTAAAATAATAGTAATAGCTTGAAGGAACATAGGAGTTTTTTTTTAATTGAATAGTGCAAATATTTTTTTCTTGGCAATAGTTCGATTTCGATCAAGCTTGTATGGTCTTTGTTTGTCAATTGCAAAAGGCTGAAGAGATATACAACAATTATTTCCGTAGTTCAAACAATGCCAAGCCTAACTAAAAGCTCCTTTTGTTGGTTTTTCTATTGCTTCAACAGAAACAGAGAGAAGCGTTGAATATTTCTCTCTAACCGTCGCTGTTTCTTTGTTGGTTTTTCATTGTTTTCGAATTCTCTTTTGTTGTGGGAGGAACAAAAGGTTCGATTGGGGCGACAAAAAAAAAGTAAAAAGGCCCTTTGCTCAAGGTTAGACAGAAGAACTTGTGTAATATGTTTCGAGCCGAATGTGTCCTTGACTTATGATGTAAGCGGAGTCAATTTTGATTGACGATTAAAACTTCTGCAATCTTTTGTGTAAAAGGCTAATGAAAACAAGTATTTGTTTAGCCATGAATGGCAGCATGTTTGTGCGAACAAAATGCATTCTTTTGATAGCTTTTGAAGGGAAAAGGAATTATTAGATCAACGGGGCTGCAAATGAAGGGATCGCTCTATTGTTATGTAAGCAATTTGAGTTTTTAATGATGTATACTGATTAGATTGATTTTGTTGTAGTCACACTCCAAAATATTTCCATTTAGAGTGAACAAAATAGCTAAATCAATATATTTTGATGGGGTTTCTTTTTTTAAAAAAAAATCTGTGATTTGTTTTTGTATGATTTGTTAATTGCGAAAAAATGTTTCATACAGTAAATAGTAAAGATTTTCTGTAACTGCAGTCTATTACTTATCGAAAATTTGTCTATTCTGCAGCCATTAAACGTTTATTTCATAGAATGCCTACTAATTTTAGCATAACACTGAAAAGTTCCTAATCATTTGATAATGCATAGTGATACATACCTTAAAATTAAGACGTAGTGATGAACCTTAACATTTTGTTGTAGTGAATTACACAAGGATACCTTTTACCATGCGATCAAATGGAGGTAGTCCATCACTTATGAACAAATAAGCTATGCGTTTGAATATATATAACTGAGGAGGCACACAGTTTAAAAATTCATTTCTTCTAATATTTAAAACCTTTTTTCCCCATATTTCACGCCAGTTCATATAAAAATTGATTTAAAATTTATTTTGGTAACTTATGACGATAAATGTCGATATTTATCATTGTCGACATGCATCTATATTTGCCGTTGTTAATAGCGTTGATATTTGTCGTTCTCGATAAGCATCGATATTGGCCATTGTCGATAATTACAGCATTCACATTGTATTTTTTTATATCGTTTTCGTTATAGCTTAAAAAATCGATACAGTACGATCCATCGATATTTCACCCAACTCAAGTAAATACAACTTTTTAGAATAAGCAAAGAAAAGGCAATCACAACTCTCAAATAATAAACGAAAGAAAAATTTCCCGCAAATTGAATAATAGCATCTCGTTTGACTTACACCCCACAATCGTGTTCGAGACTTTTTGTTTTTAAAACTAAAAATAATAATGCGTGTCGAAGAAATAAAAACCGATCAAAAAAGGCTCTCCCTAAAAATATTTTCTTCTGTTTTTAAAAATAAAAATAATAAAACTGAATTTTAAGTAGAGCTTGTCTAATGAAGAAAACGTTCAAACGGAAATCGTGACAACGTTTTTAGTCAGATAAACGTTTCCGTGTGAGTCGTGAGAGACGGCGCGTGACGTTCGGATTCGAAAAAGAGGGGGATTTTCGAGGGATTAGTACTCTCAGAGACGCGATGTGGTAAGTCATATCGCGCGCAATTATCTAGATCACACTTATTGAACTCATTATTGTCATACATTGCAAAATTGGAAGATGATATTCAGCAACTTCTTTATTGTTTTCTTTTTTTTACACTGCGTAATAAAAATGAATCCAATTATAGTGATAAAATTTATTTTGCGATAAGTATTATCAGGTTGAATTGAAAAATGATGTATAATTTATATGTTTGAATGTGGAACAAACATGAAGATTGATGTGTCTCTGTGGATTCTTATTTCAATTTTCGTTTAAGTCATATATTTAATAGTTAAAATTTAAAAAGAAAGTTATGAATTGAAAACATTAGTCAAAATGTTTCTATGTGAAATTTTTTAAATGAGATTTTGCGTTATATCGCGCCGATGTACTGTGATAAAATTTATACTGTCATCAGTATTAGGTTGATTTGAAAATTCTCAAATGTGTATCGAACTCGAAGGTCTCGTTTGACAATTCAATTGTTTTTCTACAATACCAATTTCATTTTACATGTTATATGTTGATTGAACTGTTAAAGTAATTTTAAAAAAAGCGTTGATGAATCGAAAAGCTTAGGGAAAGAAGAAAATAAGTAACATTTTTCGTTTCGATGTGACCAGTTTAATAACTGTAATAAAATTTGAATTGCGATAAATATCAGATTGAATTGAAAATTGATATGTAATATAGATACTCGAATGTGGAACAAACTTGAGATGTCCCAGTTGATTTATTATCCTATTACATCAATTTAATTTATTGTTTTATTCATTGATTTAATTATTAAAATTATACAAATAATAAAAGATGTCAATGAATTTAAAAGCTTTGGAGAAAAAGGTTCTAGATGATATTTTTGGAAAAATTAAAATTTCGCGATTTGTCAAGTCTGATAAAACTCAATTAAACTAATCAAATTCTATTGTAAAGAAATAGTTAAAAAGAAAGGAATAAATGTACAAAGCAAATTAAATAACACAAAGCAAAAATAAATACACGAAAATGAGGGGAAAAAAGTAGCCAAGGTGTTGTTGGCATAATGGTAGAGAAACAACTGCCTCACGAGAATGCACTTATGATTTATTGAAAAACTTGTAAATATTATGTTTTATTAATAATGACAATGGATATAAAATGTTTTAATGGTTTTATAATTCTATCTAGTGTGTTTGAATTAGTAGTTAAAGTGTTTCCAATATTTTTTAAATAATAGAATTAAAAGTTGTTATAAAAATACAGTCAAATCCCGCTATAGTGAACCTTCAAGGGACCAAAATTTTTCGTTCACTATAACCGGGTGTTCATTACTGCAAACAATGGCATACAATGGTTCCGTACTGCAAACAATTTTGACTAATTTTTCCGAATTTCTCCCTTTTATTACACATAATTTAAATAAATGACAAAAAAAGAAAAAAAAAAGTACAAAAATGATTAAAAAACAATATGTAGTAGCAAAAAATGTTTTAACTTGTATTTTTTTTATTACTTATCGTCTTGTGTACAAAAAATTTAGCGATGGCCTTTATTTAGGGATGGGAAACGGAGATAGAGGAAGTAAACAAGAAAAAAATGCTTATGGCTACATTCCACTCAATTGATGGTTTTAAAAATAGGAATATATATTTTCTGTAGAAATTTCAGAATTACAAAAAAATGAGAGAAAATAAATCAGTCGAAGACAAAAAAAGTTCATAATATCCAATTTCCTCTCTTCTTTTGGTTCACTATATCCACAAAAAATAATACTATATGTGCACAGCAAGACACGGGAGCGAGCATTTCGTTCACTATATCCGAGAGCTCACTATAAACTATGTTCACTTTAACGGGGTTTGACTGTATATCAAATCTACCAAATGAATTCAAATATCTTTGTATCTAAAAAATGTAAATATCGTTAAATTCTCAAGATAGTTCTTAGAAGTAGCCTTTTATTTCAGTGCTAAAATAGCACCAATTAGAGTTAAAGGAGTGGGATTTGGTGGTTCATGGTCAAGTGCACCATTCACGCGATGAAAATATAGCAAACATTTCTGCTAATCATATTGAATCTTCGAAATTAAGGAATGAAAACAATCTCGACTGATTCCGAGGAAATTGGCTAAAAAATTAGGATATAGCGTATATATCTTCTTTTTCATGAAATGATTGGGATCTCATTCTTTTTAACTGCCACTTAACAAAATCAATTACGTTACAAAGGGCATGTTGTAGCCGTGCAATCCGGATTGGGGCTTTACAAAATCATTAGTCAGTCGCTGGATTAGAGATTTCGGACATTTTAGGTTAAACCTTCTCGGTGAATTTTCTCCAAATTGCTTACCATCGAGACCAATTAGGGTGAGATTAAATCACTGGAAGAAAAACTGGACCTTTAGTGAACTGGTCACTAATAGAGATTTTAATTTGCGAAGTCAATTGATCGCATGTTTATATTACGTATTGTTTCAAACGGATGAGTTGGTATAAATAATTTTAACAGGCAATATTGCACGTTTTTATTTTTATCTTGCATATATTTTTTAAAATTTTGTAATAATTTTTTTTCGTATTAATTTGCATCTTTTCAATGCTAGCTTCTATATTTCATAGTTTTTAAAAAAATATTTTATTTATTTATTTTTTTTACTTGCATTTTCTTTTATCCTTTATTTACACTGTAAAAAATTCCAGATCAAATTTCGGCATGAGGTACCAGCATCATCCGTAAAATCTATTTTACAGTAAGATCCGTTTTTATCGTAAAATACTACACCGTATTTTTGGAGTAATATTTATTTAATTACAGTTATTCAGTGATTTTATGGTGATTACTGTAAAAATTAAGGTATATCATATTTTTTGTTCCGTTGCATGTTCCGGTAAAAACGGATTTTATGAAAGTACCGGCATCCTACATTTTACTGTAATTTAATCCAAAAATTTTTACAGTGTATACCCGTTATATTTTAAACAAAGGTAATTAAAAGTTGTATCTTATATTGGGAAAATTCGTACAGTACATCTCAATCTTCTCCATCACTGTGATGTGTCACAAATTTAAAGTAACAGACTGAACCAAAAACATTTACTTACCAGAAGATGATCACGAAAACCAAAATCGCTCAATTCAAGATTAATTTTATGTAAATTATTTCGTTGAGAATTGACTATCAAAAGAGAAACACTTACCTGCAGACAATGCTGCAACTGATTCAGTCCATTAATTCAGTGCAAATATAAACACCTGATGGAGGTTAAAAAGTTAGTTTTAAAAGGGAAACCAATTTTTTTAAGAAAATTCAAACTCCGCTGTTAAACAATGAGCATTTTTTTTATCACTTCCTAATATTTTAGCTTAAAGTGTTAGCATAAAGGGCGGAAAATAATAATAAGCATTTGGTACCGTTTCTTAATGTAGAGATTTTTCCCATTTAAATATCGTAGGCTAATTTGAAAGAAAAAAAGTAACTTTGCAGATGGCTCCGGTATTTTGTAATGCGTTAGACGAATTGGAAAGGCCTTCAGTATTTGTTAATATGCCTGATATTTTTAGGCTTATTACAATCAGTTTACGTCCCGTAATGAACTGATCGTAAAGACAATTCCAGTAGAACACCGTAGTCAAACAGTACTGACTACGGTCATTGAGAGGGTCGATGACCACTTTGATTAGCCTGCGTAGGGGGGTGTGCGGTATCTGTACTCGTAAAACTTTTATACCGTAAAGTACTCGGCTGCGTGGACAGGTCGTCAGGCTACTAAAGTAGAGAAGCCATCCATTCTGCAGAGGATCAAAATTGTGATGGCATGTCCTCGGTTCATCCTCAGGGATGTTTCCCAGATCGTTACTGATAGCCCATTGTGCAGCTCTAATGCGATGTAAATCAAAATTAGTTCAATACAACCAGTATACATACCATTAGGCTAACTATAAAATGTACAAAGAATTTCGGACTGAATTTTGTCAGAATTATTGCAATAGACATTTAATAAGGATTTTTTAAGAACAAGGCCTAGGCTTATTATAAATTTCCTGGAATAAATCCGGTTAATTTGGCAATGAATGACATATTTTCTAATTGATCTAAGTAAGTAAATAACTGCAATAAGCCTAAAAAGTGTCAGATGGATTAGAAAGTTCTAAAGACTTATTAGTCTGGTGAATTGCAAAATGAAGCTGTTTGCGAAGAGCTGAATTAGTCAAGTAACCTAAAGTTACATCTAAAAAACCTTTTAAAAACGACGACTTTTAGGTCAAATACTATTAAGACCTAATTATTTAGTTCAAACATACTTGATTATTGAAATAATTTGTCATTTGAAGCATTAATCAAACTTTGAAATTACCAATAAGAATATCTGAAAAGCCATTTTTAAGGTGCATTATATTTAACACTATTTAAAACACTATTAGAGCCCAGTTGGCGGACATATCAGTGATTGATTAATTATAGGGTGGACGCCTAATTGTTATAAAAACTATTTGCTGGCGTTCTTGAGAAGCTGTTTAGATTTGAAATGCAGTATTCGATGAGGATTGATTTGATTAGCTTAAGTGATAAAACAGCGGGCTACAAGAGGTCGGGTTAGAATCGTGATCTGCAAAATCGAGCCTTGGCGATGAAATCGCTTCATTGGGCAATCTGTCTTTAGGTAAAAAATGACAGTCTCGTTTATCATATAAAGTCAGGGGCTCCCCGAAAGAGAATGAAAGTTGGATTAATCGAATACCATTGTTTGAATAAGATAGAGTCAAAACGTTCTGCTTGGATGCCCATCTGTTGGCGAAACGTAACCTTCAAATTGTGATGTTAACCGTTGAAGTCCGATGTAACAATTTGCAATAACGTGATTATTGTTATGAGAGTTGAAATATTTTTGGTTCATAATCAATCATAAAGATAGCAGCTTTTGCTGTTAGTGGGAGATTAGTTCTTTCTTACGAAATTGTTTTCGTTTAATCTGTTTTAATTGAAAATTTTAGCGTTGTATTTGTTCAACGCATCACATTGAGAAAGAGTCATTAATCCAAGAAAATGGAAGCTCTTAAGGGTAAATAATAATAAATAAATAATCGATTTGCTTGAAAACTACTTACCGATTATTGTCTAGAGTGCAGAGAATGTATTGTATAAGTAAATCAATATTCATTTTTAGGACAAGGTTGCCAACTTGACTTATTTCAAATTTTCCAAAAGCATAGAGGTAGATAGTTAATGTAATTAACATAGAATATAATTTTCCAATGTTCACGGTCACGAAACAACGGTGCTTTTGACTAGCTTGTGATGAATGTAGTTTTTATGATACCGTTTTCATTTAAAATAGATTTTGAAAAAGATTCATGAGTTTTTTTCATGAAGCAAGTAATTTTATGAGAAAAATATCTGAAACAAGTTTTACTGTAAAATGAACAGGTAAAAATCGGATGAAAATAAAAATATTTCTAGGGCTGAAGCGTAAAATCAGCTAGATCTGATTTGAAGAGAAATGACAAAGTGACACTACTAGCTGGTTGCTGATGTTATCAAAGGAATTCTTTATTTACGAGAATCCGAGGTAGCCACACAAAATACCAGTCCATAAGAAACATGATGATTATCTGTAGATTTTTGTAATGCATATGAATGTTTCCTAGTTTGGAAAAAAATCCCCGCTTGGATTTTCATTGTGAGGAAAGACTTAAAATAATGTTGCGGGGATTTGTCCAAATAATCTTAAGAAAATCTGAAGTACCATTTTTTTTTTTTTTTTGACAAAATTATGTAGTCGCAAAACTGTACATGGTGGTACATAATTTTGTGAAAAAATGATTTTAAAGCTATTCAGTGCAAATCAAAATTTTCATTCGTTTCAAAAAATGTTTTTAAATCTAAGTTTGTTTTACATACGAAAATTGTATTTTTCTGATGCAAAATTATAATGACAAAGTAACTTTGATGCAAAAATATGATGATTATGATCCTTCTGCTTATCGTTGTTTATCCAGTTTTTATGCATTAACTTTGATATTTTTTAACCAGAATTATTCAAGAAACTTCTTTTTTTTAAATATTTTATGTTTACATAAAATTTCTTTGGTTAACTTAGTCTCAAAATACAATTAAATAGAAGCTGCAGCATTTATCTCATATCTTTTGTTTTAAACAAATTATTTTGGCAGATTCTTTTCATGATTCTGCAAAAGGTAGAACAGGCTTTGCGTATTTTAATTTAAAATTACGCATAGAATTATTTGTAAAGTGGAATTGATTCGAAATTGAATGTATGTTTTTATTTAATACCAGGAACATCATGTAACATTATTTTGCTTTGCACATCTTTCATAATTCTTCCTTTTTATATGAAAAGAATTTTTTCGCGAAATTAAATGAAAACGTAAAATACTGTTTAGTGTCAGATAAAAATGTTCACCAAAATATTATTTGCAATGGATTATTATTTTGCTCTGTATGTCTTTGACAACTTTCTCTTTTTTTTAAAAATTCTGAACTTTTTACGAATTTTTTTTTCTTCTTTTTTCTTCTTTTTTTTTTTGTAAATTAAATGATTATGAACATAAAATCCGTTATATGACAGCTTTTTCTGTTTACTTCAGAACTTTTACAAAGACAAATGCTTTGCTTAAAAGTAAGTAAATAAAAACATAAAACACTGTTTAAAACTTCTTTGAAATTTACATTAAATCATTCAGTAGGATGAATCCTAATTTTGCCCGAAATGTCTTTGTCTCTTTTTCTTTTCTTTTTTTTTTTTTTACTTTTATGGATTTAGGCAACAAAAAAAAAATACTTTATGATATTAATATCCTGGTGTTATATTAAAAATTCAATACATTTTAAATTTAACACCAGAAGCAGAGTGCAACGTAATTTGCTTTGTATATCTCTTCTTATCTATCTGCTTTGTATATCTCTTCTTATATATCTGCTTTGTATATCTCTTCTTATATATCTGCTTTGTATATCTCTTCTTATATATCTGCTTTGTATATCTCTTCTTATATATCTGCTTTGTATATCTCTTGGTATATCTTTACTTTTTTTAAAAAAAATTTTACGTAAACTAATGCTTTGTGTATAAATACATAAATAAAAACGTAAAATACTAATGATTAAAATGCGTTAAAAATGATTATCATTTCCATTACACTGGATGATAATTTTGCTCTCTTGCCAATTGCTTCATTTTGTTTAAGACAATTTTTTCCCTTTTAACTTAAAAACTTATGTTTTGCGTAAAAATGAATAAATAAATAATGAACAAACTGCACAAACTCGTTTAAAAATGAACATAAAAGTACGAAAGAGGGAATCATTTACAATGCTAGGCTTTGTAAATGATAAATACACTGATTTCTGCCTTCAAAAATGAACTTATATTAAAAGATGGCAATGTTTTCTCAAATTATCAATCATAATCTCTGTTCTACATCTTTTAAATACAGATATTGCAAAAAAAAATTTTAAATTTCCCTATCGAGGTGTATGAAAATTTGTTTTTTACATATCGTTTCCGGATCTAATCTACATTTCATTCATTAAATGGCTGATACCTCACAACTTTTACAAAAGCAGAACCTTTTTGTAAAAATAGAAAAATAAAAACTTTAAACTCTGTTTAAAATCTGTTAAAGATTTCCACGAAATCATCCAGTAGATGGAATAATAATTTTGCTCTGCATGTCTTTGTCCGTTATTATTATTTTTTTTCACATTTAGATTTTTACACAAACGAATATTTTGTGTGAAAATCAATAAATAATATCTTAAAATACTGCTTAAAATGTGTTAAAATCCCTCATAAAAATTTCCAATATAATGGATGATAATTTTGCTTTCTTGATAATTGTATCATTTTGTTTAAAATATTTGCCTCTTTACTTCAAAACTTAGGCTTTGCGTACAATAAATAACGTAAAATACTACACTAACTCTGTTAAAATTGTACGTAAAAATACAATATGATGAGGGGATTTATAATGGATAAATACACAAATTCATGGCTTCAAAAATAGACTTATATTAAAAGATGGCAACGTTATCTTAAATTATCAATGCTAATCTCTGTTTTACATCTTCTAAATTCAGATTAGTTTATCTTACAAACGATTTCTTCCCGATTTCCATATCGAGGTGTTCGAAAATTTGTTCTTTACATATCGTCTGCCGATCTGGTGCGCATGTCACGCATCAAATGGTAGCCCTTTCGCTGTAACACGCGCACAACAGTCACAACCTGATGATTCACAACCTGTTGATCCGAGAAATAGCTCATAGAAAACGATTGGGGGGGGGGGGGGGGAGGATTCGTGGCTTTGTTTTATTTTTAAAAACGATTCCCGTGTGTTTATAACGCGCTTTATTTTCTTTCTTTATACCATGCTTGTGTGTTAGTGTTTTCTAGGGATAAGTTGAGCGTGTAAAAGAGGTCAATTTTACTGTCGTTGTTTTCAAGAGCGTTGTTATCGCACGCCATTAGCTTTATTGAGTTAATTTTAATTCTTTAAAGTTATTTTAATTCCGTTTACGTTAGATAAATACTTTTGTTTTCATTTAAAATAATAGAATTAAATAGTTCATGTTCTTTAATACCTCCTTTATCTTAAAAAAACAAAGAGTAAAGCAACTAAAATTAGCATAAAGTGTCTAATTTAGTGAAATATTTCCCCCAAAATTGTTTACATTTAGTTTAAATCGATTGATGTAATGTGATGATCAATTTCACAAGATTACCCCGTCTTTGAGATAATTATATATTGCGTACTTTATTATTATTGTTATTGAGCACTTTTATTTGCAAGTATTAAATAGTTGAGCATTTAAAAGAGGTGAGTTTGATCGCACTCCATTAGCTTTATTGAGTTACTATTTAATTAATTTTGAGTCGCTTAAATTCTATTCGACATTCGGAAATTACTTTCGCTTTCATTTAAAATAATTTAGTAAAATAATTTTTAGTATTATTTTTAAGATTATTTTAGATTTCACATAACTTAAAATGGGAGCGAAACCTTTAAATTGGTCACAAAGATAACCTGAGTACGATACATTTTAGTGAAACATAATTTCCTAAAACTTGTCTACATTTAATTTAATTAACGAGGCGATTTAAAATTTCCCCACCTCTGTAATAATCATTGGTCCTATTCTTTTCTTTTTCTTTTTTAATTTTTATTTTTCCAGCGTTTAAATTTACGAGCGGTGAACGGTGACAAGTTGAGCGTAAAAAGAGGTCAATTTGACAGTCGTTTAAAGAGTTATATCACCTCACATAATTAGCTGTATCGAGTTAATTTTAAGTACTTTAAAATTACATTTGCACAAAGTAATTACTTTTGTTTTCATTTTAAAGCATGCAGTTAAATGCTTTCTTGTATATTTTTAAAGATCCGATTGGTATTTTCAAATAACAGAAGTAAAATAAACTAAATTTTGCATAAATCAAACATAAATATACAGCTTAGTGAAACGTGCATTTTCCCAAAAAATTATTCATATTTCGTTTAATTTAATTAATGAAGTGACATGTAATTATCCTGACTATGGGTTAGTTATCACATATAATTTTTTCTTGTGTTACTGTTCTTTCTTATATATACTGAATGCTTTGATTTGTGACTGTTAAATGATGATAAGTTGTGCGTGTAAAAGCGATTTGACTATTGTACTTTTTTTTCTTCATGTTCACGCAGTATTAGTTTCATAGAATTCCTTTTTTATATTGTTTCATCAGTTTTTAGGTAATTACTTTGACTTTCTTTTGAAATATCATATTGTTTTCCTCATGAGTAGGAAATGTTTGAGTTACTATTGTCTATAAGAAATGGTTTTTAAACTTAGAATTTATTGATATTTGCCGTAGAATAATTTGTCAGTCAAAATGTGTTTTTATATGCCTAATTTTAAACAAAATTAGTACTTTGAAGGGAGAAAAAGAAAGCATTTTTTCGTTATAAACGATATCATAAATGGATTATTGAAATTGATTTATATTTTAGGTTTGTTACTTAGGTTAGGTGCTTTAGTTTTTAAAGAAGTAACTTAACTCAAGACGTTTTTTTTTTTTTTGGTGCAATATGAGTTAAAGCTATAGTTTGGAAGTAGTTCAATTTTTTTTCCACATCAAATTTCATCTGCAGCAATAGTTTGTAAGTTGTTTGTCTCAAAAGATACTTTTTTTTGGTACAGAAATGTAATTTATAGCAATAATTTGTAAGTTGTTTGACTCAAGATATTTTGATGCATAATATAATCTTCTGCAATAATTTGTAAGTTGTGCAACACAAGTAAATATACAGCAATAGTTTGAAAGTTGCTCGAAATATAAAAGCTAATTTTCATAAATACAAAGTATGAATAGTTGTTTTGATTATATTTTATGATTATATTTATTCATTACTATGATTATATTTTATCATTAAGAGAACAACAAAAAAGAAAATTATTTTTCATTTTAAAATCTTAAATACTCTTTTAACGAGTTATCTTAAAAGCATTTTAAATTTAGTTTGAATAAACGCCAATCTTTTAAATTTTGTTCTCATTCAGTTTTCAGATTGAGTTTAAAATTTATACTTTTTCAAAGTTCTGAAGTTGGAGTCAAAAAAATAAGTTATTTATTTATTTAATTAACTTTTTAAAATTGAATTTAAAACTTTTACAATTTGAACTTGTCTGCGCTTAGAATTTTTTTAAGTTTTGAAGTTGGAATTTGAAAAAAACAATTGTTTCTTGTTTTCATTAAAATCTTAAAGATTTCACCGAAAAATTGATTAGATTAATAATTAGATTAGAAAAATTAATTAGATTAATTAGAAAAATTCAAAATTAATAAGATTTCTCCGAATAAAGATTTTCGAGAAAGTATTCTTATGAATAAATAGTAGTAGATTTGCAGATAATTTAAATTTCATATGACTTAGCTACAACTTTTAGTTAAAATAACGTTCCATTTTCTTATATAAAAACAGTTTTATATATAAATTATATATTTTGGTTGATTCGAATGTTTTATTTCTCTTAGATGAATATTTATAGTAAAATAAATGCGCTGCCTCGTTTTTATAATTTATTTTTTTTAAATTAATATACTTCAAAAAAGATGGATGTAAATAGATAGAGAGGGTTAGTGAGAGAAAGAGACAAAGAAGCATTAAAACAACTAATTATAGTTATCATAAAAAATAATTAATGATTAAATATTAATTGTATAATATTAATAATAATTATTTATAATTAATAATATTAATTATAAATTTATTATATTAATTATAAATTTATTATATTAATTATAAATTTATTATAAATATATTATATTAATTATAAATTTATTATAAATATATTATATTAACTATAAATTTATTAATTATAAATTTATAATTAATAATATTAATTATAAATTTATTATATTAATTATAAATTTATTGTATAAATTTTAAGTTTATTAGATTAATTATAATTATTATTAATAATGATTAATATTTAGATAATTATTTATAGTTAATACTAATTATTACTAATTATATGAATATTAATTAATTATTAGTATAATTAATTATTTTATTGCCTTTTAACTTTGATTCAAAAATGTTTGAAATAAATTAAACAAGTGATTTAATAACTTTGTTAGTTTTTAAAATGAATGATTAAATTAATTATCCTTTTCCGTATTCATAAGTATATACATTTTCATTTTATGAAGATTTTAATTTTTCATATCATATTTTTTCCCATTTTTGAATAGAAAAATATTCTTAAGTGTTTATATAAAATATTTTAAACGTTGCAAAATGTTTAAAATAAATACCGATATTGATACACAGCATTTTATGAATTTGTTAATTTTTAAAATGAATGACCTAAAGAATTATCTGCATTCATAAGTATGCACGTCAACAACTTTTCCCGAGGTAAAACATTATAAAAAAAGAAATTTCACATAAAACGTGAGATAGAATGCAGTGAAAATAACTGTAGCATCTGCGAATCAGCCCTTAAAAAAACGATGAAGGAAAGAGCGCTTATAATAAGTTAGCCGTAGTTTGAAGATTCGAAAGGTAATGAAAAGGTAAACATGATCAGTCTTCTGTTTTATTATTTCACTTTGGTGTAAAGTAAGTGAACCGAAAACTAACATTGCTCTAAAACTTGACAGTTGCTTCGTAAACTTGTCCAGGATATGTTTGAAAAAATTTTAGGGTTGTTAAGAGTTTATTTTAACGGCGTGTTTACCAAGTACTTTTGTAAGTGTTTGTGGTTCAGAGCAGTTTGTTGAATTAGCATCGCTTTTTTCATTTATACCCTTTTTTTTCTTTTTTTTTTCTTTGGTCAATCGAGGTCAAGATATTCGGTAGTTATCTCAAATTATTATTTTTGTTCCTTTTGATATTTTTCTTCTTGAATTTTGCATTTATTTATTCATTGAATTTGCTAAAATTTCCTAATAGCTTAAAAATTTCGCTAGTTAGGTGATAAAATTTTCTTTGGGTACTTTGAATTATTAGATTCGTTTTATTTGAAAAAAGTAGCAGTATCTTTTTCCTGCCGACGCTTGAAAGTAAAAAAAATGATTCTGAAATTTTACTGAAAAAAACCAGGGAGGTAAGAAATTATACTAAACTATGAACTTTATTGAAGAAAGAAAAACCAAATCTAATAGCCTATTTCCAGTTATCTAAAGACAATTTTATTCGAACATTTCAAACCATTTTTTTTTTTTTTTAAGTAAGAGTATTTTTCCTGTCAAACGAAATTTTAATGCCAATAAATGGCTTAAATTTCACTGAAGTTACTAACCTATGAGTATAACTAAAGAAAGAATAAAAAGTCTAATTGCTAAAGTTTTTTTTTTCCCTTTTGTTAATCGAAGTCTATAACTAAGAAAATGGTACTCTGAATTTGATTGGGAAAATAGAAGTTTTTTTTGTCAACTGAAATCTAAATGTCAGGAAACGACTAAAATTTTATTGAAGAAACTATAACTAATGACTTTACTAAATAATAAAATAATAGTAACGCGAACAAAACGCCAATTGACAGTCATTTTTTGTCAACCCAAGTCTAAAAGTAAAGAAAGGATGCTGAAAGCTTTACTTAACAAACTGAACTACATATGATCTTTAAGGAAATTGAAAAAAAAAAAAATGATCTAATTGTGCCACTTGCTGTCGAAAGATTTTATTTGGACATTTTAAAACATTATATTTTTAAAGTTTTTCTATTTTTTTCCAACCGAAGTTTAAGAGTAACACAAGCTCTTAATTTAAGAGTAACACAAGCTTTGAAAGCTTTCCTGAAGAAATTGAGCTACGTATTATCTTTATTGGAGTTTGAAAAACTTTTCTCAATACGCCATTTGCCAGTTATCGAAAGATTTTATTTGTACATTTTGAACTATTATATTTTTCTGTTTTGCTATAATAATTGTTTTGTCAACCGGAATCTAAAAGTAAAGAAATAACTTTGAAAGCTTTCCTGAAGGAACTTAACTGTGCATGATCTTTAATGAAGTTAGAAAAAACTATTCCACGGCACCGTTAAACCACCAATTGACTATATCCAATTATTTTGGTTCAATTCAGTATTCATAACTCAAATTTAGATTGAAAGTTAATTCCATTTTCACGTTATTATTGCTATAATTTTTTTAGAGTGGTTAGAAAACTATATAAACGTGTATTACTATCCAGCACAAGTCTGCAGTTAAAATTTAAGCTCTCTAGCTAGTCCAAAAAGAAAAGGTCGGAGTATCGGTTGATAGTTAATTCTTTTTGGTGATAACTTCGCGATTAAGTTTGCTTTTAGTGGTCGGTAAACGATTGAAATTTGCATTATCATGAAATACAAAGTTCCATTAGAGATTTGAGTTCTCTAACTAGTCAGAGAGTGATCGAAATCTTGATTGAACGATTCATGTTTCACAGACACGAACGCGAGTTAATAATGTAGTAATAAAATGTGACTGCAAGATTCCTGTTTCTCAAACATGAATGACAATTTAAGAAATTTCGGAGATAATAATCGATTGAAAGATTTAATAATATAAGAACAATTATAAGAACTGTAATTTCAGTCATATAAAATTTACTTTCCCAACAAATTCGAAATGAATGGACTCACTTTACGTATGAGGGATGTTTAACGGAATTAAAAGGCTCACTTTACGTATGAGGGATGTTTAACGGAATTAAAAGGCTCGCTTTACGTATGAGGGATGTTTAACGGAATTAAAAGGCTCGCTTTACGTATGAGGGATGTTTAACGGAATTAAATGGCTCACTTTACGTATGAGGGATGTTTAACGGAATTAAAAGGCTCACTTTACGTATGAGGGATGTTTAACGGAATTAAATGGCTCACTTTACGTATGAGGGATGTTTAACGGAATTAAAAGGCTCACTTTACGTATGAGGGATGTTTAACGGAATTAAATGGCTCACTTTACGCATGAGGGATGTTTAACGGAATTAAAAGGCTCACTTTACGCATGAGGGATGTTTAACGGAATTAAAAGGCTCACTTTACGTATGAGGGATGTTTAACGGAATTAAAAGGCTAACGATTTCTCGAATATGTAATTATATTTTTAATGAACCCAAAATGAATAAGTAAGCCCTTTTTAAATTGAAGTATTCTCGCGCTCATGTGTAAAAGAGCAACAAAAATAAATCAAAACATATTTGGAGCATTCTACTATGTGAGTAAATTTAATAAGAAAAAATCACATCGTGATTCTAAGACGATTCCAGAATTGTCGATTATTAAAATTTGCGTTCGAAATTTAGATTGAAGATTAATTCCATTTTGCATTATTAATGCGATTTTATTTTATAAAAGCCAGTCGAATAGCCAGCCAAAAAAAGGTTAGAATATTAATTGATAGTCAATTCCTTTTGATGGTAACATCGCGAAACACGTTTGTTTATAGTGATCAGAAAACAACGAAAATTTTTCATTATCATCAAACACAAAGTGCCATTAGAGACTTGAATTCCCTAGCTAGTCAGAAAGTGGTCGAAATCTCGATTGCACGATTCCTGCTTCACAGACACGAATGCTTATTAATGAAAATGTAGAATATAATAATCGATTGCAAGATTGAATAATAACAACAATTATGAACTTTATTTTCAAACACATAAAATTTGCTTTCATAACAGATTCGGAATTAATTGACTCACTTTACATCGGTATGAAAGACGGAATGAAAGGGCTAACGATTCCTCGAATATGTAATTTTGTTTTCCATGCACCCGAAATGAATAAATAAGACTTTTAAATTTAAGTATCCTCTTGTACTCATGTCTTGAAAGAGCAACAAAAAATAAATCAAAATATTTGAAGCCTTCTACTATGGGGGTAATTTTAATAAGAAAAAGTCATATCGTGATCTTCAAGACGGTCCCGGTACTGTGCTCACTCTTTCATTGTTTCAGCCGGTCGTGCATCTAGTTCCGAGACGGGCATTGTGTGAAAACACGGCAAGGTCCCGACCCGAGTCCCCGTCTATGACCCAACCAGCTGCGGTCCGGCATCGCACCGTCACGTGGTGGCATGCCCCCGCATCTACAATAAATCACGAGATGGGGGTGGATGGTGGTAGTGGAACAAGTCATGGAGAAAAAAAAATCTTTTTCTTTTCCATTTCATATTTACCGAAGACTATCACGTCTTCGGTTCCGACTCTTTACAAAATCAGGGTTTCGACCTCTATTTCTTGGATGAGTGTATGATTATTATTGTCTGACATCATCTGGGGGGGGATTAAAATAAGGACGTGAACGTGCCTTTCCCTCCCCAACAACCGAAGAGATGAGAGACTTAATTATGAAAATTGTTCTTTTCTACACTCTAGGTTGTTGGATCTATGAGTGCAAATCACGTATTTTTGGGGATTGTAGTGTGAGTAAAAGTTAATTGATAACTTGTGGATTTTTGGTTTTTCGTTTATGGTTCTTTTTATTGGAGAGTTTAAAGAGGCTTTTACAATTGACAAGTAATTGCTGTTCGAATCTTTTTGTTTCAAAGAGGAAGCATAGTTAATATCACCTTTTGTGTGGTTGATAAATTGCAGTTTTCTTTTGTTTTTAACGTGCTTCTTTGTATTAATTATAAGAAGATGGCATATCTTTGTTATGATGAGGCTTTAACAAAGATGGGTGTTGAATAAAGAAAAAAATTCAACTCCTTTTTTTTTTTTTTTTTTCATTATTTTTGCTTTTATATCTTGACAAAAGGGAAAATAAAAGCTGATAAATGTCCCTGTCAAACATTTTACAAAAATATTAAGTTATACAGGGAATTCGTTACCGATCACCTTTAATATATATTTCTCAAAGCCTTGGCAGAAATGAAGTCAAAAACGCATACATAGTACGGGCCATATATTAATATTTAATAAAAGAAAATGCAAAAACTGTCGTAACCTAACTGATCATTACTAACTAAGGCGGAACTGAAAAAATTAAAAGCCTGTTTAATCAGCGGAACAAATAGAAGTTGAAAGGCGATTTCTAAAAACAAACAATCTATCTGACAATCAAAATGGTTTTGGCGCTTTCAGCTTCACTTACCTTTGTGGAGAAACTGAACACTGTATCACCTCTGAAATTGCTTGGTTTCGTTAAATTTCGTAGATTTCAATAGTGAAGGGATAGTGGTTTCGTTAGATTTCAATAGCGCTTTTGTTATATGAACGGAGGTAATGATTCTAGGGTGGTGATTACAGAACATTCTGTATTTAATTAAAATGAAAGTATGCTTGATTAAAAGGCCTTTTGCTGTTTCTACTTAATTTTCAGGCTTAGCTTCCCTTATTACCGGCGATGTTAAGACATGGCTTGCGGAACACTGCTGAGTTCCTAATTGACCTTTCCAGGTGACTTTGGTATTTTCTTATACACTCAGCTAATGTGAAAGATCTAGTTGACAATGATCCCGAAGCTAGAAATCACTTTCAACTCAAATCAATACCTCCTAATAGAGAGAAGGCCTCAGCACGGGTTACCATAACCAAGAAATAAGTAGTAAAAACGTAATGACATCTTTTGTATTTTCCTCCACTAAGCAGCTTAGTATCCCTAACGCAGTGACATCTTTCTTTCTTTCTACAGCGCAGTTTGTGTTCGTTACATCGGACTATTAAATTGATCAGTGCTGAGGCCTTCTCTCTTCTAGGAGGTGTTGCTCGAATACTCTGCGTTTCAACAGTTACTCTGTTCCATCCCTTGTCTATCATGAACTCCAATTCAATATGAAAAATTATGGAAGTTTCTCAGAATCTTCGATCTAAACTATTCTGCTTATCTGAGCTCTCTTAAACTATTTATTTTTTAAGTAACTTGAACCTGTGCTTGAATGCTTGCTCTTTGGAAATGTAAGACTATAAACTTCATTCGGAAAAAGCTTCACTTTCCTTCTATCCAATCCCATCAAGTCTGCGTAAGCAGTTTCTCAACCATAATGGCTAAGTATTGCTTTGCGGATATCGTTTTAGTTTGCGCGATGAGATTGAAAAGTACTATGTCATGATGCGTTTTTCAGCCGATTTCAAAATTTACTTATTGCCATTAAGTATAATAGTTATAGCTTTTTTCAGTTTCACATATTGTAGACTAAAAAGTAAAGGAAGTAAGCATACCTTTACAGGGCTCGCGCTAAGGATTTCAAATTATTAGCCAGTAAATTAGCTGAATATCAGAAGCATTGGCCAATTTTCGAAAGTCTTCGACGCATGCAAATCTGAACAATTTTTTATGATTAATTTTTTCCCCATAGAAAACTATTTTACTGTAGTTTATTTCAGGCTTATATTATTTGGACCCAATACTAATTGGTTATGCAGCGCATCTACCAAAAATGACTGCAATCGAATAAAAAATACTGATTTGTTTAGAAAAATTCATTTTGACGTAATTTTGAGGATCGATGGAAATATATATTTTTCTTTCCAGTCGAAAAAAATCATTCCTTAATACTTTCGCCAAAACACAATTTTATTTGTCGCATTTGCGATTTCCTCGCATTTGGTGAGGTGGCGAATGCTTAGTGCGGATCCTGCTTCAAGATGAGAGCTCGACGACCTAAGTCATCCACTTGAATGCCCTATAGACTTATATCTGGGATAATCGCATAGTTTGTTTGGTACATTTTCCCGACAGATCCGTCAGGCCGTTTGTCTGTCTGTTACGCTAGCTCGTCAGCTCATTTTTCCGAAAGTATGTTCGTCCGTATGGTAGTTTGTCAGACTGGTTTGTCTGTCAGACAGATTCGTTTTCCTGTCAGAGCATTTGCTAACCTTTTAATGATACTAAGAATTAATTATAATTCTAGAATGTCCCCTGTCCGATATATAGCTGAGGGTAAAGTTTACACTGTAAATCGTTACTACATAAACACTCATTAAATATAGCTTGCACTTTTTTTCCATACGTAGCCCAGCCTTATTTAAAAGGTTAAACAATTGACAATTAGGAATGCTCATTCCCTTTACATGACCGCTCTGTCCAGCAACTGTGTCTGTCGGGTAAATAAATTGTCAGGAAAATGTACATGTCGGGAAAAATAAGTCGGGCAAACGTACCTGTCGAACAAGTGAGCTAATGCAAGCATTTGAGTAGTCGGGCAACCGAGTCTTGTGAAAAGGACTGGATTCGATCACATAGTTATTTTCTATAAGCAGATCTTAGATTGATGCATCTTTCATTAACCCATACAGGGTTACAAACGTTGTATATTCGGTAAAATAATTTAGTTCAAAAGCGCTACGACCAAAGAGTCATTTTTTAAAAGAAGATGTTACGCTAAATCAGTTAAATATTTTTTTTCCGGATGATATTTTTCTTTCAAAAATCAGTGCTCAATAGTCAAAATAATTAAGGGCATTAGTAACAAATTGGAAATGAAACTTTGTAAATACTAAGGGTAATCACAATAAACTTAACCAACTATTAATCTTTCTTTAATCTACTTCAAAATACAATAAAATTTTAAAAAATTCGAATGAAATCTAAGGGTTGATAAAATGCATCTTTTAATTCGATGTACTTTCTTCTGGTTATGTTTCTGGTCATTTCTAAACTAATTAAACAAATTTCATCAAAACACTATTTGCCTCATTTTATTTACACTAATAGTTATTATGATTATTAACTAGTACAATTGGTTATTATAAACAGTAAATGTGTTGAACATAAAAAAATACAATAAATTTAAAAGAACTGCAAAATTTTATAATTTTTTAATTCGTATGATTTTGATTTCAATGTCTTCAAAAAATAGCAAAATTTATTGAAAAGTAAGGAGTTAAATTGTAAATTAAAAGTTTATTAAAAAAAATATTTATCTGAATCTACCGACTCATCAAGTTTCTAGACTTGAAACTGAATATATTGAAAACTAATGAAATCAAAACATTATTCTTTAAGGCTTTTGATCCTTGATTTACACCGCAAAATCTGAGCAAGGAAGAAAAATCACAAAATAAATCGCCTTTTACGACATTAATTTAAGACTTCAAAACGTTCTTTTACATTTAAAAAGAAAGTGTTAAAACTTCATTTTAAGCTAGATATTTGTCCAACGAATTTGATTCATTTCAATCAAGACGGCATTTTTATTATTTTAAGTTTAAAAAATAATATCTCTGTAGAAACTGGTTTCGTTACCTTAGTTCATCACCTTATATTTTTGTAAGAAACCATAAATTGTCAAAAATTTATTTCCACATTCCGGTCCTTATCCAACACCCCATTTGTTTATAATAGCAAATACACGAATAATGTGGATTAAAAACATATCAGCGGGTGTCTGACATGGTACAAATCCTTTTTTCTTTTCAATCGGGTGTTTTCTTCTTTTGGTATGTCGTCATTCTCTTTTCTTTTCTCTCCGTGTTGAAGAAATACCTTTCACCTTTGCCCGGCGGTCGGCTTTGCCACTAACTCTCCACCTCCAGTCCTCTTCTTTAGTCCGTGTTGGCCTTTGTACGTCGTCTAAACGGCATCCTTTTGTTGGATTAGAGGCAGGGATCAGCATTTGCATGCGATTCGACGACTGCTTAGTTGGTTCGAAGGTTGTGCGGTGATTTTTCCTTTTGTGTCCCGCGCTAGGTTTCACCTTTTGTTAGCTGGCTAATTTATATGCACCGTGGATAAAACGCGGATAATTATAAAAATGTGCATTTTTCTCTGTGTTTTCCTACGTATGCAGGATCACACCTGTTAATGTGCGTAGATGTTTTTATTAGAAATGGTAAAGTTTTTCCCGTGTGAATAGTTTGGTTTGGGTTTGCGAGTATGAAGTGGTCAAGTTAAGGAAGTGTATCTTTATGATTTTTTTATTTTTATAAATATAGTGCACTCCTTTGCCTAAGATAGCATCCCAGCTGTTTAAATTTTTAGTTAAAAATACACATTTTTAATATTTTTTTATTTTAGTTTCCTATATCTTCTTCGTCATTAGTTTATCAGTTTTTGTAATTTATCTGGTGTATATGTATATGCAGTTTCATTCATTTGACATTTGTCATCCGGGCATATGTCATTAATTTTACATTTTCGGTCATTAAAAACTTTAAAATATATTTCTAAAGTATATTTGATGTATGCAGTTATGCATGGTACCAATGTTCGAATCCCAGCAATGACTAATCGATTTAAATTATGTTCCCAGCTCGCACCGACCACAGTGTTTACAACCGTCGTTGACCCAATTTTTTTGGTTTATGACTACTAATGTTCAACTCCATAGCCTTATAATTGTGAACCCAATCCAGAAGACAAGGAAACTCCTGGATAAGTTATTGGAAGAAATTTACCTTCGTAGAGGACTTTCCAATGGAACTAACCCACATTTGCGTTACATGGAGAGGAAAACCACGAAAGCATCCTATGGTTAGCCTAACGGCAAGGGGACTCGACCGGTCTACCACTGAGGATATTATACGTCAGCACTGTGGTCAGTGCAAACCAGATGTGGAGCTCGCATCGGCCAACCGCCGGGATTAGAACTGATCACACTGCTGACGTAAATTATCCACAGTGGTAGGCGGATCATGGGTTAGAATACCTTTTCCATTTTCTTTTATAACCATTGATGAACAGCCGACTCAATTTTGAGTTTACAACGACTGACGTACAACTCCATAGCCCAATCCAGTAATTTTAAATTTTAATTATAATTGTAATAATAACAATTAATTTTAAGCCCAATCCAGAAGACTAGGGAACTCCAGGATCAAGTATTAGAAGAAAGTTACCTTCGTAAAGGA
Organism: Parasteatoda lunata; assembly: GCA_949128135.1. Classification (NCBI taxonomy): domain Eukaryota; kingdom Metazoa; phylum Arthropoda; class Arachnida; order Araneae; family Theridiidae; genus Parasteatoda; species Parasteatoda lunata. The sequence continues at coordinate 48,873,274 of OX421977.1, forward strand.
TTTTTTGATGGCAACAACCCGCATTTGGAGTTACATGGAGGGAAAAAGCATGAAAACTTCCCAAGCTTAGCCTGACTAACCCATTATCCGTCTACAACTGAGGATATTTTACGTCAGCACTGGGGTTGGTGCGAGCCAGATGTGAAATTCGAATCGACCACCCATCACTGTGATTCGAACCCTGGTCACTTCATAGTTACGGAATTAAGCATTGATTATCGTAAATCCAAAATTGGATAGACTGTTCAATGCCGGTTATACTATAAAAAATGTTTATATAAAACTAAAGGCGGTCGTATTATCATTGGTCTCATAGGTAATGAAATTAAACGAAATCTTTGACAAACGTAGATCGAAACAAAGAAAAATCGAAACAAAGAACGTTAGTTCTCTGTTGACAATGATTGACTTATTACCAAACTAATGACATATCAGACAATGGTCTGTCATATTATAAAATTTGACATCTGTCATTAATCTGACAAGGAGGAATATATTTTTAAAGAAAACGTTCTATCAAGGCTTAAATAAACTTCCACACTTAATTCTTTTCAAATAATTTAATAAACTAGGAGGCTTCGCCCCCTGCTCGCTGGCGCTCACCAACCCCCGGAACTGCTTTCGCAGTTCATTTCGGATTGCTTCGCAATCCAATGCTCGCTTTGCTCGCTCATTGGATACATTCTTAACGTCTAGCTTTTGTATACTTTTTTGAATACTGAAGTTCCGAAAACTTTTCACTGTAGAAAATTCTAAACCTGTACATTTCAATATTAATTTGAAATTGCAATTGTTAATTTGGGCATTTGGTGATACAACACTTATAGAATTGAAGGATTTGTTACGTCAAGCTCTCTGGTATCATAATTTTGATTTATGTTGCTAAGTTAACTTTAGAAAAACTCTATGGCTGGCAACAGCATTTTTATTTTTTAAGTTGTTTATTTTTATTTTTGTCGCAGCTGAATTGAACAACCTGATAATGCTCACTCTGTTTATTGTTTCCGTTTTTAAAAGCGCTATATGTTGAGCCACCTCAGCTAGATTTGGCATGTGACATTTTTAGATGCAATCATTGGTCGATTTTCTAACGTTGCCAATCGGGAAGTTGTAATGAGGCTTTTTTTTTTTTGGTGCCGTGTAAGAGAAATATATATATAGATGTTCTAGGTGAAATGAACTTTGATATTCAATCCCATTTTCAAGTAATTTTTTATTTATTTAAGTTTTTTAGTAATTGAAACGGACAATATAAAACGGACAATGTATGTTGCAAATCTGCACATTCGAAAAAAACCGAAGGAAAAAAAAAACTGGCTTTTATAAACAATTGTGGAAAGATTGTTTTAATTGCTTCTAAATTGTTGGATTCTCTTCTTTAGGCAGTCTAGAAAATTACTCGGTATTAGATAATCGGTCATTGATATTCCAAAACCAACAAAAACTTATTTTCATAAAAATGTTACATTCCCCCTTTCAACATTGACCGCTTCCATTTTACTTCATTATATCTTCCCTGAAATTTTGACGAATCTCACTATTTAAATCGATAATTTCAAGTTTTAAAAGACACTTCAATATGAAAAAAACATTCTTCATGAAAAAGAAAATGAAAAAATGCTAAGAAAAGGAGACATAACTGCTACCATATTAAAATGTAGGATTTTTTTAAATAAATTTTTAAAAAAATTTTCTTCCTTTTAACAAAGCAGTTAGCTCTATGCAGTTATTATATTGTGAGAATTTTCTTTTCTGAACTGAAGTTTAGAACAGTTCTCTAGTTGACTATGTTGGCGCCCGACAGAATGTTAATTTATATGTAATACATTTTCTTAATTGTTTCAATATTGTATTTAATAAAAATAAACACTTCAATTTGCTAATTTTGAAATTAAATCACCAACATATTTAAAACCTGTTATTTATTTCACTCGTAGGCATTCAATTCTACAGAATGTAAATTAAAAACTTAAAATTTTAAAATAGAAATTTATACTATTCGCACAGTATTAAGCATAAATTAAAGTGTCCGTTTTAATTTTAAGATTTTTATAATCATTAGTGTTAAAATAATTATTTTCAGCTCTCTAATTCTTTTTTGTTAAATTGATCCATGTATTTAAGTCTAATAAGCATTTATTAAGCAAAAACCAAGTAGAGATTTTATTAGTCTTATTTTATTTAATATATTTTTCAAAAGTAAGATAAGTAAAAATTTTAATATGAAATTTCATTGTTCAAGGTTTGCTCGTTAAATTAATAACGATCTTTCAATAACATCAAAAAGTCCTTCATATTTATAATCCCAGGTATTTTATTTTTTAACAGGTTTTGTTCACAGCTCGTTAAGGTTTTTCACGTTCCGGTTCACATTTAATCAATCATTTTAATATGGAATCACATTATATTATGATATAAACATGTTTAAATTTAGCTGTCTAATTATCTGGTTTTAAATCTACATTTTTAAAGTTTTAACAGACATACTTATCTTTCCACTTTTTTAAGTTTTATGTGCATGATATTGTATACCCCGTCTGTAATATTTGTGTTATTTTTTATAGTCCCGCCGTGGACTGATCGTGAAAACACGGCTCCCAGCAGAACACCGAAGTCAAGCATCACTGGCTGTGGTCAGTAAGCGGGTGGGTGATCACTTTGATCAGCCTGCGTATGGACCAAGGGTGCGAGATATTGATCCTCGTTAAACTGTTCTACCGTAAAGTGCTCGACTTCGCGAAGATTGTCGTGCTACTAAAGCAGGGAAGCCATCCTCTATGCAGGGGATCACATTTGCGATGGCATGTCTTGGGATCATCCTCAGGGATCTTTCCCAGACTGTCGCCAATTGCCCATTGTGCAGCTCTAATAAAGTACCTACCTGTTTTTTTATAACTCTTCATCCGTTTCAATCCATAAAAGAGAGATATTAAAGTTAAAAAAAAGGAAATCGAATCTAAGATAATTGTATTTGAATGCCTTATGATCATTTTACGGAAAGTTATTGAACCAGGCATATTAATCTTTCTTCATGGAAAGTGGCAAAGCAAATTTTTTAAAAATTGAAAATCTCTTTCTTAAATACTTTATGTTTGATATAATTGATTTGATATATACTTCAAACTTGATAAAACTTGATATATACTTCATACTTAATTTGCTGTAATTAATATTTTTATAAAAAATATTAATTTTCAATTGGATAAATTTATAATAATTCAAATAGTTAAGATTTATTTGCAAAAAATATTGAGATCGAATTATTCATGCAATTTTGTTGTTACAAAATATTGATTTTAAAAAATAAAACCAAAAACCATTGTCATGATTTTGAAGAAAACATTCAAGCATCCGTCAAATTTATTTAAAGTAAATTTATTTAAAATAACGTATAAAATAAGCCTAATATTACAATAAACAAAACGGGTTTAAAATAAACAAAACGTATTTAAAATAAACATTGTTTGTTGTAGGTTAACCATATTTAAAATAAACAAACATACGCGTATGGCGTTGGATAAAAAAAGTACATACGTAGAAGGCCGAGAGTAAATAACTAATAATTAGAAAAATGTACTTCAAGATTTTATTTCAATTTTCATAAATTATTAGAGACTAATGTTTATAATTATTCACAAAAGGAATCTTTTTTGTTAATAACTATTTGATAGTTTATTTACATTTCAAAGAAATTCTAATAAATCAAAGTCATGAGTGTTTGATTATATCTCTTATTTTATAACAATTTTGCTTGCCTCTTTCACAGAGTTGGTCAGCACTAAGTAGTTAATCATTCATAGTAGCAATAATTACCAAAATTGCATCTGAAGCGATGGAATGATCATGAATTTCAGCAAGACTTCAACAAATGTTTTGATGATTTTTATTATGACAATAGGTAAAAAGTAAATAGAAAAACATAACCATGGAGTTAATAATAACAGAAAGTTGTACATACTTTTATTTTCTATGAATAATTATAGATATTACCACTATTGAGTACTTGTTTATTTCATTGCTCTAATATTTTTCTTTTAATTTATTTATATTTCTAAGAAATGATAATTAATCAATGGTGCGTGTCTTTGGGTTACTCGTACTTCATAACAGTTTCTCTGAGTTGAGTAGCACCTCATAGTTCATCATTCACAGCAGCAAAAATTACCAACATTGCATCCGAAGTGATGGATTGATCGCCAATTTAGCATGACTTCAACTAATTTTTTTTTCTTCTTTTGACCTCACCATCAGAACAATTTTACTTGGGAGATTTCCCATGACTTTTTCGCCATTTTGTTGGTGGCCCATAATAGGCCAGAACAACATCCAAAGTGGCAAAAGTCGCCAACCCCTGAAGTTGTTCAGTCTACGGATCGCGACTTAATCGATGGTCGGTCTACCTTTAAAGAGTCAAAGAACTTGTTCGGATTTTTGATTCATGTCGATCTAGCTAGCCTCTGTGGAACTTTATCTTATTTTTCTTTCCTTCTATTTCCTTGACGAGCACCCCCACGTGACCATTCTCTCGCAAACTATCAACATTCTTTATTCGAGTCTTAAGCTCAAAGATCATCTTTCAATAAACCTTGGATAGAGGGAGAAGATTCGGCTGAAACAATGTAGAAGTGTCGTATCTTCATGATTAACTTTTAGCAGATGTTTTGCTTTTGTAGGAAATGCGTCCCCAAAACCTTGACTTTATGTTTCGGTGATTTATGTGTTTTGAACATCCCTCTAAAGATTAACATTCTCTTCGATTCGGAGTGTTTCTGCTAAGAGCATTATTTGAATTGTGGTTTAACTCCACATTGTTAAAAAAAAATGGCTTTACTTTAATGTTCATAAAAGTCATTCCGTATCTTATTACGACTTGTACATCATTAGTTTATTACAGATTAGTTTATTACTTGTTAGTACTGGTAAGTACAGTAATCAGTAGTAAGTATTGATCACTGTACTTACCGGTAGTTACTGGTAATGTACATACCAGTACTAGTACAGTACCAGTTTATATCTACTGCAAAACAGAGGAGAACAACACAAATCAGACCACACAGAAAAAAACGACATTTATTAGACTTGAAGTCGCTGTATCTTAAAAGAACAAAAATGGAGTTGGTTGAAGCACTTTTCAGTTACTGTCTTCATATTAAGTATAACTATCTGGTTACTGTACTTACCAGTAGTTATTGGTACTGTACATTCTTACTAGTACAATACCAGTTGATATCTGCTGCGAAACAAAGGACAATACAAATCAGATCAAATAAAATAAAACCACATTTATTAGACTTGAAGTCTCTGTATCTCAAAAGAACAAAGATGGAGTTGAAGCCATCTTCAAATAATGTCTTCATATTAAGTGTTACTGTTTAAGATAAATTCAAAATTTATATCCCTACTGCTACTTTTAAATGCACAAAGTTTTGAATATAAACAGAAAAAAAAAACATAGAAAGAAGTTCGGCTGTAATATTATTAAAATAGCATGTAAGTATAAAAAGCGGATTTAATTTATAATCTAAATAAACGTACCTACGATACAGTTTACGTTATAATGCCTGTTGAATATTATATACGTAAAAACTCATGCAGCTGATTGGATGATATAGAGTAGTAAAATATACTATTTTTGATTCATACCTAATTGTACGTCTGGCATTACTAGATAAGTAAAGTGTTGTTTCATACGTTCTTTTCATTCGGAATTGAATGAGATTAAATTAAATTATGTAACATGAATAGTTTCGTAGTTCGTAATTTATGGGTTAATACATAAAAGTCAAGTCTACTTTTTGCACACAAAACATTTACGATTTCTGAATTGTTAGTTTTATTTACTTGGTTTTGTTCTCATTTTATTCAGCGATAAAAAATTCCTAGAGAGCCACATTTTACTTGCTTAGATAGGAATGTCAGACATTTGAATAGATATAAGTCATAAATTGTACTTTCATACATATAAAGATCATTATAATTTTCAAACTATTAGTCCTAACAACTCGCCCAGATTGCATTGTGAGGCGCGTAAATATATATAATTCAAAATTTGTAAAATTTTTCTCAATTAACTTTAAACCGCTTGTCCTAAACACTAAGGTTTGATTTCAATCGATTTAGCCTAAGAAATACATTAAGAACAATGCCTCACTTGTCCAGATAGCGAACATTTCGCCCCCTTTATTATATTCAAGGTATATTTAGCCACTGATCACGTCGGAATAAGAAGCAAACTTCAGATTTTAATATAGAACCTAAACCAAAACGTTTAAAAAAAAATTCAGCTTATCCGTCATTATTTTCATAGAGAGCTGTTTCTGTTAACTAGGGAAATGGTTAATGATATTTATTGCAAAATTAAAAATGATCAAGTTCGTAAAAAACTATTTTCTGACAATTTCTAACTCGCTTCGAGGTTAGAGAAGTATCTTCTAAACAATATATAGGTACCTTATTCTGACACTTGAATATATTCAAACCACATAATAGATATTATCAAAATTTTTTTATAAAAAATGTTTAGTAAGTTAATTTGAAGGATTCGTGAGAAGATTACAAAGGGTTATTGAGAGTTATGGAACAATTTGCAATAAATATAGGCCCATCAGCTAAAGAATATGCTCATAATGAAGATAATCGTGGAATTGTGGTTGCTACTCGAAGAAGATATGAGGCGTTACATGAGGGTGGATCGACCAAAAAAAGTAAAAAAGGGGGAGTTTAGAAAATCACTCGCGACTATTGAAAATGATGGAGAAGAAACATCTTATGGATCTAGAATTGATGCAATATAGTTGGTCGCAAAATTTTACATACTTATATTGATTATTGCTCGCAAAACTTGAAACGCATTTTACTCGAAACTATGCTTCTCTTACTTTGTCTTAGTATGTACATAACTAAGACAATTTCCGGCCGATTTATGCAGTTTAAAAAAATCAAAACGGAATAAAGTTTCAATGATTTTTTTTCAACTTAAAAGTACAGCAAGTTATATGTAATTTAAAAAATAAGTTATAAAAATTGTATTATATAACCGCTGCTTTTTCTATTTTTAATTTTTAAATTTTTAAAGACGATAAAATGAAGATTAAAATAGGTACAATAAAAAATAAATATATTAAGTTTATTAAAATCCTTCCAAAATTCACTAAAAACTCTTTCTTTTTCTGCAGGCTTCTACGATGTCATTTCAGCTCTATTTAGTAACTCAATGAAGTTATTTAAGTTAACAACACCCAAGTAACAGTATTTGAGTTGACACTACTCAATTTTAAAATTGTCACCTGAAAATTATGAGTGCTGCTATAGTTCGAATTGAATAACTGAAATTTTTTGGTACCTTCTTCCATTTTTATTTATCCTATATTTCTCATATTGTCACCTGAAAATTATCAATGACTTAAGTTAACAATACTCAAGTAAATTCAGTTTAGCTGAAGTTACTCGAATTTCAAGTAAACAACTACTTTTTCCTGAAGGAACCTTCATTTATCGGCAAGCACAACGCAAAAATGTCCTATTGACGTTGCAGCAAGAAATATTTTCACTCCCAAGCTATTTTTAGTACTGGGAACAAAATCTGGAAAAACTACTGAAAATTTTCCGAAAACTATTTTACATTCAAAAGAACAGCACAAAATGTGCAACTATTTGTGTTACATTAATATTTCAACCTTTTAATACACACAGAGAAATGGTAACATTTTTTAAAAAAATATATAAAATTCATTTACCAGTACTTTACAGAACAAAAAAAAAAATCTATTTGCGTTTCGGAAATATTATGAAAAGATTTATGAAACTGAAGTAACACCTAACATAAGTCACGAAACTTTTCATGGTTATTTTCGTGAACGAGAAGAAAAAAAATGATTCTTTTATTTTTTTGAAATTGGTCATAAAATGAATCTTGTAAGAAAGAGAGATAGGTTTTGAATAAACAAGTCAGAATTTGAAAGATTTCTTTGTTGTTATGGTTGGTGAGAGATCAAAATAAAGAAAAAATCTATATCCGCATGTTTCATGCTTTACAAAACATTTGCTGACTTACAATAATTTCACAGAAAATAAGCATTTTTCTTTTCATTGTTACGAGTATTAATGTAACTATTTCCCGATTATAAAAGGAAAAGCTTTGCACGAAGAATTTAAATATAAAAACTTGAGTGATGATATTTTATATACCTTTTATTTATCGAAGACCTTGAAATCTTTTATTGAAGTATAAATTGAACAAATGAAATTTTTAGTACTGAGACTACTAATTCATAGTATTTAAAAAAGTTAGTTTGTATAATAAATTGTATAAAAATTATTATAACTTATAATTAAATTTTTCGAGACATTTTTCCTTTCATTGTATTTCATGTAACTATTTCCTAATTATAAAAAAATACGGCTTTACACAAAGAATTCAAATACAAGAATTAAGTAAACACTTATTGAAGAATAAATTTAATTAAAGAAGTTTTAAAAAATAAGACTACTAATTTAGTCTAAGACTACTAATTAAAAAAATTTCATGAAATTTATATTAATGAGTTAAAAACACCCTATTTAATAACTAATTTATTATCTTCACTTAACTTAATTCTTTTCTACGAAATTAATTTTTGATTTTTGTTATCGGCTTAGCCATATAAGTATTACTTGAAATCACTCTTGCACAATAGTTAATGAACAAATAGTTAAATACTTTATATATTTATAGTATATACCAATAGTAGTTAACATACTAATAGTAATATACTAAGAGTTAAAATACTAACTGCACGATGGTCTAAAATTTATTGCGCTGTTATGGGTCAAGAACAAGTTTTGCTTTTTGTTCCTGCCATTCAATATATTATTAAAAACAACAATTATATTTGACGAATTGTAATAAAATCGGATATTCAAAAAAGTGTTATCTATTATACGTGGTGTATAGGTAATATACAGAATCTTTGTAAATCATAAAATCTTCGTAAAAAACAAAATAGATAGAATCTTAGTAAAAACAAATTAAATCAGCGGTAATAATGTATATTTTTAGAATCCTTATCAAAAATGTAATCAACGCTCATAATATATATTTTTATAATTTTTGTCAAAAATGAAGTCAACATTTTTAGAATCCTTGTCAAATGAAATCAACGCTCATAATATAATTTTGTTAAAAATGAAACTAACGTCCGTGGTATACATTTTGAGAATCTTTTTCAGAAATGAAATCAATGTTTATAATGTATAATTTTAGAATCCTTGTCAAATAAAATTAAAGTTCATATTTTTAGAATTTATGCTCAAAATGAAATTGACGTTCGTAATATATATTTTTAGAACCCTTGTCAAATGAACACTCATAATATATATTTTCAGAATCTTTCTCAAAAATGGAATGAACTTTTATAATATATATTTTTTGAATCATTGTTAAAAACAAAATCCACGCTCATGAAATGCTCATTAGAATCCTTTTCAAAAATGTTTATAAATTTAAGTTTGAAAACTAATTTTGTAGCAAGGAAAAAATTTAAATGCTATTGAAATCTTTTGAATCGCTAGTGAGTAGGCGAATGAAAACATTAAAACCAGTTTGATTGCCAAATTAAATTCAAAGATTTTCCATTAATGGCCTTTCAACTTTTTTCCGATTCCTCTAGCAATCAGACAGATTTTAATATTTTCAAACCTGGCTATTTTTTAAGACATTAGATACATTAGATTAGATAAATTAGTACAAGTTATTAGATTGGATATTTTTTTCTAGCTTATATTTTAAATTGTGACCTGTAATATGCATTCGTTTTTTGACTTCATTTTTGTCAAGTGTCCTAAATTTTATAGAGAGCGGTTATTACGGAAACAAACCAGAATATTTATTAAAAATTACAAGTATTAAATAGTAAAGACGTCCATTGAATATATATAATATATACAATGGACGTGAAGAATTGTATATAATATATACAATTCTTCACGGGGCATTTTTTTTAAATTTCCCGGAAATAGTTTTTGAAATTGGATTAGTTTTAAATCCTATTTTGATTAGTTTAGTTAGTTGAAGACCCAAAGACAACATTGGCTCCTACGCATACAATTCAAAATTAAGTTTATTGTATAAAAATACGTTTTAAGTTATTTGAAATATTATTTAATAATTATCATTCTTATATTCTCTTATTAAAAATCATATATATTTGCGATTTATAACATTTTTCATTTTGATCCTGCATGGAATGATTCGTCGAATCATTTTTAAAGTATTTACATCATGATTAATTTAAAGATTGTATCATGTGACTTTTGCGTCCAATAAGAATACACGAAACAGGCAAAAATTATATTTTTATGGTCCATAAAGACACCATTGAAAATGTCATAGAATCTTCCAAAAAAGCAATTACTAACGAATTTGTGTTTCTTTTTTCGAAATTAGTAAACTTTGAAACAGAAAAAAGTTGCATTAAATTATTTGTTTTTGAAAATCCGTAAGATAGTATTTTCGTGAGGAATTTATAAATTTTGTTAGCCCGTTGTGATCACCATTTTTTGAGTACGCAAACTATTTGTTCTGTAATTCCCTTTGTACAATGATATATTCATTATTTATGATTGTAAAGATATGGGGGGAAATATTGCTTAAAGGGAAAAAAATAGTTTATGATTCAAGTTTTTTCCAATCTTAAAAAAATCATTCAGCAGTTTTAAAATATAAAACCTTTGAAAAAGGCCACAATTATATATTTTAAATAGAACAATATTATCAAAAGTCATCAAAACTAAACAATTTTCTTTTTAAGGTTTCATAGAGCAATTTCTTCTGTTCAGAGACGGGAATTATTTCCATCATTTAAATGTAGAATAAAGATATCTCAGAAGTTTATAAATACTTTTTGAGTTTAGCTATTGGTTGGGCAACTTGGCTTTGTATCGCTGTTCATATCTATTCACGAATAATATTATTTTGGAAAGACTATAGACATTTTTTTTTATAATTATCTCTGCCTAATATTATCCAAAACTCGTTGTTGAGTTTTTCTCGTAAATATATCTGGTTCACATAATTATATGTCTGGTAAGACTTAAAAGTATTTTTTTAGAAAAGAATTGTATTTTTTTACATTTAAAGTCTTGAATAAGTCATTTAATTTTTCCTTTTTCAAGTAGACTTCTTGAAAACTATTCGAAGCTATAAAGATGAAAGTATATATTGAAGTAAAGGTGAAAACGAAGAGAAAGGACTTCAGAAATTATAAAAGAATAGTTAAGAGCCATCGTTTTTAGGAATCGGGCAGGTTTGAATAAATGACTTTTTTTTAAAATGTGTGCTTTATATAAAACTATTTATATAAAACTGTCAGACATGCATTTTTTTTAAAAGTTATTTTTTGCTAAAAATTACTTTGCTAAAAAGAGATATTCATCTGGAATTTTAAGGAAAACAAAACAAACATTTACAATACTTTTTGTCTCAGCCCTGATGGATCAGGGTATAGAGCGGGGTAGATTTTTTTCCTGGTAGATACCAGGGTAGATTTTTTTCATCCACATTCAAAAATTTATCAATTCATTTTGTGAATTAAATAAATTTCAAGGATGAATTCCTTTCTTTCTGGAAATCTTTCGAAATTACTGCAAATAAGGGCAAATTATTGTTAGGAAGTGAGTTCTGACTTTACCTGTAACGCAGAAGAAAAAAAACAATTGTGTTTTATGCTGTATTCCATAACTATAAATTAAAATGCTTAGTATAATATTTTTTTACTTATTTTGACCTAAACTAATACAAAACAATGAAAAAACTATGAAAAATATGTTTAGTAGAAAATTCTGAGCCAAAGGGTTAAGTAATTGGAATAATAATAATAATAATGAAACATTTCCTGGCATTACTAGGTTATCAATGCATTTGAGGTGATTTTTTCCTAAAATAAATAAGTTGTTAAAAGATAAAATTTTATAAAAGCATTTTTTTTTAAAATTTATTATGTATTATTATTTTTATACTAATGTATTATACAGTAACCTACTTCGACAAGCTTTTCCGTTACAGTTCTAAGTACATAACTGTTATGCTAAATAATGGTTTTTTCCGGTATTTTTTTAAGGTCATTAAAGAAACGTTAATCTCATTTCTTTTTCCCGCGACTTTCATTTTTTATCTGTTTTATCCCATCTTTTACAAATGCCATACATATTAGATTACTATTCTTACATTTATGCAATGGCAAAAATATACCCTTTTCTCAAAAACAGAATAACTAAATTTTTAGAAGCGTTAAGTATTATTATATTTTGATTCATCATGTGGCAACAGTTGATCAGATACACGGTGTTGATGATAATGCGAAATCAATAAAATGAATCATAGCATTGAATGTCCAGCTGTATATCAATAGTTAGTTGAAATCCTTTCTAGGAACCTGTTGTTCAAAAGTAACGCCCATGTCCAGCTCTTGCAATTCTTCTGACACAAAAAAATATGCTGTAACTTAGCGAAATACTTTTATTGCTAAGTGAGATATAATTGTAGTGATAAATCTGTTATGAAAAGAAAAGTTTTCCCGCCATTATAGCAAAGAAAAGTAGATAGTTTTGCACAGTTTTTGTGGGGAAGTTATTTTTCCTTTAATTGAGAATAAATTGTTTTCCGGAAATAGAGAAATGTTGGAGAACTTTTTTATTTTTATTGTTATTTTATATGGAGAAAGCATATTTCTGTTTGAATAAATAAATACCAAAAACAGCTGCAAAAATAATTGAGATTCTGTTGCTAGAAAGCACCAAACTTCTAATTTGGCAAAAAACCGCTGCTACAATTATATTCAACCGATTATTATAATATTCAAGTTACATATTATTATATTCAACCTATACTATAACAGAAGTATTATAATATACAGTCAGTACCGATGTTATAATTAAATAGGTTTTAGAGAGAAATTCCCCTCTTCTATAAATTTTTGAGGAGTGGAATTTAACTTCAAATTAAAAATTATGTTTGAATACTGTTAGAATTTTTATTCTGAATTTAACGGTAAAATGACCAGCAACAGCCTATTCCTGTTTAACTGTTTACAACTGGTACCTGTACTTTAAAAAATCGTGAATACATAACTATCCGGTTTTGCAACCATTTACAACTAGCATAGTTTTTTAAACATAAAAATGAAACTTTAACAGACAATAGAGCTCTGCTGTGTGTCATTTGTGCGTGAATGATAATTTCGTATTCTAATAGTCTAAAGTCATTGATTGAAGAGTGCAGGACTCTGGAAATTTATCATGTATTGAAGGAATGATAAAAATATTGTAGTATCAACGTCGGGATTCGAACCTGTTCAGCCGGTGATAAAATTGACAGATTAGCCCTCTTAGCTATAATATGTATCCAGCTGCACGTAACAAAATTGCTTTATAAGATAGGCCTAGTTGGCGCTAATAGAATTCTGGTTGTTTAACCGTATTAGGAAAAAACAATTAATAAACGCTTTTTCTCACACTTAACAGTTAGAATGGCATCTTTTTTATGGCTATTTGACTGTTTTGGTTGAATACGGTAAAATAACAAATAAATAAGTTGCTATTTAACCATTTTTGCCGAGAAATTTCTTACTTTGTAAACTACTGTCATTTTATAAACACAGATTACTTTATAATTAAAATATTAACTATGCAAAGTAAACGCTCTAAAATTATGGACAGAATATTCAACCGAAAATATATCATTCCATATTAGTTCCAATTTTTTTACTCTGATTTTCAGGTAAATTCGAGTAAATTTTAAAAAAAATTTACTTATTAAATTAAATTTATTAAACTTAGTTTTTTATGTTTTTTATAAATTATTTCCCTCTCCTTCTCATTTAAATTTTTAATTTTCTCCCAACAATTTTATAATATGGTTGACAGAATTTCGCACACTCGCTTGATTTGGATAAGGTTGGATCGGGTAGAAGGGGTAGATGAGGCAAGAATATAAGTGCTTTTTTTCGATGTGCGCGATTGTCTTTCTTCAGCCTCATTGGAGAAAAAAAAAAACTAACAATTTTAACAAACATTTTAAGCGAGCATTTTCACTCCTGTCAAAAAATTTTCAGGACTAAAACTTAAATTTGTTGCATGAAATACTTGTTAAGGAACGTACTGGCAAACTCTGGCCGGAGATGTTGTCGTATGACATTAACGCTGTTTTTTGTGCTCTGTCGCCAAGAAAAATAAATAAGTGCATGAAGTTGAAGCAATGCGATGATTTTAAACTATATATATAATCTTGCCGTGAAGACTTATCCGGCCTTTAGAATAGACAAATACTTTAAATATTATAAAAGTTATTAAACTTTTAATTAATCATCAATTTGGCGATACTTCTCCACCTGGTTAAAAATTATCAAAAACACTGCCTTATTCTCAGCTTTTGAAAATTTTTATGAGCCCAGGTAATGCAGCAATGTAGTAAGTTTTTAAATATTAAAAATTAGACCAGTAAAGCCTTTCATTTAAAAAAAAAAAAAAAAAACTGTGGCTTTTCTCCATATTAACGTTTTGCGCCATTTTTGAAATAAGCGTTGACAACGCTGACTTCAGATAGGCTAAACTTAACATAACAGTCATGAATAACAGTCTCAAACTCACAGCAGTTATAAAAATAGCATATTATTCGCAAAAAGGCATTTCATACGGAGTATTCAAAAAACAGCCTTAAGGCAAAGGGTACTTCTTCTAGTTTTCCAGTGGCGCTGTCGGTGGACAAGAATTTGACCTCTGCCACGCACACACGTCCTAGCCCATTTATATTACGGACCCATTCTAGATCTATTCATTCATCCACAAATCGTAATTTTGACTTGAATCAGAGAATGATCCATCTCCAATTCAGTACCACCAGAAGTTTGATTTGTTATGGGAACATGGAGGTCTTTGTGATCCGACATATTTAACGTGCATCAGTTACCATTTACTAGATTGGGAGTCTTCGGCCTTAGGGGATCGAACTCACGACCTCTTGGACATGGACCCAACGCTCTACCAACTAGGTTATACAGCCCAACTCTGGCCGGTACATTAAGAGGCATTAATTCAATATTATTCATTACTATTATCAAATCATTACTTTACGGTACAATAAAATTTTTCTTTCATTTCCTCTAAGAAATGTTAATTGTTTTATACAGTTTACGTGGGAGAAACTCATTCTTCTGTTGATTAAAAATAAATTGCTTTCCAGAAATGTTTCAGAACTTTGATTTTTTGTTATTATTATTATTATTATTTTTGTTGTGGAAATTATCTTTCCGTTTAAACAAATACATAAATAGGAAAACCATTAATAGGAAAATCTGGAAAATAAATATTTGGATTATGTAGTGGAGAAGTGACCAACTTTCAAACGGCAGATAGAATCTTTTTGGTTTAAAAGGTAGTAACTTTTAAAAGCTAGTTTTTAGTTACAAATTTTGAAGTTTTTTTAATTGAAATATTGTATTTAAAACAAGTTAGAAAATGTTATAATGGTATTTTTTTACTAATTGAATTTATTTTTGGCTTTAGTTGTTTATTTAAACCATACGCCACTGGTCAGCATAGTTTTAAAAACATTTCTGCATAATTCCTAGGCTTATAAGATAAGTAATATCTACTCCCGTCTTTTGTCAAAATAGTACCATTGTAAAACAAAATTTTTCTAAAAATGACAGACTAAAAGATTTTTTAATCCGAATGAAAAAAGGACCGATATGGTAATGGCACAGTTTAACAATCTAAAGCATATTTCACAAATTTGCGCCTCTGAATAAATTTTTACGACTTAAATAGTTTCTTCTTGTGTCGTTTAAATGGCGCCCCATGCTTTGTATTTGAGGTGTCGAAAAATTGCGCTAAGAGATAATATTTGCTTTATTGAAAAAGTGAATAAAATTGTAATGATACAGTGGATTCTTAAAAAAATCATATTAAAAATTCATTTCACAAAAATTCCCTTAACAAAAAATAAATAAATAAAATAAGCTATCAAATTGTGTATTTGATAGCTCGCTTCTTTAAAATGTTGTCCTAAACCCCAAGTTTGAATTGCAAAGTTTTCTAAAAATGGCAGTTAAAAAGATATTCTATCTTTGTGAAAAAAATGGCTAAAATTATGATGATTTATTGTTTGCTTCATTGGGCAGCGTTAAAATAACGCCCAAAACAAAGTAATGATTTTCTTGCTATCCGGCCACACCGACCACAGCGCTGAAGTAAAACTATCTTTAGTGGTAGGCGGATCATGGATTAAAGTCCTCTTGCCATCAGGCTAACCATGAGTGGCTTTCTTGGTTTTCCTCACCATGTGACTCAAATGCGGGTTAGTTCCATAAAAAAGTCTTCCACAAAGGCAAACTTCTAATAATACTTGATTCAGGAGTTCCCTTATCTTCTGGATTGGGTTCAAAATTACAAGGCTACGGAGTAAAACATTAGCAATCGTAAACCAAAATTGGGTCAGCTGTTCAACGACGGTTACAAAATAAAATAAAATATGTTCATGTTTATTGACAAATAAGTTTGTTAAATTTTCACGCGACTATACTCAATTTTTTTTTTTTTTTTTTTTTTTTTGTGCACTGCATTAAAAAAAAAGCCCAAAACAATGTAATGATTTTCTTGCTATCAGAAATTGTGAAAATTTGTTTTAACAATCAAGTTTTTCGAAACTTTGAGGGAATCCATTTTGTTTATTATTGGAATGCATAAAAAAAAAATTTTTTAAAAATTCACAGAACAAAGAAATAATTTTCTTTTACTTGCTATCGTTAATAATGACAATCTGTTCACGTTTATTGACAAATGACTTTTTCAAGAGTTCGATCACGATTGAAAATTCCCCAAATGTCAGCATTACATTCCTTTATTCCATTATTATTGTTGCATCCTACTTGTGCATATCAGCGTAGAAATGATGCCACCAGGGGGAGAGGGTCCTCGTAAATGAGGGGGGGGGGGAGATCAGAGATGCTTGATCCATAAGGTTAAGTGCCATGCTGGATACATTGTTAAATATCATCACGCTTTCGTATTGTTATGTGGGCGTTTTGTGATGCTGTGGGGTCGGGAGTCATACAACATATTCCCTTGTAGAAGGGAAGGCGTACCCCGGAATTCAGATTTTTTTTATATTTTGTTCATTGGGATGGAAGATAAAAAGGGAGATGTACTCATGTATTCTTTTGTCTTTTTCCTTTTTCTTTTAAATTTGCGTGTGGTAATTTTAAACACCGAGGGAGATTTTTTTTTTTATCATGAAAATCTTGGGAAGAATGACACGGGCATGACTTAATAATTTTCTGACATTTTTTTTCTTTCTGTTACTGGTTTGCGGTAGGTGAGGTTAATGCATTAAGAGTTGCTGCAACAAAATTATTGCTTGATATTATTTTCTTTTTCGTTTCCATATATGTTTTTATAATTTGTGGTGAACTTACAAAGAAAGTGTCGCATATATGACTATCTAGTCATGCTGGCTTTATTGTTATTGTTAGAAATTTACGAGGCAATATTTTTGTTTTTAATTAATTAATTTTTGTTTGTTTTTAATTTTTTGTTTGGAATTAGTTATGAAAATACACAGATACCAGTTCGCACAGATACCACAGATAACAAAATATAAAATAAAACAGAAAAGTGTATCTCTAAAGACCACTTTTTCGGAAAATTGCTCCCCGCACTGTTATCCTATCTTCATATTTGTTTAAGATACTTACATTTGATTGTGACCAAAAGCATTGTAGCTCAAATTTACTAAATAAACATAAAATGGTTAAGCATAAAGTTTACTACCACTTTAATTTACAACATATATTGAGCAGTGGTGGCTCAGGGGATAAAGCGTTCAACTTCCAATGAGGTGAATCTGATTTGAATCCCAGCAATGGCTGGTCGATACGAATCCGTATCAGGCTTGCGCCGATCACAGTGCTGACGTGATATATCCTCAGTGTTAGATGGATCATGGTATAGAGTCCCCTTGCCGTCAGGCTAACCATAGGAGGTTCACATGGTCATCCGCTCCATCTAAAGCAAATGGGGGTTAGTTCCATCTGAAAGTCCTCCAAGAAGGCAAATTTCTCCCGATACTTGATCCTGGAGTTCCCTTGTCTTCTGGATTGGGTTTGAAATTACAAGGCTACGGAGTTGGACATTGGATATCGTAAATCCAAATTTGGGTCTGCTGTTTAATGACGGTTATAAAATAAAATAAAATGACATATACTGTGAAAATCATTGTCATTGAAAAATAAAATGCGTAATACATTCAATACTTGATGTAAACTGTAAAATCCTCATTAAAAATTCTCCATTTAAGATTTTAGATCAGTACTATTTCATAAAATTTCACTGAAAACCAATTTTCATAAGGTAACTGATGACACTGATCCCCTCAACTAGAATAAAAAGTTACAAAAAGTAGATTTATATTTGAGTTCTAAGCATGAAATAAAATAAAAAAAAAATAAATAATAAATAAAAATATCGTTAGAAAGCTTTTTTTTTTTTTCCCCCAATTGAAATCTCGATTTTTTCTTGACTGGTTCAAACAGCTTTATGCAACATCAAATGAACGATGCGAAAAGAATTAAAAAACTGAAATTTTGCCAGTTATTTTTATTATTAGATAAAACGTGGCGTATTAATACAGCTATCTATGCTCATTTAGAGATAAAAGCCGTAATCAAACAAAACATAAGATTTTGTTGCTTTTGTATGACTCGTCCTAATAGCTTAATTTAACAGCGAGCGTTCCGGAAATAAGAAAATGTTTATTTAATAAATGGTTACAAAAAAATTATAATAAATTCTTCGTGTGTTAAATGCCTGTAATCAATTCTGAGTACACAGCCATACATCACTCTCATAGTCAAATTATTGTCCAACCTCAAAAAATTCTTTAAAATAAAAATCACTATTTGACGAATACAAAGATGAGAAAGCGGGTCTTAAAAGCGAATCATTCTATATTAGAGTAGGTGTCATAATAGATAGGATAACTGCTGTCTCTAGACTTTATTTTTGCTTTTTGTTTTTTATGGGTGTGTTAATTTAACGAGTTGGGGTTGCCCACACGGATATTTTTCTTTTATTGTTAAGAAAAAGCAGGATAATGGTGCATTGTTGTGCTTTCTTACATTTCGAATATGGATTTAAAATTATGAATAATGAGGTAGTTTATTTTGTTAATGGAATAATATTTTAGATTGAATTTTAGTAATTGAAAAATGGCGGGGTTATTTTGAATTAAGGTAAAGTTGTTACTTAAAACTGTGTGGTTTTTTTTTAAGAAGAGAACTATCATACTATTTTTTTTAATTGCATTGTAATATACATATAATGAGAATTAAATGTTTGTTAAAGTAATTCTATGAAGTTAATTGCATTATTTAAGTAACAATATACAATGATCATTTATTATGAAAAAAAACAGCCATTGTTTGGAAAAACTTTTTGTTTAAGGGAGATGTGGAAATTGCAAAGAATTGTAATTATGGTTTATTATTATTATTGTTTTTAATAACATGTTACTTTTTTAAGTTCATATTATATCTGAGGTTTTGCATTATGTATATTTGTGTTATCTACTGAATATAGAAAATTTAAAAAAAAAATATGTTTAAGTTATGGTAAAAAATAATTTCGTGAAACTTTTTCTGTGCGATTTAATTACGAAAAATCGTGCATCAAATAACCGTTTAATTTTTTTTTTTGGAACATAAAACCATTCAATCTAATTTCTCGATGAATAATGCAAAACAACGTAAAAAAGGCTCGAATAATGTCTCAAAAACAGTAGAGCAAAGTTAACCTTTAACTTAAAAACCTGAATAATTCAAACAAATAACATATCACGATAATTAGATATCTGCAAGTGACGTCATCTCAAGTAAGTCATCAGAAACCAATCAGGTTCGATGCATACGTCTGACGTCTCTTAAATCTGATTTGAATCAAAAGGTTAGGCATAATCAAATTCTTAAAATAATTTCGCTTCTTGGGACACAAGATATCTTGGGACACAATATAAGGAGAGGTAAACTGCATCAAAAGGATGGAGAATTGGAAAAAGGGTGGTGATTTTGCATGGCATGTTAAAGTTACAGCTTTAAGTCATGGTTTATCATGACGCTAAATGATTTTTGGTTAAGATTTATTTGAGTACCTGCAAGTGAAAGGTGCGTGTCGAACCTGATTGGCTGACTCATGCGTGATGTCACTTGCAATGTCAGACTACAAATTTCAAGGAACAAGGTTTGAGTAAGAAGAACTGAGAATCAGAAATCACAAGCTCGAAAAACTGTTAGAAAGAGGGAGTAAAACTAAATTGATTCAGAAGGGAAAGTTAAAGTTTTTAAACTCTGAAAAAAAGGAAGTTTTCTTTTCTGGGTCCAATAGTGACTTATCGTAGAGACACGGTTCCTAGTAGAGCACCGAAGTCAAGCTTCACTGGTTGCGGTCAGTAAGCGGGTGGGTGACCGCTTTGATTTGTCTGCCTAGGGAAAGAGGGTGCGTGGTATCGGCCCTCGTTAAACTGTTCTCCAGTAAAGTGCTCGACTTCGCACTCAGGCCGTCGGGCTACAAAAGCAGCGGAGCCATCTCCTCTTCAAAGGAATAAAATTGCGATGGCATGTCTTCGGATCATCCTCAAGGATGTTTCCCAGGCCGTCGCCTATAGCCTGTTGTCCAGCTCTAGTGCGACGTAAATAAAGTACCAACCTACATATCTTTCTTTTCAGGACTTTTTATTTCTTGATTTGTAAGTTTATTTCGAACATTTAAAAATAATTTAAAAATAAATTAACATATTAATTGTAAGTGAATTTATTACGCCCCCCCCCCCCGCATTATGCAAATGTTTTTGGTTGGATGTTAAATTAATGCTGGTATATATATAAGACAGATCCAAATTAGATTTATATCGATATATGTATAGAGTGACTATAGCTGTCTTATGTTGAATAGAATACTCTCGTAGACTAAGTTTTCTTTTCTAAAAGTTATGTGATGTTCAAGTTATACTTGCTTAATGAAAGTTCTTTGTGCATTCAAAGATGAGTTGTGATTTCTAAGCATTTTCCTCTACACACTCAATTATTCCAGCATGCAAGCGTCCAATTGCATAGCACCTCTTGTCCGGAAACATCATCGTACTCAACACTAAACGTGTTTCTCTATTATGAACTGGTTGTTCCTGCTCAATTGAAACGGTAATTTTAATGGCTTAAATATCTTAATTTTATATTAATATCACGTTGTCTAGTCAAAAATTCCATTCTACCCAAAAATAGCCTTGCATCGTTATTTTATTATTTGGCGACCAACTTGCCGAGCTGTACAAGTTAGTAATTTTAAATAAAATAGTCGCTCTGTGCCTATTTGAATACGATTTTTTACAATAACTATTGCAAAATTTAAAATTAACATAATTAACAATAAAGTTATTAACATTAAGGTTAATATTATTTAACCATTAAAATTGCCATTACTAATGCGCAAGAACAGTCAGTTCCTAATGAGAAGACGCCTCTAGCGGCGTACTTATCAGCATGGGTCGCTATGCAATTTTCAATCCTTTTGAGAAAGTTTGTTTCAATATTTTTGGAACACCCTGTATAACATTTCTTAATCACAGGTCAAAAGTACACAATGACTTTACAGACATTGTATATCTGTTTTTGTACCAATATTTGTGATTTATTCCACAACGAAGTTTTTAATAAATATATCGTGACTTGTGTTCTATTTGTAGTTTTCTGTGTGCGCTTCTAAGTAATTTTCCAATCATTTTAAGCAAATTGTATATCAACATGATTTTCTAATTCGGTATTTGGGTGATAATTTTTATATTTTGGCAAATCCATGGACATTTATATAATTTATTAATCAAGCGTTTTGACGCTATATTGTTACATGGACTTAATAAGCCGATTGTGCTATACAATTAAACATTTTTGAACTTTATGTATATCATTTAACATAACCCGTCTTACACATGCAATATTCAAGTACTACAGTTCCAATTCATGTGATTTGCGAAGGTCTCATTTGAACGACAGTTTTCAGCAGCATAATTGGGTACTTGTTTCTTAAGTAAAAGTGAATTGATTATGCCTACCTTTTGATTTAAATCAGATTTAAACGACATCAGATGTATGCATCGAACCTGATTGGTTTCTGACGACTTACTTGCGATGACGTCACTTGTAGGTATCTAATTATCGTGATATGTTATTTGTTTGAATTATTCAGGTTTTTAAGTTAAAGGTTAACTTTGCTCTACTGTTTTTATGGTATTTATAATTATAGTAATGCATTTAATCATATTTTTTTAATATTTTAAATAGCAATATGGCTGCTTAAGTTTTTTTTAGGATTTATAAAGAACTTTACTCATAAAATTTCAAAAGCATCTAACGATTTTTAATAGGTATTAGTTTTTATTAGGATGAAAGGTAATAATAATTATGCAACTGAATTGTTTTAATGAAATCCATCTACTGACAACAAAAACAATTGGTTAATTGGTTGCCAATAGTGGTGTTTCCAAACATTATGTTGCTCAAATGTTAAGGATTCATTTTCTTTTAATTTGTGTGTGTGTGTGTGTTTTATTTTGTAACCGTTTCGTGTTCACTAATTTTACATGTTTTAATAAATATTTAAATCTAGCATCTGTTTTTATAGGAAAATGATGAAAGAAACATTTTAGTGTTAAAAGCTATATTTAAACATTAAAATGTTATAAGAATAAGATGTTGTTTAAATTCTACTTCAATCTATTTTATAAAATTTATGAAAGTTTGACTTTTCAAGCCTAATAATAGCTAATATGCCTGCCCTATTTCTTTTTTACCTATTACGCTTTTCATATTTATTTTTTAAATTCTTAGTTAGCATTCGTTATTTTTAACAAATATTTCATTTTAAAAATAAAACTGAAGGGAATTTCGTCATGCAAAATATTTACAACTAATTATAATTGTCTACAATTTAATCTGATTTTTTTCATTCCTATCTAAATATTCCTTGGAAAATTCGCCATCCTAGAAAGAAAAAAAAAACTGCTAGCGCTGTCGTTAAAATATCTGAAAAATTGTGCTATTTTTAAAAAAAATATATATATATATATCTTATCCCTGAGGGTAATAGGGTAATTTAATAAAATATCTTAGTCTTTAGGTTTTTTCATTAATTTTTTTCGATAAAATGTAGGGGAACTAAAACTATTTTTATAAAAGGATTCTAAATTATTGTGATAAAAGAAAAATTCCGAAAAAAAAAATTTTTTTTTTCACTTGTTTTATTCATTTTTTAAGGATTTATATGAAATTATAAATAGTAATTCTTTAAACTATTGCAAATAAATTGTATTCTTTATTGCCCCTTGTGAATTGAATCTAAAAATGAAGTTTGAAAATTACTGAAGGTGTAAATTTTAATGGGCTGTTTATTCAAGAAACTCTTTCGCAATCAATATTTTATTTTTTTCCAATTTTATTTATCACGATTTTCCATTAACACTAAATAAGAGATTTTCCCCCTCAGGTCAAGACAAAAAGAAACGTTGACTTATGGGCACTGTTCCGTATTCGAAACAAATAACACCATTCTTTTCGCGGAGGTGTATAATTTTATTTTTAACGCGCAACGAGAAATAAACACCTGTCTTTCTTTTACAACTCAACTCAACTTAAAAATCCAAACGAATAATAACAACAAAAAAAAGAACACACTTATTCTTTTATTTTATTTTGTTTACTTATCCAATCTTTTGTTACCACAATGGCTATAAAACTTAGTTGCTGCATAATTAAATATTACATTTCCTATTCCGCGCGGCGGCGGTCAAGGTTTTGTATGCGGTCAACTTTCTAAAACTGTGCAGACGATGAAAAGGAATGGAATCTTCTACACCCTCGCTGAATCAGGATATGGCAAAGGACACAATGAAATATGTAATGGATAAAAGGTACGCCTGCCCCATGCGGGCATCCATAAAGCGATAGCTTCACTTTTAAACGCCCAGTGTCACTGCCTGGAAAGATTATTACAGTGTTATGCCCCCTGAGTGTAACAATACCGCCAAAGAATTATGTTTTCATTTTGATGGTTTGAGTAGTTATGTTTTATAAAGACTGCATATAAATTTTCTGTCAGAAGTTAGTGTTTCAATTTTATTGTGCATCAGAAGCATTTAAATATTTCATTTGGCTTTTAGGCTGTTATGCTTTGTGAGTAAAACGTTTTAGGTAGGTAATAAAGGCAATCTCCATCAAGTCTGATTACCGAAATGACAATCAAGGCGTAAATCAGACCTCAAACTTTTTCACTATTTCGTATTAATTTTGGGCAAATTATGTTAAAAATATTATATTCAGCATATTTTAAATATTTTAACACCCAGTGTCTGTCTATGAAGATTATTACAGTGTTATGCTACCTGAGTTTAAAAATACCACCAAAGAATTATGTTTTCATTTTGATAATTGGCGTAGTTATGTTTTATTATGACTATATTTTAAATTTTCTGTTAGAAGTTAGAATTTAAATTTATTGTACAACAGAAGCACTTAACTTTTTCAGTTGACTTTTAAGTTTCTATGCTTTGTGAGTAAAACGTTTTAGAAAAAAAAAAATAAAGGTAGACCAGGCCTGATTAACGCCTTGACAATCAAGGCCTGTGTCTCAGGCTACCTGTTCCTGCACTGTCAGATAAATTGGAACCTTACTACTGTGTAAATTTCTTGCAACCAAAATAATATGTTAAATTTAACTAAGTTCCCATTCAATTTAAATCGTAGTATTTAGGCAATTTTTAAGAAATACTATCATATCGTTCAACTTAATACACTATTGATGTTGCGGCAAATTTAAACAACATTATGGTGCAACGCACACTAAAATTTTTAATGGTGTAGACACTCAACGAACAGATATTTTTAATGATGAAAACTTCAAATAATATAGATAAAAAAATGTTTTAAATAAAACTAGATATTTTACAAGAAACCATATTTCCATTCAATTTATGTTATGTAAGTGTATGAAATAGGAATAAAATTTCCAAGAGGATTTAGAAAAATCTTACCTTAAACCTTTCAAAAAATTGCATTGTAATTACAGTGTAAGTAGTACCTGAAGTAGAACTCCCGCAAGTAATACCTTAAAATAAGAACAACCCTTTACTTAAGGGACAATTCTGTTGGTACAGGTCACTGTTAATGGAAAACTAAATGCGTTTACTTATTAATAAAGGACACTGTTTAAGAGACACTAAAAAGTTTCAAAACA
This sequence comes from Parasteatoda lunata, assembly GCA_949128135.1. Taxonomy (NCBI): domain Eukaryota; kingdom Metazoa; phylum Arthropoda; class Arachnida; order Araneae; family Theridiidae; genus Parasteatoda; species Parasteatoda lunata. The sequence goes on from OX421977.1 coordinate 48,898,579, forward strand.
CTGTGACACTTTTTTAAAAAAAGTAGTTAACTTAAAACTTAATTTCTCAAGAGCTTATTTCATTTGATTTTGTACAAATTTTGTATTCTGCTATTTAAATCACAATTTTTAAAATGTGTAAAAAAAACTTACATTTTAAATTTTTTCGCCTATTATTTAATAAAATAATAAATAATTATTTTATTTTATAACCGTCGTTGAACAGCCGACCCAATTTCATGGGTTTACGACTACTAATGTTCAACTCCGTAGCCTTGTAATTTTGAACCAATCCAGAAGACAAGGAAACTCCTGGATCAGTACCCCCAGAGGTATTGATTTGTTGTGGGAACATGGAGAACTTTGAGACTCGACAGATTTAACGTGCATCAGTCACCATTTACTACACGGGGAGTCTTCGGCCGGCGAGGATCGAATCCACGACCTCTTGGACATGGGCCAGCGCCCTACCGACCAGACCATTGAATAATAAATTATATTATTGTGTACAAAAATTTTTTCGATTCACTTCAAATTTCGTCAGATATGGCGGTAAAAGCAAAAATAAAATTTACTTTAAGGGGTTCAAACTTAGGATCGCTTACCTAACCAAACTATGGAAGCCATGTTTCCCATACTGCAACTGCTCTTTATATTTTGGGTGTCAGAAATCCGAATCCGTCAAATAAAAATGTATGTTTATTTACAGAAAGTGCATTTCTGTGTATGATTTCATAACTTAATCAGCATCCTCTGCTCTAATTAATTATCATATTTAAAGTCAGGTCCTCGAACCATTTAAATTACGTCTTAGTACATGATAATTCGATCATTAAATTAAAGTTATGCAATGTGCATTTTTTTTTTTTTTTTTTTTTTTTTTTTTTTTTTTTTGCTCACTTTATAGAACTGCGTTTGATTGAGAATTTAGGTTTCAAATACTAAAAATGAATTAGTTTCTTAATTTTTGCTTTTATGGGGGAAAATTAAGAAATATTTAATTTTAAACATTTTTTATCCAATGTAAAGGACAGTAATGGCTTGAAAGATGTTTTTATTTAAGACGAAGGATTCCCAAAAGTGCCTTAAAATATGATATCTAGAATACATAAATCATTTCAATACTTTCATAAATTCTTATTCTGTCTTATGAATTATTGCAAATCCTTTTCTAAGAGCCTTGATCTGATTCATTATTTTAACTGGTTGAATCTTTCAAGATTCGAAATATTTTCCTCCATTTGTCATCTGCCACCTTATTTCTACTAATGTTTTGAACAATTTATGCCACATGTTGCTCATAAACTCGTCTTTTTGTGCTTCAGATTAGGTAAGATAAAGTGACGGTTTTTGACGTCCCACGATGGTGACATCCAGCCCACCCTAAATGAATCCCTGAAAGGCCTCACGCCAAATTTTTATTTCTCATCTTTTTGAAGGCAATAATGAAACGCGCGGGATTTTTGTGAACTTATGGGAATATGGGGTATTTTGAAGAGGTATATGTGAGTACATTTGTAATAGTCCAAAAGAAAAATGTGATTGTTTAAAAAAGTGATGAATTTATACATGTATATTATACATGAATTTAAACATGTATATTATACATGAATTTAAACATGTATATTTATACATGTATATTATACATGAATTTAAACATGTATATTTATACATGTATATTATACATGAATTTAAACATGTATATTTATACATGTATATTATACATGAATTTAAACATGTATATTTATACATGTATATTTATACATAATGAATTTATACATGTTTTGAACTATTCTTAAAATAGATAATACGAATCGTACTATTTTTAAACTAGAAAATATGTGAACTGACAATAGGAATGATGAATAAAATGGCGAATAAAATAATGTTATCGGAGTAAATTTGCCTCAGCATAAATAATAATTTTTGAGTTGTTCTAAATTATACATGTTTTGAACTATTCTTAAAATAGATAATAGGAATTGTACTATTTTTTTAAAATAGAAAATAGTTGAACTGACAATTAGGAGCTGAATCTGTTCAGAAAACCAACACATCTGGAAACGGCTGGGATCATGATCTTATTAATTTTTTTTCTTCCAATTTACCTAAAAATTTAGCAGCACCTGTATTTTATTTTATTATCATCATTGAACTACAAATAAATGCATTCATTTACTGACTCTAATTATTATTATTATTATTCAATCTAATAAAACTATAGTTACATCTAATTTCAAACATTTCAATATTTTTCAGACTGTGTAACAATTAGCTGTGGATGAAATTATTTTCGCACGGCGTCTTATTTAAAGCAAAGTAAATAACTCAACAAAACATCCTATATTTTATTTTATCGTTGTCACTGAACAACAAATCTATTCATTCATTTGTTCTTTTTATAATTCTAATTATTATTATTATTGGATAGTTTTATAAATATCCTATATTTTATTTTATCGTTGTCACTGAACAACAAATCTAATCATTCATTTGTTCTTTTTATAATTCTAATTATTATTATTATTGGATAGTTTTATAAAGCTATAGTTACATTCAGTTTCAAAAATGTCAATATATCTTGCAATCTATAACAATACGCTGTAGATCAAATTATTTTCGCAAGGCGTTGGAGCAAAGTTACCATCTTAACACGAGAAGATTAAAGATTCTTCATTTGCTCTGAGACCTGAGAAATAGCCACCCAAACTACACCCTAATCCCAACCTAACTTTTCAAGGGTACTTTACTGATTAACTCCCATCAGAATTAAGGTTGGAATAAATTAGCCTCAAGTTCCGATGGTGCTCTTTTCTCTCTTTGTCCTTTATTAAAAGTCATAAAATGTCCTTTTATGGAAAATTAAAGGCGGCCTAACGTCACCCCCCTCAAATTAATGGAAAACATGGTAATTCTTCTGTTTATGGGTAGGTCCAGCGGTCCATTATTCGCGTCGAGGCATTGTCTGGGGATTAGTCGGCGAAAGCCGATGCCTTTGTCTGGGGCCCCGGGCATTCAAAAGTCTATGCCCAAAGCTCTTTTCCTATTTTAATAATTCCTTTTAGTAATCTTTGGAAGCCTCTTCCTTAATCTAACGGATTACGCAAGCTCGATATTTTATTTTCTTTAGCATCTCCGATTGCAAGAATTGGGAAGTAAGATTGGGATGTTGGAAATTTTCAGATTTAAATCAAATAGGTTTACTGCGAAAAAATGGTATTCATTTTAAAATTATTAAAAAAAAATTGAAGATTGCTTCGTGAAAATATTTTGAGCTTTGGTTTTCCATTGTAATATTTTTCCATTTAATATTTTTTTTTCATTTTAAAAGTATCTGTGGTTATTCTTATACACTGAAAAAAATTTTCGTGCATCTGTTCACCAAAAATGGTAGCAACTACCTTACACCACGGTGATGTTTCACTAAGTGTTCCACTACACCGAAACCAAAGATAGTTCCTGGTGAAGTGAAATAACTGAAATGTTTTCTTTTTTCTTTTATTACTTTATTCGGGGTGAAGTAGCCGCCACCATGTTTTTTATTCTGTAACACTAAAATATATAATTACAGTAATATATGATACACATAAGAATCAGTTAAGTTACTTTTATAATAAAATATAAGACAAGAATCATAAATTTAGGATGTATACACACAATCTTTCTAAACATAAATTTAGTTTGTTAATCTACCATGCACACAGCCGAGGCAGAATATTAACATGAATTCGAACAAAGATGAAGTGAATAGAAGTTAAGTATTATAAAATTATTTAATACGATTGTCAGATTTGTGTAAATTTTATGAGAACATAAATATTTTGTATTTTACAATTAATAAAACATTCATGCATTTTATAGCATTAGTAGCTCATCAAATCAATCCGACAGGATTGAAATTATTTGGCAGTAATCGATTTCCAATTACTATTTTTTATCAATCAGTAAAGAGTATTGAAACTTACTTGTTATTAAATATTCTATGAACAGCTTGTCAATTAACTCAAAAAAAAAAGAAAAAGAACTCACATTTCACCAGTGGACTTTACATGTAAAGATTCCGCCATCTTGTCACTATCTTGAAATTGCACATTGTTTTTTAAACTTCTAATAATGGTCCAAAAGCATTTGTTAGACGTTTAAAACATGCCCTACAATCATTTCACGTAAGAATTAAGTTAAATATTTTAAACATGTAATAATTATTCCCCAAATTTATGGATCCCCGAAAAACACAACTTTCTTCGCCAACGAACAGCAGATTGGGGTAAATTTTACTGGTACTAAGATTTAACTACACAATTTAAAGTGCGTAAGAATGCACGATTCGGTATTAATTTGAAATAAAAGTAATCATTCACACAATTTTTGGAGAGTTTCAATCCCGAATTCGGACGCTATTACACCCCAATTTTTGTAGTGCACGTAAGTGCGTCATTTCTCAATTTTCCATCCGTAAACCTATAACAAAATAAATATACAAATTTTATCGGAAGTTTTAAATAGGAATGATAAATAAAATCAAATGGTACTAGTAACGATATCAAACGCAAGGACAAAAGAAAGAAAAATAACGAGAAATTAAAAACACTGAGACACCTCGGCGTCGCAGTTTTCGTTATTTCAAGAGGATATTACAATTAAAAATATATACTATGTATACAATTAAAAATGCAGCACGTTTAAATTTTAAATAAGCATATGAAAACACTAAATTAAAGTGTTTAATTTTTTCGTGAAAGCATGTATAAATCAACCAAAGAATTTACCTAAGATGAGCAAATTATGAATAATATATTGCATCATTACTAATTGGCATATAGAATTATGTGAATATATATTAAAATATTAGAATATATGTTGCGGATGTTCTCGTGTATGAGCATCAGCAATGCTTATTCATACACTTACATTGTTTGCTCATTACTTTAAATAAATTATTCATACGCACACATTGTCCACGGCATTGTTAAAGAATATTATACTACCGCTTCAATATTGATTTCAAAAACGTGGAACCTCGCAGATAAGGCGAAATGCTTTTTATGTTTCAGAAATATATTTTTAAAGAATGTATTGCTACTTCCGAAATATTTTCAAAGACCGGAAAATTTTTTCTTATTTATAACTGAAAAAATGAAACTGTTTTTCTTTTTGTGTAGATTATTATAAAACGTATTTTCATAACAATAAAAACTGAAAACTATCATAGCAATAAATACAATACGTATATCAAAAACCTATCAACAATGCTTAAAATTTTCATGTTGGGAAATTGTAGAGACCCCATTTAGAAACAAACGTGAAGTAATGACATAATAAAACATAAGAAAATGTCTGATTTCTCAGTTTTTTTATAGATGTTATTGTTCATTTATCGAACAGTGGAGTTGATTACTTTTTCATCTCTGTTTTCATATTTTATCCCGTACTCATCTCTCTAAGACTTTCATAATTATTTAGAAAGATTTCTATTATTTCTTAAAATTTCTTGATAAAGGGTCATATTATCAACAACAAGATAGCATAAAAAATATTTTTAAGGAACAGAAAGATTCAGTTAAAATATTGAATTATAGACTACAGTTTCGATTTTGATTATATATTTATATATATCAGGGCTCGAAAAAACTCGGAAATTTTAACCGTCCCCGAGGACAGCTTGTCCAACAATGTACCCGTCCTCCTTTTAAACTAACCCGTCATTTCTAAATAAATAAAAATATAATTTTCTCTTATTTATTGCAAACATTTATCATATAAATTGCACAATGAATTAGTAGTTATTAGGATTACAAATACTAGGATAACATTATACAGTTATAAAAGAAATACTAGGTTACTAATAGTAACCTAGTATTTATTTTATGAAATAATTTATTTCTTATATGAAATAATTTAAATGACAAAGATCAAGTTATCTGGAATGTCAATTTATCCGAGGGTACTGTGTTTTTTAAATGAATCAAATATGACGTTTGCCAGTTCCACAATCAATCTAATGATTTACAGAGGTTTGTGCTCAAAAATTTGAAAGGTTTTTTCCATTTAGATAGATGTTCATTAGAGCGTTTAACGCTTCTTTGTTAAGACCAGTACGTAATATGTTTTTTTGTAAGTTCATTACTGAAAAATTCCTTTCAACCGCTGCAGTACTCCCAGACAGAGAAAACATCACTTCCACCAAGCGCAGTATGTTGCTGTATTTCTAGATTAGAGGGTCATTTTAGAAGTGAGGCGATAGATTCTTGTAAGATAACAAAAATTGAAAATGTATCACGATCTTTAACGGAGAAATGGCCGTCCGCGCGGACGTCGGATACGAGAAATTTTTTGTCCGCGGGGAATTTTTGACCGCCGAGGACGGGCAGAAAGGCTGTTTTTCGAGCCCTAAAAAAAAAAAATTATATATATATATATATATATATATATATATATATATATATATATATATATATATATATATATATATATATATATATATATATATATATATATATATATATATATATATATATATATATTAGAGCATTTTTTTACTACTTGATATTCACGGCGACCACTATTAAAACGAAGCCAAGAATAACGTTAAGCTAGAATTAATTATTCGCATTTAATTTGTGACTTCCATATCTCCACGATTGCTTTCAATATTAAATCAAAAGACTTGTCTTTCCCTTAAGATTTTCGCCAGTTGAATTCCGAAAGATAAGACTTAGAAGATGAGGAGCTGTGCCTCTTTGTCTTTTGTTCCTAACATAGAATAGGCTTTTTTTTTTCTTCTTTTTTTTTTGCCAACATTTCACATTGCACCTTCACAAATTTTTCTTTACATGGAGTTTCATTTCGTGTCCATTTCGATAGCAAGGTAGTACCTCTTTTTCCTGGAAAAATTAAACGGCAACGAAACCTCACTCCTTGGTAAATTAAAAATCGTCAACATTTATTTTTTCAGTGTTTAAATTAGAAAAAAATTAATTACTACACCCAGTTTGAATGCAAAGCTTAAATAGAACCGAAAGTGTATATGGTTACACTTAGTTTTGCTACTTCTGGCAATTATTTATTTATTTTTATTTTTTTTTGAAAAGAAAACTTGATTTAGCATTTTATCTTGATCGCCTGTTAAATCAAGGAGTACTTTTTTTTCTCCTTTTTTTTTACTGTCTGACTGAAATATTACAGAAATGTTTCTTTTGCTCACAGAATAAAACACTCTAGAAACGTTTCCTTTGGTATCAGACTGAAACATTCTAAGAATGTTTCGCTTGATATTTATAGTATCGTATTAAAAACTTTGGAAAGACGTAAAAACAATTTGAAAAAATTTTCATTTTCACTAAAATGAAATTAATCAAAGATACAGAACCAGGTTTAGACAAAGATTACAGAAACGTTTATTTTACTTTTATTAAAATTAAATTATTAATTTATTAAAATTATTACTAACAAAACAGAAACATTTCAGAAACTGAAAAAAAAAATTACGTTATGTAAGTTGTAGATTGAGTAATGCAAAAACGAAAAAAACTGTGCTATGCGAACTTACGCGGCTGTATTGAGTTTTTAAATGTGCGTATCGAATGTATTTTTAAAAAAATCACTAACAATCTGTAAACCCATCAAATAACAATTCCCCTACGTTGCGAAAATATTAAACCTTTAAAACATGAATATTATATTAGAAATAAATATCAGAAGGTATCGAATGATATCATTAATAAAATATACTCTATAGAGCTGACCTAATCCATTTTTAAAAAGTATCACTATTCTATTAATATCATCAAATTCTCATCTTCTAATAAAGACAAAAACGCATCCACTCTGCAAGCCAGCACGCCCAAATACCCTTTGTCAGAACTTTGAAGCAACAAACCCTTCTATGGCCTAACTCTTTTGTTTCTCGAGTCGTCCATTATCTGCGTGACCAACAATGGGGTCCGTTTTCCATTTAGCAAATCGGGTCAGCAAGAGAAGAATATTGCGATGACAAAAGGTCCCTATGGCCAGTAAGGCCCCCGACACAATAGCCCCTGGAGAAAATAAAAGCTACCCCCGACGTTCACAATACCAACAGGATGCCACTCGTTGAAAACTCAAATATACCCTATGACAAAAGGCCGGAACCCGAGCCCTCCAGTCTTCTGTCCTAGTGTTTCGGCCTATTGTCTTTTCGAGGAATAAGCCATTGTAAGGCATCTCCCATTTTTCCCTGCCAGCTAGGAGAAAATTCCCTCTCCATTGTCTAGAACTATGGTTTTGGGATAGGATAAGTTCTCAATTGAATTGGAATTAATTTCTGATTTTTAAATTCGTCCCTACATTTTAATGTGGTATTCCCTACAATTGAAGACTTAGAGAACAAGACTAATAAAATAGTACTAAAAGGGATTAAAGAATTTGTTTGCCATTGTTTATTGAATACTTTTTACAAGTGTTAAAAACAAAACTAATTGAATTGATTGTAATATATAAAACTGAAATAACCAAGAGAAAATATTCTAGGTTCAATATGTTTTTGGATTTTTACATAAATAATTAAATAATGAGAATTACAATTATTATAGCCATAAATAAAGCTGAATATATGGGCGAATCTCAGGAATCATTAACCTATATGTCTTCAAACTTTTCTTATAAATATATAACATAATAAGCGAAAATTATTTCTAATAAAATTACAGGAATAACTATGCATTACTAACTTTAAGATATTACAGTTTTGATCGCGAGTAACTTGCTTTTGGCTTTCATTTCTTACTTTAATCCTACATTTGACAACTTTTCATGAGTGTCGCTTAGAGTGTTTAACATACTTTTTATTTTTTTTCGACAAGTATTCTGTTAAAAAAAAAAAAAAACTGAAAATCACTAAAAACATAATTTAGTACCTTAGCTGTACTATCATATTTTCTTGAATGATATTTTTCGTGAATATTGACTTTTGCAAACACTTCAAGTTTGTCGCCAAATTTTGGGACGTCAAACCGTAACCATCGAAAATTGAAAAAAAAGGTATACAATCCAATTCTGCGAGTTACAAGTTAAACTGATGATACAAGTTTGTTCTACTTTAAATAAGCTTTTGGAATATCACTAACATAAAATTTGCAGAATTGGATAGTATACCTTTATTTTTCAATTTTTGATGATTACGGTTTGACGTTTATAAGAAAAGTTTGAAGACATATAAGTTAATGATTCCTGAGATTCGCCCATATACAAATATAGAAAACTGCAATTCATAATAATAAAAAGTGTCGCTTAAGGTCTAATTATTGCAGCAAAATTTTTGCGAGCAATTAAAACTACTGTCGAAATGAAAATGAAAATTTTACTCAGAATCTCCAAAAATCATTTGAAGATCTTTTCATTGAACTATATCCATTTTTTTGCTGTATTTAATTACATAAAAGAACAATGTTTTTTAAAGAATACATTGATTTTATTGAAAATAAACAAATATTGCGACGCATTTAATTCCAATCAGGGATTTGTTAATCAATTTAATTCCAATCAGCGATATGGTATATTTTACCATGTTTCTGACTCCAAGAGAACACCAAAAGTTGGTTTCTTTTTACCCTTTGCGATTTGGTAATGATTTTGGTAAAATTAATGATAAAATAAGGTTTTATGTAACGTGATAAAACTAATTTTATCATGAGACCGTAGAGGATGGGATAAAAACCATCTATTCATTAAATCCATTCTTCAGTATCGTATTTTATGATAAATGTGTGATTTGAATTATTTGCTAAATGTATAAATAGAACTGTAATTTTTAAAGTCAGAATTTCCCTTAAACCGTTACCATATGAAAGGAAAAACTTGTCAACTTTCTACGCCTTTTGGGAAAATTTCTTCCAATAGTAGCTAGGTTCATGTTTTAATATATGATTCTTTGCTTTATAAATTTGATTTGAACTTATTTTCTGTGTCACTACATGTGAATGATTCATTAGTTTATATTAAACTCCGTTTTGTACCAACTCGCTCGTTGTGAGACTTTTAAAATGTTGGGAAGTTACCAAGAATCCTAAAAGCTTTAGATTTTAATTGTCTACCATTCTATAAATTATCTTGCAAAAGGTGTAGTTGGCAGCCCTGTGAATGGTTCAAATACCGTATATTTTGATTTTATTAACCAGAAGTATATATATATATATATTTTTTAAAACCAGAAACGTCCTTATTATACAGTACGGTAATGTTACCAGAGTTTTTTTCTTCCTCCGTGAGTAATAAATAAAGTTTTTTTACTAAAAGATTTAATTCATACTTTATAAAAGAATATTATATTTATTTTATTTTACTGGAATGTCCTGTCATTTCTGTCATGCAACAGCTAAATATATAATACGAGATACAATACCTGAATTAGATTACGGATAAAAAAAAATCGGTAGTTACTTGCTTTTTTGAAAGAAAAAAAACCTGAGATTTCTATTCCCGTTAGTGGATTATATGTTTCCTGAAAATACGTGGGGGCGTGAGAGGGGGTGGTTGAAAGCAACTTCGTCTTTTTGCGTCACGATTTCTTTTCTATACGTTTTTTATTTTTAGTTTGAAGGAGTATGGCAGCTAGAATGCGTGCCTACCAAATCAAAGCCCCGTCAGAGGAAGAAAGTGGGTCCGGCCAACAATGGACCACCAGAAACGCGTTGTTGCCGGACCATTGTCCGGTTTCTTTTGTGTGCCCTGCCCGGATAGCAACGTTTTCTCTTTCATTTATTTACTTTTCCATTCTTTTTCTCTCTTTTCGTCCTCTTTATTTTCGTTTCTTTTGTCATTTACAGTTTGTTACTTTTTATTCATTCATGGCAACCATGGAGAAGAGGGAAGAAAAAAAAAAATCTTATCGAAACCCCCAGTACTAATGGAAATCTCTTCACAACGTTGTTTGTGGACTATTATATTTTTATTTTCTTACGTTTTCTTTATTCCCTGTGTGTAACTGCTAACTATTGTTTACTGACATCATTAAAAGACATTTGATGGCTTATCCCCTTTTTTTAAGACTTATATTGCAATATCGTATTAATTAGAGCCAGATTTTCAACTGGTTGGAAAATTTTATTGATCGCTTTGGATGAACAACTGTTATAATTTAGTTAAGGTAATGATGATCCAATATGTTTTACGGTATCCTTGTATTTTCAGGAGCACTTGACTTACGATCATCATTTAGAGCTGCTAACTATTGTTTACTGCCATCATTAAAAAACATTTGATGGCTTATCCCCTTTTTTTAAGACTTATATTGCAATATCGTATTAATTAGAGCCAGATTTTGAACTGGTTGGAAAATTTTTTTGATCGCTTTGGATGAACAACTGTTATAATTTAGTTAAGGCAATGATGATCCAATATGTTTTACGGTATCCTTGTATTTTCAGCAGCACTTGACTTACGATCATCATTTAGAGCTGCTAACTATTGTTTACTGCCATCATTAAAAAACATTTGATGGCTTATCCCCTTTTTTTAAGACTTATATTGCAATATCGTATTAATTAGAGCCAGATTTTGAACTGGTTGGAAAATTTTTTTGATCGCTTTGGATGAACAACTGTTATAATTTAGTTAAGGCAATGATGATCCAATATGTTTTACGGTATCCTTGTATTTTCAGCAGCACTTGACTTACGATCATCATTTAGAGCTGCTAACTATTGTTTACTGTCATCATTAAAAGACATTTGATGGCTTATCCCCTTTTTTAAAACTTATATTGCAATATTGTATTAATTAGAGCCAGATTTTCAACTGGTTGGGAAAATTTTATTGATCGCTTTGGATGAACAACTGTTATAATTTAGTTAAGGTAATGGTTATCCACTGTGTTTTTACAGTATCCTTGTATTTTCAGCAGCATTTGACTTACGAATGTCATTTAGAGCTAAATATTAAACTGGTTAAAAAAAATTCTTGATTGTTTTTGATTAACAACTGTTATAAATGAAAATTTATTTGATATAATGATTATTTACTGTAATCTAGCAATATCGCTTTTCATGAACAACTGTTATAAATGGAAATTTAGTTGATATAATAATTGTCAACTTTGATCTTGCAGTATCATTGTATTTTCAGTTGCCATCTACTTAGATCGTTATTTAGAGCCAGGTTTTTAAACTGGTTGAAAAAAATTTCTGGATCGCTTTTTGTGAACAACTGTTACAAATGGAAATTCATTTAATATAATGATTATCTGCTGTGATCTTGCAATATCAATGTACTTTCAGTTACCACCTTCTTTCGACTTTTGATTTCCCGTTGAAATTCTATATTTCTATAAAGGTATTATTCAGAACTCATTTACATTTCGATTATATGAAAGCGATGTAATCATTAGTGATCTGTACCGTTCTTGCGAAGTTATTGGTATTTTAGACTTTGACTGTATCTAACACATGGAAGTATTTATGGGGATTATGAGATCAAAAAGTGTGGACAAAATATAAAGAAGCTCACAGTTCTTACCTTTATGAAGTGTCTGTTCGTAAATGATTCACCAATGCATAAAAATGGAATCATTAATATTTCCCACATTTTTTTTATAGATTTATTGGGATCTAAATATGTTTTCAAATGAAGTCAAAAGCCAAGGGCAGGGCTACGAACCCAGTGATTCAGATTTACTTATATTTTGACAAAACGGAAAATGTTAATGGCAATATTATAATATATGTAATGGTTATCAATGTTATAGGCAATAATGGGACACGATATCTATATGCATCTAATCCAAATTTAATTAAAATTCTATAGCGAAAAAAATTGTGACACTATACAAACTCAATGACAAAGGTCATCGTTGTACACGAAGGAGGAATTTCACTACAGAATCAGCAAAAATCAATGACTAAATGTGAATACATACTTCAAACTAGTCTTCTTTCTCATTAAAAATTTGCCCAATTTTATTGTTTGAAGCTAATTTGTGAAAAGAAATTAATATTAAATCTTCTGTGCAATTAGTAATGTACTGTAAATGGCAAAAATAATTTTTAATCGATATTTTATAGAACCAAAACTACCTTTTCTTTTTGCGAAGGGCATGTGATAAACCACCTTTTTAAAATTTCCCTAGGAGTGCGTTTTGGGCAAAAACAACATAATTTTCATGTGGGAAACATGATGTTTCAATGTGTTGAGAACTAATTGAAATTACGGAATAGTATGAAGTCCATATCTAGCTGGAAAAAAATACTAAGAAGCAATTTAATATAAAAATTTCCCCTTTTGAAAAAATTAAGCCTATCACAATATTGCTCTAATCACGACTTAGTTCAATCTTGAATGTCCAAAAGAAACTGATATTCAATTTCAATGCGATTTCAAATGTCAAGAGAAAAGTGATATTGGTGGATCAGATTGAAAAATTTTAATAATAGAATTTTGAATGTTAAGACAAAAGTGAAATATAAAAAACTGATGAAAGCCTTAAACAATGCAATTTTTGAACGTCTGAAAGAAAATGATATTGTATGATCATATTGAAAAGGAATAATACAGTTATGAATGTTAAGATAAAAGTGAAATCAAAGGATCTGATGAAAGCCTTTAACAATGCAATTTTAAATGTCAAGAGGAAAGTGATATTGAAGTAATGAATTGTGAGCATTTAATAGCTTAATTTTTAAAGTAAAAGAAAAGTGTTAAAAGTGTTTGTTAAGAGTCTAATGAAAAACCTTCAATAATGCAATTTCAGGAAGAAAGTGATATTAGAGAATCAAATGGAAAGGCTTTTTTTTTATAGAAATTTGAATGTTAAGATGAAGGTGAAATCAAAAAATCTGGTGAAAAGCAGTTAACGATAAAATTTCAAATGTTAAGAAGGAATTAAAATTGGAGGATCAGATTGAAAACCTTTAATAATAGAATTTTAAAAGTAAAAAAAGAAAGTTATATCTAAGATTCTAATGAAAGGCTTTCGACAATGCAATTTCAAATGTCAAGAAGAAAGTGATATTAGAGAATCAAATGGAAAGGCTTTTTTTTTATAGAAATTTGAATGTTAAGATGAAGGTGAAATCAAAAAATCTGGTGAAAAGCAGTTAACGATAAAATTTCAAATGTTAAGAAGGAATTAAAATTGGAGGATCAGATTGAAAACCTTTAATAATAGAATTTTAAAAGTAAAAAAGAAAGTTATATCTGAAATTCTAATGAAAGGCTTTCAACAATGCAATTTCAAATGTCAAAAAGAAAGTGATATTAGAGAATCAAATGGTAAGGCTTTTTTAATAGAAATTTGAATGCAAAAAAAAAAAAGGAAGAAGAAAAAAGATACTGGAAATTTTTTCTTCTAAGGTGAGGAAATTTAACGTAATTATTAAAATTATTTTAGTTGTTATTCTGAGTCAAAAATAAAGTGAATAATTATAATTCAAGTAAAATCATATTTATGGGTGTAGTTATGTTTTAATTTTCACAGGGGATTTTATAGTTTTTCGTTCTTTTTAAATTATGAAAGAACTAGACCAATATTCGGGGATCTGTGTGGTTTTCGATGATTTTGTGTCCTTAATAAATTTTGAAGTAAACAACTAATTAAAAAACGTCTAAACTACAAATATGTCAAACCCAAATGTTTTGAAGAGAAAAAAAAATGAGAGTTATTTTTCCTTATTTTCATATGATTCCAGTGACGGTTCCAAGGTTTAATCTTAAATCGAAAACATATAAAACAGCATTGTAAGTGCTTTGTTATTGTTTGGCAGAACCTTTTGTTTGCAATAGTTCATAGTTTGATACAGCGGAATGACAAAAGACAGAAATAATGGAAGACTCCATTTGTATTTTAGCAGCACTTTTGTGGAATCTTTATAACTTCCTTTTAATTGATCCGACATAACAATAGGGAGAAGATTGCGAAACATTTTTGGTCGCATTTAATGAATGTTGGGGTTTCTAAAAATTAGTGACTTTTCATGTCACTTACGCTGCAAGGTACAGAATAATTATTCAGCTTAGTTTCACTTGTCCCTTCAATTTTACGCTATATTTGAATTAACTTTTTTTTCTTACTTTTTGGTCTGTTTTTGGCAGGATGCATATTATTAGTGATCAGATGTTTTCTTTTTTGTTTTTATAGGTTTTGTTTGTATTTTGTTTTTATAGGTTTTGTTTTTTATTTTGTTATTTTAGGTCTTGTTTCTATTTTCTTTTTAAGATTTGTTTAAGATGTCTCTAAAACAAATATTAAAGACAGTGTAACGAATCCAGCTATATTGAAGAAACATTATTTTTTTAAATTTTTTATTTATCTTTTTTTATTTCAAAACACATTTATTGACACAACATCCACACATCAATAAATAGAGATAACAGAAGCCAGTTAGTATAAACTTTGCAAGAATAGATTGAAATATCTGTAACGGATTAGTATAAATCTTAAATACAAAAAAAAACTATTCTCAGCAAAAAATGTAAACCTTCAAACTAATCAACAAATTCTAAAAATTGTCTCGTTCTCTTTATTTTTTTCTTGATCTTGTTACTATATGTATTTTTTATACATGCTTGTGTTAGTTAGATATTTTCAATACTTTATAACAGATATACAATTAATGAATGTCAGATTTTTTTTATAAAAAGTATTAACAATTTATTTCGCTTTGGCTACTACAAACATATTAATTATTCAGTTCGGTTTTAATTAATGAATTCGCGATCGCAACACTCGATACGCCATCTAGCGGGAGACTGTAAATATCGTGCATTAGTTCCCACTTAACCATTGGCAATGACGGACGCCATTTTCTTAGCATAAAAAAAGAAGCAAACTTTCCCTAAAGAAAAGGTAAAACTTCTTGAAAAAACTAATCAGAACATGCCAAACATTGAAGCTGAACACGCCAAGCATTTGAAGAACAACTTCTCAATAATTTTTACCTTTCTATTACCAACAACATAACATGATTTCATGATCACTTGCTGTTACAGATGTGTGTATTGCGGTAAAATAATTTTTCTGTCTTCAATTCATTACAAGTTAAAATGAAGTCAACATTGCTTTCGTCATTCCAATGAATTCCATACAGAACTGTAATAGTTATAGAATATTCTTCTTCTTCATAGAATAGTATATATTTCTGTATCTACATAATTCAAAAAACAACAATGAAGAATAATCCGAATTACTTGAAAAAGTATCTTTTATGCTGATTATAAATAAATTTTTTATCGTTTTCTTGGTAAGTGTTTTTTAGTTTTGAAAGAATTTCAACTAGAATTCAGCTATTCTGTTTTTAAGCTTCATATTAAAATTCATATCGAGATCTTACAATTATAAAATTTTGATGTGTGGTATGTTACCTAAAAGTAATGAAGGGATAAACTATGTATATATTATTTGAGAATAAAGTTTTCAAACAAAGAACATATCATTTTGGAATTCTCCGGACTTATAAATCGGGTAAGCGTTATGATTTTTATAATAAAAAATTTGCTTGTAAATAATTTTTTTTCTTACTTGATGATCGTTCTCTACAAAATGGTTTTTTTACGTCTGATTAACTACTATAAGAATTAAAAAAAAGAAACAAAACGAAAGTTTTTATTGAAAAATGAGGAATTTTTAAATTCGTTTTTATCTTAAGAATTCTTTATTTTACGTTTTTTAGTTTATAATTTTTTGATAAAATTGTTGTCAAAATACTTTTTTTGAAAAATTAAATGGTATTAAATTAAGTGTTTATTTATACTTCTTGCATATTCTAATTTTTGAAGTAATATGATTCAGAAAAGTATGGAAGAAAAATTCGGTACTTACGCATTAACCACAGCTACAGATTTGGCAGATTTTTAAGTGCCGCCAATCTACACTTAAAATTTTTGGAAAAAATCTTAAAATGAAACACTTTGTTTAAAATCAAAGTAGTCAATCGGATTTCGGTGGAAAATGGGCCGATATAGAGTTTAGCATAGATTCAAAACAAACTTTTCTCTCACCTGATTCTATAGCCATTATGAACTCTAATAAATAAGATTCAAAATGAAATAACATTTCCAAAACGGACTTTTACTAAGATAAAGTTTCATGTTATGGACATTGGTGCATTTTCGTTATATTTCACTCCATAAAATATTTCGCTCCTAAAAAAATAAAATTGCATCTTGTTTTATTTTTGGCAAGTCCCAAAGACGCATTTTCGTAACACTAAAAATGGCGACAAAAAAAGAATAGTTCTTTTTTTGTTTTGTTTTTGTTTCGTAAGCATTCTTTATTTTACGTTAAAATTTAAATGGGCCTTTCATGCTATACCATTAAATTTAGTAAAACTATTTCTCAGGCATTAGGTTTGAACTTTTATAAGAATATACCTATTTTTTTCTCTTTATTTACAAATATTTTTCCGATGTGTTCTAGATGTTCCTTCTCTAAAAAAAAAGGAGATACCATTTTGTTTTCGTTTGCATAAGAAAGAAAACAAGCATGTTACTTTTTTAAATTTAATCAGCCACAATAAAGATGGAACGTTACAATGCTACATGCTACATTAAAGACGTCTCCAGTGTAACTGAATGACTGTTCATATGGAAATCGCAGGGATTCGGCACATACAACAACGCCCCCTATAGTTCGTTGCGATCGCGAATAACCACGATAAACGAATACTTTTAACTATAAATCGGATGATTAATATTTTAAAACGGGTGATGCCCGACAAAATTTCTTAAATAAATCTCTTCAGATTATCAGGTATGAAAAGGCAAAAAAAATCTTTTTAGAGTGGAATTTCTGCTCTTGCTTATTTTAACATTTCTTTTCGAATTATTATGAAATATAAATGATTTTTTTTCTATTAAGGAATGTAAGGAAAATTTCAATGTTACGAGATATGAGTTCAGTATTTCAGATTTATAAAACAAATAGTTCCTTTTGAATAATAAGATTTATCGAATGTCTCGAAAATAATTTATAATTAAAATATCTGAAGGAAATAAAAAAAAAAATACGGTTTACGATATTTTACTTAGTAAACAAGAACAACAAGTTTCAAAATTAGTTGCAAAGTTCGTGAACAGAAGGCGCTGCAGTCAGTGAAAAATTGTAACATTGTGCTTTTAATAACCACTTTTTGCAGCAACAACGCAGGACAGTCTGAATACAAAATTAAGCATAACTAAACATGCAAAAAAAAAAATAAAAAATAATAACAAATTCATAAAATAAAAAATAAATGAAAAAAAATGCTTTTTGCATGCAACAACGCCATCCATTGAGGAGTTTTGTAACTAATTTTGAAACAACTACGGAATGCATGCAGAATGAAGCAAGCTTTGAATTTTTATCTCTTTCCGATTTTTTTAAATTGAATTTCAAATCGTCGATTACTTTTTGAACAGCCAGTATATTTTATTATAAATGAAAGCTAATCGGTTCAGTAGAAAATGAGACAATATAGAAATATGGTACCAATCAAAACACTGTGTTATTTATTTATTTTTTTAATAAAAAAAACTACCTGTAAAGCTTCACATGGTTATGATGTAATGTTGTGAACCAGTGTAGAGCTGGTTTAATAGACACATGATATGTAGAGAACAGTGTTAGTTAACCATCCATAGGAAATGATATAGTAAGAGTTACTATATCATTTCCTATTGTTAACTAAGTTTAAACAATAACAAGATTCTATAACCAAAACGAAATCTTCAGAACTACCGGTGTATCCCTCCGCTTATGTTTACGAGACGATGTGTGAACTGGCTTGATACTACTTGATGAAGTTTTATTATTGAGATTGTATTTAAGAACTGTGAAATGTTTCACAAAATTTTACAGTTCAAATTAATTTTCTTCATTTTCTAAATTCTAAAAGATCCTCAATCGATCCTATATCGATTTAAGGCAAATAATATTAATGCATAAACAAAGTGTAAGGTTGCTCTTTTTTTAGTGTTGTCTAATTTTTTCTAATGTTTTCAGCAAAAGTTGAAAGAATTTAAAAATTGGATACTAGATAGAAGAAGTCAAATTGCAAATTGTACAGGTAAAATGTCAATAAAGGATGACGAGTTTAAATTTAGAAGCAAAAATAAGTAAGAAGTAATAACTCGGAAGTCTTATTAAGAATTTTAACCTCTAGCGCCTCCTATCCTTAAATTTAAAAGTTAACCACCCAGATTAATCAGCCATCATATTTTTAGATTGTAAAATAAAGAAAAAAAGAAATGTGTATTTAAAAAAAAAATGAAAAAAAGAAAAACGAGACAACCACTTTGATAAATAAGAGATATTAAAAATATTTTCGGGAAAAGCCAGCATCACCTGAGAAAAAGAAAAGAAAATCGAGACAGTTTTTTCTTCTGTTCTTTTCTCCCGAAACACGTGCTCTTTAATGTTTAGAAAAGGCATTCTATAAAAGTTTGTGGCTTTTGCTGCCCCACACTTCAAATGAGTCTTTTTCAGAACTTAAATACCACACATACAAGAAACACAGAAAGGGATGAAGTCAACAAAATAAAATAAAAATGGTACTTTTGAGATCTTGAAAAGAAATCTTAAAGAAAACAAGGCAATGTTTCAAAGGCGGATTGGCGCTAAAACCACATGGTTGGCACATGAAAATAGTTCTCACTCTACAATAGACATCACAAAACAAGATTTCAAAATTTTTTTCTCCCCTGCATTTATTCTCTTAGAATTCCCCACATATATATCTATATATGTTTTATATAAAGTATTCTTTTTTTTTTTGTTATTACTTTTTTGGAGGTCCTTTGTTGAACCTTTTCAACACCTTTTGTTGTCCGAAACGCTTTTTCATTCGTCCGTCTTTTGTAGAAGATGTTTCTCTTTTGTTGTATATTCTGGGGATGTTTTCTTCTCTATTTTTGTAGCCTTTAAAAACTGGGGCCTATTTTGTCTATAAGGGAAAGAGACTTCCTTATACAAGCTCTTTTCTTTCTTTTCAAATGTACAGCAAACTATTTTTTTCTGTAAATTGTTCTTTTCCAGAATGCTTTTTATTTTTTCACTTAGTAAAAAATTTTTTTTTTGTTTTTTTTTTTTGTTGAAAAAATTGAACAGAACTACAATTTTCTCTCTTTGGAAGAAAAATATAGTTTTCTGCGGCAAATTTCAAATTTGAAAATTGAATTCAAACTTTCAAAATTACAAACTAAATTTATGAAAATCATTTGGTGAAATATAGGCAAATGAATTAAATTGTTCTAGATGAATCAATTCAATTATTTTCAATTATTAATTCGATTATTAATTCAATTATCAATTCAATTATCAATTCAATTATTAGGATAATTAACATGTGAATATTAGAGCTTAACATTCTACAAAAACCGATGACAAAGAATTATTTTTTTGTTCAGACATCTTATTATGAAATCCTATTATGCTTGGCTTAATAAAATAAAAAAATCAATCAATAATTTTTTTTTTGACGTATGCCTGTTTAGGCAGTGGGGGTGCGATTGTTCTTTTTTTTCAGTGGCGCCATCTATGGCCAAGAATTCGACTTCTGCCACACCATTCAAACAACCACAAACCCGTTTATAGGGTGGGTCACATTCACACACACAAAGGAGAAAGGACATAGAACACACAGAGAGAAAGAAACATCCATGCCTTGCCCGGGATTCGAACCCAGAACCTTTCTGATGCAAGGACAGTTCCGTGCCCCCTACAGAGCCCGGTCGGCAATTAATAAATAAAAACAAATATGTGCGTAAACGAAAACTATTCTTTGGGTACAAAAACTGATAATAAAGTATTGTTTTTTTGTTCAGACTTAACAGAAGAGGCCCTTATGAAGTTAAAAAAATAAGAAATAATAAAAGAAGTGTGTGTAAACGAAAACTATTCTTTGGATAATTTGGAAATCAAAATAGATTATTATTATTATTTATTTTACTATTATAATTATTTTAAATAGATATTTTATTTTAGTCAGCTGATTATATAAGCAAAATAATTATAACAAATGATCTTTTATAATGAACCTCTTATTACATGTTTTAAAATCAACATGATACAATAAAAAATGAAAGCATACAATAACTGATAAAGGTATTCGGCGGTGTTGGTGTGATTTACTAAGAACTTAAGTTTTTTTCATATTCAAATTGTGTTCTTTCTAATTTCATATTTCTAAGCAAATTTTTGATTGCTATTTACCTTCTAACTTCGGTTTTCTGCAATTTTTCCTTTTTTAACTGGAATCATTACCTTAACAACCATTTAATTATACTTGTAATACTGATATTGTGCTATAAAATTTAATCTATTTTATTTTTGTTTCAGGTATGTTATGAATTTAGAAAATTATGTTTACCAAACGTAAGTTCTTTCGTACATTTATACTCTATATTTCATATTTATTTTATAGAAACGAATGCTGCAGTAATGTAAAAACTACTTAAATATCCAAAAAGGAAAAAAACCTTTGTAAACAGTTTAAATTGATTATATGTGAGTTATATTATGCAATTTGCTAACACTTATAGTAAACAATATATGAAAAGGAAAAAAAAAACATGATTTACTTTAAAATTTTGAAACAAATGCTTAGACTTTTCTGTATATTAATCATCATATTTTAAGATATCCGACTAGTTTCGTCACAATAATTTTTAACAAAGATTTCATTAATATTTTAATTTTATATTTGGTAAGCAGGGGTCCTTACATTATAAACTAAAATTAAAGTTTCAAAATAATTTTTGAAAAATAAGGGCACATTTGAGCTTAAAAATACCAAATTTTTCATGCTACGCTGCAGCTCTATAACTAACTGCAATGCATAAATTTCAAAATATTTTTATTAAAATTAATAATGTGATTACCCGAGATTTGAACTAAAATTTTAAGATAAATTCAAAAAGATAATGAAATAGAACTAAATATATTGTTGAACATTATATTTTTAAAAAAAAAAATCGAAATATTCTTACTTAAAACTCGCAAAAAATAACTAATTCCCATTTAGACTTAAGCTTTTAGTGCAAAATATTGCTAACATTATACAAATTCTTTTTATAAAATTTCAGAGTATTATATAATGAACTTAATTTATAATATGTGTTAGCGTTAAGAAATTTTGTTAAAATTACGATCTCAAAAAAAAAAAAAAAAAAAAAAAAAAAAAAAAAAAAATCCATTTAAAATACAAGATAATTCTGAAACGTAATAAAGGTTCTATATTGTCCAATGTAGGCCTTATATAGACCATTCTTGGACCATTATTAAAAATCTAGACGTACAATATTGGTGTCTTGGTGCACGTTCTTATAGGACCCATGTTGAGCCAATTTTCAGCCCAACTGGGGCCAAAGTAAAATTGTTGCTAGGGCTTAATCATTTTAACTGTATATTTTTTAAACTTATGATACTAGTTAGAAGTAAGGGGAAAATGTCAAGCTCTTTCAGTTACTTTCTTTTCGAATTTTAATACAAAGAAAAGGAGAAATAAGTATTAAAGAAGGCAGGATATGTTTTAATGCTTATCTAAAGAAGACTTGTGGAAGTGTATATTTAATTTAAACAATTTTATTAATAGATGCATAGTTGTTATTAAGAAATCATAAAATGTTATAAAAATGACGCTGGATGGTATGTTCCTCTCTCTGCACCAGAGCTTCTTAAATTATGGGTCTTGTCCTGATTTCAAATCTAGTAAAGAAGTTAAATTTACGGATTTAAGAAATATATGAAAGTCTAATTTCGAATTGTGTTCTATTTTTTTTAATTAACTGCATTAACTAAAAAAATTGACTGCCCATTCGTGTTTATACAAGTCATTTCTGTCTTATTCTATAACTAACCCATTTCCATATTGCTGTTTTGACAAACAGAGAGCACCACAAATCAGACAAGATAGGACACTTTTGGATTTTAATGTTGCTTTTCGATGGTTCCGTTGGTATATAAAAATTATGCTCTTTAGCTCTTTTCCGAATAATATACTATATTTAGTAACTGCTGTGATTTTTCAACACTTAGGTCAAGTTTAGCGTATCTACAGTCAGCGCTTTCTATGCTTATTGTGAAGGCACAGAACGCCGATATGGAGAAAAGCCTTAATTTTATGAAAATGAAAGGCGTTTGTGGTTAATTTTTTTAATATTTAAAAACTCACTCCAATGCTGCATTGTCTTATGATCATAAACATTCGAGAAAACCGAGAGTAAGGTAATGATTTTGATAATTTTCCTTGAGGAGGAAAAATGTTGCCATATTGGCGACAGTTTCATAATTTTAAAAATATTTAAGAACATTGTCCGTTCTAAAGCCTAGTTAATTCTTCACAGCAAGATGGTATACATTGTTTGATATTAATGCTTTGCTTCAAGTGTAAAGCGATTAAAATGTGGCTTTTTTTATATTTTCCTTGATGAAAGAGCTTTGAGAAACCATGTTATGGCGCTGTGTTAAAATGAATAAAAACGGAGTTCACTATTCAAATAAGGTTTTCGTATGCCTGAAATTGCTGTCCAAGTTGCGTAACGGTCAAAAGCTGATGGTTAATGTTAATAATTTTGTTTTTAATATTTGGCTGAACTATTCGGCCAAATGCTTGAATTTTCAACCAAACCGAATATCTGGCTTTTGTGCCGAATTGGCCAAATACCGTTTTTTTTCCCTTGCAATGCTAATAACTGCATTTATATATGTTATTACTTTAGAATATGCGTGCACGCCCGTAAATGCTTTTTTTGTTTACTTAATTGACTTTACATGTAATTACATCATAATATGCATATATGCATCGACGTGTTTTATTTATTTCCGCATAATTAGCTTTAATCAGATGTAATTGTAAACTTATTACACGCAATTTTTTTTTTCGAAACTTACGAAGATTTATTATCTTGTTCTGTACCTGTTTATCTCCGTTGTAATGAGCTATGATTACAGGTTTTACGCTAGAAAAAAGAATGCTGTAAAATCATCATCTGAATTTTTTTCCCTTTCTATGTGCCAAATTTTATGAAATTTCTCATAACAATAACAAAACAGTTACAAAACCTTAAGTAAAATCTATTATACAGTCTATATGTATTAAAAAAACATTTAAATTAGATGTTTTGAGTTTTTACCAGGTTTATAAGAATAATTTCGGAATGTTATCGCTTACTTTCAACAACTGAATTATTATATTTTTTAAAAAAAAGTAATTTGAAGAAATAAATGTTTTTATGTACTTTAAGAGAGAAATTATAATGAGATTTTAATCTCAAATGAAAATAAAACTTTATTTTAAATATAAAGAACGCCATTATGATCAATGAACCATGAAATAATTAGGTAACTTGTATTATCTTCCGATATACTTTAATACATTATAACATCTATTCGCAAACAAAGGAAATTATTCGGTTCAATAAATTTAAAAATCTTTTATCTTTTGTCAAATTTCTAAGAAATTGTCGGATATTTCAGTAATTTGTTTATTTTAGAATTTATAGAAAAAGTAAATACTTAAATGATTATGCGACGAAAAAAAAAGTGTTAACTTTCGAAGATATTTTGGATTCACCTCATTTGATCCTTTTGTAGAAAAAAAGTGAAAAAAGTAAATAAATCCTAGAATTTTATTTATTTTTTTGAAAGATATAACAGGAATTGTAATTTGTTTTAAATTCTTTAATCTTTAAGTGATTTTCCATAACGTATTTTAATTTCAATCATATTTGATAGTTCAATAACAAAGAAAATTAGTTTATTGAAATTTTTATTTATATAAATTTAAACTCCTCTGATTAAACATTGTTAGTGTTCTTTTCAAAATTTCAGTTCAATTTAATTCATTAATGTTTTAATTACAAAAACTTAAAACTTAACTTTTCTAAAGTAAAAAAAGTAATAATTTCTTCTTTTTTTTTTAATCTAAGAAAATAAATACTTGAAGTAAGTGTTCATTTTTGAAAAAATAATGGTGAACAATTTCAGATTTTTTTCTAAAAAAAAATTTAGAAGGGAGCTAATAATTTAAGTAAACTTTATTGTTTGAAACTCAATGTCAGAGAATTTTATCGTTAAAAATACAATAAAAATGTTAGATATGAGAGGATTTTATTCTTAACGTCTGTATTTTACTGTTAAAATCAAATACTATCTTAATTCCTTTTGTATTGAGTGATTTTCACTGTATTTAATATAGTATTATCATAGTAAGTATTAGAAATTAATATTCTATTTAATTTTATTTGGCAACAATTGCTTTTTAATTCTTTGGATAAAATCCTCGTGAATTGTGTGCGAGTTTTTATCCTAAATGTTTCATAAATGGGATAATTGTATACATTTTCTTCAGTTTTTCGAACGAAACGAAAAATGGTTGAAGGATGTAGTATATATAAAAAATTTCATTCATAAATGAAATCTAATTGAGTTGTTGCTATTTTTGATTGTGCTATTGTTTTTTTTTTTCTTATTATTTATTCCTTGACAATATTTTTCTTCCAAATCTTCGCATAAGTTCATCCATAAAATAACGTGTGAATTTCCTCCTGAAATATTTCCTAAACAAGGATAGTTGTGCGTATCTACTTCGGGTTTTTTTCTTTAAAAAAAAATTAGTAAAGGATGCGCACATAAAAAATTTAAAAAAAATTCATTCATAAATGATAGTGAATCGAGTTGTTACTCCCATCATTTTTCGCTTTGGCACCTTTAACTTAGTCGATCATTTTTCAACCCCCTTCACTCCATATGGAGGCTCCTCAAATTCTGATAACATAATACCATTTTGTTATGATTCCTCGAGTCGAAGCATTTACTTTCGTTTTGAATCATTTTTCACCTGCCCAAAAAGCTTTTCAAACTATGAACGAAAGAAAACGATAAAAAAAAGAGAACAAAATAATGTTCGGTACTCACTGCGCCTAAAAGGTCTTCATTTTCACAGATGATTCTTAATTGTTATGAAGGTGTGTGCTTGCTATATAAATGGTGCCCTATGACCTATACATTTCATTTGCTCTTTAGTCTGTGAAATGGGCTGTTCCATTACATTTTAAAACGATTTCGCCAACTTAATTTATCTTAACTGGTACAATCAGACGATAAATTTTCAGTCACTTGGGAAATCGTCTGCTCGTAAAAACTCTATTGTAATACGTTGGCTTTAAAATTAATTAAATTTGTTTTCAATTATTTTATTTTTTGTTATTTGCATTTGGTGGTGTTTGTAAACAATATATAATGCAATGTATAAATAATATAAGGAACTTATAATGGTTGCTAATAATTGCATTTCAAAGAATTAATCTTCTTGAAAAAGAGGGTTATTAAATTATAAAACGAGTGAAACTTTTGATTAATTATTTCTTTTAAATTGAATTAGCTTATTTGTTTTGTAAATAGTTTTGTATTTATTTAAATATTATTATATTTATAATTATTTTCGTCTGAAATTGAATCGGTTGTAAACAAACTGATTTAAAAGAACTGTATACCACACAGCGAGTTCTTTACTGTTAATGACTATTTAAAGAAAGAGAGAATATCACAATTTCTGGTACACGTATTTCAGAAAATTGTTAATCAATTTTGAAGATTTGTTTTCTTGGACAATAGATGGTAATACTTTGACATAAAGTGCGCACATAACAAAAAAATTACAGATCAAGTTTTTATGTGCTAATTTAGAAAGGCTTACCTAAAATTTATTAGTGCTACCGGTAATCAAAATATCAGACAAAAAAAATTTGTTCCTACTTAGTAAAGGTATCCTTTCTTCGATAGATTTTCTACCAGAAACATGATTTTGAATTTTTTTTTTTTTTTTCTTCTCAGGAATCGAAGTTATTCAAATTTTGGATATTGCCATTTACATGACAAAATTTAAAACGATATAAAATTTTTTGTTCATTATATTTATAATTTATATAATATTTTATATTTATATTTTTATTTATAGATTATATATTTATATAGGGTAAACTAACCAGTAAATGAACACTTAAGCTTAGCTTCTCTTTAAAAAAAATCATAAAAATTTCAAAATTTGTAATTTTAGTTAAACGACTGTGTCGACATATTTGATATTAAAAACGAATTATGTAAAAAAATTAGGAAACTTACATAATAACGTCTTAGGCTTTTGGTGGTTCAAATAATAAGTAGTGAGATAACCAAGTGAAGGAACAGCTCTAATCAGTGAATAAACACTAAATTTTCCAGTGAATGAGCACTTAATTATGAGAAATTTGATGCTCTTAAGGAATTCATAGGCCATACAAATGTCCAAAAACAAGACTTTTTCTTGGAATTATAACAAATAACCACAGTTAACGTGAGAAAGTTGACTTTTTTTTCAATCATGAAATGGAAAGTGAGGTTGAAGTTGAATACAGAATTAAAAAAATGTTTTTCATTTTCTTTTTTATAGTTTGATGGTCGATTCTAAATCATGAATGTTTATCATTGTGTAATAAGATGATGTTTTTATTATTATTATTATTTTATCACTTTCTTATTTACTCTTTTTACCCCTTATTTTTTTAAACTTTTTTTAAAATCTTTTTAAGTATTTTTTTCTCTTTGTCATACTTTCTTGCTTTAGCTTTTTTTCAGCTCTTTCAATCTCTTTATATTCTCAACATTTTCCTGAAGTAAATTCAAAAGGTTATTTATTTCGTTTCCTTTTAATTTATCCTTCCTCTTTTTCCTCAATATTTGGCCAACGTAAATGTATTTTCGAAATTTATTCTGATTTTCCAGTGTCATTTTTAGAATTTCTCACTAGATAATAGATGGGAGAAAGAAGTTTCGAAGTTTGAGAAAAATCCATCTTTTATTGACTTATATCTAGTGGGTCTTCAGCAGTACTTAACATTTTCTGATGTTGCAACTAACAATGCCTCTGGAGGACTTATCTCAATATCAGTTTTCAAGATATGTTAGTTGATTCTCTATGTTAGTTGTTTCAGCTTCAGTACTAAAGTTTGACAAAACTAAATGGTCTTTTTGCAATAAATTCTTCCATATTGAGAAAACCCCAGTCTATTGGATATTTGAGAGATTATACTCTTCTGTCAATGTTCCTTTAAGAAGCATTTGTAATATATTCGTAAAATGTTGCTGCTGTCATCGATTCACTTCATGAAACACTTTTTCCAATGAAATATATAGCATTAACTGATTCCGCAATACCTCGAGGAATTCTTCAGTAAGGAAAAAACTACCATAGGGGGTACTTTTTTTCCACTAGCTGAAATGTTTCCCAAAACTGCTGTTCTTTCTTTTTCTTTCCCAGGACTATGAAACATAAATCCTTATAGGCTACTTTCCTCTTCAAGATTCCTCTAAAGTTCTTTAAGCCACTGTCGAATACTATTCTCTGTGAGGGAAGTTAAGGTTTTTGAAATTATCTTCGCATTGCGCTGAGTTATCAGTGGATGTCGTCTTAAAAAAAAAAGCATCACTCATTTTTCACTTGGATGATTGTCTTTAAATGGATATTTCCTACCCGTTTCCGTCAAGACGTTAAAGACCGAATTAGAAAAATAATTTAGCTAATTATTGTCACAAAAGCCAGCAAAGAAATGTTCTATTAAAGTTTTTATTATTATATTTATTTAGTTTTCGATTAGTAAACATAAATTATTAAGCTGTCTAACGTATGATGTAATTAACCACTACATATATTAAGATAAATTATAAATGAATTTTTATTATAATTCTTTTCGTAAATTTAGCAATTAAATTAGCATTTTGAAATGAAATTATTTCAGGAATTATTCATACAACATTTAATAGAATTTTAGGTATCATCTATATCGCAGAACTAATAATTATCTTAGAGCCATGTAAAATCATATTTCACACATACTGCTCATTCACTGGGAAATCTATTCCCAGTGAAGGAACAGGGAGTTGTTTTTTGTATTTTTAATAGAATTTTGATATATTATATGAATACAAGGAAAGGTACAAGAAAATTAAAAATTTTCTTTTATTTTTATTAAATTGGAAAAATTCCAGTAAAGGAACACTTGTTCATCATCGTTTGGTAATCCAGTTAATAAACACCCTATAATCTCAGTACTTGCTTATGTTATGATGCTTAAAAAAAATTAAACGTAACTTCAATAACCATATTTTGAATTCTCTTTTTCACAGTGAGAAAAATAAAACTATTACATGCCATTAATTTCACTTTAAACGGATAACTAAAATCACTGACCTTATAATTTTGTCGAAGAAACAAGGTGTTATCAGATACTAACAAATTAAAAAAAATTTCCAGAGAAGACTATATGACCAGGTAACCCTATGCATTGTAAGATGACTTCCTATTGTTAGGTAGTAAGCTACTGTTACCAATCAATCTAAGTAAAAACTTTTAAAATCTTATTTTTTTAAAATATCTATGAAATGTTCCTTCACTGGTTGGTTTACCCTATCTTGTTCAAATTTTCAATCGTAAATAAAATACTTCTTATTTATCCATTCAAGTTCAAAGAAATTTTTTTTAGCCCTGTATTTTATGACACTTGATGTTAATAATTTTTTTTCAAATATTAATTCATTAATTAAATTTAATTAATTTTTCATTCAATTTAGTATAGTAAGTATTAATTAAGTAGGAAATGACTTTAAATTTTTTGTTATATTACCTGTTTTCAATCTTAAATTTTGTGATAACATCGATTGTAAAGATATTAAAAAAAAAAAAAAAAATGTGTGCGAAAGCTTACTACTATTGAAAAAGCAGAAAAATTTGTTTACGGAAGAAAAAAAAAAGGAAAAAAACGCTTTGGA
The DNA here is from genome assembly GCA_949128135.1 of Parasteatoda lunata. Classification (NCBI taxonomy): domain Eukaryota; kingdom Metazoa; phylum Arthropoda; class Arachnida; order Araneae; family Theridiidae; genus Parasteatoda; species Parasteatoda lunata. Next base: position 48,928,304 of record OX421977.1, read on the forward strand.
ATTGGTTTTTGTTGATGTGTATTCATTCATATGTCGGTATATGCAAGATTCTACTGTATTTTATTAAATGAGCTAATTTTAAACACAAGATACACATTTTAGACAAATATAAGGGAAGAAATAATCCCACTGCGAAAGAAAAAAAAAAAAAAAATTGCTTCCAATTCCATTAGCGCGTGTATGCAAACTCTCTGAAACTCTCTGACGTAACCGTTCTCTTTCATAGCGAACCAACTTCCGGCATTTTAATTTTTTTAATGTCAGTCCTCAGACTGTTCAGGCTCTTTTCTATTCATGTAATTTCCTATAAATAAGAGGAAGCTCAAAAAGAACTAAAAATGTGATTTAAAAGTGATTAAATATAAGCACTTCGATTGGAGGTCCTAAACAAGCATCAATGTTATTGAGTAATGAGAGGTCATAGTTCAGATGATAAAAAAAAAAATATTAAAAAATCAAGACTAATTTTTCTGAATCTGAACATTAACCTGTTCAGGACCGCGATTCTCTCTTCACGGCCTACAAAATCTTACATGAAAACGAGACTTTCTGACTCTAGCGGCCAAAGAAAACACAGACATGATCTCAATATGGTTCTCTCGATCCGCTGAGGGGATCCAGGCTCGAATCCTAACGGTGGCTGGTTAGTACGAATTCTGCTCCCGGCTCGCACTGACCACAGTGCTGGTTGAAAATATACTCAGTGGTCATGGGTTAGAATCCCCTCGTCATCGGGCATCCACGATGGCTAGTTTATCTCAATACTTGATTCAGAGCAGCGACGGCACAGGGAGTAGAGCGTTCGCCTTCCAATGAGGTGAACCGGGTTTGATCCCGACGAAACGGAGTTGAACATTAGTAGGAACTAAGGAAACGGAGTTGAACATTAGTAGTCGTAAACCCAAAATTGGGTCTGCTGTTCAACGACGGATATAAAATAAGACGTAAAAAAATGCTCGATTCAAAAGGGTCGGGATAGCCTGGTTGGTAGGGCACTGGGCTCATGTCCAAGAGTTCGTGGGTTCGATCTCCGCCGGCCGAAGACTCCTCGTGTAGTAAATAAGTAAATGGTGACTGATGCAATAGGTATTAACATGAAATAAAGTAATCATTCGCACAATTTTTCGAGTGTTTCAATACCAAAATTGGATGGGTATTTCATCACAGTTCTTACAGTATAATACAGTAAAACTTGTGTAAGTTGACCACCTGTGGTGCATTGTTTTAGTGGTCAATTTATAGAGGGGGCGAGTCATTGTTTACTTTTTCATTTCCTATATCATGTTGCTATATATTTAAATTTTATTTTACTTGACTTAAAAATTTTATTTAGCAATAACCAAATGAATATCTTAAGAAATGTGTTTAAACCTGAATGAACTTCAATTTGTTACATATACATAATTCTAACATTTAACTAACTTTTTTAAAAAATTATTTCGTTAGTTATGCATGTGAAGTGTTTCATAAAAATAATTTCTTAAAATATCAGAACACGAAGACATGTAATTTGAAAAATTTAACAAAACAAAATTATTTGAACACTTTAAAATTTATTCTGTTATTACTACACTTACATACCTATCTGCTCACTATTGCAACTGGAAGAGCAACTTTTTAGCTAACACACCTGTTTTCAATGAATGGTTGAAAGAAATGGTCAAAAGTTGCCCCCCTAAAGTTTCCACAGATGGTCAACTCACAAAAGGGTTTAGACTAGCTTTTTCCACTATTTCACCAAACAAGTGAAATTTTAACATACATTGCAAAATGACAGAACATTTTCTGAAGTTTTTTTTCTGGTCAACTTATGAGGGTTTTAGAATAGAATTTCATAATATTTCTAGACAAAATTGACTTATTTCAGTGGTCAACATACAAGATAGACAGGTTGTCAAGTTACAAAGGTTTTGCTTCTTTATATTATATAGGAAAAATTCCGTTCTTGATAATTGAGGTCAACTTATGAAGGTGCCCAACTTACAAGGGTGGTCAACTTGACAGGTTTCACTGTACTTGTAAGTAAATCAGAAAAAAAGAAGCTTATACTCCAAAAGAAACTAAATATCTTTTTCTTATATCATGCTTTCCCTTCTACTTCCAATAAACGCCGTCTTCGTGATTTTCCAGCAGAACACGTGGTTTTTCTATGTAACAACAAATAAGACTTCCCCGCAAAGTATTTCGAGTTTTTATGTGTTTTTGCAAGTCGTCTGAGGATTTTCTCTTTTAATTTATCGCTGTTTGATTTAACCGACTATATCTTTTGAAAATTATGAAACATAAGATAGCAATACAATTAGAATGACTTAATTACGAGTGACTACGAATGTGGTTAGACCATTTATTAAAGGACACTTTTTGATTTTACATTTTAAAAATTATTTTCGTCATCGCTTGCGAGTAATAGGATCATTATTTATGAATCTTTTTATTCGATTTAAAGTAAAACTAACTAGTGCAGACGATATTTTAAGCTACGGAATCAGACACAAAAACATACTTTCTATGAATAAACATACCTTTTTTTCCGACGAATTCGGATTTCTGACCCTCAAATTTCCCAATTCCGATTTCTGACCCAATTGTTTGGTCAGGAAAGTGGTCCAAAATTTGACCCCTTAATGTTAAATCTACTTTTTGCTTATTTCACCATATCTCGAGAACTTTTTAAGCGAATTGAAAAATTTACTACCTCCTTCCATTCTTCAATTTTTATTTATCCTATATTGCTCATATTGTCACCGGAATCGGTGGTACTATAGTCTGAATCGAATATCTAAAATTACTTTGGTACCTTCTTACATTCTAATTTATCCTATATTTCTCATATTGTCATCGGAATCAGTGCTACTGTAGTCGGAATCGTATATCTAAAATTACTTTGATACCTTCTTCCATTCTTATTTATCCTATATTTCTCATATTGTCATCGGAATCAGTGCTACTGTAGTCTGAATCGAATATCTAAAATTACTTTGGTACCTTCTTACATTCTTATCCTATATTTCTCATATTGTCATCGGAATCAGTGCTACTGTAGTCGGAATCGTATATCTAAAATTACTTTGATACCTTCTTCCATTCTTATTTATCCTATATTTCTCATATTGTCATCGGAATCAGTGCTACTGTAGTCTGAATCGAATATCTAAAATTACTTTGGTACCTTCTTACATTCTTATCCTATATTTCTCATATTGTCATCGGAATCAGTGCTACTGTAGTCGGAATCGTATATCTAAAATTACTTTGATACCTTCTTCCATTCTAATTTATCCTATATTTCTCATATTGTCATCGGAATCAGTGCTACTGCAGTCGGAATCGTATATCTAAAATTACTTTGATACCTTCTTCCATTCTAATTTATCCTATATTTCTCATATTGTCATCGGAATCAGTGCTACTGTAGTCTAAAATCGAATATCTAAAATTACTTTGATACCTTCTTCCATTCTTATTTATCCTATATTTCTCATATTGTCATCGGAATCAGTGCTACTATAGTCTGAATCGAATATCTAAAATTACTTTGATACCTTCTTCCATTCTTATTTATCCTATATTTCTCATATTGTCATCGGAATCAGTGCTACTGTAGTCTAAAATCGAATATCTAAAATTACTTTGATACCTTCTTCCATTCTTATTTATCCTATATTTCTCATATTGTCATCGGAATCAGTGCTACTGTAGTCTAAAATCGAATATCTAAAATTACTTTGATACCTTCTTCCATTCTTATTTATCCTATATTTCTCATATTGTCATCGGAATCAGTGCTACTATAGTCTGAATCGAATAACTAAAATTACTTTGATACCTTCTTCCATTCTTATTTCTCATATTGTCACTTGAATAAGTTTTTAGTGCTACTATAAGTCTGAATCAACTTATAGTAGCAATAAAAAGTTTAAATTAAAAGCCTCTTACGGTCAATTGCCTACTAAAAATGATTGCTAATAATTTTGAGTTGTGATTTTTCCGGGAAGTATAAGAAAATGTAGAAAACCAAACAAGAAAATAAATTTCGAAAATATTAAGTCGTTATCGTCTTTATTATCCTCTTCAACAATCGGCTGTAAGAAAAGTGTTATACAGAAATAGATACATAAAAGTTTTGTATCTTACTCTCTATTTATATTTTGTATCTTACTCTCTATTTTTTTTTTTTTTTTTTTTTTTTTTTTTCTTTAATCGGAACTTCTCTCAGAAAAGTGCTGGAGGTAGAATTCTAAAAGGAATTGAAAAGAGCGTACGGGGGTGGCGAGGGAATTGAAATAAGAATAAAATGTTCCAACTCCACACGATGAGGCCTTCACCGTATAACAAAACGTTGAGATTTTTCAAGGGAGAGTGAAAAAAAAAAGCATGCATTACCGTTGGAAATGGAAAAAGAGGAATAGAAAAAGAGAACAAATCTAAAAAATAAAATAAAATAAAAAAAAGAGGTACGTGTGGCCTTTTGTCGCCGTTCGTCCGCCCGTCCGATGCTTGTTGTTGGAAGTCGGACCAAACAATGACCTGCCGAGGGAAATGATCGTCTGCAAAGCTCGGACAATGAGGGGGGGGGGGGACAGAATACAATAGGACAGAGAATTCCGTGGTCGATCCCCCCTTTTTCCACCCACGAAATGGAATTGGTGGTGGCGGGGGTGGTTTTGGAGAGGTGGGGGTCTTTCGAATGAAAAATACCGCCTTTTCGTTCGTCAAAATCTTTTGATGCCAGATTGTTTTTTTTACTCTATTTATTTATTTCAAAAAAAAAAAATTTTTTTTTGTTCGCCATCCCATTCTAAGGACAAAACCATTGCTTTTGTTGGAACTTGGTGTTTTTGTTCCTTTTCAAAACTAAATAAGCTTATTTCAAGTATATATTTATATATATATATAGTTTTTTTTTTCGATCCTCCCCCCCTAGATTTCTTTTCATTTCGAATGACTTTTTTTTTCATATATTTTCGGAGGTTTTTGCGGCTTTTAAGCAGTCTCTCTCTCTGATTTTCCCCCTCTACCCCTACTACATACCTCCTTCATTTTCTCTTCTTTCTACAGCTATTATTTTTATTCTTTATTGATTGTAGGTATCAAAAAATTCCGAGAGTTAAAAAGTAAGTTTCATTGTCTTTTAACGCCCTTTTCCAGTCTGTGTAGGTCCGTTATTCGGTGATATGCCCACTTGAGTTGCATCCCCCCTTCTTGTTTTTACCTCCCCCACCACTCGTTTACCTATTCAAATGTTTACTCCCTTCAAAAAGTTTTCTTTTCTCTTAGCATTTACAGAATCCTTTCATCTTGAGTTTTTGGGAAACAATGTTTAAGTTCTTATTTTGTGACCTTACTTAAAACAGAGAAGTTCTTCTAGCTCTTGAGATCTTAATTTTTTTTTCTTTGGCTTTTGTCTGGTGGACTTTAAATTTGTGGGTAAGTCCTCAATGGCTTAGAAAAGAAAATCCGTTTCTTTTTTTGTTGTTGTGAAGTGGCTGATATTTTTTTTTAAAAGTCTCGTTTCAGATTTGGTATAAGATTATTTGTTAGAAATCTTTATGTTAAAATATTTTTTCAGGCCATAAAAAAAAAAAATCTTTTTTGAAAAAGTCTTTGATGCACTTGTAAGCATTTCGTCGATGGTGAAAAATAATGACAACGGCACTAGAAAAGTCGTTCTTTGAGGATTACAATACATTCGATATTCTTATTCCTGTCCATGATTCCAATAAAACTGGTACTATTAGGAAAAATTCGGATTATTTGATGTACATATTTTAAGCTAAAAAAAATAGTATCTTCAAAATGGGGGGAAAATAATCAAAAGTTAAATACGGTGATTCTGCAGTGAACACAATGTTATTGCTGCTTCTTTCTAAAGAAAGAAAAAAAGAAGAAAGAACGATAATTTTGACTTCTTTTGCAATTAATTTACTTCTTTTGCACTTTAAAAAAATTGCCTGGATAGTCTTTAACGTTTAATAGAAACATAAAAAAAAATTTCATAAAATTCGTTATTTCTATTGTTTGTAAAAGGTAGGATCTATTGTTTGTAAGGATTATTCATAGCGAAATCAGAATGTTTGAGACCCTAGAATTCTTCTTTATTTTAACAGTTTGGTTTCGTTTTCACCAGAACAATTGTAGATTGCACAAGAAGAACATACTGAGTTGCATTATATGGTTTAGGAATATATTAATCGATAAATAAATAGAATTCAATTTCTATTTTTTTTTCTGACAGTATATTTTCAGTAGATCAGTGGAAATCATAGCTGGTAAATAATTTTCTGATTTCTCTCTATATATTATAAATCTGGTTTTCTCAAAGACATGTTAAAGTGTTTTCAACTCTAGGGGGAAAGTGAACATGCTAAATATATGCTTGGTTTAAAAAAAAAAAAAATGCCATGGTATTATTAGGTTGTTTTTTTCGCGAACAGTTTTCTGACGTGTTCATACATTTTAAACCTAATTTCTAAAGAAGATATTTAAACCTTCTTTATAATTACTAATATTTTCTTTCTATGAGATGGTGTGTAATAGAAAATTATTATTACTTTCAAACAATTCACTGAAGTCTCTTTTCTAAAACTGGTTTTCTCAAATTTATCAAAATATCACTAAGCGAATTCTAAGCCATGGACGGTGTTAGCGGGGAAGAGAGAAGGGTGGGTGTATGTCTTTTTCAGTAATAAAAATTTTTTAAAAGTCCCCTCCGGAGAAAATTTTCAGCAATCATTATTGTAAATTCATTAAAGGCAAAAACAAAAAAGAAATTAAACTTTTTACAAACGTTAAGCAGATTTACGTTTTTATTTTTATTTATATATATTTGTTTTAAGTGAAATTTAGAGAAATACTGTGATCTTGTATTTTAATTTTATCCCCTTCAAAACTTGGACATCTGCAACGACCATGTTCTTTGCAAATTCTTATGTTCTTCAAAACATATTAACATATTCCTAATATCCTTAAAACATACATTTTATTTCTAAAATATTTTTATAAAATAAAAGAGGTAATAGTACCCATCCAGATCAACAAAATTCATCAAGGTGTAGGGCAATATTTCAGATTAATAAAAAGGACCCCAGTGGACCCAGTCTTCTCGTTCACAAATCACTGAGACTATTCCATGGGGCACATGAAATATTTAGTGCACTATGCGTATGAAAATTTTCTCAACTCAGTTTAATTATACACGAAATGTGTTATTACCATAAACAAAATTAACACAATTAGAAATCTTCAAAAAGGTTACTCCTTTGCTGGTGAGAAGTGTGCAATGACACGCTTGGCCGCCACTTAGAGCACTTGCTGTGAGTTTTTCACTGATACTGATCAATAAACAGATTAAAATGCTTTTCGAAGCTTTTTCTCCAAAGAAAATAAAAAAGAAGTCATAATTTAAGCGCTTTACTTTTTTGAGTCAAAGCTATAATTTTAAACTCTGTCTACTATCCTGCCGCTATCTGCACTTCAGTTTTTTATCCGCTCCAAAAAAAAAAAAAAAAACTTTACACGAGTATCCAATAAACTACAGACCTATATATTCTTTGAAGATTTTGAGTGAGGATAGTGTTAAAAATTATAATTTTATTTAACTGAAAATTCTGATAATTCGAATTATTGGGAATGCATGCCAGGGAAAATAAATAAATTAAGTTTAGGGAATGTTAGTAAACCTTAATTAAAAGTAAGAGACTGGAATTAAAAGTTTTAATTTTCCAGTTATTCCATGACTATGCAGAACCACGTGAATAAATCAGATGCCTGTAAGCGACGCCACGTGTGTATTGAATCTGTTTGGCATCAGAATCGACGAAACCCATGATTTATCCAAGATGGCGTCATTTGTACGAATCCAATTGTGTTTGTGTTATATTTAACAAAAACAATAATTATGCCATTTCATTTAAAGTTTTCTGAGTGGCAATGTTTTCTAGCGTGTTTCATGAGGGTAGCAAAATACGAACAACACTGGTCACGTGAATTAAATCAGATGTCTGTAAGCGACGTCACGTGTGTATTGAATCTGATTGGCATCGGAATCGACGAATCCCATGATTTATCCACGATAACGTCATTTGTACGAATCCAATTGTGTTTGTGTCATATTTAACAAGAACAATAATTATGCCATTTGATCAAAAGTTTTCTGAGATGCAATGTTTTCTAGCGTGTTTCATAAGGGTAGCAAAATACGAACAACACTGGACACGTGAATTAAATCAGATGCCTGTAAGCGACGCCACGCGTGTATTGAATCTGATTGGCATCTGAATCGATGAATTCCATGATTTATCCACGATGGCGTCATTTGTAGGAATTCAATTGTGTTTGTGTTATATTTAACAAAAACAATAATTATGCAATTTGATATAAAGTTTTTTGAGTTGCAATGTTTTCTAGCGTGTTTCATAAGGGTAGCAAAATACGAACAACACTGGCCACGTGAATTAAATCAGATGCAGGTAAGCGACGCCACGCGTGTATTGAATTTGATTGGCATCTGAATCGATGAATCCCATGATTTATCCACGTTGGTGTCATTAGTACGAATCCATTTGTGTTTGTGTTATATTTAACAAAAACAATAATTATGCCATTTGAGCAAAAGTTTTTTGAGTTGCAATGTTTTCTAGTGTGTTTCATAAGGGTAGTAAAAAACGAATAAGAACTGTGCCTTCTGGAAATAACTAAGTTTTGGATATCTTTTTAAAGTATTTGCACTTTAAACTAAATAAGCCAATAGTAATACCTTATTTTTATTCATCTGGGTCAATATTTATCGATACTTTTGAAGGGGACATTTTTAAATCAAACTCTTCCTTAGTATTGTTTCCAGATGCATGATTTACTATTTTCAAGAATTTCCAATAGATAACAGCATTATAAAAAAGACTCATTTATTTTCGACTAAAAAAATATTGTTATTTTTCCCTAAAAGTAACGTTATTATCACGCATCAAATAAAAAATGTGATTTATCATGTACAAGGGTCATTCTGTTATGAATACACTTATAATATCACTCTTCAACGAATACCTTTATATAGGAAGAAAAGAATTCAAAATAATTAAAGCAATAAAAACAATACTTCCAGTGGAAAAGCGCGCTATGCAGCTGAAAATTCAAAAGGAATTAAAACAAAAGAAACTATAAAAAATGAAAATTATGGGGAAAAAATGAAAACAATGAAAAAAAAAAAATGAGAATTATGAAAATTATGAAAAATATTTTTTTTTTATAATTCTCATTTTTCATTGTTTCAAGGAAATATGAAGAAAAAAAAGGAAAAAAAAATGAAAATTATGAAAAAAAAATGAAAATTATGAAATTTTTTTTTTCATAATTCTCATTTTTCATTGTTTCTTTTATATAGGAAGTATATTTGATTCTTGGGAAACATATTGACAAAAACAAAGCATAATTTTAAGTATATTTTAATCTTTTTCAAAAAAAAATTCTCATAAATATAATATTAAAATGTAAACAAATTATGGTAGGAATATTTAGGAATACGCAGTAGCGAGGTTATCCTGCTGTAATTTGCGTACATTTTAATATTTTGAAAAAAACATTTTCAGCATTTGAAATTTCATGGCGTATTTTAGAGTTAACCGAATTCACTTTATTCAAAACTTTAAATGTTAAAATGTCAATGAAAGTGAAACAGAATTCGCCACGAAAAGTTTCTGGCGAAGTCATAGCGTCCTCTTAAATAGATAATAAAATCCATTATTTTTATTTGAAAAAGAAGAAAAACTTTGAACGGAACGTTAAACGAACATCAATTCAAGTTCTTCCATTGAACAAAATTTTTTAAACTAAATTTAGCTAACTAATTTAGTAACTTCAGAAATAATTTACTTTTTCGTTTAAAAATAAAATGCTTCAAAATCATCACCTTTTTGGAATTGGGAGTCGAATTCTTTTATTCTAAAGATGAAAAAAGAGAGATTTAGAAGGACAATCGTGAACTATGATAAGACAACGTTTATCTTAGGTAGATCAGTAGCTCCATCTATTAGTTCACAACGTAATTATCTTCCTGAGCGAGAAAAAAAAACAATGTGATTTTTTTTTTTTTTTTTATCCTTATTATCTAATTCGGCTTTTGATATCCTAAAGAAATAAGATGAAAGATCAAATTACTTTTTAGACGCGCGCGCAAATTATTTTACTGTAGCGCAAATCACTATAGTAAAATAATTTTTTAACTCGAAAATGAAGTAATTTGTTTTATAAATTAAATACCATATTAAAATATTAAAAAATAAGCGTAAGTTTTTATATGCAAACGATTCTATACATGACTCATTTTTGGTATCGTTTTAAACTTAATTATCTTTTTCTTTTTCAATAAAATATGATGTTCAATAAATGCTAAACTTAAATAGTATATGTTTCACAAAATTTGAAAATTAATATTACTTTTACTTTTTAATGATTAATTTAAAACTTAGCGCGTGCGTGTTTTTAATTTATATAAAAAAAATAGACTAATACAGTTGCTTTATTTCATTAGAAAATTAGGCACTTTCGGTAACCAGCTTATCTGCCTGTTTACCTGGCTAGAATGTCAAGTATTTTGAGATTTAAAATCGTACATTCAAAAATGAAGACAATATGTAAGTATAATTAATTCATATTGCCCAAATGAGAGTGGATTTAATTTTTGAGTCTTACTTGTTCGTATGGTATCATTGGTATCGTTATGCTAACATTAAAAAAAGCTATTCTTTTTTTAAGGGTGGTTTTGATAAATAATAAATCAAATTAGCAGGAAAAAAAAAAAAAAAACACTTTGCACATATTTGCAATTATTAACTATGCGAGCTTTAAGTTTAAAGAATATTATAAAAATTTTTTACAATCTTTATTCTTTAAATTAAAATAATGCACAGATCTCAAAAAATAAACAACACATTTTAAAGCAAAATTAATTCAGATTTAATGGCGCTGCTAAGATCTGAAGATGAAGATCTGAATCATTAGATCAAAAGTTATTCAAGGTAGTCATTATTTATTATTATTATAGTTTGAGTTTTACAAAACTTGGTGGTTAATTATACTTATAATTTATTCAAAATGCTTTTTTTTTAAATATGAATTTTTTTTGCCCGTATGCGTTTTTTTTTTTAAATATATATTTTTGTCAGTTTCCGAAATTGGGAAAAACACTTTAAAAAAAAGAAGAAAAAAAAAATTTTATGAGAAAATTTAAACTAAGTCCTTTTTTTAGAATTCAACCCGTAAAATTTTTATCCAATAATCTTACATTTGATAACTTTTAATCGAATGATCGAATTTTCATGTACTAAGGACTTAATTTTAATGCTTTGAGCCTAGCCGGAAATATGCTAATTAATTTGAGCTTTGCGGTATTTTATTAAATGTGGTCGAAAGTTATAAAATGTGGTCGAAAGTTTGGCCCTTTTAATGTTAAATTAACTTTTGGCGTATTTTGCCGTATATCGAGAACTTTCAAGCAAATTAAAATATTTCGGTGCACAATTATAAAATTCCCTCATCTATATTATTCGCTATTCCATATAACAAAAATTTTTTTTAATAATTACTTATTATTTTTTATTAATTTTTTCATAATTTTATTTGATAGCTGCCGAAAAAAGCTTGGAAAACAAAGTATAAAAATTTTAGACAATTTGAACTAATGTAATTTTAAATGGCGAAACACAAATTTTAAACGAAACCGGTCGAATAGTTCTTGAGAAATCGGATTTTAAATGTACCACTTTTTTTAAAATTTGATAATTCAGAACCTATTCGAACGATTTTGTTCAAATTTTGTATTTTGCCGTTTAAAATTACATTTTTTATAACGATGTAAAGTTTGTATCTCTTGCAATTCAAATTTTTTCGACTATTATTAAATAAAATAAGAAAAAAAAATCATTAAAAATTACTGTAGTTATATATCTTTGTTTAAGTGAATTTTGTAACTCTGCACAGAAATTTTTTCGATTCGCCTTAAAGTTATAGAGATTTGTGAAACACACAAAAAGTAGAGCTAACATTAAGGGGTCTAAACTTTCGACCACTCTTCTAACCAAATTATTGGGACCATATTTTCTAGGATGGGAATACTCCCCCCCTCCCCCCAAATATATTTGAGTGCCAAGAATCTGAAACCGTCGAATAAAATGTTTGTTTATCGAATCGAATAAATGTTTGAATAAATGTTTAATATTATAATGTTGTTGTACATGTTAAAGTACGTGTTCGAGAACTTAAAATGTTGTCTGCACTAATTAAGTATATTTAAGGTTAGACTCTGGAACCATTAAGATTATGGGATACCTGCAAGTGGAGTAGTATGGATATCTCGATCCTGATTGGTTGTTGAAACGTAGTATTTGTTTACGTAAGCAACTATTCATTCATTCCATTTCGAGTAAGCCAAACTCGTCAAGTATCAATTCCCTAAATAAACTCATTTTATAGTCATTCACAAAGATTTAAATACTTTCACTATATATTTCTTTCTTAACACGAAGACAGGCACGAAGCCATGTAGAACATAAACTAATCATGTATCGAAGTTGCCAGGTACACAAATCAAAAAATAAATCTAAGTTTAGTAAAAGACATGGAAGACAAAGAATTATATTTCAACAAATTTGATGTGCAATATGACACTGTATTTAATTAACGTTAGGCTAATTAACATTCTAACTTATGCGGAAAAACTTAGTTTAACTTTAACACACCGTTTTGCTTATAAACGATCATATGGCGCTGACGTCATAGGTCACGTGTGGGTATTTATGATCTTCTTATTGAAGTGCAAGTATCCAATTATAGTACGTGCAAATATGATATTTAGATGAAAAGTTATTTAGATTGTTCACTTTTTTTGAGCACTTTACAAGCTTTTTTTGACATATTTTCCGACCTACGGGGGGAAGATATATATATATATATCTATATATAGAATATCTCTATATATCTATATCGATATCCATATAGATATAGATATAATATAATACCATGCTAATATATGCTTCACATTTTTGCGCACGCATTACATCTATTGAATATAATACTTTTTCTATTTTTCTTTATATTTTTTATTTATATTAAATACATATTTTTCTACGACAAATAATAATTTGGGAGCAAATTTAAATTAAGATTATGTTAGATAAACATTCCTTTAGCAAAATTTTAGATTACTAACAAATTGAAAGGATGTTTAAATTATACGTTCTGCTGAAAACAATATTCAGAATATATTCTATCCGTGTTTATTATATTCAAACGACGATTTAAGGCATCAACTCAAAAATTGAATTGACTTTTCTAATTAACCTTTCTAAGACTGCGTTTCGCTAAAATAATAAAAGAAAATTATCTTTCAGCATTTGAATTTGATGAGGTAAACACGAATACGTGGGTTACACGTTTTCCTATCCTTCAATTCATGAAATGGTAATAATGAAAATTCATTATTGTTTTTCTACAGCCTGTCATTATCATTTCTATAACATTTTTAAGAGGAAATGGAATATATTTGGGTTTGAAAATAAATTTAATTTCTGTCTGCTTGTGAAGGTTTGAAAATATAAAAAGGTTTAAAATATAAAAAGGTTTAAAATATATAATGAAAATAAATAAATAAAATAAATAAAAAATTAAAAATTAAATAAAAACTGTAAAAAGTTAAATGAATAAAAATAAATAAAATTAGTAAAACTTTCCTGGTTTTTAATGTAGTTTTTTTTAAAATATTTAAAGCTTAAAGTTTGCTTCAAAGGTAAATCAAAATTTCAAAGATAATTTGAAGCATTTGATTTGAAAAAACATATTTTATATGATTAAAAAAATACAGACCAATTCATTTGTGATGAATTAACTATTTTAATTTAAAAGATTAGAACAATGAACTGAAATTAACTGATTTAAATTAATCGATTGAAATAAACCGATTTAATACAAATCGGCTGATTTAGATAAATAAATTCAAACATGCTGATTGAAATCTATTTATTTGAATACACAGATTACCTGTAATCAACTCATTGATTTAAATCAATAGTTTCGAGTAAACCGATTTTATGCGAATCACCTGACGAGATAAACGAATCCTGATTGGATTCAACTGATTCGCGTAAACAAAGTAGTGTAGCTGCTTAAAATCAATTTATCTGAATAAACAAAGTCGAGTTGCAATCAACTAATTTCCACTAACATATTAGTGTAAGCTGACAGAGTATAATGAGTTTAAATATTAGATAATCAATAAATTTAAATTGTTGATTAAAATTAATGTTGGAATAATAATTCAAATAGATGAGTCATTTCCTTGATTTTAATAGCTGATGACAAATTAAATTTCGAAAAAATGGGTTTTATATCAAAAATAAATAATATTGTGGGATTTCGCTGAAATTTACAAAAAATTAAAACACCTTTAAAATTATGAAATTTTATATTAAAAAAGTCTCCCTTTTTTTAAATTTTTTAATTTAAATTTTTGATATTTGATATTCTAATTAACGCTTTGGTCGAAATTTAGCAGAACTTAATTTGTTATTTCCAATTGAATTTCCTACTTTTAATTATAACGAATATCCGTTTTGAAATTTCAGCTTTTCAGAAGATGCTGTTAAATTTAAATTTAGAGGGGGGGGGGGAAATCAAGCAGTTTTTTAATTCACCTAGTGTTCAAATTAAAATTATTGTTTAACTCTACATGTTGGTGTTAACGAGTCGATAGTTTAATTGTTGTAAGAAAGCATTTTTTACTGTTCTTTACAAACTCATTGGCTGTTGCATGAAGCAAAGTGAAAATCAATTTCCATTGCAAACATGACAAGCAAAAAAAGTAAATTGAGATGATAACTACAGAGTATAAAGAATTAGGATAAAATGATTCTTATATTTCGCGAAACTCAATCACATTTCTTCAGATTGAACTGACATTATTACATTTTAGAAAACCATCATGACTGTGTATATTTTTTTTTTATATTTCAATAGTAGTTGCGGATGTTTTAAAGATATATGAAGCTTTAAACTTAAAACTAGTCTTTACTTACATTTTGGGTCAAGAATGTTAATTCATCTGACGTACAGTTGAAAGTTTTTATGACTTTTTTGACCTTTATCATCCTTGGAAATTGGTTTCATCCTTTACAAATATATAAATCGAGAAAAAATAAAATGCAGCATGTTGTTTATACGTTGATGCTTTTTATTTCTATTCCATGACTTTTTAATTAAAAGCGGAAACTTTGTTGTAACGGATAAACTTTCATTTATTTTCAGATAAACTTGATAAACAACGATATTTTGAAATTGCGTGCCACATTTCATTGAAGTTGCATATCATATGCAACAGATGCATTAAGCTGTCATAACTGCACAGAACATAAACACAAGCAAATCAATAAGCAAATTATGCAATCTATGAAGGTTATTTGAAGTCGACATTAAAGCTGTTTTGAAGTTTCATTTCATAAGTCACAAATAAAAGACGTAAAGGCAAAGTAGTTACAAGCTGTTTCAGGGCAATGGACATACACATAAAACTGCGTTTATTTTCTAGTTAAAATCAATATGTTTATTAAAAGATTGTCGCGCTTTTCATCAAATAGAGAGAATCTTCTTCTGCAGTGAAACGAATAAGCAAATTATGCTATCTTCAAAAGCTATTTTGAAGTCGACATATAAGCGGTTTTAAAATTACACACCATGACCATGAGTCTTAAATAGAAGAGATAAAGGCAAAGCAGTTACAAACTGCCAGGGCAATGAACATACACGTAAAACTGCGTTTATTTTCTAGTTAAATTCAATGTGTTCATTCAAAGATTGCCGCGCTTTTCATCAAATGGAGAGAATCTTCTGCTGTAGTGAAACGAATAAGCAAATTATGCAATCTACAAAAGCTATTTTGAAGTCGACATATAAGCTGCTTTGAAATTGCAAACCATGAGTCACAAATGAAAGAGGTAAAGGCAAAGCAGTTACAAACTGCCAGGGCAATGATCATACACATAAAACTGCGTTTATTTTCTAGTTAAAATCAATGTGCTCGTTCATTCAAAGATTGCCGTGCTTTTCATCAAACGGAGAGAATCTTCTGCTGTAGTGAAACAAATAAGCAAATTATGCAATCTACAAAAGCTATTTTGAAGTCGACATATAAGCTGTTTTGAAATTGCGCACCATGAGTCACAAATAATAGAGGTAAAGGCAAAGCAGTTACAAACTGCCAGGGCAATGATCATACACATAAAACTGCGTTTATTTTCTAGTTAAAATCAATGTGTTTATTCAAAGATTGCCGCGCTTTTCATTAAATGGAGAGAATCTTCTGTATAAGCTGCTTTGAAATTGCACACCATGAGTCACAAATAAAAGAGGTAAAGGCAAAGCAGTTACAAACTGCCAGGGCAATGAACATACACATAAAACTGCGTTTATTTTCAAGTTAAAATCAATGTGTTCATCCAAAGATTGCCGTACTTTACATGAAATGGAGAGAATCTTCTGCTGTAGTGATACGAATAAGCAAATTATGCAACCTACAAAAGCTATTTTGAAATCGACATATAAGCTGTTTTGAAATTGCACACCATGAGTCGCAAAATAAAAAAAGGTTATGCATATGGCAATTACAAACTGTGAAGGCAATGAACATACGATGAAAACTGTGTTTCAGTTTTTTAGTTAAAATCAGCTCATTTATTCTAATGCCATCAAATTTTCATCAAATGTTACGATATTCAATTGCCTTATAAATAAGTAAATGAAACAACCTAAAAATGATATTTTGAAGTCGACATTGAAGTTGTTTTGAAGTTGCAAGTCAAATGGTGTTGAAATGGCATACATTATATTACAGATAAGGAATGCGATGCATAAAGCAGTCGCAATCAGCTAAGGCGATGCAGACGTATATAAAAGTGTTACTTTTCCATTAAAAATCATCATGTTTTTTCGAATATCGCAGTTATATTCACGAAATGGAATAGTTTTCAACTGTATTATTTAATTTCAGCACATTACCGAATATACAAATGGTGTTCTGAAACTTTTAGCGGTACTTTTTGCCGAATGTATATTCGCAATGAAATATGAGGATTTAAATGACTTGATAGTACATGGAAACAGGAAGAAAAAAAACAACAAAAAAATTCCTTGGCTAAAATTAACGGTGTATAAAAAGTAATTTGGATCGTCTCGGGACTCTTCGGGTATTTGTAGATGCAAATTTGCGCATGAAAAATGGTGCGACGAAAAGACGCGTAGCTTTGTATTAAAGAACATTAAAAATAGAAACCAAAGTATACCCCAAAACTCCAACAAAAACTCTTATTTTCGATTCATTTTCATTGGTAAACATTTCTGAAAAGAAAAAAAAATTTATCTAAAGAATAAATTAAAAATTATAAAAAATAAACAAAAACTGATAAAAATATATATATTTTGAATAATTTTGTGTTTTTAATATATATAAAAAAAAATAAAAAAAACATTTGAAAAAGTAAGCATATCAATATTGGAAAAAATTAGTTTTCAATACTTAGAAGTTAATTATAAACACTTTAAGTGTTAAAGTTGCATTAGTAGCAAACTTAAAAAAAATTAATTGTTTAGAGACTTTCTTAAATGCTTTGAAACATTTTTTACATGTCATAAATATTCATTTTAAAGTTAATATTTAATATTCTAGACAGAGAATAGTTCTGAAAGAGCTCAAATTCATTTAACTATGAATTTAAGAATAATATGAAAAATCCTCCTAATTTTCATAAAAGGAACAAAAGGGCTGTGCTATCCTTATAACAATAAGATAAAATAAATGTATTGTAAGGAGATATCGCGTTACCTCCCTGAAAATCTTTGTCACCAATCTAGGTGTGTTTTTGAAAGATCCAAAACAAAAAAATAAATAATAAAATAATAATAAATAGCCAGTTTGTTTCCAACTATAAAGACAAAACACGACACACCCAACGACGCAGTTATTTCTATTGTTTTCTATCTTATTAGTCAATGGCCATACAATGGGTATGGACGATGAGGTGTAGTTGCATTGTTTGATCCCCCTTTTTTTTTGTGTGGCCAAGGTGAGGGTCTTTTGTTTTCTGTAGAGTTTTCCTTAACCTTGAGAATTTTTGAGGGGGGTCGGAATACAAAGAATTCAACCTTGCCACAGGTGCCATGATGGTCCTCTTTGTTACAACACTGCCAATTGTTTTGGCGTTTCTTTTCTTATTGTTGCTCGTGATATAGTTTGTTAAACGGTCGTGAAAAGACCAGTCCTCTGTCGCAAAAAAAGGTAATGGGATAAATTGTAATCTCGATCAATTGTTTCGTATTTGTGTGTTTGGGACAATTAAATCTTTCGAAAGGTTGACATACATATAATTAATCGTAGACAACTTTCTCTGACAAGCTTTTGAATCAATGGAAATCGATATTGATTGTTCGTGTCTTGATATATTTTTTTCATGTCTATCTCGGTCTAAACAAAGTGGCAAAGCACACTGCGGCAAGGACATTTTTCATTTTGCCTGTCCCATTTGTCAAGCTGATCGTATCAAAAACATTGTCATTCGCCAGACAAAAGGTGGCAGTCCTTCAATTTTTGCTGCACTTGCTTTCAGAAAGATGAGATTCTGTGGTGTGTGAATTTGTATCATTCAGGCAGTAAGGCATGAGAAAGACCATATAATGAGACTATTCCGTTAATTTGATAATTAAAATCTTTTTTTTTTACACTTTAAATGATATTTTTATCTAGAAAATAAAATTGTAATTTTTATCTGGAAAATAAAATCATGATTTTTATCTGGAAAATAAAATCATGATTTTTATCTGGAAAATAAAATTGTGATGAATAACCATTATTTAATTATTGAACAATTCAACTTATTTCTCAATTCTAAATATAATATTTTAATTTAAATCTCATTTTTAGACAATTCTTCAGCTTTCTTCTCTAGAGAAATTTCTAGCTTTCTTCTTTAGCAAATTAAATTAAAATGATTATTACGTGTTCGATAATTTAATAGTTTAATTATATTTATCTATTCGGGGTAGAGAGGAGTTTACTAGTTTTTTTTTTTCTTAGGAAAATGTATTAGTTTTATTTTCTAGTAAACTAACTAGTTTTCTTTTCTAGAGTAGGAAATCGTAATAAATAACCCATGGTCATGCTATTGAACAAATTTACTTACTTATTAAATCTGGGTGAATGTGTTTTATAATTTTTTAGTTATGTGAATGATAGCGTAATGGATAGCCCAAGTTCAATTATAAAACAATTCATTTCTCAATTCTTTATATAGAATGATTTTGATCAAAAATTCTTCTTAAGAAACAATTTACTAGCTTTCCCCTCTAGAGAATAAAATCTTAATGAATAACCAGCGTTCAACTATTTAAGATGATTTTGATCTAGTAAATGATTTTGATCTAGTCGAGTAAGAATGATTTTTATCTAGCTTTCTTATCTCAATAGTTTCTAGCTTTCTTCTTTAGAGTATGAAATTGTAATGAGTAATCCATGCTCAATTATTGAACAAATTAATTTATTTATCAATGCTGGGTTAATGTGGTTTTCTTTTAGCTTTCATCTCTAGCGAATTTACTAGATTTCGAATTCTCTTTCCTAAATTTACTAGCTTTCGTTTTTCTCTAGAGAGTTTTTTTTTTTTTTTTTTTTTTTTTTTGATTAAGAGCTTGCTTTCTGAAAAGAATGAAATCGTAACGATTAACCCATGTTCAGTTACTGAACAACACGATTTCTTTCCTTTCTCAATTCTTCCTAAATGATTTTGATATAGATTTCTCTCCTGTAGAACATTTCAGCTTTCTTTTCTAAAGAATGAAATTGTTACGAACAATTCCAAATTCAATTATTAAAACATTCATTTCTTAATTGTGAGTAAATATGATTCAGGTCTAGATATCTTCACCTTTTGTACTATAGTCTGGGATCAATATCAGAAATATTTGGTTCCCCCCCTCCTCAATTTAACGATTTTTAAATGAAATTTCTTCTTGTCTGCTGTCAATGACAAGTCATTAGTTACCTATCATAAAGTAACATAAATTTTAAAATCATATAAACAAGAATTTGGTAGCATATTATTTAGTAACAAGTTTAGTTACAGCATTTAGCTACTTTAACTTTAGTAACATATAAGCAAGCTATATAGTAACTTATCTTTTAAAAACAAGTATTTCATGAAACATACTCGTAATATTTGTCTTTGTATTCGGTATAAAGAAAGAGTTTAGGGTCATGACATGATGTATACCGTCTTCTTTGCATGACAATATTCAGGGAAGATAAGCATAAATAAGCAACGCCTTTTTTATGTAATTAACTAAAAATATTTTTAGTACGACACAAAAAAGTAATTAGTAATGTATTATTTAGTAAGAACTGAGGGAACCTGATATTAGCAACATTAAGTAAGATATTATACCAACAATTCAGTGGAATCATATTAGTTAGTAACAGGTTTAGTAGTATCATTTAGTTACTTTAATTTTAAAATTATACAAGTAAGTTATTTAGTAACTTAACATTTAGAAACATGTGTATTATTTATCACACTTGCAACATTTGTCTTTGTGTTTGGTATAAAGAATACAATTTCGAGGCATGATGACTGTATTCTTCTTTGCATGACAATATTCACGGAAGATAAGAGTAAATAAGTAACGCCTTTCGCATATAATGAACTAAACATAAATTTTTTGTTAACCTCTTCGCCTTAAAGAGTGCTTTAAAAAAAACTTCTTTATGGAGGTTGTTTTAGCATTTTTTCGGATGTCTCTGCAGGTCACGCGTCCATCGTAAAATTTTACAACAGAGCTATTAAAAAAAATGTAAATACTCGTATTATGGAAACAGTTCGAAACATTGTTACCGACTAAGAAAAGTCGTAACTGACAGACTTGTTGAATAATTCTTTTTTATATGCTTACATTTTCCCCTACTAGAAAAGAATTTATAAGCAAATATAAGAAAAAAAAAATTTCGAAAATGTTTTACTAAGTAAAGGCCAAAGACTTTATTCCTCAAAAAAATAATTGTTTTTTTTTTTTCTTAGTCTTTTCACCTGTAATTTTCAGTACTTTTAATGCAAATATTATCACTTAACGTTTTTCGACCAAAAAACTACTTTTTCAGTTTTAAATACAATTTCATTTTACGATTTTAAATCATTTTGATTCTGCTTCTCTTGGCGTTTTTTTCTCAAAAACTACAGTACAATCAGCCGAAATTTTTATACATTATAAATTCATAAACCTACAAACTATGCAATTATTTTCAAAAATTATTCCGATCACTATTTTTCAAAAAAGCTATCATTCAAATAATCAAAGTGTTTACTTAGTTTTTGAAAAAATATCAAGCTTTTGTGTACTACTCAATTTCAGAAAAAAAGTCCCTTAAAAATTACCCTTTTTAAGAAAAATAATACAGCTACGTGAAATATTACAGGGTAAGAGAATACAGCTGCGTGAAGACCCACTTAAACTATTCTGTGGTACAAACAAAATAGATAAAATGAAATCTTCGAAGTTCTCTATACATGCTTTTGCTCTAAAATTAATTGTACTAAACCTTTTAAATTGTTCCTTTTTGCAAAAAAATATTTAATATCGATATTTCCTGTGTAGGTATAATATTGTTAAAATTGTTTTTGAAAAATTAAAAAAGAAAAAACAATGCTTTCATTTACCAAGAAATTCTTTTTTGTGCCATCTTGTAATACTAGACAAAGAAAAGTTATGTAAATTATTATCTTTAAAAGAAGGAAATTAAAAAAAAAAAAAGGAATAACTGGTGTCAGCAAAAAATATTACCTTTTTTTATTTCGTCAGGAATTATTACAAAATTTATATTCATAGAACGAAATTTTTAAATTCTTTTTTTCTGATAACCTTCAAAGTTTTAAAACGACGTAAGAAAAATAAATAAATACAGAATTGCACTTCTCTTTTTAAATATCATTTGCTGAAATTCAAAAGCTTTGAGAAAATTAAACTATTTGTGTAATCTAGAATAAAAAGTGACTATTTTTTATCTCATCCATATTTTAAAACAAAACATTTAAATTCTTAAATTTCAGCGATAACTTGAATCGGAAAATACATTACTCTTCACTTCGCTTCATGATGACAGGAAATAAGTATCGCACGGTATCAATCGGTGTAAACTTTCAAACGATTTTCTAAAAAGTTTGTTATTGTTTGTGACAAGATAAGCATTTTTTGAAAATTGATCTATAATGAAGCGTTGGTTAATAGAGGTATTCGGTGTACTTTACTTACTTAAAATGAAAATTTAAAATGATTAATTCAAAAGTAGTGATGAAATGTTGATTGCTGATTCAGAAAACACAAAAGACACAGGTTTGTAAAGAGATATGAAAATTAAAAAAAAAAGAACTTTTCTTTTACAGGAAATGCAAAAGATAACTTTTTGTTGATACATCAATTTATCTCACCTTTCGTATTGTATTTCTTTTGATAGCAACTGTTTATTAAATTACTGAGCGATAATGTGATAACTTCAGTCTATTAATACATTTCATTCAAAAACTATTTTAACTGATTAAACTGATATTTCATTTAAAATGTTTATTTTTAAAAAATATTTCAAATTCTTTCTAATTCTTGTATTTTGAATGACATTTTTTTAAAACTTGATGTTAGTTTTAAGTGTTTCATACAATATGTCAAAAGTGTTTCATACAATATGTCAAAAAATTACACAATTTAAGAACGGAAAATTTTTAAATGCATTCTGCCTGACACCGGCATTTGTCGCCATTTTTCGCTATAAGAGAACAACTATCTGGAGCAGATGATAAAATTGAGTTTTTCTTCTTCGGAAACTTTCAAGTTTTCTTCCTAAAAGCGCAAACACACGACTTATTGTCCAACAAAGAACTTCATTCCTTGTCCAGTGTCCATTTTTCAAAGACCTATTGACCGGGTCTTGGATACCCTCTAATCCAGACACCTTTTTTCTCTTTTAGAACAGGGACAAAAAATTATTCTTTCTCCACGGTATTTGTTTGCGATCGGTTTAGCAAGAAGTTTGAATGCCATTCTCCGTTGCCAAATCTGACTTTGAAATAAAATAAGATTTAAAAAATAGCATACGCTGTTTTCCAATAAATCCTGGCTGCAAATCCTGAAGATGATTTTCCGTATTCAACTCGATTTAGCTTTTCAAGGATTTAAGAAAAAAAAAAATTGCATTGCCATCTATGGACACCTGCTGATCATTCTTCTTTTGCAAACTTGAAGACCTCCGCAAGACTTAACAAGTTTTAGCTTTGCAACAAAAATATCAATGGATTTCTATCGTCTATTGCAGTGAAATCGAAAACGAGCAAAAAATATTTTTTTATAAATCAAGTTAAGTTTAAAGAAATTGTTAACAAAGTTGCTACAACAATAGTTTTAGTCTCAAAATACTTTTTTTCATTCAAGAATAATATTAAAAAATAATTATTTAATTCTTTTCGCATTGAGTGTTTTGAATGAACATAGCCACAAGAAGATTAGAACTTTGCGATGATACCGTTATTTCAAATTTTTTTAAAATTATCGTTTTTTCTTATGTGAGTGGTCGTATGTGCCTCAAATTTTGCCCGTATGTTCATTTCATCATATTTGAAGATCAAGGGGAAGAACGATAAATATACAATGCTTAAAAATACATAAAAAAAGGACCACCCTGAATAACTTTTGCTTTAATGATCAGATCTTCACTTTTTAGAACTCAATCTTAACGGCTCGAGGGGGGTGACCTCAATTGTTCTAAAGAATTATTACTCGACGAATAAACATTAAGATTTCGGAGTTCCCAAAATATTGGGGGTAGCCGCAATCTGGAAATTATGGTACCAGTAATTTGGTCAGGAGAGTGTGCAAAAAATTTTCAATTCGATTAAAAAGTTCCCGAGATATTGTGTAATATGCAAAATATTAAATTAATATTAAGGGGTCCAAACTTTGGACCCCTCTCCTGACCAAATTATTGGGACCATATTTTCTAGATTGTGGCTATCCCCTATATTATCGGGGTCAGAAATCCGAATCCGTCAAAAAAAAGATACATTTATTTAGAGAAAGCACGTTTTTGTGTCTGATTTCTTAACTTAATTTATCGCCTGCGCTTATTGATTAGCATACTTGAAGTGAAGTCATTCCTTCACACAATTAAAATTGAGTCCTAGAACGTGAAGATCCGATCATTACATCAGTAATTATTAAATGTGGCTTGTTTATTTTTTAGCGCACTGTACACGAAAGCTATGTATGAGAGAAAACGATTTTGCGCGTGGACAGTAAGAGTTTTTCCCCCTGCGAGGCCTATCTTCACTGTGTAATAACTCTCGATGAGAACCGATTTTTCACGTTATTGATTTGTCAAAACTTAGTAATACTTAAACTGCAACATATGGTGATTCAATAGTGAAAAATGGATATAAACCAATTTTCCTTTTTGATCTTCAAACGTAATTGGGGGGGGGGGGGAGAGAAATTCCACCTAAAATGAATGAAGTGTTGGTTATAAAAACGATTTTTGACGTTCTGTTTTGCAATTGCAATAAAGGTTACAGAAAAACGAAGATCTGTGCACAACACATTGGCTTTAATTTGGCAGATAAGTCTGTTGTTGCCAGATCAGGATGAGTGGCAGTATTGCTACATGATGCCACGAATATTGCACTTGTCCCGGTCTGTCAATAGTGACTCCGTCAGCTTTTAGCAGATCATTTTCAACACTGTTGTGATACTATGAAAAACACGCATCGCATCGTTGCTGTTCTGTGAAAGATGGTTCTCGAATTTTGGACTAAGAAAGCTTTTGACAGCTGTAGCTGCTAATTATCGTATCGAAGTACAATACGTATTTTCTGTATTGATCAAGAATTCCGACAATTCAAAAATATATTCGGTTTTTCCTTCCTTTTTTTAATTTGGAAGGGAGGAATTTTGTTTTTTACTGCTTCTAACTCTTTACTTTTTTGGGACAAGTGATTTCAGAACAAATGACTTGAAAAGAAACGTAACCTTTCACGTTTTACAACGCATTTAAATTGCATGTTTTTAAAAACCTATTAATAGGTTTTTATTTATATTTTGGTAGGTTAATTTTTAATGTATCTACGTTTTTTTTTCCTTCAAAATTACATACTATCAAATCCGATATGACATTCGTCAAACTAATAAACTGCTTTTTACATCACTAAGATATGATAGATGTTTTTATTTTTAAAGAGTTAAATCAGAATATTTCAAACAAATTGCATGCGGTTCTTCAAATTTAGTGCTTATTATAACAACATTTATATTTCTTGCCAACCTTAAACCGATTTAAAACCTTGATGATTTATTCCACTATCTGCACTCGTTTACGAACATAACTCACTAAATCATTCAATTTCTTTTCCAAAGAAGTGAGCAAATCGATAGCCGAGGCTCAGACGATGATCGCAGATAGTTCAAATCGATTAGATAATCCATCGAGCAAAAGAAAGTTGTGTTTGCCCACCCTCTGGTAAAGGGGTAAAACCCCTTTTTATGTCTCTTTCATTGTTCTTCTCCCCTTAGAATCGGTGAACCACTTATTAAATAATTTTCCGGTCACCATATTTGCAGAGAACTTTTGGTGCTGGATTAGGAAGGGTTGGGTTCCCCAAACCATCAGCATTTGTCCTGTCTCAACTAAAGAGTTAGGGAACTATCGGTGTTCTGAAGAATTTTCTCTGATTAGTGTAGGACAAAATCTATAGGGCAGTCGGAATTATTATCTTTTGGAAGAATGGGGAATACTTTTTTCCTAGACTTAAACTCTTATCATCGCTGAGTTAAAGTCACTATATCCTGATTTAAAATGGTTTGACATGCACTTGCTATCATGGTTCACTTAAAGTTTTTTTTTCTTTTTCAATCTTATACTATTTAACTGATTTTATTAACTAAGAACATTCTGAGATTTTATAGAAAAGGATAACGTTTTTAATTACAATATATATATATATATATATATATATATATATATATATATATATATATATATATATATATATATATATATATATATATATATATATATATATATATATATATATATAATTATATATATATATATATATATGTATATATATATATATGTATATATATATATATATATTAGTTATTTAGCTTTTTCTAAAAATTAATATGATTAAAGCTTATTTGTCCAAAAGCTGTGATTTCAAAAAGAGAGTAAAAAAAATTGTGGGAAAAAAACTATGCGGTGATTCACAAATGAACATGTTTTGAATTGGAAAAGACTTAAAAAATTTTGATTTAAAATTTAATTAGTTGTTACTAAAAACTAGATATGAATCTGACTGAAGTGAATTATAATATAGTTTCAGCACAAGTGCATGACATAGGAAACTGACGAGCTTTGATGCTAAAAAGATTTCAGTAAAGGTTGAAGACAGAGGAAATTTACGAGCAAAGCAGGTTGAAGTTTTCAACAAATTGAAGTTTCTGTTAAAGGTTTGGACAGATCTAGCTTACCTAGACATAACAGAGAATAACAAGTGGTTTTTATGCATATAAAAAATATGCTAAAATAGTTTGTAAATTACTTCAACTTAAAAATTATTGCTGAAAAACTATCTAAACGTATCTTGATTTTTAATAAATAAGATATACTAAAATACTTTTTGGGTTAGGCATAATTTTACAGCTGCAGTTTGTAAATTGTATCGAACGTGAAAAAAAAAATTCAGCATGTTTCTTGCAGAAATGTAAATGTTTATTTTTTAACATAATGATATAAAAGTCTTTAATAATAAGTTAGTTTTTCTTAGTAAAAACACAATAATCATATCTTATCGCTCAGATTATTATATGTTATCGTCTTGGATTCAATATAATGGCACCATTAAAATAAAAGTTTTTCGTTCTATTTCTTTCTTTGATAGCCTCCATTGATAATCACATCCCTTTTATCCATAAAAAATATCTTGGGATAAATAATATCGCGGCAATATTTCCTCGAATACATATCTCGTATTTGTTGCAACAGTAGAAAGAAACAGGAGAGATGATATGTCTGACAGCCCCCTCCCCCCACAAATCCAACTTACTCTTTATATTCCATCTATGCTTTTGTCGGAAGCCGCCGCAACTAGTCGAAATGAAAACCATGCTTTTTCATTTTTCTTCTGCTATTGATATCTGCATATATGCACGTTTTGCCCCCCAGACCACCCCGCCCCCTTTAAAAAAAGGGTCTCAGTCATTTTGCCCAGAAATAAGCATAATCGAAACGAGCGAAGGGGCCCTTCGAATAAAAGAAGCAACGATGTTCGTTGTATATAGAAAAGGGATAGAAGGAACAGAGTTTAAAAAACATGGAAAAAACCTTCGGAAAAGACAGCCTAATTTGGCGTGTGCCTGGGCACGGTTGCAGATATAAATGTAAGAGATCCGAGTGCCTTGCAACAATGGGCTAAAACCCTCTTGTTAGTTGGGAGCTGGGGGCCATTGAAAAGAATGCCTTTTCAAAAACTAATGGAAAACTTCACAAAAAGCATTCCCTTCAGCCCCCTCAACCTCTTGTACGAATTTTGGAATGGGAGTGGGTGTTTGTGATGATGACACAAAATATTCTATTTTCTATTTTTTTTGTTGAGCTGTTTATATCGAGAGTAGGTAATATTAAAATGTTATTGTTGTGTATATAGTGTAAGTATCCTTTAACTTAAAGATTTCTTCAACAAAATGTTAGTTTTTCCCCCTTTTATTCCATTTGTATTTTAAGGCAAATGATCGTTATGTTTCCATTTGGAACAAATGACACGTAGCTACTATAAGTACTACCAGCGTATAAAAACGTTAGATAAATGGAAAAATAATCAAATAATACAGGATGTAAGCATAAAAAGACACACTGAATTATAATTCTAAATAATTGTCTTAGTAGCATGTTTTTTTATAGGTTAGTGATGGATTATAAGGCAGTGTAATTAATGTGACATATTTTGCTCCGGGTAATTTTTCTTTAAATGGAACATCAAAAAAAGAAAACATATTAAACTTAATAAACTTAAGTTAACTTAAGATAGTTTAATATCAATTTGAGTTAACTTAAATTATCTTAAATTAACTTAAAATAATTTAAAATCAACTTAAAACAAATTTTCTATAGTACGATTCGACTTTTATTGTAAATTGTAACAGAAAAGGTTTTTTTTTTTTTTTTTTTTTTTTTTTTTTGTAAAAAGGATTTGGTAGTTTTCTTTTCATTAGGTTAACTTAAAATCAACTTAAAACTAATTTTCAACAATACTGTTCAATCTTTATTGTTAATTATACCAGAAAAGTACTTTTGTAAAAAAGCCTTTGTAGTTATCTTTTCATAAGGTATGCCGTATTAACGGTTCATAATTTATTTTTAAAACCAATTCAAGGATAGGAGGAGATGGTTCAGAATGCTTGCTTTTGAAACAGGTTTTCCGGATGTAAATTCGGATTGTTGGCTAAATACACATTCACTAGTATTTTCTCTACTATATAATTTTATTTTTCCTGCCTTAAATTTTTACAATAAACATTAAATTTACAATAAAAAAATGAAATTCTGGTCCTCTGATTGCAAGAACACTTTTACGTAAATCTTCCGTTATTTTTTCTCTCCACAGTTTGCCATGACTCTGTAATGTGTTAACTACGAACTGTAAATTATTTTTCCTAAAATTGACCGTAAGTAATCATATTTACTGGTCTATACGAAAAATAAAATGGAGTAGTAAAAGATGATGAGCACTGATTAATTTTTATTGGTCTGCAAAAGTGATTAAAATTATATTAGCTGAGAACATCCATGGGAAAACGCAATTTCTTACTGAATTTTATGAAGAATAATAGGATGATTCATTAATCTATAAATTAAGAACTTAGTGGAAGAGGGTTATAAATGACATTTTAAAAAAACGTACAATTTTGAGTTTGAAAACATGTTATGGTCAGTTGTATGTAAATTTTTTTCTTCTTCTTCTTCTGATACATCATTAAATGATGCATTTTTAATGAGAAAATTTGTTTTGCTAATACCTTTCTTTCTGTTGTTGTGCTTTCTTCAGCTGTTCTTAAAGTCACTGTATCTTCAACTGATACGCTCTTCAATCTTTTCGTACTAAAGTTTTATTCATGACAACTGAATATTTCCAACATGACCAACAATGGCGTCAGATTTTAGACTTCGCATTTGGCGCTCTGTTTTGTGGATCTTAATAGCGCCAAGATCGTCTTCTCCAGGAGTTTTGGAAGAAAAACAACACATCGGGGGAATCTTTTATGCTTTTTCTTCGGCGTGACAGAGAAAACGGAGAGCGATAATGGGATCGAGTAAAAAGGATAATGCACTTATCCAAGTATATCTTTCTTTGTCCGCCATTGTTTTAAAGTAAGAGTTTTAGTCGGGTGGGTCTCCAATTATTTCAACGCTAATTCAAAATATTTGTTCCGAATCGAGATGGGTAGGTGGGTTTGGGTCTTTTATTTTCTAATTGCATATGGTAAATCTTCACATTTGGAGGGGATAATTAGGAGAAACTTACCTCAGATGAGCGCTTCAATTTACAGCAAAGAAATGAGAGTTCTCGATACCTTTTGTTTTCTAATATTCCTTCAGCCGTGCTTCGGTTGATAGTGGTTTAAGTCATGGTAAAGTTTCGTATCGGGAATCTGTTTCAATCCTTTGTGTGACTCCGGATTTTCATGGATCGAAATATGTGTCAATTCTGATAGTATTCGGAATGATACGTTAATAAGTTTCAAATATCTAATTTATTTCATCCATGGACATATGAGACATTAGTGGACATGAAATAACGGTAGTCCACCTCCATATTCTGGTTGTTTTTAATCTCCTTCTGACGATGAGGAAATTCTTAAATCAAATGTTTGCTTACTTAGAAAATACTGAAATGATAATGTTAAGATTTGCATTGCTTGAAAAGAAAAACCATGAGGTTTCCCAC
Organism: Parasteatoda lunata; assembly: GCA_949128135.1. Taxonomy (NCBI): domain Eukaryota; kingdom Metazoa; phylum Arthropoda; class Arachnida; order Araneae; family Theridiidae; genus Parasteatoda; species Parasteatoda lunata. Next base: position 48,958,366 of record OX421977.1, read on the forward strand.
TTCTCGATGTTAGCCTGACGGAAATTCTTACACAAAATTCGTTCAAAAAGACAAGTGGCCGTTTCGGTACTATAATGACTATTCTTTACTTTTTTTCCATACAAAACAGATTTGCACTTGTTGTATTTTATTTTTATTTTATAACCGTCGTTGAACAGCCGACCCAATTTCATGGGTTTACGACTACTAATGTTCAACTCCGTAGCCTTGTAATTTTGAGCCAATCCAGAAGACAAGGAAACTCCTGGATCAGTACCCCCAGAGGTATTGATTTGTGATGGGAACATGGAGGACTTTGAGACTCGACAGATTTAACGTGCATCAGTCACCATTTACTACACGGGGAGTCTTCGGCCGGCGGGGATCGAACCCACGACCTCTTGGATATGGGCCCAGCGCCCTACCGATCAGGCTATCCCGGCCCGCACTTGTTGTATTGAGCTTGTCAAAATTAGTGTCGGTACTGTCAGCCCAGAGCATTCAGAAACTGCTTTAACCACTTGCGCTGGAACGACGTGCCACGCACGTCATAATGCTCTTGTCACAGAATCGCCGACGACGTGGTTTTTACGTCATCATGGAATTGTTACAGAAATATTAACGACATGCGTGGGCACGTCAGGTCCCACCCCAGGTCACCTCCCGGCAAGTTACACTGGACCGTTTTGGTACACGCGTCAATTATTTTTTTGCCAGCGCAAGTGGTTAATATCTGAACAAGTTGATCTTGTTTCTAAATAAACCATCAATAAAAAATAAAAATAAAATCAAGTTAACTATATGGCCGATAATAATTTTATTACGATTTAGATTTTCCGTGATTTAGATTTGGAGAGAAAGTTCTTTAAATAATAAAATAAGTTAAAATGTCAAATAAATACGTACTGTTGAAACTGTTTTTAGTTTTTAAGTTATGCAAGAATCTTAATTTTCGAGAAAGTAAAATATATTTCTATCAAAATATTTTTTCATATTAGATGTATTTTTGTTGTAGATGACTTACATAACAATTCCGGATTTGGATAAAATTTTAAAATCCCCCCCACTCCAAAATAGAAGTTAAATAGTGTTAAGCCTTTTTGTCTTTGTAATTTATACATTTCTGTGTAATTACATTTCTAATAATTATATAATGTCATTTTCAAGTGTCCGGCAATAACAAGTTGCGTATAAAATATTCTTTAATGTAAAAACCATACTAGTATGAGATTTGCTACAGTCAAATTTTGTTTAATTTCAAGAGAGGTGTTTTCTTACATTAGTTACGGATGCAACTTTTTTTTTAATGCCAGATTAACTTGAATAAATTAGTATCTTATTTTCTAAATAGCTTAAGATTTTAAGCATCATTTCGTTTCTAATATGACAATTCTTTCTTTTGAATCAAAAGTTCGAACAATAACCAGTACCTCGTTTAAAAATCATTAATACTCTCTGAAAAATACTACTAAGATTTAAAATGTCATAATTGTCATTCTTAAATTGAGTATTGAAGAACAAGATGCCCAAAATCGTAACTTGTAATTTTTTTTAATGTATAATTTTCGACAAGTTCTTTGAAAATAACGATTATAATTTATTATAATAAAAGTTAGTTCTTAAAACCACTTAGCTATTAATGTGAAGGAGTCCGGCTTAATCCTCAGTGGCGGCTTGAACTCAATTCAGCCTCAGTTTGATGGGTATCAACTTGAATGTGAAGTATAGTAGCTTCTCTTCACCCTAGGGTAGCTTCTCTTCACCCTAGGGTTAACACAGTTGATCGAGGGAAAAAATTCTCCTTCTCTCGTGAACCCGAGCCAAAACCTGTCTTAAACAGCTATATCTCATTACCATAGTCACCGCCATGGGTCTAGACGAATGGCTAGGGGAGTTCTTACTTTAGACAAACTATAAAGGTGATATTGTGTGCAATGCTGACCATATCGCCACAATCATGTATTTGGTCATAAAATTATGTAACCTTATTCTCCATGAATTTCTGGTTCACAACTGGGTGTCGTAGGACTGCTTTACATTTTAGTAGAACAAAAGCAGTGTAAAAAAAAAGGTTTAGAGATAATGAATATGGATTTATATACAAGATATAGTGAGTAAAGTAAATTGAAATTAATCAGCAAATTAAAATCAAAATTAATACATTCACTTTGGAGTTTCACAACAAAAGAATCATCAATCGAATCAATTATCAGAATCAATTGATTCACATCTTCAAATAAACTAGTTATGAATTTATTTGAATCCTCAATCGATAGTATTTCGAGTAAATAACTCAAATCATTTGATTCCAGTCAAGTAAATTCACACAGAAGTAATCGATTTGAATTACTGATGATTGAGATTTTAAAATCAGATTAATAACTGATGCCAATCAACAAATAATAAGTTTATTTTTTGCTTCTTTTTAATGATAAAAGTAAGAAGTTTTAACTTGTTAAATAGTTTGAATCTATTAATTGGATGTAAGTAAAATGAATAGATTCCAATGAACTATTGAAATATCTGACCAAGTGACCTAAATTCACTAGCGTAGTATTTAAGTCTAATGGAGCACATTTTGTATTTCACTGCCGAAATTTTTCATGAAAAATTGTTTTAGTTTTAGAATAATAAAGAGTATTGGCATTTTTCTTTTGTTTTTGGTTTTAAGCACGGGAAGTTTTTGTTTTTGATTTAGACATGATCTACCATTTGTGATAAACACAAAGCTCAGTCGAAGAAATATTAAAGAGTTAATAAATTCTCCAGCTTTGCAAAAATATTCCTAAACTTTTCTTAACGAAGAAAAAAAAAAATAAATAGGGTTACAGATTGGAGGTATATATAGTAAACGATGGCATAGAAGGTATAGTAGATGGTGTTACAGAAGATACATTAAGCATGGTAACACAGAAGATACATTAGACTCGGTGACACGGAGGCTACATTAGATATGATACTGAGACATAGTGACGCACAGAACACAATAGATGGTGATAAAAAGTTGTATAAGGAACTAAAGAAAGTTGGATAAAGTACTAATATTTTGGTCAAATTAAAACTCCAAATTCTTTTGTTAAAACGTTATTTTTCAAGGAGAAATTCAAGCTGTTCTAAGCAACAAACTTTGTCTTCGTGACCACTGAAATCTCTTTCCTCTGATACATCACCCCAGTATCTCATTTCATTTCGTTCCTAGTCACTAAAATTCACTGTACAAAACTGCAAACTTTGTCTTCGTGACCACAGAAATCTCTTTCCTCTGACACATCACCCCAGTATCTCATTTCATTTCGTTCCTAGTCACTAAAATTCACTGTACAAAACAACAAACTTTGTCTTCGTGACTACTGAAATCACTTTCCTCTTATACATCACCCAAGTATCTCATTTCATTTCGTTCCTAGTCAATAAAATTCACTGTACAAAACAGCAAACTTTGTCTTCGTGCCCCCTGAAATCTCTTTTCCTCTGATACATCACACCAATATCTTATTTCCTTCAGTTTCCAGTCAGTAAATTCACTGTACTAAACAACAAACTTTGTCTTCGTGACCACTGAAATCTCTTTTCATCTGATACATCACCCCAGTATCTCATTTCATTTCGTTCCTAGTCACTAAAATTCACTGTGTACAAAACAGCAAACTTTGTCTTCGTGACCACTGAAATCTCTTTTCCTCTGATACATCACCCCAGTATATCAGTTCATTTAGTTTTCAGACAGTAAATTCACTGTACTAAACAACAAACTTTGTCTTCGTGATTACTGAAATCACTTTCCTCTGATACATCACCCCAGTATCTCATTTCATTTCGTTTCTAGTCACGAAAATTCACTGTACAAAACAGCTAACTTTGTCATCGTGACCACTGAAATCACTTTTCCTCTGATACATCACCCCAGTATCTCATTTCATTTCGTTTCCAGGCAATTACAAACGAAGTCACTCAGAACAATTAGAAAAGCGTTTCATATTTGGAACAGAATGATTTTTTCCCTTTACTCTTCTTCACCCACTCATCTTATCCCTACTATTCCCTTTACTCAATTCACTTCACTACCGTACCGGAGCCATTTCTTTTGTCCTATTTCCCCCAAAAGCATAAACCCCCTTTTCAAAATCCATTAAGGAGCGGAACGATTATATTTTCATTTCGATTAATTAGAAAAGAACACGTCGTGGAACAAATAGAGTTTCAGGATGGAATTTGTCGAATAAAATAAATCCTCCCGATTCAGCGATGCCAATGTGAAAGTAAATTAATTAAGATTCAGGGGTAGGGAAATCTTTGTGTATTTTTAAGAGAAGAAGTTTCCTCCCCTAAGGGTTGCACTTGGTTCAAGAACGATAAATTTACTTTCAGTTGGTTGTTAACGCTTTTGTGTTCAATAATTCAAAGAATTCATTTGAAAGCAAAACTGATGGCTTTGTTTGGGGGCTTTCATTTTGGCATCATTGAAAACTTGTATTTATATTCAACCAATTCAGCTTATTGTTGTTGAACTCAAAATGAATGCGTTACACCAACAAAATTGAATTCAATTTTGGCAGTTATAATAATTGGTTGGAAGGTTCAATTTCTTTAATCTTTTAAATTCAATTAATCTTCCAATTTTCTGAAAAGAAAATGGAACGCAACTGGGAAAGTGAGTGCCTCGATTCATATGTTTGTTCGAAAGACCAAAATAAAAGTTTGATTCAGTAATATACTAATGATGAGCTTTAACAGACCATACGTCGAATTTAAATTAAAAAAATTATAAAGTTTAGTTATTAATATATTTTTCAACTTGACGAAACTTGCTACTAAAATGTTTTTAGTATGCAAACGAAATAATAATGGTGGTAGTTTGGAGGAGGATACATTGGACGGTGACTGAGATACAATAGAATAAAAGTGATTGAGAAGATACATGGTGATCAAAGAGGTTGAACATAAATACAAGTTTTCAATGACGTGAAAATGCCATCAATTGATATGAAAACTTTTATTTATTTTCAATCGAGTTTATATTTTAAAATACAATGCATGCGTTGAGTTATACCGAAGAAACTTAATTCAATTTTACTGGTATTATTATTTTGTTGATAGATTAAATTTCTCTTCAAATTGTTAGAATAAATCTTCTTATTTTCTAAGGAATTTCAATATTAAGAAAGGGAATGTAAGAAAGGGAGTTGTAATCTATGCATTTCTTAGGATAAAAACTATGTTTCTATTATAATACTTTCTGATTATTGTCTTCAACGTGCCATGTATCCAAAAAAAAAAAAAAAAAAATATATGTTTTAGCATTTTACGTCAAAACTATCAGTTTAAAGGAAATTAAATAAAAGGCGGACCTTCGAAATCAAAACCGGACTATAAATTCACGGTCATGTCCTTGGAAAAATCTTCACACGTGGCTCCAAATAATAGTACTATCTTTATGTGTCTGATTATTGTTCTTCATTGTAGGAGGAACTTAAAAAATAATTGAAATAATAATAGAGTGCAAGAAAACAATTAATGCTTTGCTTTATTAAAAATCAAGAAATTTTTTTATCGACTTTTGCTACAGAGGTGTGTTTAAAAACGGTTTTATAACTGCAAACTTTTGCCAAAACTGTGTGAGTAAAATTTAGTTATGTAATTTAATTCATTTTATTAAAAAAAAATTTTATGTGACACTAGTCGCTTTTTAGGCTAGCTCGTCTGTCTGTCCATTCACATTTCTTAAGATACTATAAAAAACAAAGAGCATCATCATACTTAGTCAGTGTTAAGACATCACGTGATTTACTGCCAGAGAAACTACAACAGTAAGTGTTTCCATGTCTAAACGACCTGCTACTTTGTTTGCCATCAGCATAAAATTAATAGATTTACAAAAGTGTTGTTTTCTTGCAAAATGTTGTTTAATCCCAAATAGGATGCCTGCAAGTGACGTACTGCTTGTATCTCTGATTGGTTGTTGGAACGTGGCATTTGTTTACGCTAGCAACTGTTCTTTTTATTCTATTTCGAGTAATTCAAGCTCGTCAAGTATCAATTCTCTTAAATGTCACATTTTATATTCTTAAACAAAGATTTTTTTCACAAGGATTTCAATTCTTTATTTATATATTTCTTACTTAACAAAAAAAAGACAGACATGAAACCAGGTGGATCATAAACAAACTAATTATGAATCGAAGTTTACCAGGTAAACAAAACAAAAACATATCACGGTCACAATAAAATACATAAATAATAAATCTAAATAATAAATCTAAATAATAAAACAATAAAGCAAACTACATAAATAGTAAAAGATGTAGACGAGAAAGAATTATACTTCAACAAATTCTATGTGCGATACGGTGCTGTATTTAATTATTTTCACGTTAATTAACATTCTAACTTTTGTGTAGAAACTTAGTTCAACTTTAACAGGCCATTTTTCTTATAAACGATCAACTGGGGGGCCGTGATAGCCTGGTTGGAAGGGCATTGGGCCAATGTCCAAGAGGTTGTGGGTTCAATCCCCGCCGACCGAAGGCTCTTCGTGTAGTAAATGGTGACTGATGTACGTTAAATCTGTCGAGTCTGAAAGTCCTCAATGTTCCAATGTTCCCATAGCAAGTCATACCTCTGGGGGTACTGATCCAGGAGTTTCCTTGTCTTCTGGATTGGCTGAAAATTACAAGGCTACTGAGTTGAACATTTGTATTTGTAAGCCCAAAATTGGGTCGGCTGTTCAACGACAGCTAAATCGTTGTTGAAAATTCTAGTCGAAAACTTAAGAAATCAGGCTTTGAGTTCCTAAAAATGAGTTGAGCTCTGGAATCTTATTCAATTCTAAATTTTTCAACTGTAAACTTTCTCCTACAAATCAATTCACGGAAAAAAAAGTTATTTTATTATATAAAAGTTATCAGTTTTAAGGAAATTTCAAACTCTTTATTTCCATCAATTGTTGAAAAATTAAAAAAAATTGCTGTGAAAAACCAGTCCTAAGCATATTTTGAAGTGCTATATTTTTTCCTTTAACCAAATCAAACTTTTTCGAATTCATGATTTTATAAGAGAAAAACTGGCCATCGTTTATCTTCTTAGTCAACAAAAAACAACTCATATATAGATAGTACTTTATTTTTCCTCTTCGAATATTTCGATATACCCAATTCTAACAATGTTCCATAACCTGAAGAAAATATTACTATTGACGTCAAACCTTTTAAAAGATTATCACCTGGGATTAGAAGGAGAAGTCGCCTAAATCTTGGTACTTAGAGCTTTCATATGTTTAGCTTAGAGCTTCCATGTATCTTTGAAGTAAGATTGTTTAAGAAGTATATTAACCTCGCTTTGTAAAGGAAGTCCCATCACGAAATTTGATCCCTCACAAAACAGATAGCTAAGAACTTTTCTAAGAAAGATTATTTTGTAGTACACTCATTTGTGCTGTTGTAAATATTCTTAGGAAGAAATTTGTACTTAGACAAGAGATTAAGACAAGAATCCCTTTTCGTAATCTTTTTTTTTTTTTCTCTAAAAGGATCTATAACAATTTTTCCGAATATCGAAACTGTATCAAAAGATATTACTTTGTATGCCTTAAAGTTTGTTAGATTCTTAGGTTTACTAAACTTCCTATTTCTTATTTATTAGAATGTTTTTTTTTTCAATGAAATAAATCTACAATTCACCACAGTTATTAATTTTTCATTTTATTAATAAGATTTTTTTTTTTTCGAAATTTTTTATTTTACTATTCATTTTAAATAAACTATTAAATAAACTATTAAGTATATTAATATAATATATTATACAGTAATAGTATATATTAATTAACCATGTCTAGTATATAAATATTGTCCTTTGATTATGATCTCAAAAATATTAATTTAATACTTAGTTATTTATATTATGTTTGTATTAAAATGCGGAAATATGATTATATTTCTATTTTCTGTAAGTTCCTTTTCCTCAAACAAAGCATCTATAGCCTGAAGTGTAACAATTTAATGACTCTTAACAAATACTCATTAATCAAGCTAGTTACGCCAGCTTAAATAAATTTTACGAACTAAAAAAAAACTCACTCTTTATACGTAGTTCGTAATGTGTGGCCCTGAAAACTATACACTCATATGCCCTTCGGATTCTCAATTGTTAAACATTTCTCACGAATTGATAATAAAAAATGTAGAATAAAAATGATTTATCATTTATCAGATTTTTAAGAACAGTCCATTAGGACTTAATTACTTCCTAATTTCAAGATTGCTAAACAAATGCCGAAACAATAGCACCTATTGATATTATGGAAATAATAAGATCACGTGTAACGGATGGGGGACTGTTTTTTTTTTTTTTTCAATGACTTGGGGGGAAATCTGTGAAAGTATGGGATTTAATGTAATAAATGAATTCCCCTAAGGGGGGAAGCTTATTGTTTCATTTTCCTTGCGTGAAAAACTGGGCTAAAAAAGTTACGATAAAAGGAACCAAGTGACTTTACTGTTAATTACTTTTTGATATAAAGACGCTTAGACTTCGATGTTTTATTGCTAAATTTTATTTTGTATTATTTTTGAAGCATCATTTTTCAGGTTTTTGTTTAGTTTCATTGTTTGCTAAAAGGTGAGGTGTAGAAAAATAAGAAAGGAACTTTAGTTACAGATTTATCTTCTTTTGTCGTATAATTTATAGTTTGACGGAAAGGAAATTTTAATGGAAAACAAAGTGCTTTAAATAAAAATTTTCTTTTTGTCGATGTAATTCTTTCTTTATTTTTTCCGCCATGCTAATGGTTACAGACACTTTTTTAAAATTATTATTACTGTTATTAGAGGAAATTAGTAATATAATTGTTATAAAGAAATGGTCAGTTATTTTTCAATTAATACAAAGTTTTAAAATGTTAAAAAGAAAAATAAATTTCTTATTTAGTTTTATAATAGTAAGCATAATAACTTGAAAATAATTTTTATATTTAGGAAGAAACTGCAATTGCGGACAGGTAAAAATATTTTTTCAGCTCATTTTCTCTAAATATTTACCTATCTAATAAAAATTTCGGTTTGAACTTTTAATATCGTTCCGTCTTTGTTTGCGAGTGTGTGATTTTAATTGTGCATTCTAGCTTCAACAACCTAAGAGGGTGAAAGTTTTTAACAGTGAAGAGAGAAAAAAATATAGCGAATTCCAATGAATATAGCAAATTCAATAGATATAGTGAATTCAATAAATATAGCAAATTCAATGAATGTAATGCATTCAATCAATATAGCAAAATATAGCAAATTCCATTGATATAGAAAAATATGGCAAATTAAAATGAGTATAGAAAATTCAATGAATATAGCAAATTCAATGAATATAGCAAAATATAACAAATTCAATGAATATAGCAAAATATAACAAATTTCAATGAATATAGCAAATTCAATAAATATAGCAAAATAAAGCAAATTTCAATGAATATAGAAAATTTAATGAATATAGCAAATGTAATGAATATAGCAAAATAAAGCAAATTTCAATATATATAGCAAATTCAATGAATATAGCAAATTCAATGAATATAGCAAAATATAACAAATTTCAATGAATATAGCAAATTCAATGAATATAGCAAAATAAAGCAAATTTCAATGAATCAAGCAAAATATAACAAATTTCAATGAATATATCAAACTCAATGAATGTAGCAACATATAGCAAATTCTAATGAAGGAAAAAAAGTAAACCATTTAAATTTTTACTAGGTCAGAATTATCGATGACTGTTGTACTTTTTTTTTTTTTTTTTTAGAATATGGTTTGCATAAATTTAAGAGAAAAAAAAATTCTGATAGCTTGTAATCCATTTCAAGAACTGTTTTTAAAAAAGACAATGATCTGTTATGGGTTAAATCTAATGTGATGGAAGAGAAAAAAAAAAAAGAAAAAAAATTCAAATTGCTCATTTTTACTGGATCAAAATTATCATTAAATATTGCACCATTTTTTTTTTTAATTTTTTTTTTTTGTCAATAAATAATAATGAAATTTAAGTGCAAAAAACATTTTCCAAATATTGTAGTCCATTTTACAACCGTTTGTAAAAAGATACATTGATCAATTATAAAGAAAAAGAAAAAAAGTACAAATCTTCACAAAATTCAGTGAATCTTATTTTTTTTCCATCATCATTTTTTTTTAAAATTTCACCTGTTCAAAGAAGTGGACCCATTTTGAAAAACCAAGCACTAAACAGAACAACGGATCCATTGTGCAATTGTCTCTAGAACGGACAATGTTTAACGGAGCAAGGTCATACCTTCAATTGCTATTGTATTCCTGTCCTTTCCCTCTATTTTTTTCATTACCGTTATGCGTCAAAAACTTCTACTAGGTAATTAGAATTCGTTACACTTACCAAGCCCACAATAAATCAATACAACGTTTAGAAAGAAGTAATGCAATACAATGTAGTTTTGCATAATGGAATATCACAAACTGATGGGATTTCTGTCAAATTTCATTTAGGCTTAGTTGTAATTTTTACATTTTGTGATTATTAGGTTAAATCTATTAGAGTTTATATTATGTTCGATAATTTGTTTTTAAATGGGCGCTCAGATAAACAATTGTCAATTATAAGATAACGTTATGGGGTGAATGTTATATTAAATTATAAAGGATAAGATTTAGAACAATAAATAAATGAAAAATATGGGTTATTTATTTTAACGATTGAAGGTAAGCACTTATCAATGTGAATTGGTGTTTCGAAAGGAATGGTTTATTTTGATAATGGGACTTAATGTTTAGATAAATTATCTGGCGAAATTGTTTTTTAGAAGCACGTCTAGTTAAATAACAAATTATCTTGTGTGGGTGGGGTATACATTTTAAATGATATCATTTATACTTGTCTCGTGTATTTTTGTAAAATTCGCTGCAAATTATTTTTTTGTTGTTCGTCATAATGTTAAGTTTTGAAAATAAAATTTAGATTTTAAATAAAATAATAATAAATGAATTTCTTTTGTCCACAAAAAAAAAAAAAAAAAAAAAAAAAATTATGTGCTATTTTGTTGCAAAAATTTTGTAATCATGTATGATTTTATTATTTATATGCTTTTGAAATCTTATTTAAAAATAATTATTTTTATCATTCGAATATTGATATTTAGATAACTCTTATTTTTTCTTATTATTAATTTTTGCGAATAAAAATGCAGATTATTTATAAAGGAATGACATTGTAAATAAAACTATATTTTTTTATTATGTCTTGTTACGGATAAAAATGTAGATTATTTAAAAAAGGACTGTTGGATATTAAATTATATAATGTTTTTATTACACATTGCTGCATGCAAAAAAGGAGATTATTTGTAATAATGAGTGATAATGTTGTATATTAAACTACATATATTTTATTATATATTATTGCCACTAAAAATGTATATAGTTTATAAAATGAAGGATATTGTTGTACAATAAACTATATAAGACTAAGGGGTAGTTCTAAATTTTTATAAACAATAAGAAAAAATTGAATTTTCATATTTTTACAAATTTTAAATGCATAATAATTTTCTTTAAACAATTTTAAGAATTTTACTGGATTTAGCTGTTCTGTTTTTTGATTGATCATTCTTTTTCAAATTGTTCAGGGCTAAAATTGAGTCATAATCGTTTTTATTTAAAACTATAATTTAAACATGTAATTCATCAAATGTTCTCCGCAAAATTCGATTTCTACAAGATTTCTAGGTTGTCTATTACATGACTGTCAAATATTCAGAAATAAAGTTCCATCTAATCAAGAATTCTATTTATGGATGATAACGCAAAGTTTGATCATTTTAAAATATTAGCTACTGGCAAGTTACGAAGTTAAGGATTATTTAAGAATTGTTATAATAATTACGCCAAATTTCATGCTTATTTTGTTTACTTAATCAGAATATTACATTTATTTTGCTTTACTTTATCAGAAATAATTATTACTACATTTATTGCTGTAACCACCCACACACAAACTCATATGAATAATAAATGAAACATAAACTTAATAACTCATTATTTGCATTTATTATTAAATAAAAAGATTGGAATTGTTTTTCATTTTATTTGTATCATATATTAATTTAAATGAAAATAATTTGTATCTCATAACAACATACATAAAAAAAATTATTTATTCCACAATAATATATTCAACATGAAGTAAGTATAAGGTACACATGAAAAATAGTATCACCATTATTATATTGAGAGACGCAAGAGTTCAGAGGTTAAGGGTTGTGAAGAACTTTGGTCCGATCCCTGGTGGAGGCTTGAAGTCCAAGCAGCTGATAGGTTCCAGCTTGTCTGGGAAGTAAATGCGGTCAGTGCGTAGTGCTGATCACCATCAGGGCGTTGGTCACGAAATTGAGGAGCTTTAACCTCTATTATTCCCCTGGACTATTTCAGCAATACTTTAATATTACTTAACATATAAAATATACAGGGTATTTCACAGTAATATGGCAAATGTGGAAATGCGACTCAGGCATAAAAAAAAATTAGAAAAACTGCAAAGATATGCCGTCGCAAAGTCTATACGGAACCGCTAGAAGAGTTGCCCACGTAATTTACAAGAAAAATAAACAAAAATTATTAAACAAAATTCTATATTTACTTTATTTCCACACATTTACATTAAAATTTTGGCCAGACTCTTGGAAGCAAGTATTTCATCAACATGGTGCGCATTCTCAAACAAATCAGATCAAACAAACGCATCCAACACCTATATCTCGAACACAGGGCCCGATTTAGCCTAATTGGGGCCCGGGGCAAAAACTTCTTTGGTGCCCCCCCCCCCTCTGCTTCACTTTTGCAGTAATGAAGAACCTATCCTTGTTATTGATTTTCTTACAATTCTATGTCCATCATGCCAAATGCATTTTTCTGATTGTTAACTTTCTCATCTAACTATGAAAAATATTAATCCTTGCTGACATTAGGGCAGAATTCGGCAAAAATTTCACAATTACGATGGCTCAATTAAGCCTATCAGAAACCAGTATTTTTGTAAGAATATCGCATTTTGCGAAATGTAAAAATACAGGCTTTTGATGGACCAAATTTGTCCATCATAGTTGTGAAATTTAAGCTGAATTCCGCCCTAGAAAGCTATGGATTTACGAAATATAGTTTGTGTTCATACAATAGATTAATGAAGAAGCTAACATAAAACTGACGGATTTTACTTTGTACTGATATTTTGTTTTAAAAAAAGTTCATTAAAGAAGGAAATGTAATATAAATTCTTCGAATTGGGGGCCCCCTTAGATGTGTGGGCCCGGGGCGGCTGCCCCGTATGCCCCTGCCTTAGTCAGGCTCTGCTCGAACACCTGCTCTCAGAACTTAGTTTGGCTAAAACTTTGAACATTTTCCTGCATTAGTATTGGTTGCATATGTGGAACGTGGGTGGGAATAAGGGGGAAAGAAATAAAAAGATGTTGGAATATTTTTTGTTTGTATTAATAACGTATATTTTGCAACCACTTCTAGCCGTTTCGGAAATCGTTTGTGACTCCATATTTCTCAGTGATATATTTATTTTTTTATTTGTATACCTGTTTTACTCTTTCATTTTGGCCACAATGTTTTGAAGTACACTCTATGACATAGGGGTAATACATTAGAAGCGAATAATTTCCACTAAAAAACTGATATTTTCCACTATGATACAGATATTTTATTTATTATCATCATCGCGGGTAAAAGAACTTTTGAGAGAGTTTACTTATATATCAAACTTAAAGGTGAACAAATGCGCACATATATAGGCGAATATTATACAACTTTAACAAATATTTTTCATTTTGAAAAATATATTTTCAAAGTAAAAAAAAAAAAAAAAAATCTCCATCAAAAAGAGATATTTTCTGATATAAAATGGATATTTTTGATTATGAAATGAGACATTTGCATTACATTTCATCATCGAAGACATTTAATTTTCATTTTTTTTTTTTTTTTTTGCCATCACAGATGATAGAACGTGTGTGAAAATACTTTATTTGCTTCATAGTTTTTTTTATGTATTATGTCCATTTCTTTCAAGATCAAAAAACTATCATCATAGATTTTTTTAATATTTTATTAATATGTATATTTATTTACCCCATCTTCACAAGGTAGGTAAAACAGAAGATAAGCACAAAGATTGTTCGTTAGAAACAAATTTACAGTGTAAAATATTCAAATTAATGTTCATATTGTACTAAGTGAAAATAATTTTTTATTGTGGAAAATATATTTCCATAAATGAAGTTTTTCTTAATTAAAACTAGTGCAATCAATCATATATTTATTATCTTTCATTCACAAATAAAGATCGAAACAAAAGCAAAATAAAAAAAAATTTCAATAAAAATTTATGGAAATTCATTTTTTAAGAGTAAAAAATAAAAATGCTTAAATATATAAGACAATTAAATGTTTATTTATTTATCATTGTTATTATTATGTAATTTTTAAAGCATTGACATCAAAAAATCAACCAGAGGTTGTAATTAAAAGCATTGTTGTTCTTTGTTTATTCACAAGATGGCAGCACAAAGATTATTTTTGTAGAAGCTATGTTTGAAAAAGAAACCGAAATTCTTCCTCGATTTTTCATTTTTCTATTTAAAAAAATTATAAATTTAAACTAATTTTGAAAATTAAACCAGATTTAGTAAGATTTTTCTTTGAAGAATTGAATGTGGAAGAAGAGTTTGTTTTAGCGTTTTTTTTGTTTGCTTATTTTTTAAAAATATATTATTCTAATACCATTATTTGCTGTAGCGAAAAAAAAATGCGAGGAGCAGCGGCCGTTTCTCTACAAGTCTACAATTCGGAGAGCTTAAATAGTGTATTTTCATTTTTTAAAATATTTACATCTGGGACCAAAAACTTTATTTTTTTAGTTTTAAAGTCATTTCTTAGGTTGCCTAAAGAATTAAAATAATAGTTCAAACATTTAAACAAAATTAAAAAAAATAATAATGGTAACTCAGCCCTTTATTATTTTAGGTACTGATGCTGGGAAAAGTGGTATGATTCCATCAACAGTTACATGAAGAAGAAAATGGCATCCATGCAGGTTAGAACTTTTAACTTTACGAAGAATTTTAAAATGCTCTATTTGACATTAGCTTTTTCACTTACAATGATTTTAAACTTGTCAAAAATTATGAGCTTTTTAATTGTAACATTTTAAACTATGATATATTATTTTTGTTGTATACTTTTATCCATACACTTTTTTTCAGAAAAGAACTTGCTGGTTATAGTAGGTTAAGTTCTAAAATTATATTATGATATAAAATACCATTGAATTCATTCAAAAAAATACAAAATTTATTATTTGGAAGAAAAACAAACAATATTTATACAATCTCTTTACAAACTAATATTTTCATTTAAATTTATAGTACTGTTTCACATTATTATAAAAAGCTCTTTTATAGTTATTTATAAATATTTTTTATCAAGAATTTTGTTTTTATGAGCCTTTAAGGTTGCAGATATTTTCTAATAAGGCGATAGTCTAAATTTCAGTTAGAATTTTTTTTCGTGATTCATTTTTTTTTATTAGTTAAGTTTTAACAAAAGTTTACTTCGATGACCAATTTAAAATTTAAGACAAGTCCTTAGAACAAGTACTCGAGAAAGTGATCCTCAATTTTTTTTTTTTTTTTAACTTACTGAGATTTAAAATAACTTTTAAGTTAAGTCAGTATAAAATACAAAAAACAATTAATGAAAAAAACTTTACCAATTAATAAAAAATCGATTGTAACTATTCTAATTGATTCACAAAACTATTGTCCCGATTCTGAATCAGCTGAAAATCTATCGTTTCTAATCAATATTGTAATAAATCAATTAAATATATTTATTACGTAGTCTAATTAAAACATTAATTATCTAATATAAGTATTTCAATTAAATCCAAATTTATTGACACTGTTTCAATTACACTTCAAATCTCTTATCAATGTTACACGTAAACCGTACTATTACAGAACCACAAATCAAATCAATTATAACTAATCAATAAGAAATCGAATATTATAATTCCTATGAAACCACAAATGTTTTGCAACTATCTCAATTAAACTGCAAATCTCTTGACAGTGTTACAATTACAGTACAAATCTATCGTCACTGAAAATCTTTTGCAATTATTACAGCTAAACTGCAAATCTTTTGCAATTATTACAATTAAACTTCAAATCTATTGCAACTAATCGTTAGTAAAATCTCTTATAACTATCCAATAAAACCACAAATCTAATGTTATCATTTTGATAAAACACCAAATATGTTGACATAAGTCTAACAAAACTGCAAACTACTTGTCACTCTAACAATTAAAAAGGCAAATCAGTTGGCATTGTTTGATTTAATCTACAAACTTATCTTTACTATACTTATTAAAAACCTATTGTAAATCTTCTAAGTAATTACTGTAGTAACTTCCAGAATTTGATTGTTTAAAAAATAATTTAAATAAACGGCTCTTCTAACGGGAATCAAGTACTGTAATAAAAACGTTATATAACTACTGTAGCTCAGAAGTCCTGATTATGCAACCACCTTTGGTTTGAACAATGCTTGTGTCACTTAAGGATAATGGATTGTCTATAAACAAGTGGTGAAAACAAGTCAGTGAAAACTTACTACCTCGACAAAAACTTGTTAAACTTCACCTAATGACTGATTTAAAGACAAAAATCCTTGTTCTTCAACATTGTTTTTGCCATTTTATAACATTTTTATCTCCTTCTTTTATTGTCGGAGAATTGTAAAAATTGTTTCTTTTGTATCTCATGTTGAAATGCTCTCTTCTGTCAGTAGAAAAAATGGAGTTCGAAAGTTTTTTTTCTTTTTTTCGTAGAATTTTGTTTTATATTGTTTTGTCGATTTTGCGACAAAGTGCTAAGCAATGTAGTACTTTTCAAATATCTAAGTTCTGTAGTATAGATACTATATCAGTACTGTAGAATGTAGTACTAATCAAATATCTAAGTATGTAGTATAGCAAAGTACTCCAGCAATTTTCTCCAATAAATTGAATATGATGGTAGATTTTGTGAGACTCAAAGTCAAATTTTTTTAATACTTGATTCGACTTTTTATTAAAGTATGTTGATTTTCGAATATTTATTTCTGTTAGACATTTGTTCAAAACTATATATGTTTTAATTTTCAGTTATCAAGAAATGATAATAACAGATTGAATATATTAAGATAATTGTTTGTGTTTAAATATATATGCCTTTGTTTTTTTATTAATTGTTTAAAAATGATAAAAACGGGATTTAAAATAAGCTCCAATGTTTGGGCTTAAATGTTGATGTATGCGTGCTCTTAATTGTTTAAAAATGATAAAAACAATATTCAGAATAAGCTCAATGTTTGGACTTAAATGCAGATGTATGCGTGTTTTCAATTTTTGAGAAATGATAAAAACGGGATTCAGAATAAGCTCAATGTTTGGACTTAAATGCTGATGTATGCGTGTTTTTCTTTGTTTAAAAATATTAAAAAGATAGAGAATATTAAGACCATTGATGAAGTTTGAAGGTAGATGTTTTTTTTTTTTTTTTTTTTTAATATTTCCTATAGTTCAAAAATGATAACATCAGTATAAAAGATGCGATGAGGTACTTTTTGGTTAGCTAGGCGTAAGCGAAAAATAAAAAAAATGCAGGCCGCCGTCAACTTTCTTTTTTATTTTTGTTTTACAGCTTTAAAATGGTGTTCAGTTCCTTAATTGTTTCAGTAAAAATTCAAAGATAGAGAATATTAGGAATTTTGATGTTGCTTAAATGTAAATGCTCAGCTTTTAATTGTCTATAAAGAACTAGCCACTTTTGGCAACCAGCTTGCTCACCTTTTAAAATTATCCTCTATGGCATATAAATTTTAATGGTGATGATACTAGATAGAGAATATTAAGAACATTGGAGTTCAATAAATACATTTGAGTCTTTAATTCTTTAAAAATCATATTATCAGAATAGCTCTACTACTATTCTAATTCTTCTCGGCTTTGTGAAAAGCTTCCTGCAAACGATGTCACTTTATCGTGGTGAAAGGATTCAAATAAATGGAATTCATTATTTAACAAAAAGCTTGAGTCCCACTTCCAAACATTCAAGATTCAATAAGTATTGCTATATATTTACTTTATTGAGGAATCAAATATAGCAAGAATCGCTCGTACTATTCTAGCCGTTTGTAGGAACATAATTTGATCTTAAATCGTGCTTAATTCTGTGATTCAAGTTGTTTATAGTTTTTAAGTTGAGCCAAAGTCAAGTAAAATGAAATTAACGGATATTTTTTAACTTTCGTTCTTATATAATAAAAATTGTTAACTAATGTTGGTAATTAAAAAACTAAACACACTAAACGGACGTTTTTACCGTAGAATAAAATGTTAGTTATAATAGTGCTAGTTTCTTTTTTAAACCAATCGATTTCTCTGCCTAAATATAAGGCAAAACCCACTGCTAGCTCGATTTCACGAAAAAGTAATTTACGCTCTTCATGAAATTATCAATTCGAACGATGCTCCACGAAACTAGATTGTAAGTCTAAATTAGATTTCTTTTAAATGGTGCAGGGTGAATTACTGTATTATAGAGTCTGCTGTTTCGCTTATAGTTACTTGCACTTTTACTTGCAAAGAACATTATAGTTTGTAAAAATATAGTGTAATAAAAATGAATTTTTTTTTATATAAATTTTTGTTTACAAATGTGTTAGTTTTTGACTCTTAATGAAAAATTGTTGAAAATAATGGACAATTTCTACTAAATAGGTATACTAAATAACTTCTCTGAATCCTTCAATTTTAAGTTGTACGACTGAGGATTTTTCGAACGACCTGGTTTATAGTTTTAGTAGGTTGTCTTAGTTCATTATTGAATAAAAATTTTGTTTTTTAGAAATGATGACAATTCTGAAAGAAAAAAACAAACAAACTATAATTGTATTTATTAAAATACTGTACGAAAAGTAAGATTCTTTTTATTATTTTCAGAATCTTAGGGAACATTTTCAGTGAACTGGTTAAACCGTTTCATCTAAATTGCACAGTCAGATTCCCATTTTTTCAATGTATATTTCACATAAATTTTTGTTCCAATAAAAAAGTTGGAATAAAACATACAATAAATGAAGTATTTTATAATAAATCATACCAAAAACGAAAATCTTATATTTAATTCTACTTAAAAAAAAAAGGGAATGCGAATTTCTCTTCTCTCTGACCTTTAAACAAATTTCAAAATTTTTTACGCAAGGCAACTGTATCAATGATTCGAAAAGAGCTATATTCGTCCACAAAAACGGTAGTCAAATGAATTGTTAAAAACAAGAGAGTCATTTATGAGTCAGTGTGCTATTTATGAGTCATAACAAAAAAATTAATACTCAATTTAGCATTAGTCAAATATGTTTTATTGAAATTTTTTATCTAAAAATTAAGGACCCAAAACTATGTGAGTGTGGTTCGATTATTTCGTAACAATTCTAGAAAAATATTAAAACATAATCGTTTGAAATTGATAAATTTATTTACCTAAAAAATCGAAATATTTTTATGAGCTATCAATTGTCCTTCGATTTTAAGACAATCGATTTATTTTCCCGCCATTTTCTTTTCAAGCAAATACTCTACGTTCGTGTTTACGGAGTCCTACTCTACCCAACAATGCTCTGAAATCTTAAGACCACAATTTTAGTTTCGGTGAACATTTACTGATAAAGACATCATTTTGCAAACACTTGAAACTAGATAAAAATGCTTTGTTTCCTGACAAAAATTTAGAGCCAGTTGTAAAAGAACAGAAGGGTTTTTAGGTCTATTATTTTTCTTACTCCATTGTCTTCTCTTGTTATGGTAACAACTGAATTTAGACTTTGATTTGCTCTGTTTTCTTATGTTTATTTTTTATTATCTTTAAAGAGTTATGATGCATTTCGTAAATCAGACGATTCCGCTATCTGTTTAAGTAGCGCGTGTGTTCAAAAATTTTAAGAAAATGAGCGCGTGTGCTTTAAGCGCGTGTGTTCGAAAATTTCGTCTTTATCTTGTTTTGTTAATTTTAAATAAGAAAATATATACAAAAAATAATAATAAATCACAATACTGTGTTTATTGAGTTGGAGTAGAATATGTAATGTAACAAAGGATATCCCAGTAAAATTTAAACAAAGTTTAAAGTGCTCTTGAAGGAAAGTACTTTTCATTTTATCACCGTCGATCGGTATCGGATTGGTGGATATCTATGTTTAATTTCGTTGCCATGTAATTTTGAACCATAACATCAAGGAGCGCCTGGTTCGAGATTGAAATTTGAACCAAAATCCGAGTAGTATTGCCTGAGCCATCCAGGAAGCATCCTGGAAAGATTGAAATTCGAACCAAGATTCTTGTTGTATTGCCTGAGCCATCCCGAATTATTGAGTCTTCGTGGAGGACTTTTTGTATATAACTCACCTACTCTTCATAAACATGGAGAAAAAAGATTTAAAAAAAAAAAAAAACTTCCCCTACTTAGGTAGGTGGCAAGGAGTTTTTTAACCCATGATCTGTTTACCACTGGAGAAGTTTTACGGTTGGGTTGTCGTGTAAGATTTGTGCTACATACGAATCAACTCGCCATATTTGAGATTCGAACCAAGATCAACGTTCTATTTGCCTGAGCTATCCCGAATCTACTTAATGTTATCAAATAAAATTTTATTGTATCAAATTCAGCGTTTTTGCTGCATCAATTTAAAATTAAGTGTTTCAATAATGTGTCTTCCTGCGCACGAGACAAAAATAGCGTAAGAATGATGTAAATTTCATTTTTCATATTTTATCACAATTGGATTACATCACTTCCTGGAGCTCAAACTGATAGGCAACATTGTCCAGTCTATTTGAAAGATTAATTTTTCGCTAAACGCTGCAAAAGTTTTATTTAATTAAATAAAAGGTGCAGAACAGCTGACCTATTAGAGTGGTGTAAATGACACCCCCTCCACCCTCTTGGTGGTGGGGGGTATTGCACAAGGTTTGAAAGTTCACTTGCCAGAAAAAATAACTTTATGAGTTAAAATAAGATATTTTTTTCTTTATGAAATATTTTCAATTCACTTTGTATATAATAATTACCCTTAACTAAACTTTGAATATAATGATCATAAAATAATGAATTGTTTTCTCGTATTATTAAAAAAAAAAAAATTCATTTCAATATGGTAAGTGTATACAATGCTTCAATTCAGTACCTTAATTCTGCCTTTTCATCATATTTACGATTTTCATCTGTCTTAAATTAAAATAAAATGAGTAATTATTTCTTAATATCTCTTAACCATAGTTCTTTTGTTTTATATTATAACGTTTTTTTTTTTTTTTTTTTTTTTTTTTTTGCATGTCTAAGATAGGGCACACTTTGTAATAGGGCACAAATTTTGCAAGGGAGGCGCACCAGAGTCTATGTACGCTAACTGATAGGGTCTACAGCTACTAATTTTCAATTCAGCCTTGTAATCTTGAACCCAACCGAGAAGACAAAGGAACTTCTGGATCAAGCATTGAGATAAACTAGCCCTCGCGGAGGACTGCTTGATGGATTTGTCAAACCTTTGCATTACATAAAGAAAAAAACTACGATAACTTTCCATGGTTATCCTGTCGATAAAGGAATTTTAAACTATGATCCACTGGAAATATTATACGTCATCACTGTGCTTAGTGCAAGCTGGGAGCAGAATTCGAGTCGACAAGTCATTGCTGCGATTCGAAGGTGGAATTTTGGCACAAAAAGAGGTTTTGGATTTTTTAATACATGAAATAGAGCCGCGATGGCTCAGGGGATAGAGCGTTCGCCTTCCAATGAGGCGAACCGGGTTCGAATCCCAGTCGATACGAATTCCGCATCCGGCTTGCACTGACCACAGTGCTGACGTGAAATATCCTCAGTGGTAGACGGATCATGGGTTAGAGTCCCCTTGCCGTCAGGCTAACCGTGGGAGGTTCTCGTGGTCTTCCTCTCCATGTAACGCAAATGCGGGTTAGCTCCATCAAAAAGTCCTCCACGAAGGCAAATTTCTCCCAATACTCGATCCAGGAGTTCCCTTGTCTTCTGGATTGGGTTCAAAATTACAAGGCTACGGAGTTGAACATTAGTAGCCGTAAACCCATTAAGTTGGGTCGGCTGTTCAACGACGGTTATAAAATAAAATACATGAAATAGCAAATAGTTCAAATCGTCTAATGATATCGACGCTGATAACTTTGCTCATAAATTTATAGCTTAAGGGAATCTGATTTCTTAAAATTAAATAATTTTTTTTAAAATTTATTTATTTTAATGCAAACGGTTGTTTCGCATTAGCACAGAATATTTATCGCAAATAACATAAGAATAAATAGAATTCAAATTAGCAGACGTTAACTTTCGTGTTTTTACCTTTTAAGAAATATCCAACAACATTCAATATCATACTAAAATTATTTTACATGAAAATGTAAAAACAGAATGATTTATATCAAGCAAAGGTTTGAAAAATAATTAATAATAATATTTATCGAACATAAGTACGAGTACTAGTACGACACAACAAATTGAATGAAAGAAACTATATATCTTTTGCAGCAAAGAATATAAAAATGCATTGTAAATCTCTTATTTTTATTGTTCCTGAAATGTGCAAATTGCCTAATAAAATCACTTATGTTGCGACTTTGTCTTGAAATATTTCTACCTTTTTATAACTATAATTCAAAACAAAAAAATAAATAAATAAACTCGAATGAAAAAAACCTTATTTTTGCTTTATAAATTAAAAAAAAGGGGATAAAATTTTCAAAATTGGCAAAAAATTCAATATGGAATTAACATTTATAGTATTATCATTTAACTAGGTGGTCCATCCCCTTCTCGCTTCTCTCGCCAACCCTCGAATTGAATCGCAATTCGAGCTCGCTGTGTTCGTGCGTATGTTACATTCTTATTTATTTTTGTCTAGCTTGCTATGTACGCTGGTACACTTTAAAAATTATACAATTTACAATTGTATACATTCAATGTATACAATTGTAAATTGTATAATTTTTGTACATTACGAAGTGCATTACGATTTGGTTTATATATATTTAATAATTAATATTTAATAACCGTCGTTGAACAGTCGACATTGTTTCTTGGGTTTACGATTACTAGTCTTCAACTTCGTTGTCTTGTAATTTTAAACCCAATCCAGAAGACAAAGGAACTCCTGGACCAAGTATTGGGAGAAATTTGCCTTAGTGGAGGACTTTTGGGTGGAACTAACCCGTATTTGTGTTGTTTGGAGAGGAAAACCACGAAAACCTTACATGGTTAGCGTGACGGCAAGGGGACTCTAACACAAGATCCGTCTACCACTGAGGATATTTTAGGTCAGCACTGTGGTCGGGGGAGTGCGGAATTCTAATCAACTAGCTATAACTGGGATCGAACCTGGGTCACCTTATTGGGAGGCGAGTGCTCTATCCCCTGACCCACCACGGTTCTGGTTTATATATATTGTAATGCTACTTGGAAATTACAATTCTAACAAATAATTTATAGAATTACCCTGCCATACAAAATTAAAAAATTCAGTGTTTGCAAGCAGAGCATTTTAAACAACTTTTAGTCTAACAAACATTTAAATTACATATGTAAATAAAAATGTTGTTCAAAATTTTTATTTCTTAAATGTTATGTTAAATGGAAAAGTTTGTTTATTTATATGAACTGTTCGTTTTCAACCTTTTATTTCTGCTTAACTTATAGCTAAATTAGTTACAGCTTTTCGAAACCCAAGAGAGAAATATATATCTAAATAGAAATAGGTTGTGTTTAAACTTTTGCCTAGTAACTGGTTTGATATTTCAGTTCTTTGTTGCCAAACGTGAAAAGAAATTTCATCGTTTTTTGTAAGCAATATATGCATTAGAGTTTTATGTAATAAAATTCTAACTTAAGACTATTTATATATTACAGTTCCTTACAAAATGGCAAAATGAATACATGGAGTTACATCTCTTTTGAAAAATAATTATGAATGAAAACAATGTTGTTTTTTTTTAGTCAAAAATGTATTGTGTCAAAAAATAATAAGTTATTTTAATCTGAGGAATTTCAGAGTTAATAAAGTTCGCTTAGAAATTTATCCAGTTTTCACTTTGCATTTTTTAAAGCTATTGAAAAATTACGTTATGTTTTCTGAAACTTTTAAATGAAAATAGCTTTACCTTAAATAACAATAACAGTCTTAATTTAAAGAGAAACTTAAACATTTTAAAATTTATCTCGATCTTATTTCTTATCTTTTTCCATTGTTTCCTTCCCATATCAGAACTTAAGACGGCAGCTGCATTTTATCTCTAAATGTCCCTTATATTTTGATAAACAATGTCGTAAAGGTTCTTTTATATGCTAATTTTAACTACAATTAAATTGGATATTTTTTATTGTCTCTTTTGAAGCCTATGAAAAGGAAGTATGTGATAATATGCGGGTAAGTAAAATTGATTTTTTTTTTAAAACTAAAATTTTATTTTATTTTAAGAAGTTTATTTTATAGAACATGATGAAGTATGTGAGTTTCATCTTTTTTTTTTTTATAAAACACGCGATTTAATTTTCAATGTTGGCTTGTGTTAATAACTTTGAAACGCAAATTTATATGCAAAGAGCTATAAATTTTTTTAGTATTATAAATATCATTGTAGAATTAAACAAACTTTGTTTTACATAATTCATTCTACCTTTATGGTTGTTAATTACTAAAGTGCATTCTTTGTGGTATTGACTTTATTGTAAAAAAAAAAAAAAAAAAAAATACTGGTTGTTTTAAAAAAATACGGAATTTCTCCGTATATATAACAGTTTAAAGACGTTTTGATGACAAAACTGTTTTTCCCAAAAAAATTCACAAACGGATCGCAAAACGGATCCTTTATCACAACCGGATGAAAAACCATCAGTTTAAATTCTATTTTTTTAATATTTTTTTATGCCGTTTTGCGTTCCGTAATATATAATTTTATTTCATTTTACGACTATTATTAATACTTGATCTTACTTTTTGGCAATTACTTAAATGTGCTTCGATTACATTTATACAATATTGAAGCGAATTTCTCACTATTACAATTTCTGATTAATAAAACACTTGAGCCGTAGTGGTTCACAGGGGGAAGCGCGTACCTTTTAGTAAACTGACCCAGGCTCGAATCCCAGCGATGACTGTTCAATACAAATTCTGCGATATAAAATATTCACACCTGGTACGAGTACAGATTTACTTAGTAACATTCACAGTGAAAACTTGTTCCCATGTGGTAAAAGTACGTTGAGACAACAGATTTATTTTTGCTGTAAAAACTTGTTTGGTTACGGTAAAAAAACCAGTCTGATTACGGATTTGTTTCGTTATTTTTACGGGGGGAAAACTTGTTCTTGAGGCTAGTTACGGTTTTACTTCGTAAATTTTACGGTTTTGCACCATCAAAGTAGCTTCCGTTTAAAACTGTAAATTTTACGGTATTATTTTTATTTTTTTTTTTTTTTTACGGTGTACATAATGCAACATAATGTTATCATACCCTTTAAGCGCTAGATCTTTTTTCTGACTCTAACCAGGTAGTTTTTCTGAAAAAAAATTATTCACTCCAATGTTACTTTACACAAAACTGACGCTTGAGATATATCCATACACACTTGCTCAGATTCTTAACGTTCGATGAACAGGAGTTTTTTTTTCCTTAATTATGTCATATTTAGAATAAGGTCGCTAAGTGGAAGTTATACCTCGAGAGAAATTCTTCGTGAAAATGTTTCTTTCAACTGCACTGTAAAAAATTCCGGATCAAATTACAGTATAAAGTTCCAGCATTTAGGGTGCATCATCCGTAAAAGCTATTTTACTGTAAAATTCATTTTTACCGTAAAATATAAAACCGTAATTTTTGTATTCATAATTACCGTAATTTCACTGAATAACTCTATTTAAATAAATATTACTGTAAAAATTATGGTACAACAGATTTTTAAATTATTAAAGTAAATAAATAAAATAAATTAAAGTAAATAAATAAAATAAATTAAAGTAAATAAATAAAATAACTAAAATAAAATAACTAAAATAAAACAAAGCAAAAAGTAAAAAAATTGGACAACCCCGATGATATTTTATATGGGTGTCAATTTCACGTGGATTCCAAGCCTACCTATTTTCTTAGATTTCCGAAGCTTTTATTTTTACAAATCAAGAACTTTATACCACTATATTGTAAAAAATTCCGGATAAAATCCCGGTAGAAAGTACCGGCACTCAAGTACTGTAAAAAGTACCGTCTGATACTTTTTACTGTAAAATTTATTTTGACCGAAACAAGTTACAGAACAAAAAATTTGACATACCCTAATTCTTATAGTAATAATTATCGTAAAATCACTAAATCCCTCTAATTAAATGAAAGTTACTGTAAAAATTCGGGTATAATATTTTGCAGTAAAAATGGATGATGTCTCAAAAGTGCTACTAGTACTTTATACCGTAATTTTTACAATGTTTAAATTTCCTTTGATAAATTTTTAAAATTATTTTTTTGCGTGCCAATTAACAATTATGTTGAAACTTAACTATTTATTAATATTCAGAAATTACAGGATGCAGGAGAAATTTGAAAGAATGTTTCTACTCGATTCACAATTTGACTCTTAAAATATAAAAAATAGGTTTGTTATAAGAAGGATGCAAGATCAACGTCGCTTTTGACGTTTAGTGCCGTTCGAGGGGTACAAAATATGCATTTCAACATTTTAATTGAAAATCTATAATAATCAAGTGCTAGAGTTCTTTTATTGTACTTTCTCATTGCTTGAAATTCTAGAAACTATATTCTTTGAAATCTATTCAATCGCTCAAAAAAATGAGAAAAATTCTATTTTCCCCTTTTAACGGAATGGCAAGAGAAGAAAGATAAAAGAGAGAGCGAGAGATTCAAGAGAAATGGGAGAATCTCTTTAGAAACGCGAATTGAATCGAAGTAGTTGTCGATTTCTATTGCCATTCTCTGAAACACTAACTTTCGAAAATTCTTTCAAAACAAAAAGAATGTGGTCAGGCGTTTCAGATACAATGAAAAGCATGAAACTCTTTGCCATTCTGTTTTTGTTCATTATGATTTTACTGGAATTTCTTCCACATTTTTTGTAGTTTTTTGATGAAAATATTTTTATATTTCTCGGATGAAATCTATTATTGCTATTCGATTGCTTATTTCTATTTTTATTGATCAATTTAAGCTTCATGTTTTAAATTTAAGCTTATGTTTAAGCTTATGTATTTAAGCTTTTACAATAGCAACTTTGTCATATTGTATTTTTTGTCTTTGTTTTTTAGATTTTTCATTATTTCAATACCAAAGTTAATTACAAAACATTTTATGACATTTTCTTGATTAAAAGACAATGATAAAAATGTGTGATTTTTTTTCTATGTATATAACAATGTTTCAAAATACCTATTTTTTACATTATTTTTATTTTTTTATTTTTACCAAGATCTTATTCTATTTAAAACAAATTAAAACATATTAAGTGAATAAAAATTCAATATTTAACAGTCACCTTGACCAAAGCACTAAAATTGTTAAAATGTTTAAAAAAAAAACAAAAAAAAAAAAAAAAAACTGGAATAACTACTAATTTTTAAAACAGGAATAACTTGAGATTATTTTTTAACTGGGAAATTTGTTTTGCTTAATTTTGATAATCATGAACCATATGACAATCATATACAATGAGATAATTGGGCAAAATTAGGTGCAATATTTTAGTTTATTTTCTTTATTTTTCCTTTTAAAATTCTCTATTAAAAAGAATACGGCTTATTAAAAAAAAAAAACTGAAAATCAGTACTATAGTGTAGAATTGTTGAGAATTGTGTTGAAAGAAGTGTAAAATTGTTGTTCAATACTAATACTAAGTACTAAAAAGATAATCTGGGAAGATACTTAGAATGAAAAAAAATAATTTTATAGTATTTGTATACAGATTGTAGAGACATATACAAACATATTGTCTGTTTGTATATAAAAAAAAACTGACTGCTTTAGAATATTACAGTCGAAATTTTGAGCACTTTCCGAATGGCTAGAGCACTCAAATCTCTACTATAGCTCTATTCATGATAATAATGCAAATTTCGATAATTTTTTGATCGCTAAAAACAGAATTAATCCTCATTTTATCGCATTCGAAATGATCACAACAATCAAACACTAAACTAAAAAAGGAGAAATAAAATTAAATAGAACTTTGAAAAACTGCATTTCTCAAGATGGGTTAAAGGGAGAAATTTTTTATATTTTTGTCATACTTAAAATAAAAAATGCTTAACCGCTCAAAATAAATTTGTACCATATCCAAAATTTCCCATTCTTCAAGTCTTTCGAAAAGTCCTACGTTTTCTATTTTAGATTTGCCAAAATAAAAATTATAAATAATTCTTTTTAATCCACTTGAAAAAAAGTAGTTTTAAAATTTTTTTAAATTATTTAATTTCGAAATTTTATAACTTAATTTAAGTGAGTTAATTATTTTTTAAATAGATTTTTCTCACTCCGGACTATGAAAAAAAAAAAAAAAAAAAAAAAAAAAAAAAAAAAAAAACCATTTGAAGTTCCTAATTTATCAGCATTTATAACTCAATTGAGAAACTTTTTTTTTTTTTTTTGGTAATTTATTCCTATTGCTGAACGTTTTTTTTTTCTTCTCTTTTTTCTTTTTTTCCTTTTTTTTTTTTTTTTTTTTTTTTTCTTCTCTCTTTCTCTTTGTTGCTCAACACACACACACAAAAAGAAAGAAAAAAAAAATTGGGGTTTTATTTGTATCAATAATTTACAAGAGATCTAAATCCTCATGCATTTCTTCTCTTTAAGCGAGACTAAACTATATATATATATATTTATAAAAAACATTTAATTTCAGCAGCATTCTTGTTTATTGGCGAGACTTAAGGTATAAGGTGTCATTGTATACCTCATAAACGCACAAATCAGTATTTAGTCTCGCAATTCCCCCCACCCCTACCGTTCACTCTTCTACTATATCTTAATTTGTTTTCGTTCTTTTTCGATTCTATTTTATGAGAGGATTATTGTTATGTAAATGATTTGACTCTTAATCTTCTTTACTAAAAATGTTTTTTTTAGAATTGTTCTTGGAAAAGTGCTGCAATCGTTAATTCCTTCTAGTCGAAGTTTTTAGTAAGATGAAAGAGTTGTACCCTCTTCCCTTCTTTCCTATTACTTGCAATTTGTCATGATAATGCTTTTAATGTTTCTTCATAGAGTATTGAATTTTATAGTTGAAATAAAAATAATTTTGCTAACAACCTATGTCGTTTGGAGTCGTAATAGTTCCTTTGTTTTGGTTGCTAAGGTTTTAAGGAATCCGACTGATTTCGGCGCAATTTTTTTTTAAAAGAGGCTCAGTTAAAGTTTTAATTTTATGTTTGGTAAGCAGGGGTCTTAAAATTATAAATTTAATGTAAAGTTTTATAAATATTTTCTAAAATAAGGGCAAATTTTTCGTGTCACGCTAACAGCTCTACAACAAATTGTAATGCATGAATTTCAAAAAAAAAAAAAAAAATTTAGATCAATATTTGAATATTGTGATTATCTGCGTTTTAAACTAAAATCTTAAAAAAATTGAGAAAACAAACAAACAAGCAATTAAATAGAACTAAATACATCGTTAGGTATCGAATTTTGAAAGAAATTTTTTACACATTCTTACTTAAGGCTTCATAAAAATAATAAATTCAAACTAAGCTTTTAAATCAAAACATCGCTAACATTTTATGAAATTTACATTCAAAATTTCAAAGAATTCTTCAGTAAACTTTTTTTTGTAATTTGTGTTAGCATAATTTTCTCAAAATCAACGTTGTTCGGAAAATGCATTTAAAATTTAAGAAAATTCTGACTACAAAAAAATAATCAATTAAATTCTGAAAAATGAATTTTATTAGTCTTAAAAATATAATTTATTCAAGTAAATAAGGGTTCAAATACTCTAATAAAAAATGAATGAATAAATAATTAAATAATAGTTTTGTTTTCGCGAGTTTACTTCCAGTTTCGGTTTCTAAAAATAGGAGATAAACATTTTAAAGGGTTTTAGAAAGATCTACATGTTTTTTTTTCTTTTTTCTTTTTTTTCTTTTTTTTTTAATTCGCAAGTACAAAATCTATTTAGCACCTTGGATATTGTAGTTGGCGCGACAGATCACGATATGGAAATATCTCCATATTAAATAAGAAAGTATCTAAACTAATAGAATTTTTTTAAAGAATTAAGTATAATTAATCAGTTTAGTGTGCTTTTTATTGTGAAATATAATATCGGTAAAAAAATATTTAAAATTGTAACGAAGTAATGGGAAAGTATTGTAATTGCAATTACAATACTTTTCCTATCTATGTTACGATACTATTATTATAAATTGACTATATTTACTATTTTACTATTATTACTATCTATGTAAAAAACATCTTTCAATGGTCGTTAAACCATTAGATAGGCCAATGTCACCTCGATGTTTCTTTTATATAAAATAAAACTGAATTCGTTAAAATACAGGGGGAAAAAAAACTATTCTCTCATAAATAAATTGCAATTTTTTTTTTTAATGAAATAAATATTTCAAATTTTACTTACAAGATTTGTAGTAAGTAAATATTCACCTAATAATAATGAGTTTTGAATAAAAAAAAAACAAAGTAGGAGGGAAAGGACTAATTATTTCGAACATATAAAACTGTAAAATTGAAAATAAATAACATCTTGCATACGGCTGTAGTCGTGAAAATACAACGCTACAGCTGCATCTTTTCACAAAAATCAAACAGAGTATAAAAAAAAAAGAGAGAGAGAGAACGAGAGCGAACTAACCACGTTCGCAAAAAAAAAAAAAGAAAAAGAAAGTCGTATGAATTCTAAAAACAAACACCACCTTCATATCGTTGAAGGATTTCATTTCTTCATGCACTTATAAAACTTTTTTAGTGCAGCGGGGGGAAAAATATTTTCCCCTTTTTCTGTAACATTTTTTCTCGACTATTTTGTCAGGAAACAAATGCCTATTTTTACAGCATTCGTTAATTGGAGAAGAGTGCATTCGTAAAAGTGACTCTTTCGAAGTTGAAAGATATATGTCCCAGTGGAGTCCAATGTGTTTTTCTTTATTAAATCCACTTTTTTTTTTTAAAATTCCATTTTCTATTGCTTAGTGATGATATGGATTCTTCTCTTATTCTTTCGTAACGAACAGATTTATGGCTGCAAGCGC
This sequence comes from Parasteatoda lunata, assembly GCA_949128135.1. Lineage (NCBI taxonomy): Eukaryota > Metazoa > Arthropoda > Arachnida > Araneae > Theridiidae > Parasteatoda > Parasteatoda lunata. The sequence goes on from OX421977.1 coordinate 48,989,757, forward strand.
CGGTTATATATTGATTTCTCAATCGCTATAGATCGACGAGCGGAAAATATCAATGCTTTATGATGTATCGCAAGATTTTTGAAAAATTATCACAATATTTTCGAAAAATTATTTTAGCATTTAATGTTCTCAATCTTAGCATTAAATATTTTTAAAACTTAGTTTTAACACTGCCGACCGACCTGTGTAGGGGTTAGGGAACTGGCCTTGCATCTGAAAGGTTCTGGGTTCGATTCCCGGGTGAGGCATGGATGTTTTTTCATTCTCTGTACTATCTGTCCTTACTGTGGGAGCAACATTGGCCCACCTAATATGGTGCCCCTGAAATGAGTGGTAAACAAATCTGCCCTTCAGATGCCTGTATGACCTAGCTCATTCTCCAGGTGGGCATTGGAGAAGAAAAAAAAGGTTTTTAACACTTAGTATCTTTTCCCCCTATTTGTATTTGTAAATTGATACTGACTCTTTTCGAGTTCTATCCTATTAAACAGATTTATGGTAATGATAACGACTGTTAGACGACATAAGAATTTTAATATCACGATAGATTGACGGAAAATATCGATCTTTCCCGATGTAACACGATTTTTCGTATTCAACGAATTCGCGTCATTTCAACATTCGACATTTTTCCTTCTCTAAGTAAGGAATAGATGGATGTAAGATATTCTCCATTTATTCTAACTTGATAAAACAGATTTATAACCGTTTGTGCTGTAGCGATTTGTAAATTATAAAATCGCGATATACCCACAGAAAATATTGATATTTTGCGGCACTTTTGCATTTAACTAATTTACATTATCTTAACATTGTACAATGAATCGCATTGGCTCAGTTGTTAAAGCTTTGAACTATCATTATGAAGAACTAGGGGCTTGAAGCCCACCAACCTCAAGTTGGGGACCAGCTTGTATGAGAAGTAAAACCGACCTATGCGCAATGCTGACTACATTGCCACAATCATGCCGTTGGTCATGAAATTGACCAATCTCTATGACTCCCCTGACCTACATCGGCTGTTGCGAGAGTACTTCACCTTTCTTAAATCATTCTTTTGTTCTATTCTATTTCATTGTATTACAAAGTAAGATTGATACGGATTCTTTTTTCTTAATTCTCCTTTAAACAGATTTATGGCAATTAGATGAGAGATGATAGAATTTTAAAATAAAAAATTTATCGCCAGAAAATGTGAATAATTTAAATAAGAGTAATTTAAATAAGAGTAATTTATATAATTTAACATTCGAAATTTTTTTCGACTTTAAAAATAAGCTTTCAATGAGAATTAATTACTACAGTTGAAAAGAACATTCGATTGTTATAATCATCAGCCTTGTGTGGCGAAAAATGTTATGAACAAAATATTCTATTTAATTGCGTACGTGTTTTTAATAAGAATAAAATTAAATTGGCTTATGCTGGGAAATTTTCGGAGGACAAAAATGAAATCCATGTTGAGAAACTATCTGTAACACCAACGATGTTTTTAGGATCGTTTTGTGGTAACAAAATCGTCTTGCTTTTAATCTGTTTCTGGGTTACAAAAGACACACACCACAATCGTGATTTCTATTAAGTTAGACAGAATTTAAAATGTTTTTTTTTTTTTTTTTTTTTTTTTTAAGTTTAAAATCCTAATTATAATAGCCATTTTCTTAAAATTTGAAGTTATAAACTAAAAAAAAAATATAAAAATAAAAAATAAATAAATAAAAAATAAAACTGCCCGTGACCTTTAATTATGAGATTGTTGTAGAACTGTTTAAAGTTGAACACTTGCAAATTAAACTGGCTTATGTAGGTTAATACTTAATTTATTTCCACTAGAGCCAAAGAATATATAATTTATTCTCATTATATATTCTCACATTATATATTTTTTGCTAGAGCTGTACTATGGGCTATTGGTCTGGGAAACATCCCTGAGGATGATCTGAAGACATTCCATCGCAATTTCAATCCTCTGCAGAGGGGATGGCTCCCTACTTTTAAACATGCCTAAAACTGAATATGTGATTGTACGATGTTATGGTTGAATATACCAATATTTTGGTTCAACCGATTTTCCTGAGATTGATTGAAATGAAATTGGTAAATTGTGTTGTATTTATTTTTAAAAAATTTGCCAACAACTGTTTAGATTAATACTTCCTCAAAATAAATAATTTAATTTTGTTTTTAATATTTGTTTGTTGCTAAAAATTTGTTTCATTTCCCTTATGTCTACTGAGCTGTCCAACCCTCATTATTTACTGTGTCTGAAATAGAAACGGGGGATTTTGTGAGCTTTAAATTTAGAGTTATTATTGCTCATATAAACCGCAAGCATCTTTTGTCCGATTCTAATTTGTTACTTCAGGAGATTCTAATTTTAAAATGTAACTCTTTCTCTCGTTTACATAAAACAAAACCTAAGTATAGAATCCCTCTTCCTCCCCCTCCCTCACCAAATGACGTCAATAAGACGTCAAATGTACGTCGACACAACCCTTGCCTTTCAGAAAAGAGCCGTGTCCGTCCGTTCTTTGGCACAAGAAATAAACAACCCTTTAAAAGAGAATCAACATCCAAATATCGTCTTTTAACTCTTTCTCAGTGTGTGTGTTGTCATCTCGCACAAATGTGGTTCCGTTTCGATGCTGTTTATTAATAGAATAAAGAGGGATCGGGCGTGCAGCACGCGTAATTCTCGAATGCGTGCGATGGACGCGTGCCGAAAGTGCGCTTGTTTCCTGATCTCTAATTCTATCGTTCTTCCTTTCTCTTCTTTATTTTATTTTTATTTTTGTACGAAGTCCCAAAAAACATTTTTAATTTTTTTTTTTTTTTTAAATTTTTATTTATGCAGGAATTAATGTATAAGGAAACAAAGTCTCTATCAGTAATAGAATAATCAAAATACTCTCGTGTTCTGATTTACACGATTTATTATTATTATTTTCTTCGGAAAAAAAAAAAATTAGTATTAGATATAGAAATGGCTCGATATGCAGTATTCAGTGATAATCACTTTGTGAATATAATGTAAATGTCATTTTTCTATATATTTTTCGACATTTTTTAATGCTTCAGTATTAAAATGTTCAGCATTTCTTACCAGTGTATGCTGCGGGACCAGATATATTATCTTTATAAACATTTCAAGTTTGCGTTCTTTAGCAATTAACCCTGCAAAATGTTAAACATGTTTATGCAAAACTAAATTTGAAAGTTCATCAATTGTTTTGAAAATTTGTATATCCTGTTCAAAATGATGGAAAAAAACAAGTTAAAGAGAAAACATCTTTGAAGCATAGAATCGTTCAAATTTTCTGCAACCTTAATGGGGTGTTAATTTGAACCATATTATTGCACTTCAACAACTTAATTGCATTAACGCCTGAATTTTTAATATGCCGTGAAGCAATAAAATTATATATTATTAAAAATGTGTGTTTTTTTTTTTAAACTAAATTAATATTTTCTTTTGTTAGCTACTTCTTAAACGTTAAAATTTTTGGTTTCAAGAATAATTTATTAATAAATTTAAATGTATCAATAATTTAATTTTTTTCAAAAGCTTTTAGTAAGTAAGTTAGTAATTTTTTGTGTGAAGTTGAAGAGCAAATGGGTTAAAAACATTTCATAATGTTTTTCTCTTTTTATGTTCCTAAAATAATTCCTAGACTTATTTATATATATATATATATATATATATATATATATACTATTATACTATATATATATATATATATATATATATATATATATATATATATATATATATATATATAAACGTGTCATTTATATTAGAATTATACCTTAAAGTTTTCTGAATCAGAAATAATTTATTAATAAATTTTAATTTATTAATGATTTAATTTATTTTTCAAAAACATTTCTGAACCTCTTTTGAACATTCAGTACCTTTTTTTATACGGAATAGTAGAACAAATGTGTTTAAAAACAGTTCAAGCGTTTTCTCTTTTTATGAGTTACCTTCCTAAACTAATTCCCAGGCTTTTTTTGAAAAAAAAAAAAAAAAAAAAAAAACATGTCGGCTACAATATGATTGTACTTTAAAGTTTTCTGATTTCAGGAATTTGTAAAAAAAAATTTTAATGTATCAATAAGTCAATTTTTTTCAAAAAAATTATTTCTGAGCCTTCTTCGAACATCTAGTGCCTTTTTTTTTCAATATGAAATAGTGGAACAAATGTGTTTAAAAACACCTCATGTGTTTTCTCTTTTTATGAGTTATGTACCTAAAATAATTCTTAAACCTCTTTTTTTAAAGGAATATGTCGCCAAGGCGCATATAATTGTTTTGAGTTCTCTGGTTGGCGAAACTAATAGTGTAATTTCTAAATGTACCGGAGCTCCGGGAGTCCTTTAAAAGAAAGACCGCACAGGTGCCAACAATACATGAATTTAATAACCGTTTTAGACTTTAATACTTTCAGCCTTCACTCCTTTTCTTTTTTTTTTCTTCTGTAATTGCCAATTAGGGATCTCTAGAATTACGGTTAAGAACGTCTTAAATTTACGGTAAACGAAAATGGCAGGAAGATTAAAAAGAAAGAATGATAAAAAGCACCTGGAAAAAATTTACTTTGTTGTTGAAACCATGAACAATGAATTGTGGAGTATAAATAAAAGAAAGGAATAATTCCGAAAATTCAATAAAACAAAAGTTCAGCGGTGTCGGATCGCAATTATTATACTTCCCACTGTGTTTGTTTATGTATATATTTTTGGCGAGAATTTTTATATCTTGAGATAAACATTTTCCAATCTCCGTGGTTATAGAGAAAACTACTAAAGACGAAATGAATTGAAAACGTATTTATAGCTTACACAATTCTACGTCAAATGTTTGTTTTGGCGCTTTAGCGATTTTTTCCCCCGTTGCTCCTTGTTTGCTTTTATTTTCATCAGAGCAAAATAGAAAATAGGGAGAAAAAAATGTTCGACAACATTAACATCATCTCTAGTGTTTTTTTATCAGTGTTTCCAGTTAGAAGAATTTATGAATAAAAATGAAAAACGCCACGCAAATGTTGAAAAAATGTTGAATTTACTTGTTTCCAAAAATGACATAGAAAAGGTGGCGCCTTGTGTATCGCCATGTGACAAGTCAAAATAAAGACCTCGTGACACATATTTTGAGAAGTTGTCAGAATATTCTTGTATTTCATATTTACAGCTAAGAATATACATACTTTTTGACACCTTATGACAGATAATAAGTGTTAAAATCCAAAAAAATTTAATTTATATTTTTCAAAATTGTTCTTCAATGACGATTATTAATTTTTCATGGGTAAATATAAATTATTTTCTAACTGCAGAATAAAAACATTTTTAAAAATATTAAGAATTTATGTATGTTAATTACTATATTGATTTAGAAAATCGAACGAATTTTTATTACAACTCAACTGTTAAGAATTTTGTTTCGCGTTGAGCGGCATGGACAGCCACACAATTATTAAATACATGTTGAATTTATTTGTTTTAAACAATAACAGAGAAAAATGTGAAGGTTTAACGTTTGTCACGTCAAATTAAAACTTAATGACACAGAATTTGAGAAGTTATCAGAATACTTTTGTATTTTTAAATTTACAGCAAAGAATGTGCATAAATTTTTTTTTTGTTGAAGAAATCGATGTTTAGTAAAAAAAAATTTTAAATAATATTTTTCTAAAAATATCGACCAAAACCCTATAGAAATAATTTTTATGATTAATAATTTTTCTACATAATGTTTTTAATTGCGAATATTTCTTAAACGCAGATATTTACGAAATAATGTTTAAAACTATTTAGAAATAAGGTATGTTAATGAAATTATTATAATCTTGTTATAGGGTACCTAAAATTCACTAAAAAAGTAACTTTAAAAAAAACTAGTTTCTTTTTTAATTATTTAGAAAACATTGACTAGTTTATTAATTTAAAAAACACTAATTTCTATTTAAAAATTGTGTGTATTTTGATTCATAACGTATATAGTATAGGATTATTAGGAGTAGCCATAGTTTTTTCGTAAAAGGTCACATCTTTGTGAACTTGTGAAAAATTACAAAAAACTTATATCGGTTCATACTTTTTGTGAAAAATTCTGATTTTATAAGTTTTTTAATCTAAAACTGCGATTATTAGTCAGTTTTTCTAATGACCATTTTGTTTAAATGCGGCTGAATATCATACATATTGCACTCAATTTCATACTTGTGTAAATGCGAGAAAATTGTGTAAATGCGACAGCCAAAATCGCCTTTCCTTTACCTCCAAACATTGCCCTTCAACTATAGATTCCAATTAATCTATAAAAAAATTCGCACATTTTTTTTATCTAGAAGCCTGTGTTTTCTTTTAAAATTACCTCTCGCGAGAATTTTTGTATAACCTATATAGATAAAAAGTAATAATTACGGGTAAACTTGGCATACTGAAAAAAAAAAAATTTCCCACCAAATTCTAATTTGATACCAGACGATAAGAACAAAATTTTAAAGCTATTGAAACTCACAAGAAGACTTTCTCTTAAAGATTTCTGACAGCAAATCTGTGGCTATTTGTGTCTAGGGATATTCTTTAGAGAAGAGAGCAATTTCATCGCATCAGCGCGTTACAAATCTTGTTCTTTTTCGAAGCTTGTACTCCTTTTTGCACGAGAATAATTCTCTGGCAGACGATAAATATTGAGGAGAGAGTGTGTGAAAAGAGGGAAAGGGAGACTTTTTAAGTGGAGTTGACGGAAATGTTTCTAAGGTGGTCTGACAGCCCTATTTGTTATCCTCCCTGCATGATTATCTGACTTCAAACGAGACTTCAGTAAAAGGAAATATCACTGAAAATATCAGTAACTACAGTAACTGATACAAAAGTTAAGAACGAACGAATTTACGAACATTTAAATTTTTATGTGTTTCTAAAAAATAGAAATAAAAGGATATTTTTTTCCCCCAATCTAAAGTATAAGAAGCAAGTCAACGAATGTTGGTAGAATCAACAGATAGCAATAAATATCTAAAGTCTACCAACAATTTTCTGAAATACGATTTATTATTTACGATTTAAGAAAGATGATTATGATATCGCAATCTCACAAATGCCTTTTTGGAAAAATAATGTTGGAAAATCTTGATTAAATTTCATTAATAATTTTATTGTTAAATAATCACAGGAAGCTGTAGCGGTAAGATATTACCTGTTTAAAAATCTTATTCGCTTTAAAAGTAAATAAATTGCATACAACAGTCTACATGTTCCAAGCGTTTCAAAAATAGGCGCCCATTTTCAAGACTCTTCAGAAGTAAATGAGAAGAAAACAAAAGTGAAGTAAAAAGCCTATAAGTGATAGCAAAAAATGAGAAAATGAAGGTGAGAAACAAAACTAGAAAAACCACAGTAGCCGAGAGATGCCACTGTGGTTTTTCTTGTTCTGTTTTTCTTTTTTTTCTCTCGGTTACTGTGGTTTACTAGTTTTGTTTCTTACCTTTGTTTTTTTTTTTTTTTTTCTTCATTTTCCGTTGGCAACTTCAAGTTTTCCTAAATTTTACTTTTATGACTTTTATTTCTTCTAATTCACGTCTAGAAACTCTTGAAAACGGGAGTTTATTTTTTGAAGATCTTCAAACATGTCGACTGTTATTTGCTATTTATCTACTTTCGAAGTGAATGAAGTTTTTCATTAGGTAATTTGCTTATGTTGTTTGAAAAACATTAAAATTCAAGAGATATTTCTATTTTTATTTTTTTCTGTTTTACACAAAGTTTATAGTGTTAATCGGCTTTGTAGAATTAAACATTAGCATGGAATAATATTCTCCTTAAATGTGCAGTCAGCTCTGTATCGCTAAAAATTTATCTCCTTTAGATAGGTAAATGCTGGGTCACGATCCGAAAATACCGTAATGAACTTTAATCTTTTATATCTATGCTTGTTTTTTTTCCCCCTTTTTGATATTTTTGCTACGATTATCACAGTTTATTATAAACATAATCAAAATATTACACAACTCTGCCATAAAGCATAATACAATATTATGTAAAGTTATAATTTTTAATAGTTTATGTATGTATCATAAATAAGTTGTGAAATAACCTGAACTTTGAATCACTTTATAAATTTTATTCAAATAAAAATGTTTAGTTAGTATATTTAAAATTCGTCTGTACTTTTTAAGTCTTAAATATATTTCAATGAAAAAATAAAAATTTAAACTAGCACAAGTCTATTTTTAAGAGAACACAGATGACGTTAAAGCTATCTTCAATTGATGAATTAAAACATTGTAAATTAAACATTTTATTGTGCAACAACGATGTATTTTGAATGAATATAATACGCACGATGATTTATTTATTATGATTCCTTATCATCTCAAGATAATAAGACACCAGGAAAACTTGAACAAATTCTTACATCATTGATACTTATTATTTACATATCAATTACTATACCTGATGCCCGGTTTTTTATTGTGCTCTGTACACAAAACTGATACAACAGATTTCAAATTGACAAAACATATATTCTATAAATCTTCTGACCGTATGCAGAACACGCGTAATTCATTATTAAATACGAAGGTCATAACCAATATTGGATTTCGACAATAGAGGAGTCAGTCTTTAGGATTGTTTCAATTTCCTCATCACTTTTGTGTCTTCGTTTCAATTATTCATTTTGTGAAAAATGAGTCTTCGTGTTCCTTATTTTCTTAATGAAAAGTTATTCAACTTCCTGCTTTTCTTGGCGAATGGACAGCTGTCATTCAGTTCCCCAACGTCAGTCGCCGTAGGAATTATTCTTTTGAGATTCTTTATTTTTTCCTCTTTCAGAAACAATAAACGTCTTTGTTTGTTTCCCGATTTTCGGCAATACATATTTACGAGCCTCTGACATTTTGTTTAACTGTCCTCATTCCATCTTTCATTCAATCTCAATGGTAATTATGTTTGTGTTTCTTTGTGGTGGCAACGATACAGCTGCAGACGATGTTTTATGATCTGAAAATAAACGAATTTAATTAAAGGAAATTAAAACTGGCAAAAATAAATGTAATTGTTTTGTTAAAAATATAAATGCATTTCAAAATTGTGTTGATTACAAAAACTAGAGTTTTATTTGAGAGAAATTAAAAATAAGCCGCTTTGCATAAATTCGATTTAAAAATTGATCTTAACTGTTTCTCTCAATTCGCGATCGCAACGAACTATAGGGGGCGTTGTTGTATGTGCCGAATCCCTGCGATTTCCATATGAACAGTCATTCAGTTACACTGGAGACGTCTTTAATGTAGCATGTAGCATTGTAACGTTCCATCTTTATTGTGGCTGATTAAATTTAAAAAAGAAAAATTTTTGTTTTCTTTCTTATGCAAACGAAAACAAAATGGTATCTCTTTTTTTTTTTAGAGAAGGAACATCCAGAACACATCGGAAAAATATTTGTAAATAAAGAGAAAAAAATAGGTATATTCTTATAAGAGTTTAAACCCAATGCCAGAGAAATAGTTTTTCTAAATTTAATGGTATAACATGAAAGGCCCATTTAAATTTTAACGTAAAATAAAGAATGCTTACGAAACAAAACAAAAAGAACCATTCTTTTTTTGTCGCCATTTTTTAGTGTTACGAAAATGCGTCTTTGGGAATTGCCAAAAACAAAACAAGATGCAATTTTATTTTTTTAGGAATGAAATATAACGAAAATGTACCAATGTCCATAACATGAAACTTTATCTTAGTAAACGTCCGTTTTGGAAATGTTATTTCATTTTGAATATTATTTATTAGAGTTCATCATAATGGCTATAGAATCAGGTGAGAGTAAAGTTTGTTTTGAATCTATGCTAAACTCTATATCGGCCCATTTTCCAACGAAATCCGATTGACTACTTTGATTTTAAACAAAGTGTTTCATTTTAAGAGTTTTTCCAAAAATTTTAATTGTAGATTGGCGGCACTTAAAAATCTGCCAAATCTGTAGCTGTGCTTAATACGTAAGTACCGAATTTTTATTCCATTACTTTTCTGAATCATATTACTTCAAACATTAGAATATACAAGAAGTATACATAAACACATAATTTAATACCATTTAATTTTTCAAAAAAGGTATTTTGACAACAATTTTATCAAAAAATTATAAACTAAAAAACGTAAAATAAAGAATTCTTAGGATAAAAACGATTTTAAAAATTCCTCATTTTTCAATAAAAACATTCGTATTGTTTCTTCTTTTTAATTCTTATAGTATTTAATCAGACGTAAAAAAACCATTCTGTAGAGAACTACCATCAAGTAAGAAAAAAAATTATTTACAAGCAAATTTTTTATTATAAAAATCATAACACTTACCTGATTTATAAGTCCGGATAATTCCAAAATGATATGTTCTTTGTTTGAAAACTTTATTCTCAAATAATATACACATAGTTTATCCCTTCATTACTTTTAGGTAACATACCACACATCAAAATTTTATAATTGTAAGATCTCGATATGAATTTTAATATGTAGCTTAAAAACAGAATAGCTGAATTCTAGTTGAAATTCTTTCAAAACTAAAAAACACTTACCAAGAAAACGATAAAAAATTTATTTATAATCAGCACAAAAGATACTTTTTCAAGTAATTCGGATTATTCTTTATTGTTGTTTTCTGAATTATGTAGATACAGAAATATATACTATTCTATGAAGAAGAAGAATAGTCTATAACTATTACAGTTCTGTATGGAATTCATTGGAACACATTTATTCACTGGAATGACGAAAGCAATGTTGACTTCATTTTAACTTGTAATGAATTGAAGACAGAAAAATTATTTTACCGCAATACACAGATCTGTAACAGCAAGTGATCATGAAATCATGTTATGTTGTTGGTAATAGAAAGGTAAAAATTATTGAGAAGTTGTTCTTCAAATGCTTGGCGTGTTCTACTTCAATGTTTGGCATGTTCTGATTAGTTTTTTCAAGAAGTTTTACCTTTTCTTTAGGGAAATTTTGCTTCTTTTTTGATGCTAAGAAAATGGCGTCCGTCATTGCCAATGGTTATGTGGGAACTAATGCCCGATATTTACAGTCTCCCGTTAGATGGCGTATCGAGTGTTGCGATCGCGAATTCTCTCGATGCTAATGATATAAGAGCAGACAATATTCCATCATCTGAAAAAAAAAGAAAAAAAAAGAACATATAATTTAAAAAAAATAAATTAAAACGAACAAAAATATCATTAAGTTGTTAAACATCTAAACAAGTTTTAAAGGAGAGTTGATTAAAAAAATTATCGTTTTGAAGAAAAAAGAAGAATAAGCCACTTCGTATAAATAGGATTTATAAACTTGCATGGTGCCTCAAATCCCATTCTTTATAAAATTATTTGTCAACGGAAAATTGTTTCATATTTATTTTATTTTTTAAATGAAGTGAAAAATTTGGGGAACAATAACTACTACATTAACTATGAAAAAAATATTATTTTACAACCTTGACATAATTATTTCATTTTTTTCTTTAGATACATCATGTATTAAAAGTTGCTTGCTTTATTTAATCTATTCTGAAATATTAAGAATTAAAAAGAAAAAAAAACATTTTCTTAGCCAAATACTTGTTTCGGCTATTAAAAGATCATTTTTATATTCGCGATCGCAACACTCGATACGCCATCTAGCGGGAGACTGTAAATATCGAGCATTAGTTCCCACATAACCATTGGCAATGACGAACGCCATTTTCTTAGCAGCAAATAGGAAGTAAAATTTCCCTAAAGAAAAGGTAAAACTTCTTGAAAAAACTAATCAGAACATGCCAAACATTGAAGCAGAACACGCCAAGGATTTGAAGAACAACTTCTCAATAATTTTTACCTTTCTATTACCAACAACATAACATGATTTCATGATCACTTGCTGTTACAGATGTGTGTATTGCGGTAAAATAATTTTTCTGTCTTTAATTCATTACAAGTTAAAATGAAGTCAACATTGCTTTCGTCATTCCAATGAATAAATGTGTTCCAATGAATTCCATACAGAACTGTAATAGTTATAGAATATTCTTCTTCTCCATAGAATTGTATATATTTCTGTATCTACATAATTCAGAAAACAACAATAAAGAATAATCCGAATTACTTAAAAAAGTATCTTTTGTGCTGATTATAAATAAATTTTTTATCGTTTTCTTGGTAAGTATTTTTTAGTTTTGAAAGAATTTCAATGAGAATTCAGCTATTCTGTTTTTAAGCTACATATTAAAATTCATATCGAGATCTTACAATTATAAAATTTTGATGTGTGGTATGTTACCTAAAAGTAATGAAGGGATAAACTATGTATATATTATTTGAGAATAAAGTTTTCAAACAAAGAACATACCATTTTGGAATTCTCCGGACTTATAAATCAGGTAAGTGTTATGATTTTTATAATAAAAAATTTGCTTGTTAAAAATTTTTTTTCTTACTTGATGATCGTTCTCTACAAAATGTTTTTTTTTTACGTCTGATTAAATACTATAAGAATTAAAAAAAAAAAAACAATACGAAAGTTTTTATTGAAAAATGAGGAATTTTTGAAATCGTTTTTATCCTAAGAATTCTTTATTTTACGCTTTTTAGTTTATAATTTTTTGATAAAATTGTTGTCAAAATACTTTTTTTGAAAAATTAAATGATATTAAATTATGTGTTTATGTATACTTCTTGCATATTCTAATATTTGAAGTAATATGATTCAGAAAAGTATGGAAGAAAAATTCGGTACTTACGTATTAACCACAGCTACAGATTTGACAGATTTTTAGTGCCGCCAATCTACACTTAATATTTTTGGAAAAAATCTTAAAATGAAACACTTTGTTTAAAATCAAAGTAGTCAATCGGATTTCGGTGGAAAATGGGCCGATATAGAGTTTAGCATAGATTCAAAACAAACTTTTCTCTCACCTGATTCTATAGCCATTATGAACTCTAATAAATAAGATTCAAAATGAAATAACATTTCCTAAACGGACGTTTACTAAGATAAAGTTTCATGCTATGGACTGTACATTTTCGTTATATTTCACTTCATAAAATATTTCGCTCCTAAAAAAATAAAATTGCATCTTGTTTTGTTTTTGGCAAGTCCCAAAGACGCATTTTCGTAACACTAAAAAATGGCGACAAAAAAAGAATGGTTCTTTTTTTTCTTTTTGTTTCGTAAGCATTCTTTATTTTACGTTAAAATTTAAATGGGCCTTTCATGTTATACCATTAAATTTAGTAAAACTATTTCTCAGGCATTAGGTTTGAACTCTTATAAGAATAAAACTATTTTTTTCTCTTTATTTACAAATATTTTACAGATGTGTTCTGGATGTTCCTTCTCTAAAAAAAAGAGATACCATTTTTTTTTTCGTTTGCATAAGAAAGAAAACAAAAAATTTTCTTTTTTAAATTTAATCAGCCACAATAAAGATGGAACGTTACAATGCTACATACTACATTAAAGACGTCTCCAGTGTAACTGAATGACTGTTCATATGGAAATCGCAGGGATTCGGCACATACAACAACGCCCCCTATAGTTCGTTGCGATCGCGAATTATATTAACATGTTTTAATAATTTTAGACCCTTGTCACCACTCTTCGTTTACAAAGTTTTTATTTTTTTTTTCAAATTTTTTTTCCAGATTTCCAAATTTAATTTTTTATAATTTACCCCCTATTTTTTTTATAGAATTTTTTTTCTTCGAAACGAAATTTAGCTCGATTTTTTTTTTATTATCAAAAATAAGCAGTTACATACTCTTTCTTAAAGACTTATATAATATATAAACAACCTAAGTAAAAAAGTACAATTCGCGATCGCAGCGAACTATAGGGGGCGTTGTTGTATGTGCCGAATCCCTGCGATTTCCATATGAACAGTCATTCAGTTACACTGGAGACGTTTTTAATGTAGCATGTAGCATTGTAACGTTCCATCTTTATTGTGGCTGATTAAATTTAAAAAAGAAAAATGCTTGTTTTCTTTCTTATGCAAACGAAAACAAAATGGTATCTCCTTTTTTTTTAGAGAAGGAACATCCAGAACACATCGGAAAAATATTTGTAAATAGGTATATTCTTATAGAGAAAAAAATAGGTATATTCTTATAGAGAAAAAAATAGGTATATTCTTATAAAAGTTCAAACCTAATGCCTGAGAAATAGTTTTACTAAATTTAATGGTATAACATGAAAGGCCCATTTAAATTTTAACGTAAAATAAAGAATGCTTACGAAACAAAAAAAGAACTATTCTTTTTTTGTCGCCATTTTTAGTGTTACGAAAATGCGTCTTTGGGACTTGCCAAAAACAAAACAAGATGCAATTTTATTTTTTTAAGAGCGAAATATTTTATAGAGTGAAATATAACGAAAATGTACCAATGTCCATAACATGAAACTTTATCTTAGTAAAAGTCCGTTTTGGAAATGTTATTTCATTTTGAATCTTATTTATTAGAGTTCATAATGGCTATAGAATCATGTGAGAGAAAAGTTTGTTTTGCATCTATGCTAAACTCTATATCGGCCCATTTTCCACCTAAATCCGATTGACTATTTTGATTTTAAACAAAGTGTTTCATTTTAAGATTTTTTTCCAAAAATTTTAAGTGTAGATTTGCGGCACTTAAAAACCTGCCAAATCTGTAGCTGTGGTTAATACGTAAGTACCGAATTTTTCTTCCATTCTTTTCTGAATCATATTACTTAAAATATTAGAATATGCAAGAAGTATACATAAACACATAATTTAATACCATTTAATTTTTCAAAAAAAGTATTTTGACAACAATTTTATCAAAAAATTATAAACTAAAAAACGTAAAATAAAGAATTTTTAGGATAAAAACGATTTTAAAATTTCCTCATTTTTCAATAAAAACTTTCGTTTTGTTTCTTTTTTTAAATTCTTATAGTATTTAATCAGACGTAAAAAAACCATTTTGTAGAGAACGATCATCAAGTAAGAAAAAAAATTATTTACAAGCAAATTTTTTATTATAAAAATCATAACACTTACCTGATTTATAAGTCCGGAGAATTCCAAAATGATATGTTCTTTGTTTGAAAACTTTATTCTCAAATAATATATACATAGTTTATCCCTTCATTACTTTTAGGTAACATACCACACATCAAAATTTTATAATTGTAAGATCTCGATATGAATTTTAATATGTAGCTTAAAAACAGAATAGCTGTATTCTAGTTGAAATTCTTTCAAAACTAAAAAACACTTACCAAGAAAACGATAAAAAATTTATTTATAATCAGCACAAAAGATACTTTTTCAAGTAATTCGGATTATTCTTTATTGTTGTTTTCTGAATTATGTAGATACAGAAATATATACTATTCTATGAAGAAGAAGAATATTCTATAACTATTACAGTTCTGTATGGAATTCATTGGAACACATTTATTCATTGGAATGACGAAAGCAATGTTGATTTCATTTTAACTTGTAATGAATTGAAGACAGAAAAATTATTTTACCGCAATACACACATCTGTAACAGCAAGTGATCATGAAATCATGTAATGTTGTTGGTAATAGAAAGGTAAAAAATATTGAGAAGTTGTTTTTCAAATGCTTGGCGTGTTCTGCTTTAATGTTTGGCAATTCTGATTAGTTTTTTCAAGAAGTTTTACCTTTTCTTTAGGGAAATTTTGCTTCTTTTTTTATGCTAAGAAAATGGCGTCCGTCATTGCCAATGGTTATGTGGGAACTAATGCACGATATTTACAGTCTCCCGCTAGATGGCGTATCGAGTGTTGCGATCGCGAATTCTAAACGAGCGATTAATTATTGGTAATAATGTTTTAATTTATATATAGTAATTAAGTATATATATTAATAATTATTAATAATTAATCATATTTAAATAATCATTTGATGCTGAACTAATATGCATGTAGGGAAAGGCTATGCAAGATTAAACTTTAGTTTACTTTGCAAAACAGAAAACCTTTTATTATTATATAAGCATGCAATTTATTTTCACATGGATATTATAGTTTCCTGTAAATCATCTATTCGTATTTACAATATTCAAAAAAAAAAAAAAAAAAAAAAAAAAAAAAACTTGTGACAAATGTTTTTATTAGTTATTCATTTTGTGTAAACAAATAAAGAAATATTACCTGATGGGAAAAAATCGCAAAATTAATTCTAAGTCATGAAGTTCAGTTTTGAAAATAATCCTTCCATGTGCAACTTTTCTGCATAAGAATCAAATGAGCAGCAAAAACACATTTACAGAAACAACTAGAACCATTATTCCTTTTAATACTTATGTACCATTTGGTGCCTTACCAAAACAATGGCCGACCACATACACTAAAGTGATAGTTAATATCTATAGAAACTTAGTTATAATACACACTAATTAAAAAGGGAATACTTAATCAGCGTTAGCTTATTTATGTATTTATATAAGTGGTATAACTATAACAATAAGTAAGATATGCAATATAAAACAAAGACCTCGCATTTCTTCATTATATAATTAAGGAAAAAAAAAGTCTAATAACAATTTCTTAAAGGGAATTCATTAAAAGACTTCAATTTACTTAAAATTTCATTATTGTTCTTAAAGACATTTAATAAAGTATATTTACATTTAAAAGTTTGCAAAGTATATTTTTAGGCACTTACAAGGTATATTGAAAGAGCCAAATTTATTATTTTCGCTCTAATGATTTTTCCTTTCGTTTAAAAATGTTCGTCAATAGTTTTCTAAAAAGAAAAATCAGAATTAATCTCGATGGAGTATAATTCAATAAACGGTTGTGATATTTATTCTGTGAGTTTTTTCAATGTTGAGATGCAAATATTTTTTATTATTTTATTCTATGTTCTTTCTGTTAACTAAACTAATGTAGAATATGATTGTACCGGAAAACCATTAATATTCCATGGTAACCAAAAGCTTAAAATATTCTTATGGTTTGTTGTAAATTACCCGGTAACTATACTATCCTATACTATCCTACATAAAAATATTGTTTTATATACCTTCTTCAATCACTTCTGCGCCTGCCGTGTATAAATAGAAAACGAATTGCATATTTTGCTACAAAGAGGAGCAATTTGTAAATGGTTATTGGGGAAGTTTTGAATTTTTCATATTATTCCAAAATTAAATGTCCAAATAATGAGAGTTTTCTAGCTAAATTCTGATTGGAAAAATTCTCAAAATTGGTGTAAAGAATCACATTATCATCTTCTCCTTGAGCTAAAGCCCTTGGAGAGCCTTGGCTTTCTTCAAGTTTTTTTTTTTTTTTTTTTTTTTTTTTTTTTTTTTACGGTTCTTTTCTGTTGGTCATCTTTTTCTTGTATCTGATAATCTTAAATGATTTCACTTCCTATTTTATTTGTACTTTCATCTAGTTCTAAGTTTTTCTTTAGATCTTGACCGCCTAGTTTTTCCGTCTAAAAATTTTTTAACACTTTTTCCCCAGTCCATTATAAGAATACGTCCAAACCATTGAACTCTATTTGTTTTGTAGTTGTTACTATAACTGATTTCTGTTATTTTTTATAAACCTGTATCTCCCCCAATGTCCATTCTGAAGAATGTCACCGAAAATTTTCCATAAAAAACCTTTTCGGGAGTTTTCATATAAATAGCGAAACAATAATATTTTTGAACTGTTAAAACTTATATACATGCTTGTTTGCATTTTTTATCTACAACTTTAAAGATGGAGATATTTCTGTATCGTGATCTGTTGCGCCAACTACAATCGCCAAGGTGCCAAATAGATCTTGAACTTGCAATTTAAAAGAAAGAAAAAAAAAGAAAAAAAACATGTAGAAGTTTGCCCGGGGGTGGCTATGAGTTATACCTTTTGAGTTGGTCCCTTACTGTGTTTTTTTTTTTTTTTTTTTTTTTTTTTTTGAAGTTTCTCCCGGGCCGCTGCCCGGAAGTTCTGCCACAGATCACGATACGGACATCTCCCCTTACAAATCATATAAATGTAAATGGTTATATTGTATATAATCATCTGACATATATGAAAATATAAACAGTAAAATTATCCCTGTATATGTGATCCTTAACTACTTTTCTTCGTAAATATTTCATATTTTAAAATAGAGTTATAGATATTTTTTTACAATCATCTAAGTGCATACATGTGTAAATAATAAATAAGAAACAAGCTCTGTAAAATTTCTTGTTTAGCAACTGTGGAAGGCCAAAGTAGACGCAATGTGTTCTTCCATTCTTATAAGAAAACGTGCATATTGTACGTAATTTTTTAAAAATTCAAAGGTCTGATTTTTTTTTCTGCACAAAACTACAGATTTATCGTCAACGCCTGGCGGTTAATTATTCCTGTTGCCATTCTCAAATTACATTTCTCGGCACGATTTCCTTTTATAGCGCCAAACGATAAAAATGAAGAAGAAACGAGAAGGGGAAAGAAAGGCGCGAATTTAAAACAAAAGCCGCTAGCGAACGTTCTGATTTAAAAGCGCGGCGTGCGCCCTTTTCTTTGTTGACTCGTTTTCCTTCTGATGCCCCGGCGCTGTCGTAAAAAAGGGCAGGAGATGCGGCATTAAAGAATGAAGCAGTCGCTCCCCTCGAATAATTAGACGATCAACGACGCCGTAAGTCGTTCGAGCGAGCTAAGGTAAATAGGGAAAGCCGAAAAGAACGCAAAAATATTACTTAAGGGATGGTTTCCACATGAAATTATTACTTTAAAAAAAAATTCATTTCGAATTTAAGTCAAACAAAGGTAAATTTCTTGAAGTACAAAAATTAACTTAAAAATAAGAATTGTAAACATAAATAAATATATAAAAAATAAATGAATAATAGGTAAAAAAAATAAAAAATAAATGATTGATAAAAAATGAATAAATAATGAATAAATAATAAATGCTTAAATGAAATAATAAATAACAGATCAAAAGTAAATAGTATATACAAATTAAGCAACAAATATATAATAAATAAAAATGAATCAAAAATAAATGATGAATAATTAATAAATAAAAACTTTTCCTTTCAACAGAACTGTTACAAGACGCCTGGGTCCCTGAAAAATTTGATTCCATTTGACTCAGCCTTCGGATAGATCTAGGTACCTACAATGCAGGTTTAAAATATGAATGACAAATAAATAAATAAAATAATATAATTATATTACTAAGAAAATAATTTATGAAAAATATCATCCTCTATTTATCTAGTTATCAAAGTTCGGTTATAATTGTTATACTAATTAAATTCATAATATTTAATACAATTATTTATTAATTGTATTAAATATTAATATTATTCCATTGTGGAAGAACACGTATAAAAAAACTAATATGCCCTAAATTGTTTTTTAAAAAAAAACTTCAGAAATCGTGCTGTCCATTGTTGTGATGTTTAGATTTCTTTAGTAATTTATTATTCGGAACTTAAAATGCAATTGAATTCTTGCAACTCGAGAAGTGAAGTGAAGCCTAACTATGTGATTTAAATCAGATTTAATTGGATATCTGTAAGCGACGCGTGACGTCACTTACAAATATCCAATTATTGCTCTAGCCTGATTGGCTCCTGAATCGACAAATGCCCCAATTTACCTACGATGACGTCACTTACAGTTATCCAATTTACTTACAAGAATAATAAACTGCAAACTATGTTGATATTCGCCTTTGTTTCTACTTTGTCTCAGATCAATGTTTACAATAACTCGGTAAAATATTAGGTTTGAGTAAATTTGCTTTCCAGAATCCTCTGTAACAGCTCCTGCACTTTTTAGAGGGGAATTTTGTAAACCGCACAAAAACGCATATGTTAGTCAACTGTCCCAATAAGTTACACATTTGAAGTTAACTTAAGCTACAGCTACTTTCATCAAGAGCTAAAATAAAATTTATTAACAATTTGAAAGAAAATGTATGTTTTTTTTAAACTTTTGTTAAAAAGAAAACAGAAAAAAATATTAAAGGTTTTGTTTAAATATTTATTTTTTGACTTTTAAACATTATATTTTGCTTGCTTGAGTCTTGTTCTTATTGCTTGTTCTCATTCTTCTTCCTCTTACTTAGATTCTTCTTACTATTACGAGTATTTATTCATTTTACTATTCTGATTTTTAATTTTAATATTATTTTTATCATTTATTTGCTCATACTTTTTACTGATCTTATTCTGTAGTTAATATAAAGAACATACAAGAGAATTTCAAAGGAAAAAAAAAAAAAAAAGACAAAGGGCATGCAAAAAGTTTAAAAAAAAAAAAAAAAAAAAAAAAAAAAACATTTTGAAATAAATTATCTTCTACTGCAAACAAGCACCACAGTTGAATTATGAAGCACTTATTTTATTATAAAGAACACTAACTGCTTGATATTTTTTATTATATGCTTGAAGTAAAATTTACTGTTATTTAAAATCAATCCAATTAATTGTATAAATAAGAAACAAAATAAGTAAAATATTTTTCTAAAATACATAGCTACCGTAAACTTTAATTCTAGAAAATACTTTTTTCGTAGTTTTCATATATCACTAACAAACATCAAGATAAGATAAACGATCGGATTTTTTGATTTTGAATCCATTTTTCATCCTTTACTTTCCCACAAACGTCGTATAATGAATAAATTGATATATGTATACTTCGCGACATTAAATATATAAGGACGCTCATAAATTACCCAACACGACAACGTTTCAGCAATCGAGATCTACCATATGCGACATTGTTGACGTGAAAAAAACGTCAAATAGACATATATATGATGTTTTGTATTTTCCAAAAACTCGTAGCGTGGGCGATTGTTTTAAGAACAACTCACGGTGGGGGTAGACCTGAATTACGCGACCTGGGATGCTTTGTTGTCGGTTTCAAAGTCAGCTCTTGTCTTGTGCACTTGAGATACGACATTTTCCCTTCTAGTTTGCCTTTTGTTTTCAACTGTCATCTCTGTTGACAGGAATAAGCGAAAAAAGAAATATTCGAGAAAGTAAGGGGACCCCCTGCACATCAAAATTTAAGTTATGGGTAGGGAAGGGTGGCAGTTTCCGCTATAAAGAAGTCGCTTTGAACGACTAACGCCCGTCGTAAGTAGGCTTCGTGGGACAGGTATGAAAACAAAGAGTAAGAGTTTGCAAATACAGTTTCGTCTTGGAGATAGATTTCGAAAGGAAAAACGATTTTGAAAAAATTCTTTCATTTTCATTTTTTTTCCCTTTCCCTGCTAAGTATATTTCAGTTCTCTTTCCAGTTTTACGCGAGTAGTTAGTTGAAAAATAATAATTAGGAAAAATAAAATCTTTTTTTCGCTTTTCTATCTGTAGCTAGAGCTATTTAAACCCCTGCCACAGTGCTGCACCTGATAATAATGCTTGTTTAAATTGTTTTTCGACTCCTACAAGCAGAATTTATCATTTTATTTATTTATTTATTTTGTCCCAAAGTGAACCTATCGTAAGGATACTGTTCATAGTTGAGCACCGAAGTCAAGCATCATTGGCTGCGGGCAATGAGCGGGTCTGTGTTCATTTTGAGCTACCTGCGTAGAAACCGAGAGTGCACTGCATAGGTCCTCGTTAGCCTGTCGTACTATCAAGTACTACCAAACAACCAAAGCGGGTAAGCCACCCTCTCTGTCGAGGATAAAAATTGCGATGGCGTGCCTTCGGATCATTCCCATGAATGTTTCCCAGACCGACACCAATAGCTTATTCTGTAGCTCTCGTGTGACTAAATAAAATATCTAGTTACCTTTTTTCATTTTATTTATCGTCAAGCAAAATTATGAAAATTGTCGACTTACCAGGTTTTTAAGCACTGTGGTTATCTATACAACGATACAAATTTTAATCTTTTCATAACTACTACAAACAGAATTAATATCGCCATTTTATTGCTAAGAAATTTACCCGTTTTTTTTTTTTTTTCGAAATTTCTCCTTATATTTAACGGTTTAAGGCCGTTTTATTGACAAAACAATTTTTCTCCGTTTCTCACAAAGATCACAAACGGCTTGAAATCGTCAGTTGAAATTTTTGTTTTTTACATGCAGTTTTGCGTTCTGTGTTATAACTTTTAATTCTATTTTTTTTATACTTGTTCTTGCCTTTCAGCAATTACTTGATGATTTTGAACACCTTATGAATAAAACTGCTATCCGACGTTATTGTTAATTTGTACAATATTGAAGCGAAATTCTCAGTATTACAATTTCTTCATAATGCGAGTCATTGTGGCGATGATGTAATGAGATTTGTAATGAGAGCCATAGATACCCGTTCAAAGGGTGGGCTACATTCACACATCACACACAACAGAGGACAACACACAGAGAGAAACATCCATGTCTTGAGCGGGATTCGAACGCGCAGCCATTGACTTCAAAGTCAACTCCACAGTCAATAAAACAGCCTAAGGAAAAAAAAAAAAAAAAAAAAAAAAAAACGAAAGGGTCTAGCAAATAAATAAGTAAAAACAAAACAAAAAAAACGTGTTCCTATATAGTAAAAGTCTCTTGAGACAACAGATTTATTTTTGTTTTAAAAACTTGTTTTGTTCCGGTAATAAACCAGTCTATAAAAGTTACTAAAAGGTGCAAAAAAAAAAAAAAAAAAAAATTATTTTTATTTTATTGCGAATCATAATTTTTTCCCGTTTTTTTCAAGTAATCAAACTAACGAAGACACAACCAAAGCTCAGGTTTTTTTTAAAAAAAACTTTTTCTTATTTTTTTTAATTTATTTATTTTTATCAACGTTTTATCAACTATAACAATGTGAATGAGAATAAAACTGACGAAGTCAAAACTAAAGTGCAGTTTTCTTATTTTTCTTATTTCATTTTATTCTATTTATTATTTTATTTACTTTTTTATTATTTTTTTTTATCAGCATTACGCATGATAAAAGTGTGGCTCTAACCATTTAACCTCACATGTGGCAGTTTTCGCACCCGAACCCGATCTATAGCAAACCTGCTCCATTTTTGTTCGAGCGTTTGACGCCACTATGACGCCAAATCCATAATTAGCTACATTGATAATTTACAAAGAAAAATGCAAACAGTTTCCTTTCTTTCTTGGTGTATGAGATTTCTGGAAACATTATAAGCTTTCTGAATTTGGTAAAATGTACCATTTTCCCAGCGGAATGTACCATGCGGTAAAATGTACCATTTTCCCAGCAAATTATAAGAATT
Source organism: Parasteatoda lunata (assembly GCA_949128135.1). NCBI lineage: Eukaryota > Metazoa > Arthropoda > Arachnida > Araneae > Theridiidae > Parasteatoda > Parasteatoda lunata. Next base: position 49,012,992 of record OX421977.1, read on the forward strand.
CAGGGGGTCACATTCCGTAGCAGCGAGATAACTTGAGCCCTTATTCGACCAATATTCACGAATATTGACTCGATAATTGTTCAACGGGCCGTTATTTTCCAATATTGGCGCTATATAGAATTGTCAGATTCACCTGATATTTTACAGCCATTTTACAATCAGTATCGATCCTGTACAGAATTGTCAGATTTCCCCGATATTTTATATTCATTATTCAGCCGATATCGGTCCTATATTGGCTGATATGGGCCTTATATAGGCCAATCCAGGACCAATATTAAAAAATTTAGAGATCTCAAATACAATGTGCAGATGAGCATGGTCTATAAAAAGTTTTGCCCACAAACAAAATGTTTTTTTTTTTTTTTTTTTTTTTTTTTTTTGAAAAAAGGAAAAGAAAGAAAGATATATCAGAAGTGATATTCTTTCATTTGTGAAACCGGCATAAGTCGAATGCTTATTTAAACAATCGTGACGCATTGCTACATTCTTGATATTAATAAAATTATTTTTGAAAGAACCGAATAATTGCAGATGAATATGGCCCTAAAGCGTGCGAAGAAAGCTTAAATAAAAATCTTATGTGAAATCAACTATGGAGAATTACTATTTCAGATTCTGCTAAAATCATTTCCATTCGATGCAGATTTTTACGGATGAATATACCCCTAAAACTTCTTAGTACACAAATAAAATGCTTTAACAAAAGCTAGTTATAAAAAAACATGACCAAACGATTTTTTTTTTTTTTTTTTTTTTTTTTTTTTTTTTTTTTTTTGCGTGGGGTAGTGAAGGAACGCAAGTTGAATGTTTATGCAAGAAAAAAAACAAACTTAAATCAACACGATTATAGATTCTACCAAAATTATTATCATGTGATCGCCGGCCAGGTGGCCGAGCGGTTAGCGTGCCTGACTGCGAGGCCATAGGCTGCGGGTTCGAATCCCGCTCTGGGCATGGATGTTTCTCTCTCTCTTTGTGCTGTCTTCTGTTGTGTGTATGATGTGTGAATGTGGCCCAGCCTATAAACGGGTTTGTGGCAGTGTGGCGTGGGCAATGTTGCTCGCCTCCGTGACTTTGGTTCACAGGTGCCCACTGGGTAACGCGAAATGAGCAACAATTCCGGCATAGTATGGCGAAGAACGAAAAGTTCAATGCCTGCCGTTAAAAAAAAAAAAAAAAAAAAAAAAAAAAAAATCATGTGATCTGCAACAAAAAAAAAAAAGTGACATTCTTTTATTTGGACGATCATGAAGAAACAAGCGTAAATAAAATGCTTATTAGAACAAACATGATGAATTGCTATATTCTTTATTTCAACAAAATTATTTTAAAAAAAACCTATTAAGTGTAGATCAATATGAGCCTAGAAAGTTTTAAGAAACAAAATGTATTGTCGAAGAGAAAATAAAAATCCACTAATAATATTGTTTTATATGTAAGACAGTGACAAAAGCGTAAGTAAAATGCTCATGAAAAAACAACCCTGGATCATTACGATTCTAGACTCTACTAAAATTATTTTCCTACGATCCAAATTATTACATATGAGTATCGTTCTAAACTTTTAGAACACAATTGTTTTGAAAAGAGGAGGAAAAACACGCTCAAATGAATGCTTATGTAAAATTAACCGTAAAAAAACATTATTCTACGTTAAAAAAATAATATGGTCAAAGCTATCAGAATATGGTCAAATTAACAGTGTCTCTGTCGCTATGGGAGCATCAAAAAGTTTGGTAATTTTTATCGAAACGCTTTGCTATAGACTATGGTAAAATGAACAATAAAATATAGTTTGATAATATGTCATTAAATATGGTAAAATTTGGTAATTTTGCAATGATTCCTTAGAGCATGGCATAAAATCCATTTCTTCAGTTAAATTTACTTTTCAGTTACTTAATTTTTTACTAAATGGGTGATGATAGGAACTATAATTTCGAAAATCAGAATTTCTGGTAAAATGTTATCATATGAGCGGAAAAATTTCTAAATGAATGGTTTAAGTACCATATATTTTGGTTTTTAATACCAGAATTATGGTTCTTTTTAGCAGAAATGTCATTACCATACAGTGCGGAAATTTTACCAGAAATTTTTTCTCCGTGCAGATAAACAGATTTTAAAACAAAAATTACTAAAATTATTGTCTCAAGGAGTTACTGTTGATGAATATGGTGCTGAAATTCCATAGTGCACAAACGTAATGTTTTTAAGAGATTTTTCTTCAATTTGTTCATGGTCATCTGCATACGTCATAACTGCGGTTTATTTTATCTACAACAAGGCATTTACCCCTTCTCCTACTCCGCAGTAAAATGATTTGTGAAGAACAATTTTAGTTTGGGAAGAAATTTTTCTTGACGGCTGTCGCATCTTCTTCTTCTGAACCTCTTAAAACACTGAATTATTAGAAGTAGCGCTGTCTAAATTTAGCGGCTTCGAAATAATTTTAGACAGTGTTCTTCCCGAAATAGCATCGTGTAGTCATTGTTGGAACACCCCTTTAGACCCAGAAATGATTTCGATAACTAAAAATAAACACCCCCGAAGATGTGAATGAGCTGGTGGATGAAGCCCGCGGGGGGACATTTTTGCGGTTTATTCTAATGCCTTTCTATTTCTTTTTTTGTTGATATTTTTGACACTCCAAACACCGTTTCGCATTTGTGAAAGAGAGGAAGATTTTGACGGATCTGTTTCAGGTAAATATGTATATACGTTTGCATTTACTGCTTTTTTGGCCCATGGCTTCATTGCAGACTGTACTAATCCTTTCTTTACGCATCGAGGAAAAGATGTTCGAAATGTCACCCTACTCCTAAACAGAACAAATGAAACAAATCACGCTAAAATAGTTTTGAAAATGAATTTTACCCCTCTTTATGAAGTAATTAATAGTTGTTTCAAAGCGGTGTGTCATGGCTACTGAACATTAGCCTATTGACAAGAGTTTCTCGAAATATAAAAGTATTTGTTTCTTTTTTTTAAGACCGGCGTTGAACAACTGAACCAATTCTTAGATTACGGCTATTAATGTTCAACTCTGTTGCCTTATAATTTTGCACTTAACCCGGAAGACAAGGGAACTCGTAGATTAAACATTGGATCAAACTAGCCTTCGTGGAGGACTTTTTGGTAAAAATAACTCGCATTTGCTTTACATGGAGAGGAAAACTACGAAAACCTCCCATGCTTAGCCTGTCGACAAGGAGACTCTAACCCATGATCAGACTATCACTGAGGATATTTCACGTCAGCACTGTGGTTGGTGTAAGCCAGGAGCAGAATTAATATAAACCAGCCAACTCTGAAATTCGAGCCTGAGGCACCTCATTGAGATGCAAACTCTCTATCCCGTTAGCCACTGTGGCTCACAAGCATATATTTTTTTTTTATGTTGCTTAAAATATTTAAAATCTTTATTTTTCAAATTAATTTTAATTAAAAAAAAAAATTTACTGCTCGAAGTGCCACTATTTTACATAACACCGGTTTAAAACCACTTATCTTATACAAATAAATACATCAAAGTAATAGGTTGGTAGTTTAGGCACCATTATTTGTACGCAAATAACTATTGACTTAACAGTTTTAACTTCATAGGATACTATGACTTGAATGCTTATATTAATTTATCGCCAGCTATGAATGCTATATCTATAATCTATGTAATGGGTTTTTGGATTTTACGCAATGAAAAGTCATCTCCATACTAGTAATTTAAAACTTAAACAGAAGAGAAAAGAGCTGCCAAGTCGAAGATTGGTATTAATTCGTCTAAGGTTTTTTTCAAGCAAAACTTAATCACATGATAGAACCATCCCTATTAGGCAGGTTTTGATCAATATGTTTTAAATAACTGCCAAATTGGGTTGGGCCCTACCTTAAACACTTAAAAGATTCGTTAAACGTTGAGCCATAATATCAGTAGTTTGAGCCCTATTAACGTAAAAACTTGCCGCAACCTTATCAAAGGGTTAAATTTAATCAAATGTTCTCTTCAACACAAGCCATTTTATCTAAAGTTTAAATTTAAAGTTTTTTTTAGTTTGCTCAATAATATGGTACAACTAGGCGATATGATTCTGGTAGAGCCATATTATTGATTGCAAATTGAAGATAATAGTAAGTTTTAACGATACTACACGCGCCAAAGTTTCTGACCTTATAGATATAGTTTAACAACCTACGTAGAACCTACAATCTAGAAGCAGAAAAAAGCACGAAAATCTTCCTCTTTTAGCCCTATGACAACGGGACAATCATTAAACTCTAAGGGATATTTTATGCTATCGGATAAGGACACAGAAAAAAATGGGCTACTCTGCCTCTTACACTTAATTTGGACGAGCAAATTTTCCCTTGACCAAGATTTTTATACACGAAATTCTTCTATCTTAATTTTTTTTGAACGAATATCATGCATGGCTGGAGGCAAGTGAAATCTGAGAAAGAGTAGAAATTGGGTGAATGCCACCACACTCTGCTTTCTCCGTTTAATAAACTTGTGGTAAGAAAGCGCTTACAATGCATTCTTTAAGAGAATTCTGAACAGTTAGAAAGAGTTTTAATGAACAATTTATATATTGGGTTCAATTTCACTTTAGTAATTAAGTAATTTGTGGTTTCAGAGTTTAAAAACTGACGAAAATTTCATTGTGATGTGCTGTATTATCTGTAGAAAATGCTTCAGACCGAACTCTCCAATGACGAACTGTAGATGCAATCTTAAATTTGTTCAGTTGTGCAAAATCACTGATTTTCAATTGAAAGATATAAATAAAACTTTTTCTTGCAAATTTATGTTTTAATACTAAATGTCTGAAGCATTGTTATTCATCTTAACGTGGTGTCGTTCCAAAGCTCATTCGCCAAAGAAAATAAAAAAGCCACAGTTTAAGTGATTTACACTTGAAGGAATGCTATAATTTTAAATTATGTGTGCCATCTTGTTACCCTGGAGAATTGTCTGGGCTTTACTACTTAAATATTTTCATAATTATCAAACATTTTTAACAATCCCCAATTTAGCAAAATTTTTCCTCTTAGATGAAAATAGCGAAGTCAATGCCTTATTCTTAGTTTTTGCAAATTTTTATGAGCTCGGATAATTTAGCATTGAAGAAGATGCTTTTCATTTTTCAAAACTGTGGCTTTTCTCCATATTGGCGTTTCGTGCCATTTTCAAAATAAGATAATAGGCACTGGCTAAAGAAAGCCTAAACTTGGCCTAAGAGTCATGAATAACTGTTGCAAATCTACAACAGTTATAAAAGTAGTATGTTATTCGTAAAAAAGCATAATTTCAAGCGACAACAGAGTTTTCGAAAAATATAATGCATCTACCGTAAGTTTAAAAAAAAAAAAAAAAAAAATGAAGTCATCTTGTTTAGTCGAAAAAATTCAACTCATTAACATATTTTTCAGCTAAATCTCGCACGCAAAAGCAATTATTTATCAGCATAAACTTGTACCTAAACTAATAAGCAACTAACGTAATTTATATTAAGCTAAAACGTTTACGTAACTCATTAATGAAACGTTGTGGTTTAGTATTAGTTGAAATATCGGGTTATAGGCATGTCTATAGATTAGTTTTAAACTAACAAATAATTGCTTTTGTTGAAATTAGACTTCTATGGAATCATTTGTAAATGATTCGTAGTTCTCCGTTTTAACAATGTTGCTTAATTTTTGCTTATCGCTAAGCAAAAACATTAACACATTAAAACCACCTTTTAAATTGATCATGCATTGAAATTTTTACATCTTTCGGAAAAAAATCAGAACAAAATCGTAATCAAGCCTAAACTTTTAATCAAAGTTATGTTACTTATATGCAATACAACTTTAAGCTTCTTATTCTTTTTTTTTTCCCCAAAAGAAGTGAGTTATCGTGCACATTAGTTATGAAGCAGGGGTGGCCAAATCGTGGACCATGTGCCAATTTTTCCAAGTAGAGTTTCAGCCAGTTTATGGGAAGTTTCATTAACTTCTTTAATTTATCTTTTTTTTTTTCCAATTTTATTCTAACTACTATTCTACATATTAAGCAAAAATATTATAATAATATGGATTAACCATAATTTTGGTTAAAAATGTTGTTTACGTAAAAAATAAATTTCATATTTTGTTTCTTCTTATTTTTGGGAGGAAAAACCATTATGAGAAATCGCCCCCTAATGGGAATGAAATAAGTCTTGTTATGAAAATTCAAATAAATAGGAGGAAATTATAAATGGAATGGGAAATATTATCTTATAATTATTATTTCTTTAACCATAACAAAAAAAAATGACTAAAAAAACATTTAAAAAAATTTCTGGAGTGAAAATGTTCAATACAACTGCCATTATCACTCTATCAGAAAACATTCTATTCTTTGTAGCGTGACCAAAACATCTTCAATGCTGAGTTTAAATATTATTTAGCTCTTTATTACGCATAATCTTCCTAGTCCTTCTTTTCTTATTGTGTTATGCATGAGAAAGCTTGTCATGTAGCTAATTTTAAGTTACGCCTGCAGATGGCGGTAGTTGTCTCGAAGCTCCCATATTAACTTCGAATTCACTATCTTCTTGTTCCGCGTTTCTGCGGTGTCATTTTTGTTATTTCGTTGTAAATCCAATTTTGTTTCCGAATTAATTCGATGATTTTTTTCCAAATGCTAAGCTGTTGTTGCATAATACGAGAAATCTCTGCTTTCATATATTCTTTATTAATTAGAAAAAAATGTATAATGAAATACCTAACGTATCTTTCATATTTTACAAGCAGTCAACAGTATAACCCGAATACTTTGTTCAACAATATGCTGTCCGAAAAATATCTCGATATTGTTTAAAAAATGCCTTTTTAAACAATAGGTAATCCAAAAAGTGTCTTGTTCAACAACTTTTTACTATTCAAAAAGTGTTTTGCTTCAAAGCAATTAGAATGTTTTATTCAAGAGCCTCAATATAACTATACTAAAACGGAAAGTAGGAAAACGATTTTTAAAATACTGTATTAAAAGAATCGTTTGCGCGAAAAAAGTTGTTTTATTTTTCTCAATTTAAAATCACATTATTATTATCTCTTCGTTTATGTAAAAAAAAAGAAAAAAACAGAGTGAAAGAAAGAAAAAAGAATCTATGGGTTTGTGAGAGTTGGTGTCGTGTTAATAGTTAAGGGCAAAGGTACTGACTTTTAGAAAATATTATTTGAATACCTTTTCCTCATTCATTTGTGTTATTATATTCCTGAGAGCACGATTTTTGAGCTTATGTTTAGAATTTTTTTTCTTATAACGTTTTTATAATTTTTATATTTTCCCTAATATTATTACTATTTTTGTAATTTAAATGTAAATGATTTAAATGTTAAATTATTTAAAAATGATAATACAAAGATGCAAAACGAAACATTTTGATTATTGTTGGAACTTAGACGTAGATATTTTTGTTTTTAATTTCATAAATATCTACACCTAATTTACAATTTAAGTATTAAATATTTAATACTTAAAGTCAAGTATTTAAGTATTAAATTTAAAAAAAGAAAAAAAAAATTTCAGAAAGTAAAACCTTGGGTTTTTAATGAACACATTTTTTCGTCAAGGAGTTTATAAAAAAAGAAAAACTCCGAAAAGGTAGTTTAATTTCGATTTTCAACTATTGCATTGGAAATTGATAAAAGTAAAATACTCAATAACATTTAACTTTAATATCAACAACTTTTTTTTTAACAACTTTTGATCCATTTTTAAGTATATATTATTATATGCATATTTTGATCTATATTTAGTTCATAATTACAATGATTATCTCCTTGCGTTATTTATTCTTTTTCCATAAAACATTTTCGTATACTAAGGAACTGAAAAAAATATTTTAAATATTAAGATTGCAGGAAATGAACTATTATCATGCCAATCATATATTTTGAGCAAAAATTTACGTGATAATGATATCATTTTGGCATTTGTTGTTTTCGCACTTATTTTGTTTCCTCCGAATATGCTTCCTCCATTAAATGGTTTCGATGCTATAGTTTTCGCTGCGTTATAAATATGCCAAACCTCTTCTTCTTTTTTTTTTTTTCTTTCTTTTTTTTACTTAAGAAAAAGTTATTACTCGGGATGCATCTTAAAAATACGTAAACATTTTATGTGGATGGTATTAAGTTAATTATTATTGGTATTAATTTCAATGTTTGGATAACTGCTTCTTGTTTTTTTTTTTTTTTTTTTTTTCATACCTCCTGGAATTTTTAAATGAAATGTTTGTAAATACTGCTTTAACACGTTGACTGCATATTCGGGTGACAGCAAAGTTTCTGATCGGGCCCGTATTGGGGAGACGCTTATTTGACTACTTGAGAAGGATATTTATATGTCTTTGAAAAGATATTTCGCAGCTAGTAACAAAACTATTGAATTTTTTATAAAAGTAATACCAAAACGATTTATTAAGAAAATTATTGTGAGCCTCTAAAAGCTTTCTTGTTCACTGTTACTCGATTCACCAAGAAATAATTTTTCTATTTTTCTTTTCGAAATTTCAATGAATTAGGGTCAAGTTCTTAACTAATACTCCTCTTTACTCGGCAAGAATACAAACAGATCGTGTAAAGTGGAGAGATGAGAAACAGATGCGAAGCAACAAACATAAAGAAAGAGACATGATACCATGGAAACAAACGGAGCGAGATATTATTCTTGTTGCCACCAGAGACTCGCATTATTTTATATTTTAAATTATATCCGTTGTTGAACAGCCAACCCAATTTTGGGTTTACGACTACATTATGTTCAACTCCGTAATTTTGAACAAAGAAACTCCTGGATCAGTACCCCCAGAGGTTGGATTTGTTATGGGAACATGGAAGACTTTGTGACTCGATAGATTTAACGTGCATCAGTTACCATTTACTATACCATTACCATTACCATCTTCGGTCGGCGGGGATCGAACCCACGCACTTTCGGACAAAGGCACAGTGCCCTACCAACCAGGCTATCCCGGCCACTAGACTCGCATTATGAAAATATCAGTGAGAGTACTTTGCAGAATACGCTTCGTATAGCGGTACTAGTGGACTGAAGGAGATTTCACTGTAAACGCGTGAGGCAGTCAACGTGTTAAACATTGAAATAATGTTTACTAAACAAAGTTGTGTTGTGTCTTATGCCACTTGTCACACGGGCGAGCCTGCTTGGGTATACCGAGCAAATTTAAGGCAGAGAGTGCATTTCTTATTATTTCAGTGGCGCCATCCTGTGGCCAAGAATCCGACTTCAGCCACACATACGTCGCACCCGTTTATAGGGCGGAACCATTCATTCATCCACAGATCGTAGTTTTGACCTGAATCAGAGAACGCTCGATTCCCAATCCAGCACCCCCAGAGGTATTGATTTGTTACGGGAACATGAAGGACTTTTGCGACTCGACAGATTTAGCGTGCATCAGTTACTTTACTACACGGGGAGTCTTCGACCGGCGGGGTTCGAACCCACGAACTCTCGGACGCTCTACCGACCAGGCTATCCCGGCCTACTAAACAAAGTTGTTTTCTATAGTCTGTCTTGTGTGGAAATTTTTTTTATTGAATTTTAGTAGGGGTTCATTCAATATATACGAATTAAAGAAGAAAAAGCTTTGAATATAGATTTACTTTTTGCCATACATTTAACTGAAATAGAAAGAAGCGAAAGGACCAGTCTTCTTTCGCTAAACCATGCACTCCGTGTGTTGTTCACTTTCAAACTGTTCTTATTAAAATTGATTCAACTCAAAATTGGTCCTGTGCTTTCAAATGAATCGAATTGAATCATGGTTTTCAAATACACTGATTTGCTGTCAAAATTTCTTTCTTAGTATAATAAAATGTTCTTTTGCGAATTAGTATTTTAATTGGAATATGTCAATATTTATTTTTCAGTAAGGCTTAGATTGAAATTAAGTTTCTTTTAGTTTTAGATATACCTTTCTGAGTTGTAATAAACGACTATTTAATAAGTTATCAATTTTGTCTCCACTAGCTCCGTAGCTTGTCCACACTAGCCCTGTGTAGTGGGGTTTTTGTGTGGACAAAGCAACCCCCTTTTTTTATTAAAGAAGATTATTGTGAAAAAACTAAACAAATTTGAAATCTAGATTCAAACCATAATGCAGGTAAACGTCCAAATTATTGTTAAAAAATACCTTATCAGGCAAAAATTATAATATTAAATATGGGTTTTCTTCAACTTTGTAAAGAATATCCTTCCCCCAACGTCTTTCTATTTAATACCATAAAGTATTACAACATAGATATATATTCGATAGAATATTTGACTACCTTCACTTTTCTAAAAATATTTTCTGATACCATAAAGTATTACAACATAGATATATATTCGATAGAATATTTGACGACCTTCACTTTTCTAAAAATATTTTCTGATACCATAAAGTATTACAACATAGATATATATTCGATAGAATATTTGACCCATACCATAAAGTATAACATTTGATACCATAAAGTATAACATAGAATATTTGACTACCTTCACTTTTCTAAAAATATTTTCTGATACCATAAAGTATTACAACATAGATATATATTCGATAGAATATTTGACTACCTTCACTTTTCTAAAAATATTTTCTGATACCATAAAGTATTACAACATAGATATATATTCGATAGAATATTTGACTACCTTCACTTTTCTAAAAATATTTTCTGATACCATAAAGTATTACAACATAGATATATATTCGATAGAATATTTGACTACCTTCACTTTTCTAAAAATATTTTCTGATACCATAAAGTATTACAACATAGATATATATTCGATAGAATATTTGACTACCTTCACTTTTCTAAAAATATTTTCTGATACCATAAAGTATTACAACATAGATATATATTCGATAGAATATTTGACGACCTTCACTTTTCTAAAAATATTTTCTGATACCATAAAGTATTACAACATAGATATATATTCGATAGAATATTTGACTACCTTCACTTTTCTAAAAAAAATTTCTGTTCGTAAGAAATTGCCATCAATCGATGTCTTTCCGATCAGCAGTCCCAATCAAAGCCTGAGGCTGGTAATTCTCTTCCAACGAACAAAGAGATCAGAAATTAAACAAGAAGATAATTGTGATCCCAATATCAGATAATGTAAAAAAAAGAATAGCACCTTTCATCGACTCCATTATCTCTTACGCCACTCCGTCGATTTCCATAACTGCTGACCCCCCGGGAATAATGAGGAAAAAAAGGGGGTTCTGAAAAACCACCCAGGGTCACTTTTTTTACTCACCTGCGAGATGGAATGCAGGTAAAGAAGGTGAACGATCGGTGGAAGTAATTGGCTATCAACACAGACAAAAGGTTAATTTTTGTGAGTGTCGCCGTTCGTTTTTTTTTTTGTTGTCTTGCATTTTAAAAGTCTTGAGCACAACTAAAGCGATTTGAATTCAACGAGTCAGTCTCGTTAGTTCTAAGAATCACATCAATTCCAAAGATTCATAACAGTATTTTAAACCATAAATCAAATCTACAAACCAACTATAAATCAAATCTATAAATCAGATGCTCAGCACTGGACTGAACGTAAAGACACGGTTCCCAGTAGAACACCGGCATCACTGGCTGCAGTCAGTAAGCGGGTAGGTTACCACTTAGATCAGCCTACGTATGAACCGAGGGTGCGCGTTATCGTACCTTATTAAACTGTTCTACCGTACAGTTCTGACTTTGCACGCAGCTGCTCGTCTGGCTACCAAGCAGGGGAGCAATCCCCTCTACAGAGGATCAAAATTGCGTGTCTTCGGATCATCCTCAGGGATGTTTCCCATACCGTCGCCAATAGCCCATTGTGCAACTCCAGTGCTACGTAAAAAAAGTAGCTACCTAACTACCTACCTATAAATTAGACTATAATCAAATTAAACTAAAATCAAATTGAACTATCTATAAATCAAATCAGACTATAAATAAAATAAATCAATCTATAAATAAGATCTATAAATTAGATTTGAAACAGGTTGAATTTTCAATTCGTATTACTCACCATAATATATTTTAAATTTTGAAATAAATTTGTACGCGAGTGCTTATTATTTCTCAATGAAGTTTTGTAAAAGTTCGAAATCAGAAATTAAAAATTTAAACAGTAGGAGAGAGAGGCTGTAATGCGTGAAAACAAAATTATTTCGTAACACGAGAAAAAAAAAAAAAAATAGTTATTTGATGGTTGCGTGTTTTCGATGCCTTTTAATCAACTATATATCAAATCTGCTAATCAACTATCAAATCTATAAATCAGACTATAATCAAATTAAACTATCTATAAATCAAATGAGATTATAAATCATATCAAACAAACTAAATCGAACTGTAAATCAGATTTAAAACAGGTTAAAATTCCAGCTAAAAAAAAAAAAAAAAAAAAAAAAAAAAAAAAAAAAAAAACACGAGAAGAACTTATTTTATGTAGGTATTTGATGGTCACGTGTTTTCGATGCTTTTTATTGTACTCAAACGAAGAATTACAACCAAAAGTTTATTCATTTTCAAAATTTCACTATTCTTGTTTTTTAATATCGATTTCCAATTTTCGTGAAAATACTTTTAATCCAGCAATATAAAAATTGAAAATTGTTTTAGAATACTTAATGCCTGAACCTTTTCCCGAATAAAAATTGATATAAGCTATTTTTGAGTTGGAAAACATGAAGAGAACTTTTACTATACCTTTTTAAACCTCCCGAAAAAAACGAATGAAATTTTCAAGACAGGAAAAAATATTCTTTGAGTCTGGCTGAAAGTTTATTATGATATTGAAAAAAATTCAAAGTAATATTATGATATTTTAAAAAATATATATATATAAATTCTTAAACTTTATGAGTAGAGGACAGCATCCCTAATAAAGTGATGTTAAATTGCCACAACTTGCAATAACAGGAAATTACTTTCCAAACTTCAGTGTCACCGTTATACGGTTACAAATAAGATTATGAATGATTATTGATTTGAATTTCTTAAATAGAAGTTTAATCACATCTCATAACTAATATTATAAAATTAATTATGGATGATGAATGATAATTGAAACTATTTTTGTGGTGAAATCCATGATAATTCTGATGAAGTATGGTTTCTTTAAAATTGATGTATTTTCAACTAACCATATACAAAGAAAATTCAGTAATAGCTAACAATAAAGGTATAAATATCAATTTAAATACATAAATAATGTTGTGAACTGAAATATATTGATAACGTTATTAATTCTTTACATTTAATTTTTTTTCTTCATATGCAAGAAATAAGCAAATGTACTATAGAATATTTTGGAAGGTAGAATTAAATGATAATTTACTTTGATGTTGATGTATGAGTCTACAAACATTGACAATTTAAGTAACCAATAAAGTCATTTAATTTTTTAAATATAAAAAATTAAATAAAATAACAAAAGGATTACGCAAATTGAAAAACATCGATTTTCATAAAATTATTTTTTGTGCAATCAATGCTCAAATGTAGGAAATTCGGCATTTTTAAAATTTTTTTAATTAAAAATAAATTAAAGACTTGATTTAAATAACATTCTAAATAATATTTTAAATTTGATTCATTTGTGTTTTAATATTTACACAATTTTTTATATCAGCTCATTTTGCCTGTATTCAGGAACAAACAAATGGTTGATAGAAATTCTTAAATTCAACAATAATAACTTGAAAAAAAAACAACTTATTTTTGTGGCATTTCTACGAGATAGTAAAAAATTTCAAGCGCAGATATGACCCCTAGGATTCTTCAATGATTGAAGCATATAAATACAAGGTCATTGCTTAGATTAGCACCGTGTGTTTTTATGTAATTTTAATCTAAAAAAATCTTTCAACTTAAATCTGCATACATTTATTGACTTTTACAACTTCTTTTGCTTTTTCAATACGCATATAATAAGTATATAAAAAAATGTGTACGTTTTTTAGTGTATTTATTTCTACACTTTCAATCACTTTAAAATTTCATTGCAAGCATTTTTGCATCTCAAATAAACATTAACATTCGCTTTAAACATGCAAAATATGCAGTTTTTTACTTTCAAATGAACATTTTTATTTAATTTTAAGATACAAACTATGGATTTTTGCACTTTCAAATACGCATTATTATATACTACTAACATACAAGCTATATATAATTAACCTTTTTAATGCATACATCAATTATGAAATATACATTTTTATACATTTCCATACGGGTTCCTAATATAAAGTTTTATATTTTATATGAATTTTATTTTTAATTTTTAACGAAACTGCTCATCAGAATTTCCTCAAACTCATCACTGATTGAACTGAATAAATTTACTGATTGATACATTTTTATCAAAGCTTGGTAAGTGTTTAAATATTGCTGCATACCTTTTTCAAATTTTTTTAATTTACCCAGAGACTTTTTTATTTTACTTATTTATTTATTTATTCTTTGCCTCATAAATTTATAAGCTCTTACATAGTGTGAAAAATCTCGGATCAAATTATGGTAAAAAGTACAGGCACTCTGGGTGTCGATACTTTTTACTGTAAAATCTATTTTTATATCCATACCTTAATTTGTTTATGATTATTTTCTTTGGCATGTTAGTATAATAGGTTATAATGCAATACCTGAGTGAGTTTGGAAATTATAGGTTAATTTTAATATATATATTTATTTATTATATATATATATATATATATATATATATATATATACATAAAATGAGCAATAATTTTTTTCCAATTTTTAACGCTATTATACGCACTTTGTATATACGCACTTAAATATTGTGCCACAGTGCGTGCCTCCTAATTTGTCTATAATTCTTTCCTTTGGTATTGAAACATAGAATGTTATAATATAATGCCTAACCTAAGGGTAGTACGCAGATATTTTATGAAAAAAAATCTGATAAACCGTAATTTTTACAGTAATAATTACCGTAAAATCACTGAACCACTCTAAAAATATTACTATAAAAATTACGGTCTAATATGTTATGGTTAAAATTGATTTTATGTTAAAATGGATATAACGGATCACGCGCAAAAAGTGTCGGTACTTTTTAACTTAATTTGATCCGAAATTTTTTACAGTGCACCAGTAAGTGATAGAAGATTTCTAGCCTTTTCGTGAAGTTCTCAGCCAATTGAAAACCTCGCTTGGACCCTCAATGACGAAAATACATAAATTTGGGTAAAATATGACTCTAAACATCTCATAAATTTCCCTACAATATGTTATCATTCCTCTTTTCCCTTTTAATACATCATTTTTTAATTTTTCACGTAATTGCCCTTCATCTGTGAAGCATCAATGATTAAAATGTATCAAGGTACCGAAAGGTGTCTACTTAAATACCGTTAAGTACTCTTTTACACAATCTGCATGCATCTTTTACACCTCACTGAAGAATTCCATGTTGAAATTTCATCCTTACTGCCACATCTTCTTCTTTATTTATCTTTATTTTTTACTGCATCATGACTCTATAAAGTTCTTCCGTCACAATTAAGTGACAGAAGTTCTCTCACCCACTATTAACCCTTTCACGAAGTTGTCACCCATCTGAAATTCGCGCATGACGCCTCAATGACTAAAACGTATCAATCCAGGTAAGGCGACTGCCTAAATATCTTATCAATCCCCCCCAACCTCTCAAGAGTATTTGACAGCTGAACATTTCCACGTCAACCGACTGTTCGGAAATTAATTACCAAAAAACAAAACGTGAAAGTCACAACAAAGGGCAAAAATGCCGTTGACCGGTCTGCCATTTGACTGAAGAAAAAAAATAAATCGGAATAAAAAGTTAATAAAAAAAAAAAGTAGCAGCAAAGAATGCAGCTTCTGTGCAGTTCTTGACAAGGAAGATGAAAGATGAGGGGTGCACGGGACACACCCACATCATACCCCGAACGTGTGGGCCGATGCCTATCTTTGTATTGTGTGTGTCGAACTTGCGCTTTCGTGCCCAATCTACCGAGTAATTGACTGAAAGTTTAGCTCTGGTAAAGGAAGTAACGCATCAATTAGAGATAGTTCGCATAGCCAATTAGCAGTTCGTGCTTAAGCAACAACATCCTCGCTTTTAAATGAATTTTGTTTTGATGGTGTTCCGTTATTTGTTGTTTGTTATGAACTTTCTTAGAATGAGTTGGTCTTTCTTCGTAACAGATTTTTTCACTGTTTGTTGTTTCATTACCTTTTAAAACAAACTTTATGTAAATAAAGTCATTGAATACGATAAATTATTATATTTTCTAAGTGCTTCGAAACTAATGCTGTGCGACAAATCATATTTTCAACACGCTTCAAGATTAATGCTGGATTTCGAATCGCATTTGCAAAATGCTTCAAGGTGAATGCTATGCGACAAATTTCATTTTCAATATGCTTCAAGATTATTGATGGGCCTCAAATCATATTTTTAATTTGATTCACGATTAATGCTGGACATCAAATAATCTTTGATCTTACTCCAGTTTTAACAAATTTGAAACAAAAGTTATAATACGAGGAATTTTAGAACATGAAAAACCTGATTAGTTTGACAATTTTCACTGATCAACAATTATTCTTTTTTTATTAATTTAACAAAATTTGATGTGGGCATATCTGGTATTTTATACGATTGTATAAAAAGAAATTACTTTACAAGTGTCGTTATTATATGAAGACCACTTTTATACCCCTAAATTACAATGTATTTACTACAAATAATTCACTTTGTTTCGCTCTAAATTCACTTACTTCGTGAGTGGCATGATTTTATGCCAACAACTCAATTACAGTTTAATATCAATGCATTTGCTTCGCTTAACTCAAATATAATTTAATTTGGTAGCATGGCAAATAAATTTTATTTCGCAAATGCTGTGATTTTATGTAGAAAACTCTAATATCATTTATTTTAATGCATTACAGTGCTTTTATTATTCATAATTCAAATATCACTTTATTGAAAATATTGCAACGCATCTAATATATAAATATCATGATTTTATGGTGAAAATCAATATTATTTCAATAATTTAAAAAAAAAAAAAATCCTCTATTTTCAAAGCATTGTAATAAGTTTACAAATAAAATCATTTTAATGTAATAGCCTTTTTAAGAACTAAGAAATAAAATGTAAGAAAAGAGTAGAAAATAGCAAAGGTAAAGAATCAGACTTTCAGTATCTGGAAACAATTGGTGTTTTACTTTATCGTATATTCAACTACAATTATTAACGATGTACAGTGCTAAAGGTAAAATAAAATAAATAAATAAATAAAATAAAAAAAAACAATCTTAAAAACTTCTATTTATTGATTTTCCCTGACAAATAACCTATCTTTATAGTTCGAAAAAGTGACTTAAAATATAATTAATCAGAGCGAAGGATATTATAAACTGTGAAATCGAACCCCAAAACGCACTTTCTCTGCATAAATATGGCTTTTTTTTTCTCTTATGCAGGGTTTTTGACCATTAAAAATATGGGGGGGGGGGGTTAACACATTCTATAAAATATGGTCCTGATTGTTTTTTCAGGAGAGCGCTTGAAAGATAGGGTCCCTTAATGTTAATTTCACTTTTTGCGTATTTTACTTTCTCTGGGGAAGTTAAGCGAATCGAAAGTGTTTTCACGCAATTTACATATTTTCTTCATATACACTCTTTTTAAAATTTGAATCAGAAACCACATTACAATTAAATTTTTAAAACTAAAAAAATATATTAAAATATTTATTAATAAAATATCGATTTGATTTAAGATACAATGAATATACTACACTTATATTTCTTCAAATCTCTTTTAATTAAAAATAAATTTAAAATATTTATTTATAAGAAACTTTATACATCTTTGTACATCTTTTGAAATACATCTTTGTACATATTTTAAAATATTTTTATTAAAAAGCTTTTGTCATCTAAAACCAATTAACCATTTTTTTTTTTTTTTTAAATTGACTTCAAAAATAATTAAACACAAGCACGTTAATCATAAGTTTTTAACTCTTTATATCACCGTGTTGCATATATGTAACAAACAAAAAAACTATATGTATTTTCAGAAGAGAGTTATGAAGGACGATTTTGACAATTATTTCAATCCTAAAACATATAACTCTTAATACGTATTGTTTAACTTTTTTCTATTATATGGTGATACTGAGATGATTTTTAGAATTGAAATTCAATTTGTTGCTTACAGGAATGCACACGTTTGTTTCAGGAATATTACTCAAATAGGAGTTTTTGAATAGAAATGAATGAATTGGATTAAGCTAATTGAAATTTTTGAACATTTGAATCTTAATATCATTTTTCAAACAGTTGAAGAATTAAAACAATCAGTGTTTTGTCATTTTGCATAATAATGTCAAAATGCTACAAACAATTTTTTTTAAATAATTTTTTTAATTTTTATAACTCAATTTTTATTATTATTATTTATGTGTTTATGTATTGGCCATTTTTTTAAAAACGGAGGCATTGAGATATAAAGGGTTAATATCAACATAAATAATGAAAAAAATATAAATTATTAAATCAATTATTACAGAAAAGAAATATTAAAAAGTTCAATTTATGAACGGTCCCTTCATCACCTTTATCAGAAGAAAGAGAGGGGCGCGATTAGCGTAAATGATCGATGACGGCATATCGATATAGATGATTGTCTTTTATCTAAAGCAGAGAGTAGAATGGAAGATTTTGGGATTGGTAATTTCATTTACTTTTTAATCACACTTCGAATTCTGAGATGGAGGCAGAATTGTTTCATTCAAATGCGCGCACCTGCACTGTCAGTCATTAATAGACTGTCTATTTACAGGCATTTGAAAAATTTGAAAATGTTTAGATTACGTACTTGCTCGAGGAGAACATCAATCTTAATAGCTATTGATGATATTGATAAGTATCGATGGTTAGAGAAATTGACGATCATAAAAATATTGAGAATTAATTTTATTTACTAATTTTCCTTTCCCAGAGCTTTTACTTTATTTACAATGATTTCTTTTTAAAGTTAAAATTTTTTTAACTGTATTCATTTCGCCGAATTCATTTATTATTTCGTGCATTAATTTAACTTTGACAGTTAATTTATTTATAACTCTTGTATAGAAAGAATAATTACAGAGCACTGGTTAAAAAGTTTACTATGGTAGCTTTATTAATTTGATAATAATATCAAAATTGATAGTAAATAGTCATAATATTTCAGTACTTTGATATACCCTTATGAAATAGGTTTATTTAATGGAATTGTTTAAAAGATATAAAAGTAAAATTATTTTCTTTATTTATTAAAAATCCATTATTTATTTTAAAATAAAAAATTCTTCATTTATTTTATAGAAATTTAATTACAAATTGTTACTCAATAGTTGAACAAAGTAACACAGACAAACCGTTTTTAATCTTAAAAATATACATTGCGTTCAGTGACACGTTTTTAGTTCAATATATATTCGAAAACTATTCAACGTTTTACAATACATGTTATATCTAGATCATTAAATAAAAATATTGTTACATTTTGAACTTATTATTTATTTATTATTTTTAAGAAAAATAATAAAAGTAATAGATTTATACATCAATATAAATTTATAATCGTAAGAATTTTTATCGCAAATATTAAGTAATGATTCCTGGTTTTAAAATAATATTTATTGTAATAATAATTTTATCACATTCTGTACTTTTTTAAATTAATTTATTTCTGATATATCGAAATTTATTGAAAATAAGGTGTGGTTTTTGCATTTTATTTTCCTTTAATTCAAACAAATAAGCATTATTTATTACGTTAGCAAATTTAATAAATATTTTAACTTCCTGAAAATACTTATATTAAAATTTAAACTTACGCATAAAAATTTACAAAACAGAGTAATGATGATTTTTTAAAAAAAATTTTTAATAATTTTTTTTATTTTTTTTTTTATTATTATTTTTTTTTTTAATGAATTATGTTTTTCTTTTTTTAAGATTTTATTAAAAATTAAATGTTTTCTTTAGATAAATATTTCATTCAAAAACGAGAAATTTAAAAAATTTTCACTTCACTCAATTTAAGGTTAATATTTTAATTACTTCAGTGATAATATTTAATATCGTCAAAGTAATATTGTATAATATTTCATTATACTTTACAATAATTCTCTTCTGAAGACAAATATTTTAATTACTTCAGTGACAATACTTAAATATAGTTAAGTAATCTGCATAATAATTCATAAAATTTCATGATAATTCTCTTTTAGAGGTTAATTTTTTAATTACCTTAGTGAAAATATTTACTGTCGTTAACGTAATATTTCATAACTCAAAACAATTCCTTATAAATTTCTTCTTGAGGTAAATATTTTGATAACCATAGTGAAAATACTATCGGTCACGTGATATTTCATAATAATTCATAACATTTCCTTTCTTAATAATTTCTTTAAGAGGTGGATATTTTAAATACCTTAATGGAAATGCTTACTATCGGTACCGTAATATTTCATAATAATCCATAATATTACTAATAATTTTCTTCTTAAATTAAATATTTTAATTACCTTAGTGAAAATACTTATTATATCGGTAACGTCATATTCTATAATAATAACTGATAGTTTATATCAGCTCATTTTAAAACTAAAATATATTAAACAACACTATCATAATTTTGATTTATTGTTTGATAGTTTAAAATTTAAAAGAGAAAAAAAAACAAAAAAAAACAGTGAGCTATTACTGACAACCGTAAGCTTTTAACATTAATCACAAAATACCTGACCATTATTGTAATAATATATTGGTTATCATTTCAAAACTAATTCATAAACTGCATGCTCCATCAGTGTTTAACGTAAACTATTCATAAATAAATCCATTATGCTAATATAAAACGTTAATGGATGTCATCTATATAATAATACCACCGATCATTTAATTTTGATTTTATACATCTATAACAGGTTATGTTTGGTTATAATAATAATAGATAACAAGTCAGTCTCATAAGATGCAGAGAAACAAAAACTAAGGGGAAAATATTGGAGGTTTAAAAGGTGATTTAATTGAGCAATTCAATGAAAAAGAGGCGTAGTCGATAAACTGTGAAATCAACAGGAAAGCTGCTTTACTTCGATAAAGTTTAATTTAATGAGAAACTTATTATAGATAATAAAGAAATTTAAATATCAATTTATGTTAATGATAAAAATCAAATTGAAAATAAATTTTTTTTAATAGTGCGCGTGTTTGAATCATTATTTACTAATCAAGTTAAGTTTCTCCAATGATGACTTATTTCGATTGTTTAAGTTCAGAGTGTATACAAATAAAACTTATCATTAGATTACTTTTTTTAGTTTATTATAAAAATTCAATTCAACTAAATTTACAATAATTCAATAGAAACATGTTAACTAAGTTATTTTTACGAAAAAAATATTAAGGGGAAAATATTATATATGGCAGCAAATATATATATATATATATATAATAGCAGCGAATTTTCGCTTTTTTACATTTATTTTAATCAAATGTAACCGTTTTTTAAAATTGGCAAGGTACACAGAGAAAAAGAATTTTGGTAAGATTACCGTTAAATTTCTGGTAAAAAAACATAACTCTAATTAATAAAACTAAAAGATACGGTATTTATAAACCATTCATTTGGTAATTTTTTCGTATAATATAGTAACGGTTTATCGGAAATCCTGGTTTTCAAAATTATAGTTTGTATCATCAAACATTTAGCAAAAATACAAAGCTGAGAAGCCTTTATTTAACTAAATAAAGGCTTCTTATGCCATGCTCTAAGGAATCATGATAAAAATAAATTTTTTTTATCACATTTACTAAATTTTATGACATATAATAAGACTAAATGTTTTTGTTAATTTTACCGAAATCATTACCAAAGCTTTTCAGGAAAAAATAACGAGCTTTTTGGTGTTCCCGTAGAGCCAGAAATGCGGTAAATTTTACCATATTCAAAAAAGTTTTGACCATACGTTTTTTTTCTCAATGTATAGTTAAATATTGTTTGTTAAAAGCAATTTTAAAAACATTGATCCTATTATTCAAATTCACTTCCAACTTATATTAAACCAAAAAAGAAAAAAGAACTTAACCACATTATTTTTTTAACATATAATTAAACGATGTATCTGAACTTAAGACATTATAAAGGTTACCGCAAATTTCCAGTATTAAGGTTATTACCAGTATTAAGGTTTAATTTCGAACGAACCGTTTTGTGTGTCTATATAAACGTCATACCTGAAGTTGACTATTAAAGTTGTAAATTAAACTATTAAAGTAGTTTTGCAATAGTTTACAAAGAAGTTTAGTCAACTACAGCTGATAACATCCTTTTATAGTTAGTTATCAAAACTTCCTTAGTTTTTAGGTGTAATTATTGATGTACGATATGGCGTTAAAGTACAAATGTATATTTACTTACATCTAACTTAATTATGCTATGTTAACTTAATTTTCGAAATTAATTATCATTTAACTTAATAATATATTGAATTCTTAATCACAGACATATCTGTCATGTCCTCAAATTCTAAATTGCCCTGATTTGCAATTTTCGGCAACCATCGCTGTCCTCAGTTTACGCAGTTTTTTCTTATTTGTTTTTTCACCTTTATTGATTTTTCATTTTTTCGGTGTTAACGATATCTTTCCTAAAAAAATCTGTTCTGTTTTCATCACAATAGATATCCCGTGTTGGTTAGTCTTGATAATGGACGTCAATTTTGAGCATTCGTAATCTGACATTTTTCCACCTTAATCTTTGAAGCTTATGAACTTTTTCGATTGAAAAGCATACATAACTAATTCAGATGTATTTTTTAAAAAAATTATGCGGTTTATATTTAGCACTACATAGCTTTAGTACAATAACCAAATACATTAGATGCAGTGGATTACATTTTATTATGATTACATTTTATCTGATATAATTCATGGATTACATTTTATCTGATGAACTGTTCGATAAGTGATTTTCTAAAAATGTGAAATTTGTCATATTATTTTGATCAACTCTTCGGTTTCTTTATTACGTATGATATTAATTTAATGTAAAGTCACTTTATGCATATGGCTGTTGTATAAAGTTAAAAGTAATTTATTATTAAACTAATAAAAAAAAAATTTTAGATAAAAATTACAAATTTACATTTTTACAGTTAAAACCATTCTTTAATATTTCCAAATTTAAATGCCAAAAGTATCAAGAATTGCCCGAAGCAGCTCTGCCACGCAGCTTACACTGTAAATATTGCAAACATTTAATCCTTCCTATCTATCATATTCAGACAATCAAAAATAGAAAACCACTGCTTCAAATGTGATGAAAAAGAACCCATTCCCTACTTCCAAAAATAAATAAATAAATAAAAACAAAAATCTACCAAATTTACTTGGACAGCAATCAACAGACAAGAGTCTGATTATGAAATGATCGGTTGTCCGATGCTTTTGTTTTGTTTTCAGATCGAAAAAGAGTACCTTGGGGGCAAGGCGCGGTGAACCCCACGTGACAAGAACCCATGAATATACCCAAGGGTGGAGTTCTGTAAAGACATTTTGCTCTGAAGAAAATGATAAGTTTTTTCATTATTATTATCTTCTTTTGTCTATCGGTTGCGCGTCTAAATATTATTGACAGTCAAGTCCATGTATCAGACATATGTCTTTGTCTGATAGCATTCCAATCTGCTGCGAAGAGGGTGGGTCGGATATCGAACGGGGGGTATCGGTGGAAATTATTCTTTGTTCCTAAGATATGCTCTCGGTGACTGCAATTAAAAGGTGTAACTTGGGTGACGGCATTGGTCGTAAATCACTTTATGGTTATATCGCTTTTCTTGGACGACCTGTTTCGAATAGCATCTAGAAAATATGCATTTTGTTGTCGATTCAATCTGACACGATGTGATAGAGTTTTTGTCAAATATGATTGAGTGGTTTAGGGAAATGGCGATTAGAAAAGAATATATTTTGTCATTTCTTATGTTTTTTTTTTTTTTTTTTTTCAAGTGAAAGGAAAATGTCATTTAAAAAATACAGAAATATCAAACATGTTTGTACCTGCCACAAATTATTTTTATAGCATTTGGTGTCACAAAAATGATCAACAATTTGAAATATCAATTTAAAAAAATTATGGAAATAGAAAAGTTTGCTGCGTTCTAATTTGGAAGCAATTTTTGTTTTCTTACTAAATTTCACAATTAGGTGTAAAGTGTGTTAATAGATGGCAATGTTGACTATTAAACAATGACTTCTTTTGAATGACAAATCATTTCAACTGAAATAATTTGCTTTCATATAGCACCAAGTTGTTTGTTTCTGCAAATAGTGATTGTTTGGAAAAGATTTTTAATAGTTTTTACAGCTAGCGCCATCTTTTGATTAACTTTACGGTTAATTTCGAAAATTAGATGTTCTAAATAAGTATTTTAAACAGAAAATAGCAAGAGTACGTGCGTTTTTATCTTCGTCGTTTTTTTAATTTTTTAATGATTTTACAAATGAATATTCATCAGGTAAAAATATCATTTGGTGTCAGCATATGTGTACCCCAAAAAGCTATATTCTATAAAAAAAAAAAATCGTTTATGAATGATTTATATGGTTGTATGGAATAAAAGAATATAAGGATATAAAAAACAAACATAAAAAATACGAAGTACATGAGGGAAAAAAAAGCATGACTCATATGAAATGAAATAAAGTAGGGCTTGAAAATAAATAAAATAATGCATGGAAACATTGGAAAATAAATGAACCAACACATGAACTAAATTAAAAAAATTTGCAAATATTGTGGTTAATAAGAGATAGTTTTTTTTTTTTTAGGAGTTCATCCTTATGGAACATAATTTTCTACTACACTGTTAGAAATTTATTGTCGACAATGGTTAAATAGCAAATTATTTAATTATTATTTTACTACATTCATCCAAACTAGACAAATAAAAGAAATATGATAGTCAAACTGCTAAGTGTGAGAATAAACGTTTATTGATTGTTTTTACCCAATACGGTTAACAACCAGAATTATATCCGAGCCAACTAGGTCCAACTTATGAAGCCATTTTGTTCCGTGCTGCTGGGTACATACTTTTTATATTTTATTTTATATCCGTCGTTGAACAGCCGATCCAATTTTGGATTTACAACTACTAATGTTCAACTCCGTAGGCTTGCAATTTTGAACCAATCCAGAAGACAAGGAAAGTCATGGATCAGTACCCCCAGAGATATTGATTTGTTTTAGAAACATGAAAGACTTTGCGACTCGACTGATTTAACATGCATCAGTCACTTTTTATTACACGGGGAGTCGTCGGCCGGCTTGGGATCGAACCCACGAACTCTAGAACATGGGCCCATTGCTCTACCAACCAGGCTATCTTGGCCTGCTGGGTACATACTTTTTATTTTATTTTATAACCGTCGTTGAACAGCCGACCCAACTTAATGGATTTACGGCTACTAATGTTAAACTCCGTAGCCTTGTAATTTTGAACCCAATCCAGAAGACAAGGGAACTCCTGGATCGAGTATTGGGAGAAATTTGCCTTCGTGGAGGACTTTTTGATGGAGCTAACCCGCATTTGCGTTACATGCGTTACCTCCCACGGTTAGCCTGACGGCAAGGGGACTCTAACCCATGATCCGTCTACCACTGAGGATATTTCACGTCAGCACTGTGGTCAGTGCAAGCCGGATGCGGAATTCGTATCGACTGGGATTCGAACCCGGTTCGCCTCATTGTAAGGCGAACGCTCTATCCCCTGAGCCATCGCGGCTCCTGGGTACATACTGTAGTTGAGAGAGTTAATCGGTCAATCTCATGGCCTTCTGAATAGGTTTTCGAAACTATCTACTAGAATACGAAGTACCATTCACGCATAAATAATGCAGCACCCACAGAGCTTCTAAGTCCGATTAAATTTTATTATGGTTTGGAAACTTCTCTAGTAATAAATGGTTACAAAATCATCTAATTTTGTATTCTTGGATTTTTAACTGTACCAGTTGCAAACGGTTTCAGAAACCGGAAAAGTAAAGAAATGTTTCTAACCATAAACTTTATGGTTGATTGGCTGGACTGATTGCTGCTAAATATTTTACCGTATTTTCAGAAAGAAAATTCTGACAGCTTATGACGTCTTTATTTAATTTCGTTTTATTTAATTTATTTATTATCTGATGTACCTTTTAGATTTGGACCAAAGATTAGGAGTTGCAACATAGCATTATAGCAATTTAAGCACTACAGTAAAACCTTTTTTTGTGCGGTGGATAGGGACCGCATAAAAGAAATCGCACAAAAGAAAATTCGAAAATTGTATAAATTCTTACATGTAATAAACAAGTTTGTACGATATACTACCTAAAACTTTTTTTATGCGGTAGATAGGGACCGCATAAAAAAAGTCGGACTTAGAAAATACATCAATGATTTATGAAATAGATGAGATAATGCTTTCAATTGAATGAAATAATTAAATTAGACCTAAAGAAATTTTAAAAATATTTAATTCTTCATTGTACATATACCTGGAGAAGTTTTCAAATTATACATTAAATAGTGGAATTGTCTACCTTTTTACTTTCTTTTGGCTATAATTATTCATTTTAAGGGAGTACTTAAGTCTAAAAATAAAATAAAAATCATTAAAACTACATATAAATAGAAACAAAAGTAACTAATTTATGTATCTTTAATCTCACTATAAAATGAATCCTTAATCACGTGAATCGTGTATAAAACTCTGAACACGAAGCGTATACTGTTCTCGCGTCGAGCGACAATATGTACGTAACTGACTCTGCCTTGTCAGGAGATTGTTTAAAATAAATGAACAGAGCATCACGAAGTCCAGATACATCGTTGTCAAGGAGGCCACGTAATCAGAGTTCGTCCACAACATGTATATGTACATTGATAGTAAACATAAACTGGTGCTAACGCCGCTAAGATTCATATACCGCATAAAAAAAAATCGCACAAAAATAAAATCGCACAAAACCAATCGCACAAAAACAAAATCGCATAAAAAAGGACCGCACAAAAAGAGGTTTTACTGTATTTTGTTCCCGATAAAATGTACGAAAAAGAGCTCAGATTAAATAATTCTGAACGGCAAAAGTACCGTACAACTCTAAAGGAATTCAATTAGCGACTAGTCCCTTTTCATTCATGTGTCCACACAAACGTTGTGGGCTTGAGAGAGAGTATGGAGCAACACATGAAGAAGAGACACATGATAACAATGTGTACAAATAAATGAAACAACACGGGAAAACAGGTAAAAATGAAGCAACATATGAAAGCACGTGAAAATAAATGAAGCAACGCATGGAAGTGAAGAAGCTAAACATGCCAATGAAAGCTTTTTTTTAAGAGTTATGACCTTTATAAGTCATCATAGTATTTTTCTTACATGCTATGACGTCTTCATTGCATTTTTTATACTCTTATGGTCGTACGAAAGTATTTTTAACAGTAAGTTACATTAAACGAAAAACTCAGATTAAATCATTCTGGATAGCAAAAGTGCCGTACAACTTTAAATGAATTCAATTAGCGACTAGTCCCTTTCCATTCATGTGTCCACACAAAGGTTGTGGGTTTCATTTGCCCACTGATCAACAACCTAACATAGCTTCAGGTTAACTTGCGATGAAATAGTATACACTGATGCAGATTAAAGGAAAAAAAAAAAAAATAGAAAAAAAGGATATGCCATAGATGAAAAAAAAAGTGACAAATCAGAAAACAAAAGCAAAAAAACCATGCCGATAGCCATTCTCCGGGCTTAGGCGATGGCTCTTTGTTTCCATCTTCAAGAACATTGACTTGGTTACATCTCTCTCGATGACATATTTGATGCGAAATGTAATTTCTTCCCAACCCTTTGCTTTCTTTATAGGAATAGGTAATTAAGTGATTGTGATAGCATCATATGAAATATTTGGTTTCCACCGTTTCGGATTTCCCTTTTATGTTTCTTTTGGGTCACCGATCAGGATTTCAATTGTTGAGCTCCATTTTAGGTTGTGAGAAAAAAGTCAATGGTGACTTGTAATTGAAACCATTTTCATAGTGAATGTTATGTTAATGTTTTTTTTTCCTCATGGTATATTTGGTTTCTTTTAATTAAACTGTAAACCTGACGCTACGCGAGTTTTATTTTGAGAATATTAAAACTATAAAGGAAATTCTGCTTAACTGTTTGCTTACGGATGGTACAACATGTGGACCACATGTGATAGCACAATATGGAACACCATAAGCAAAGGGTTAAATAAGTTAACAAAAAAATATGCTTTCTAATTAAAAAAAAATAAATAATTCCTAAAAATTTAAGGCAACAAAAACCATTTCTAACACACCTAAAATGACTTCAAAATAAGCGAATCAATCTTAAAGAATAGAAAAAAAATCTTAAAAATTATAGAATCGAAGAGAAGCTAATGTCTGTAAGCTTTTCGCTTATTTTATAGTAAAAGTAGGATTGTGTCGTTATTAATTTAACAGATATATATATATACTTCATGCTACTGTAAAAATGCTTCCGTAAAAATTCGTTTTACAGTTTTATATTTGCATCAAAAGTTTTTTCAATCTAAAATACAAGATTCAGAGAAATTTTATTTTATATTTTATTTTTATTTTCTCGTTTATCAATGGGCATCCAAAGATTTTTTTTATATTATTTATTAATATTCAGATGCACTCTTCCCATATGTTTTACTGTAAAAGTCAGAATATATCGTTTTTCATTTTGCAGTTATATTTACATCGTATTATTTTAAAAATGTGTCTGTCAAAATTCCTTTTGCAGTTTTATATTTACCTCCAAAGTTTTTACGATCTAGTTTACAAGATTTCTAAGATTTTATTTATATTAATTTTAATTTTACCTACGTTCGTTAATGTTTATTAAAATGTTTTTACAATATTTATTAATGTTAAGATGTATATGGGCGAATCTCAGGAATCATTAACATATATGTCTTCAAACTTTTCTTATAAACGTCAAACCGTAACTATCGAAAATTGAAAAAAAAAAAAAAGGTATACAATCCAATTCTGCGAGTTTTATGTTAGTGATATTCCAAAAGCTTATTTAAAGTAGAACAAACTTGTATCATTAGTTTAACTTGTAACTCGCAGAATTGGATTGTATACCTTTTTTTTTTTTTCAATTTTCGATGGTTACGCTTTGACGTGCCAAAATTTGGCGACAAACTTTAAGTGTTTACAAACGTCAATATTCATGAAAAATATCATTCAAGAAAATATGATAGTACAGCTGAGCTACTAAATTATGTTTTTAGTGATTTTCAGTTTTTTTTTTAAACAGAATACATATTGAAAAATATAAATAAAAAGTATGTTAAACACTCTAAGCGACACTCATGAAAAGTTGTCAAATGTAGGATTCGATTAAGAAATGAAAGCCAAAAGCAAGTTACTCGCGATCAAAACTGTGCGTATCTTAAAGTTAGTAATGCATAGTTTATTCCTGTAATTTTATTAGAATTAATTTTCGCTTATTATGTTATACATTTATAAGAAAAGTTTGAAGACATATAAGTTAATGATTCCTGAGATTCGCCCATATACACTTTCTTTATATTTTACTTTAAAAGTCGGAATAAATCGTTTTTAATTTTGCAGTTATATTTACTTCATGTTTCTGTAAAAATTCCGTTTATAGTTTTGTATTTACCTTATAAGTTTTTACGATCTAGATTACAAGATTTCAGATAATTTTTTTCATATATATATATTTATATTATTGCATTTTCATCGATAGGTATCAAAAGGAGTTTTTGGTATTTAATTGATGTTTAATTCCCCGACTGTTTCCTTAGAAACCTAGCTTCAAAAACAAAAACACTTATGATTTTTTTGTGTGGGAATGTTATATATTTTTAATTTTTATGTTAATGAGAAAACAATCTATCGAAGTGCTAAAATAAAATAAAAATTGTTTTTTAAGAATCTTTTTTTGTTTTTTTAGTTATTTAATATTTGAGCACAACTCGTAAAACGAAGTTTCCGAATCAAGCATTGAGCAAAAACATCGCTCTTTTAAGTATTTATAATTATGAAAATTTTAAATTTCAAATATATCTGATTTAGCATTAAATCATAATTTCAGGAAAGTATCTTAATTTTATTCTGAATAAGTTTTAGTTTTTTGTGATTCTATTTTTATTTTCAGACCCACTAATTTTAAAAACGTAATAAATTTTTAATGATTAAGTTTTAACTATGAATTACAGTTAAATGTTACGTCAGTTTAAGTCGAAAAATAACTTAAATTCATCAAGCTGTACATAGATATTTAAACAAACTAAAACAATGTTAAATTTCATTGCAATAATGAAAAATAAAACAAATTCAATGATTAAGCAGAATTTTAAGTGTGATAAACTTATAAGTGCGTATGAAATTCCTTTAAGAAACTAAATTATACCATTAAAATTATAAGTTAGTTAAAAGTAAAAACTTAGAACAAATTTATTTTTTATTAAATTATAATTTTCAATTTTGAAATTCATTAAATTGTGGACTTCTTAAAAGTTAAAGTCAATATTCTATTATATCATTTTCAAATGGTACTCATTTTACAAGTCAAACCATAATTTTGCACATAGATGCCATTAATCATAATATAAAAAATGGAAACAGTAGGCTTTAATTAAAACGCAACTTCTTTGTAAGCAGAAATGTCTATAAATTAACCAGGCTGCTCACAGCCATTTAAATAAATCAAAATAGCAATAAATCTCATTATCGTCATAAAAGAAAAATTGAATAATACGTCAAGGAAAAACTTATTAATTCGATTCCTAAAACAAAACTGAATATTACCTGTAATTAATTTTAAAAGCAGCGAATCATGCTTATAATGAGCGTAAGACTCTAAACCAGTGGTTCTCAAATGGTGTTCCGCGGAACCTTAAGGTTCCGTGGAAGGTTCACTGGGGTTAGAGATAAGACTTTTTTTACCAGTTGTGATTTTAGAAACCCGTAATTAAATTTTTTACCGATCAATTGCGAATTATTTATTTAATATTAGCGTTATTTTTATGAAAATATCTAATTGAAATCCTTGTGAAGATCGAAAGCAAATTAACTATGAAACGAACTATAATGAGCTTAACTATATACTATAACTATATACTTAACTATATATTTAACTATATACTATATATTAACTAAGTACTTAACTATATACTATTAACTATAACGAAAGCAAATTAACTTCTTAAAAATTATTAAAAAAATTTTTAAGAATAGAAAAGGACACATTTATGAAGAATTGCATTAGTATTTTGCATAGAATATTACCAATACAACCAAATTTAACAATGAAGAAATATGTCTTTTTAATAACCCTTCTCCACGTTTATTTATGTCCTTTTTCGTCTTTATTTCTATGAAAACCAAGTTTCAGCTCATGTATATTCAGTTTACGCATACGCTAAAATCAAATTAAAAGATTACATGCCGTTCAAGACCTGTAAATTTAACTGTCTGACATAAGGGCATTGATAAAACAAGGATAAAACGATATGATGAAAATATTTCAATATTTATTTATTCATTAAATATTTTCAAAATTATTAATAAGATCCCAATCATTAAATGTTTTCTTTTATTTATAAATTTATTAAGTCTCGGGGTTTCGTTAAAAGATGAGAGATGATTTTGGGTTCCGTAGCCGAAAAAAATTGGGGACCACTGCTCTAAGTGAGCGATTTAAAGGGGAAACTTGGAAGAAAAAACATTCCATTTGATTTCTTGCCATCAAAAGTTATTCGTTGTAGTGGCTTAAATTGATAAAAGTAAGATAGTCATTACGAAAAGTCCTAAATAGTGAATTGTATTTTAAACGCAGCATTTGTGCAAGACAAAAGATTAAATTAAATAGTCTTTCCTTTCATTGGTGATGAATCTCATAATTGTCATGGAATAAAAAATCATAGATCAAACCAAAATTTATGACTTCAATTCTGGAACAAAATGGAATGCTATATTTCAATTAATTTAGAAATACTTATACAATAAGTAATCCTTCGGAAATTCTAATTGGATCTTAAATTTTAAATAATAGTAAATAGGAGAAGCTTGGAACTAAAAGTTTGTTTTTAAATTTTAATTTCGATTCCCCAATTTATTCGATTTTTTTTTAATAATTATAATTTCTGAATTTTAAATTCCAAATTCCAGAAAATGTTTTTTTTTTTTTTTTTTTTTTTTTTTTTTAATTATTTTAAAAATTTCACCAGTCGAAAACTCGATAATTTTGTACTTTGGCACGATTAATCATAATATCAATAATGAAAACAGTTGGTTTTAATTAAAACACAACATCTTCGGAAGACTAAAGAGTTTGTAAATTAATCAGGTCGTTCATTGTCATTCAAATAAATCAAAATAGTGATAAATCTCATTATTGCCATAGAACAAAAAATTGAATAATACGTCAAGGAAAAACTTATTAATTCCATTTCAAAAACAAAACAGAATGCTACCTATAATTAATTTCGAAAGCAGCGAATCATGCTTATAATGAGCGTAACACTCCCTTTTGAATGGTTTAAACAGAAGAGAAAGTCTTGGGGATAAGAAGAAAAAAAAAAACATTCCATTTCATTAAGCTACCAATAGTCATTGCCCATTGGCGTTGCGTTGGCTCCATTTGTTAAAAGTAAAGCATGCTTATCCCTTTATCTTATTTAAAAAGCCATTTGACGGAATATAACTTTAACACAACTAATCACATTTTCATTAGCGGGTTCAGAAAATGCTATTAATTATCCCCTCATTCCTATTCATTAGTCGATTTAGTAATGGCG